>BLKR01000292.1:0-613415 GCA_011170035.1 Teleogryllus occipitalis
TAACAAATAACTATTTACTTCTTTTCCACTGCTTCGGACAATATAAATCTCTTTCAGCGTTCCTGTAACAAGTAAACAAGTAAAGAAAACAATTTAAAAACAAAAGGTACCTGAAAGATGTAAGAAAGTAGTCAAAATTAGTAAAATATTGGAGCACAGTCCAAGCACGTCAGTCGAGAAGCAATCAACACATGACGAAGACATGAAGAGCCGTGCCATATTCCATCTTGGAGATAATACCCCTAGATACCGCTAGAAAAAGTACAGTCGACTCCGGTTATAGTGAACTTCGGGGGACTATCATGTTTGGTTTACTATATCCGAGGTTCACTATTTCCGATGATAAAAAAATTAAATAGAATTTCTCCCCAATGACTTGATTTTATTAATATAGAAAGACAGCAAAAATCATAATCAAAATGAACTGAAAATTTCAATATCTTTATTTGTTATTTATTCAATATCTTTATTTGCAATTATTTACAATTGTTTGCTTTGTACATTTTTAATTAGTAATTTCTCTAGATTCTTCTCCAGAGTTCGTGCTCTGTCCATATTTGATTCTGCCTAGTCTTCTGACTGACTAATGCAGTATTGACACTTTTCAATGCCTCTTGCACTGTTGGAACATCGTCTCACTCTCCGAAGGACCTTTAACTGGCCTAATAACGTATGGGATTCAAATTAATTTACAGGACTTATTTCCTATGTTCACTATAGATGAGGTTCAGGCCCACTATAACCGAATCTTCTTATGGTTATTTGTATTGTAAGTGAAACGGGCCCAGTTACTGATGTTCACTATAACCGAGGGTTCACTATATCCGCGTTCACTATAACCGGAGTAGACTGTATAGTTCGTCAGCCAGCTTTATGGACATTCTCCGCTCCGCCCAACGCCGGCGCGGAGAGCTGCGGAGGGGCGGAGCGATGCAGGGCGACGCGGGTGCGAAGCGGAGAGGGTGAGGCCCCCCCCCCCCCCACGGTAGGATGGGACGACGCGGAGCAGGATTACATGGAGCGGGGCTCGTAAGAGCGATTCGCAGGGGGCGCGACACGGAGCGCGAGCGGTGAGGGGGTTCGGAGCAATTCGGAGCAACGTGAGTTGAGTGGGATGTTGGGTGTATATCAGCGCGGAGTGGAGTTGCGTGGAGCGGTTTGCAGCAATTGGAAGCTGGGCGGACAGGAGCAAGGTGGTTCGGAACGGAGCACTGAAGCGGGATGGCAAGGGTCGAAGCGGTTCGGAGCAGTGCGGGACGGAACGGAGCGGGGCGGGGCGGGGAGGAGTCGGGTGGCGTGGTGTGGCGGATTGATTGTGATTCCGAGCGAAGGACATTAGGAACGTAAGTATAGTGCATGTTGTTTTCCATCGGAAGGTAGCGGTGGGCTTCCCCGCTTGTTGGTGTGATCCTACGCCGACCTAACGTCGGATAGCGGGTGTTCCCCAAGCAGCGTGACACCGCCCCAGTCGGGAGAAGCCCTAAGCTCCCGACGTGTGTGCTAGTATAGTGCTACAAAGTGTGAGTGTAAGTAAGGGACAGTATAGGGTATATAAGTGACAGTATAGGGAAGGAAGAGGATCGCCCGCGGTCCGTGGCCCGTTTATTAGGGTACTGCGGCAGCATTCGCCAGGTGTTGATCTCGGAAAACTATCGATTAGAACAGCCGGTCGCTAGAATTCTCCTCCAGACAGCGATTGAATTCGTCCTAGCTGACTAGCTAGTGGTGGCGTGGCGTGGCGTGGCGTGGCGTGGCGCGGCGCGGCGTGGCGTGGGGTGGTGTGGTGTAGCGTGGCGTGGCGGAGCGTGGCGTGGCGGGGCGTGGCGGTGAGCGCGTGCGTGGCTGCAGCGCGGCCGATTTCTCCCGTGCGCCCGTGGCAAGGCCGCTGAATGTGTGCCGACGGTGGCCGCCTCGGCGCCCGGGGCGCTGCGCGACGCCGCCGCCGCGCCCCGCCCCCTCCTGCGCCCCCCGCGCGCGCTCCGCCGTGCGACCGGATGCGCGGATCCGCAGCCGCAGACGCCGCTGAAGCAACCTCCTCCCCCTCCCCCTCCGGCTTCACCAATTAGCCCCTTCGCTCGGGAGGAAGCGTTCGCCTTACGAATATTCTCTCTTACGTACAAGAAGTTCTCGCATTGCGTAACACTCTACTAGTCCATAAAAACCTTTTTACACAAATTTTAGCGATCTACGGTAATTATTGACAGAGTTTATTGGAAGTTTCTCTATTTAAATGCCATTGTAATGAAAGGTGTTAACTATACACAATGTGCGTATTACAATACGAATATGTAACACGGGACATTGTTTTCAATTATTCGAACAATTTTTTTATATGAAAATGTGACGTACAAGGTGATCACCTGATGATAGAGTCATATTGTGTCGCGAAAAGTTGCCTTTTACTAAAAATATTCTACTAAATATTTCTATTTTAAAATAATACTTGGTTTAATTGTCTTTAATACAATAGGTTACCAGTGTCATATAAAAATATATACACATAGACAATCACCTTTGGTTTGTTTTCAAGAGAGTTCATCATTCACTCATATAAGTATCACAACTGAAATACCTAATAAATTAACAAGAAAAATTCTGCCAAATTTTTCGTCAATCCGAATTCTGTGAGATCTTGGGTATATCAATGTATTTTGACATCGTAAGTTATCAGTTGTTGCAATTAAAATTAACATCCTTTTTGGCAGTTTTTAATCTATTTTATCGGGTTCACTGACTTTTTAAAAAATGTTCTAGTTTAGAATTTAAAAAACAGGAGCATATTTTCAGTCTCAAATTTATGTACTTCCAATTGAGTATTTAAAAATACTATTCAGTAAGCAAGGAAGAGAGAAAAGCAGTTCTGTTCATGTAGAAAACGATCAGATTCTGATTATAGTGCAGTCAATTCAGAAGCAAGAGATCAATATGCAGCAGGAGCGAATGATAGTGTGTGTATCGCCATGTAAGATGGTCTCAATTTCACATCCGCTTTCAGAAGCCACTCTATAAAATCCAGGATGTAACTGAAATGATCCCATTCTGCCCCAGAGGCTCTTCTAAAATACGATGTTTCATGCGTGTCATGAAAATAGGAACATATAATTTGTGAAAGGAAAATATTACGTGATGTACGTAAGCTATCTCCTGCGTCAAGTGGTTTCTCCAATCAACACCAGGCGAATGCCGGAGTAGTACCCTAACAAACGCGCTACCAACCGCACACGATCGTTCCTTCCTCTTCCTTGTCCTATTCTCATCTCTTACACACACACTTACATTAACATGCCCTACACTACCAGACATGCTGGGAGACCGGTCGGGGATTTAGAACTTGTCCCGGCTGGGGCGGTGCCCCGCTGATGGGAAATACCTTGTTGGGGAAAACCCCGCTAGCCGACGGTAGGTCGGCGCCGGATCTCGCCATCCAGCGGGGGAAGATCACCGCCACCTCCCGAGCAAAAACAGGCACTATACTGACGGGACTAATGACCATAGTAGTTGACGGGTCCGGAATCACTAACAATCAATCATTCAATCAATCCTGCGTCGAGATGTTAAGTGCGGGTTTTCTGCACATAGAAAGCTAGTAAACGCACTAAATCTCTCCTATTGTTCTTTCCAAAGAGGCATCAAACATTGATTGAATGATTTATTTGTTATCCGGGCACGCCAGTTACTATGGTAATTAGTTTCGGAAGTGTAGTGCATGTTTTCGCCCAGGTGGCGGTGATCTTCTCCCTATAGATGGTGATATCCGATGCCGACCTACCGTCGGCTAGCGGGGTTTTCCCCAACTACATATCTCCCACCAGCGGGGCACCGCCTCAGTCGGTACAAGCTGTAAGCTTCCGACCGGTCTCCAGACATGCGTAGGAGTGTAGTGCATATAAGTGTAACTGTGTGTAAGTGCTAAGGGGAGGGGAAAGGACAAGGAAGATGAAGGAATGATCGCGCATGGTCCGTGACCCGTTTGTTAGTTTATTGCTCCGTCATCCGCCTGGTGTTGATCGGAGAAACCATGGAAAACTACTGATCAGAGCAGCCGTTCGCTAGAATGCTTCTCCAAACAGCGGCTGAATTCGAACTAGCTATCTAACTAGTGACGAAAATGCTGCCACCGTCGGGACTCGAACCTAGTACCTCCCTAGAACGACAGTTGATTTCCTGAACCATCTCTCCTGGTCCTTCAATCATAACAATGATTGCTGTTACCTGTTTTCGGCGTTATTTTATTCTTAGAGCACAGAGAAATAAAGAATCGTTGACGGCCTTTTCCATCACGGCCGTCAAGGTGTCAGACACACACTGAACTTCAACCTCTTCAAATTGGAAATCGCATTCCCCTGGCAGCGGCACAAAAGTGCTTCACAGCTCAGCCCAGCGCTTGACGATTCGGCCAATGAAGTTTGGAAGAGCCCTCGAGCGCCGAAGGAAGCCTGATGTCGCTCGGGTCTCGTTGTAGAGTAGAAAGCGCGGCTCAAGGCAAACCAGCGCCATCCTCGCCGCGCACATCGCGCCGCTCTCCGACCTCCCCGCCACGCCACGCACGCCCCGAACTCTGAACTCCGCGTTTCGCTCCGCACCGGGCCTCACTCCGCCCCGCACCCACTGGCAAGGGTGGCTCGGGCCATCAGTTGATTCACTGTGGTGCCTTTGCGGGACGTCCTAAGCTCGAGTTTTGACGGTGGCAGAATTTTCGATACTGCAGCTATAGCTTCTATTGTTACGTCGTATAGTTCTTAATTAGTCATAAAAAGAGGCTTGGTGAGAAATATTGACCGGGAGCGGTGGCTCAGTGCATCAACTAATGTCACTCCAGTGCCTCTGACCAGGAGATCCTAGGTTCGAGTCCCGACGGCGGCAGGATTTTCGACACTAGCTTTTCAGCTAGGTCGAATTCAGTCGTTGCCTGGAGGAGAATTCTAGCGGCCGGCTGCTCTGATCGGTTCTTTTCCGAGGTTTCTCCGATCAACATCAGGCACATGCCGGAGCAGTACCATAACAAACGGGCCACGGACCGCACGCGATCTTTCTTTCCTCTTCCTTGTCCTTTCCTCAGCCGTTACGTACACGTACACGTACACTCTCATGCACTACACTACCACACTTGCCGGAAGACTGGCTGGTAAAACTTAGAGCTTCTAACGGCTTGGGCGGTGCCCTCCTGGTGGGAGATACCTAATTGGGAAAACAGCGCTAGCAGACGGTAGTTCGCCGCAGGATTTCGCCATCCAGCGGGGGAAGATCACCGCCACCATCCGCGATAAATCATGCACTACTCTTACGGGACTAATGACCTTTGCAGGTGACACGCCTGGAATTACTAATCAATCGAATCTTACTCCGCTCCGCGCTCCCTGTCCTACTCTGCGCTGGGCCTCACCCGCCGCCTCACCCCACTCCCCATCCTTTGTCCTGCCTCTTCCCTCGCTCCGTCCCTCTCGCGCCGGCACGCGCCTCCTCACCCTCTAGTATAGGGGAAAGAGCTCTTAGTCTATGCCTCTAGCGCCTCTCGCACCCAAAGGGCAGCGCCCCTCGCGTTCTTCGCTCCGCACCCTGCACCTCCCGCCCTGCCACGCCCCCTTGGCGGACTCTCCCCTCTGTGGCCTGCGCTCCGCACTCTGCATTCCACGCGTCGCCACGCTCTGCGCCCCACGCGCCGCGACCCGCCTTCTGAAACCTTTTGGCATCCCTTGCCCCCGTTCTGCCCCGCCCTCTCCAGCCCCCAACGCATGAGCTGCAAGCTGTGAGTGACCTGTGGTGCGCTGGCAACACCGCTTACCTTCCACCTCTAGCTATCTGCCATTCAAATACCTGGTTATCCATGTGGAATTTGTGGTGAACACAGCTGGTTTTCAGCAGGCTTTTTCGATTTTCTGCCTCTCATTCCACCGCTCCTCCGTCATCCTTCAGATCATGATTATTATTCACTCATTTTTAGCCTAAATGGCTAGGTGCTGAGGAATGTAATAGAATATGCCTTGGATGACTCGGCTCCCTAGCTCGCTTTTCTCGCCCCAAGCCTCGCCTACCCCGCGCGGTCCAACCGGAACACCCACCCCACCCCACCCTCAGAGCGCGGAGATACCTTACCCCCGGAGCCCTCCACCCCTATACAGCTCACCCCACCCTGTGTTCTGCACCCCACGTCGCTCCAATCGCTTCTATAATACCACGCGTCAAAGACTTTGTGGGGTCTGGGGCAAGTGAAGAGAAACGCTCAGTTTTAGTCGGGAACTTGGGCAATTTGCTCCAGATGCCCCTGTTTTTGGTCGCTCCAGTAGATATGTACATTTTTTATTGAAACGTCCGTACATCAAATATTCGACACATTTAAAAAAGGTTTCCAATGACAAAGAAAACAACCAGTAACATCGATATAATTAAAATGTCGATCGTTCATCGTTGTTTTGGAAAAAAATATCGATCTTAACAAATCACCGATGCTTGTGTTAGAAAACATCAACATTCTCAAATCCTCGAAATCCTTTCGCCCTCCCAACCCGTGGGTAGGGTCTGCAGCGTCTGATCGTGATGGCGCGGGGAGCGGGTTGCAGGTAGCGGGGGGGTGAAGTGGGGGGGTAGCGGGGGGCGGTTAGCGGTGGGCGGGGAGCGGTGGACTGGTAGCGGGGGTCGGGGAGCGGGGAGCGGTGGCGGGTAGCGGGGGATGGGAGCGAGGGTGCGGGTAGCGGGGGTCGGGGAGCGGGCAGCGGGCATCGGGGAGCGCGGTCGGGCAACGCCTGGCGCGGGGAGTAAGGGGCGGGGGGCGGAGAGTGGCGCGGCGTGGCGCCGCGGGCAAGGAGCTTACGCAACCCTCGCGTCGAGGCTCCCGCCACACGTGGCGGCGGCGGAGAAGAAGGTGCCGTTTGCCGGCGAGGTATTCGACCCGTCCCATCCGACCGCCTCGCGGGCGCGCTCCTTCTTTGGAGCCCGGCCGTTGGCGCTCGCTTCCCCGTCAAGTAGAACGGCCGTTTAAAAGCTCATTAGCGACGTAATCAGCCGATGAGCTACCGCATGCCACGTGGAATCTCGAAGGAGGGATTTGACCGAGCAAATAGTAACACTATGCATACAAAGTTTTTGCCTGTACTATGACGTAATATTAAGACCGTGTTGTTAGCATTGTGACTCAATGACTCGGTGAGTCAGTCATGTGACTCAGTCTTTCACTGGAAAATACCAAATACATAGTATCACGAATTACACAAATGACGTAACATTAGTCTCAATGACTCAATGATATATTACACATTGGATGAATTTCGAATTTGTTTCAGTACATATTCAATGTTTTAGTACATTGAAATTATTTCACGAAACACTTTTGAAAAATTCTAAACACATACACAAGCGTGCATAAAAATGTGCTTTTTGATATTCGATGATACATATAATCTGATAAAATTGAAGCTTAGAATTGTAGTTGATATAACAAAAATTAAAGTGTACAACTTATTGACGAACACAGCTGATAAAACAGATTAAAAAATTCAGTTGTCGAAAACTGGCAATGCCAAGTAGGCGACCAGACGAGACAGATTTGTTTCTATTAAAAATATTTTGTTCTAATCATATTCTTCTTGACTTATTAAGGATGATAAAGTAATTACAATATATTGTAAATTATATCAAATATCCTTCGATAACCTTTTGCCGGAGAAGTTGAAGATATAAAACATTGACATAAAATTTATTTTATGTATGCTTATAAGATGATTTCTCAGTAAGATGTTTTATTGATTAGAAAATTAACCAGCAAATATCTTTTTGTGGAGTAATATAACATTAATATGCACTAATATTAATAATATTTGTGCGTAATACTCCAAACTCAAATGAATGAGTAAAATAATCTAAATATTTGGAAGTAATTGGACATGAACTCAGAAAACGTTTCTTATGGAGTAGGAAAATTCTGAGACGCGCGTGAACTGCAAAACGAATCTCCACGGAAAAATCCGTATTTACGCTAGATAGAACGTGATGGCTATTGACAGGTTTCGAGCTCTGACCTGGCCGCCATGCGGGAATGGTGCTCCTGTTTTGGTGTGCTTCATCAAGGAAGCGCCCGACCTTGGATGAACGAAGTTACTTTTCCCAAACAACTTCATTAGAGCGTACGGTGCCATTTTACCAGGAACCTAGAATAATTCCTCGTGTTGGAGCATTTTACAGGCGTGTACCTTCTACACTCCAAATAGAAAATCCTGAACTAGATATTTGCTGTTCGTGAATCTAGATCGCGTTAATCACCAATAGGCAACAATACAATCAGTTAACATTTCTTGTTCTGTCAGCATTTTGCACCACGTTTTCGTTCAAAGATATTACTTTAATGGAATGTGTTCTGACTTTTAACAGCAGTGTACGTAATCCTATTGGGTGCACATGATGGCACATACTGTTGATTTGCACTGCTTTAATTGATTTCGCATTTCCTTGTTTAGGTGACTAGGTTTACGGTAAAATCACACTTTACTGAAATAAGTTGTTTACTTTAGGCTAACTTTTATCATAGACGCTGAATTACCCGATAACTTACGTGGAAATATCCTACAATCTTACCCATTACATAAAGTTAAAGTTCGTTCCTGCGCACAAGCTCTCAACTTTGAGTTACGGTAGTAACTCAACTTAGCGTTTACTGTAGTAGACGCTAATACTATTAGCGTTGTTCAAGCGTACACGTTATATTTGCGTTAACGTTCCAATAACTCTTTCCCTTCACATATAGGAACACTCGTTCCTCGGCTCTGGAAATAAGAACACCGGGTCTGTTGGGACAAAGTGCGATGACGCTATTGCGATTGCTGATCACAGAAAACATGCGAGATATTAAGAATTGTATTGTAGCCACAAACTGAATATACCGAGTGTCCCACTAACTGCGGACCACGTCATAACTTCTAAATTGATCTCAATATGGAATTGCAGTTTTCTCCAACGATGGTGAATCATGGGCAAGAAATATGCCGTAGAGACATTGTTTGTAACATTTTAATTTTGGAAAATTGAATCATCTTGGATTTATAAAAAGAAACTCAACAGATTTTTCAACTGTAATGTGATCATGAAAGGAGTAATACAATCATGTATCATTTGTTAATGATTTAAAATTACTTCTGAGTAAAAATGTATTTTTGATTTGAAATTATGCACAGTAGTAGATAATAGATTGGACAATATTGTCTTTTAGCAGCGATGCTTGTGCTTGCGGCGATCGCCTTTGGGACAGGTGGCCTTTGCGGAGCCACCTGCATTTCGATATCATGAGCCGTTCAGAAGTTGTGAGAGTGATTCACTACCGTGGGACATCCGGTATTAAACGCGCACGTTATCTTGAGCCACAGAATAGCTACTCCCATTCCTGTAGTAACATTAGTTGAATTAAGAATAAATGTTAGCAACCACCTTTGTTGCCAAAATCTAATTTCAAGTGTACGCGTCTTTATAGTACAAACTATTTTGCAAGTGAAAACGAGCCACACATTTGATATAACCGTCGTGTCGTGGAAATAACCAACCCCCCCATTCCTTTCGCATCTAGAGAAATGAGGGCTCAAGAAAACGTGCGCGGGTAATATATTTCATCGAACGTCGTAGGCAATCTAACCAACTCGACCAACCCGAGCAACCCATAAATAATTCCGTTGCATATTTCCTGAAACAAGCTACGTTACCATCCCCACTCTCGGTTCTTCTTGCAGGCTCCCGGGAGTGCTCGAGTTCTTAAGTGAAGAGCAAAGACGATCGGAGAGCGGCGCTTCCTCCTCGGTGACCCGGGAGCGGTTTTTGCGTCGAAATGGAAAGTGCGCGCGCCAAAGAACGTCTTGTCGCCGTCTAGGAAGAGCCGCGAAGGTGGCGCAGCCGGGGGCGCGGCCCGCGGACGTAACAGCATCGGGAGACTGGACGTCGCCCTGCGGCTAGCACCTGCACCGCGACGCCGGCGCCCGCGGTGCTTCCAAACACGCAAAGAGCGGACTAACTTTTTTTCTCAGAACTAGACTGTTTCTTCTTCATCCTCCTCCTCAATTTTCTCCTAATTCTCATCCTCCTCCTCATCTTTTTATTCTTCTTCTTCTTTTCGTTAGTCTTTGTAGGACCATGAGGAGATCTGTGGGCCTTCGCTTTTTGAAAACCTCTTCATCCTCTCACTTTGGTGAATCTTTTCTAAATTATTCCTTGTCCCTGCATTGCGAGTACAAAAGAAATGAAAAGTTGACAAAGGTGAAGAGTTGCCCTCTACTTCTTTTTAGTAAAGTGAAGAACTTTGTCGTGATTATCAGTCTCTTTTTTCCGGCAAAATGTGAGATCTATGGTTTTGATGCTTATACTGGGGTGTTTCTAACGTGGCATCTGAAGGTAGTATCTTCACGATGGAATATGACACGACTTTTTGCGTCTTTCTCGGTCCTGCCGCAAAATGTCGTATGATAGCGAATGTATCAAGCAGTGCTGCAGATCAAGCGACTCTAGCGGCACGACCGAGAAAGACACGAAAAGCCGTGCCGTATTCCATCTTGGAGATACTACCCTCAGATGCCTCGTTAGAAAAACCCAAGTACAGAGAAGGGGCCATGATAATAAGAATTGAATGATAATGAAGCAATGATTGACTAAGAGACGTGAAAACGGGGAATCCCCAGAAAACCTGCAACAAACCCACACTGTCCGCTTGGAGTGTCCGGGATTTGAACTCCGTTACTCAAAGATACAAGGTAAGCGATGGTTTTATCATGTTTCCGGACTCGTCAACTGTTATGGCCGTTAATACCGTATGTACATATTGTAACCTGGGAGGTGGCGTTCTGCTGCCCTGCTGAAACGTGAGATCCGACGCCTACCCACACGTGGGTTTTCAGATTTTCTCCTCCAGGTTTCTCTAACAGTGGACCCTCACTCCGGCTGGCACAACCCCTAAGATCCCGACTCGTCCGCCCAAATGTATACTAGTGCCGTGTTAGTAAGTATAAAAGTTTGTAAGAGATGAACATAGGGAAAAATTAAGCAAAGGAAGACCACACGCAGTCTTCATCCCATTTGTTAAGATCCCGTTCCGGCAATCGCCTGGTGTTCATCGGAGATACCGCGGTGAGCGACCTGATCGCTACACCGCGAGTCACCTTTCAGTGAAAGTTCAATGAATTTTTGCCTGCATTTTCCCGTAAGTTGGACCACAGTCCTCCGGAACCACCCGCTATCATACGACATTAAGGATGGGGACAAAATCGAGGAAGGGAAAAATCACACACAGTCTACATCCCATATGTTAAGTAACCGACATTCTCCTAGTGTTCATCGGAGGAAACACGGTGAGCTACCTGATAACTACGCCAGGAATAGGCTTTTAGTGAATGTCGAACGAATTTTTGCCCACATTTTTCCGTAAGCCGGACCACAGCTCTCTGACACTGCCCGCGGCCACATGACGATGAAGGTGGTGACAAAATCGAGGAAGGGGAATATTACACGCGGCCTACATCCCAATTTTTAAAGTACCGCTCTAGCAGTCGCCTGGTGATCATCGACCTGGTGACCATCCAGAAACTACGATGAGTGACTTGACCACTATAACACGTGTCGCCTTTTAGTGAATATTCAACGAATTTTTGCCCGCATTTTTCCCCATGTCGGACCACTGCTCTCCGGCACCACCGCCCGCGGCCACACGGCGGCGGCGCGGCGCGGCGCTTTGCATCTCACGCGGCGGCGGCGGCGGGGGCGGCGGCGTGGGCGGTGAGTGGTGAGCGGGTGAGCGAGTGGACCGCCACTAAGCGTCCCGCTCGATTTCTCGTCGGCCGCGCCGCGCCGCGCCTTCGCTCGCCTTCCGGGAGCTGAAGGTTCTTTTGCGCGCCGCCGCCGCCGCTCGCCCCGGGCGTTGCGCAACCCCCGCGCCGCCTTGCGCCACACCCCCGCCGCGCCGCGCCACTCCCTGCGCGCCGGCCGCACTCGCTGCCCCCGCGCCCGCGCCGCGGCGCACCAGGAATTCCTGCGGGCGCCCGCCCGCTAGGGTGTTTACTTTCGCTCGCACGCACTATCGCCTCCGATCGATGGCGAAATTTCGAGCCATCCACCGGCAGCGGTAGCTCAGTGCATCAACTGATGTCACCGCAGCGCCTCTGACCGGGAGGTCCTAGGTTCCCACTCCCCACGGCGGCAGGATTTTCGACACAGCTTTTCAGCTAGGTCGAATTCAGTCGCTGCCTGGAGGAGAATTCTAGCGGCCGGCTGCTCTGATCGGTAGTTTTCCGTGGTTTCTCCGACCAACAAACGGAGCCTTACCCTAACAAACGGGCTACGGACCGCACGCGATCGTCCCTTCTTCTTCCTTGCCCTAACCTCTCCCCCTTACACTCACACACACACACTTACACTAACATGCACTAAACTACCACATATCTTGGGAGACCGGTCGGGAGCTTAGAGCTTGTCTCGGCTGGGGCGGTGTCCCGATGGTGGGAGAGTCCTGGTTAGGGGGAAACCCCACTAGCCGACGGTAGGTCGGCGCCGGATCTCGCCATCCAGCAGGAGAAGATCACCGCCTTCTCCCGAGAAAAAACATGCACTACACTAATGGGACTAATGACCAAAGCAGTTGACGCGCCCGGAAACACGAAAAAATCAATCAATCGATCAATCGAGCCATTCAGGTATTTTTGGCGTAATTGGGGGAAGCCATCCAGAAAATATGTTTAGGCACAGTGGTAAACTTTGTG
Organism: Teleogryllus occipitalis; assembly: GCA_011170035.1. NCBI lineage: Eukaryota > Metazoa > Arthropoda > Insecta > Orthoptera > Gryllidae > Teleogryllus > Teleogryllus occipitalis. The sequence continues at coordinate 12,717 of BLKR01000292.1, forward strand.
TATTTGAAACCCACATTATGCCCTGCACCGGAAAAAATGAGATCTTGTCCACCGGCTAGTATTTAGTTTCCCTCTCACACATTATCTCCTACCCGGCAAACGATGGCGACATTTTGGGCCATCCAGTTTTTTTGGCGAAATTTTGAGAAGACAAACAGATATTATGTTAAGGTGCAGTGGCATACTTTGGATATTTGAATCCCACATTATGGCCTGCACCGGGAAAATTGAGGAATTCCTGCGAGTGCTCCCCTGCTAGGCCGCTAGGGTGTTTACTTTTGCTCTCACGTACTATTGCGTTGGCGTTGGCGAAATCGTTGGCGAAATTTTGGGCCATTCACGTTTTTTTGGCCAAATTTTGAGAAGCCATACAGATATTATGTTAAAATGCAGTAGCCAATTTTATGAATATGAATCCCACATTTTACCCTGCCTCGGAATAATTCTGGTGGTGTCTATCAATCGACTGTAGTATGTTTACTTTCCTTCTCACGCACTATCGCCTACACTCAAATCGAGGGCGAAATTTTGGCCTAAGAAGCCATGCAGATTGTAATTTAAACTGCAGTGGTGAACTTTATGATTATGAATCTCACATTATGGCCTGCCTGGGAGAATTCTACTGGCGTCTATCAATCGACTGTAGTGTGTATACTTTCCGTCACTTGTACTATTGTCTCTACAGAAATCAAAGACGATGTTTTTTATCAACATTCTATGCAGATCGTAAGTTCTGTGCATTTGCAAACTTAATGAGTGGCATTTGTACATTATGTTCTGCACCTTCTACATACTATAGTCTCAATTGAAACGACTATAAAATTTTGTCGAAAAAAAACATTTCGATCTTTAATAAAAAATACTGATATTACTGTATTTAGTACATATGTATTGTAGTTTTTTGTGAGAGACAAACACGCAAAATATCTAAGAATTTTACGGAGTAGGGATGAGACAAATGCTACAGATATATGATAAGAGTAAATGGTAAGTAAATAAGATTGAAGTGAAAAGATAAAATAGTTTTTTCACAAACCTATTTTTTTTCAAGTGAAATCTCCAGAAAAAAAATGACTATCTTTGTTGAAATGATCATTTCGTCTACATTAGATTGTGTAATGAGTTACACACATTGGGTCAATGTATGAATTCTTTTAAAGAATTGTTTGCTTTTTCTATTATCTCTGCTATACGAAAATCTTAAATATTGGAAAGTATATTATTTTCTTCTAATTGTGTGCAACAGGAGTTTTTAATGTAAAAGTAATAACAACAATTACAATAGATCTAATAAAACTTCATAGAATATAATATCAATAATATTTCATTATAATCTTAATTCATAACCGTAATATTTATATTTATTTCTACATTTGTATATGTTTGAACAAAATTATACTATTTACTTTCTGAGGCTAAGATTTCATAAGGGTGAGTTTATTTTCTTACATACAACACTGAATACGTCCAGTGTACGTGATTGTTTGTCCCATATATTTTCATAATCTAGAGATTTAATGAGTTCATAGTCCTACTCCAGTAATTCTTCAGTAAATGCGGAATTATGATCAGAATCTGCTATTCCATATCTTATTCCATTATTGTCCTTGGAAAGCGGAAAGTTAAATGTAAATAATTCCCGCGAAAGTTGAAGCAATTAGGGAATCGAGATAACGCACAAATATCTCCACAGATTCCTCCGTCTACAAATAAGGAAAGGACCCAATAGAAAGCTTGTGGAACGCTTAAGAAGTACAAATGAATCACACGATGGATAAGAAAATTCAACTACTGACAAAATATAGTCTGAAAGAATAGATTGAAAGAAAAATATATTAAACTAAGCAGTTTGATTAAGTTACATAGCAAATGAATTGGAGGATCGACAAATGGCAACATGAAAAGTATATGTTGTTGACAATTGTCCTAATTGGTATATTATCTAGATTTTATGTTGCAAAGTAATAAATATTATTTGAGATATCCTATTGTAGATAAAGCTCATAAATTTAAAGAGCAAATTTTGAAGAATACATTTAAAATAATATACGTGCCAAAAGGGTAAATATTTGACATAATTTCGTTAAAATTGTTGAGAATAAATCAATAGGTATAATAAAAACATTCAACATATGAAATTAATCTATGAGTGCACGGAATACATCGAATCTACTAATTAGTTCTTTGAAATTAAATAAATGACGTGATTTGAAATACGAATGTATAGAATATCAATCAAATGATTATTTTCTTCTTATTCTTTGTATAATTGGTATAGCTGACAAATTATAGGCGATTGATTCCCCTTTCAGCCTCGAAAGTGGAACCCTCCTTTCGAAGAACTAAACGCCCTATGACAGACGACAGATTTGTCTCCACAATGTCATTCACAGTGGCCGTTTATTTACAAGAGAAGCTTCTTCTCTTTGGAATCACAACTCCGGTCCGACGCCACATGTTCTCCTCCCAGTACGGAGACGCAGCAGAGTTTGAATTATTTCTGTTGTTGCACATAAAAGAGACACGTCGACTGATTGCCTTGGATAGTGCATCGGAAGGGATGTAACAGTGAGTAACCGTGAGTAACGTGCAAGTTGCCTGATTCCTGTATAGATGGAATGATTGGTGAGTGACAGTTGGCAGCACTTACGTCTTGGCGAGGTTGATGGAAATGTCCAAGAGAAGCTCTCCCACCGTTGCCACCTCCTCGGCCTTCCACATGTGCGTCTTCGGCTGCGCCACATCTGCAACACAGGACACAATCCATTTTAAACTAGAAACCCTACAGCAGCGCACACTTTCTCGCATTATCTGTAACTTCTACAATTCTCGAAAATTCAGAGAGTTCAAGAAATGGCTCCTGCACCACATTTAAACGTCTTTTGATCTATTCGAGAAAAAAATATGAAGAAAAATTTGGAGATGTTTTGGAGTGTAATTTTTTTATAAATTGTCTTTACCTCAAGCAAAAATTACGTAAAAACTACTCGCATTTTCAAAATATTATACCTGACCTTATTTTAGGATCAAATTTTTTAGAACAGATTTCATTAAGAGAAAAAATCTCTATCAGGAATATTGTAGTTTTGCAGTTTCTGTTTTTTACAATTTTTGAGAAAACAGAGTTCACCGAAACGGGATCTACGGCATTATTATAAGTGTACTCTGCACTGTCATTATTGGGGTTCATCACTGGGAACATCTGAACACATTGCACTATGCTAGATAAACTGTTTTCATTCTGTTTTGAATTTACTAATACCATAAAATGTTTTGTTTTCGATGATATACATTCTTTTAAATTGGTATTTAGAACTACAAAATATCGCTGAGCTATTTTTTGCACTCAAGATTGAATCTAGTAAATTGACGATAATTCATACTTGCATTGTCATTGGGATCAAACAAAACAAAGTAACATTTTCAGACACAGTAGCATTCCTCACAATAATTGTGTTTAAAGATCTGCCAAATATAAGAACCTGAGCATCCGCAGAAGAGAAATTGCAGGACCAGTTCTCGTGGTAATCAGTACAAGAATTATGCCGGCAGAATTTTTTATCGAAATACTTCAGTAAAAACGCACAGGTATGATGTGTAATTATTCGCAAATATGGTTCAATACTTTAAGACAATTAACAATAATTGTGACTAATGAACACAACAACGGTTGAGGCTAAGAGCATTTACATTTTATATACATAATATTAGTAATATTATTGAACTCGCTCTACTGCAGTACATAAATGACTACTAAAGAGGTAAGTTTACACCTAATCGCGTGAACGAATGTTTTTGGACACATACATTTACACAATTCATCCAAACACCTTCACAATATGTCCTTGATATACAAACTACAATAGTAACACCTGGTTTATTTTCTTTTGTATTACTTATATCGTTTATATCTTTTCATCTAAAGAAAAATGGTGATAATTTTAGAGGGTGTATTTTTCCACCATTAGTATATTTTTTATTTCGACACAAAAATATATTCCTTGCGACTTGTTTATTACTTTAGTTACAGGATTATTATACAAAGTATTGATCATACAACTCATAAGCACAAACTTTAACTTCTTCTGGAGAAAGTTAATGACAACCCTTATAAATTATTGTGAGACAAAAAAGAAAGGGTGATGGTAGTCAGGGTTTAAAAATTAAGCACTGATTTTCTTACAATAACGTATGAAATTTGAATATTAAAATGGTATTTAATTAAGCTGAAAAGTAATTCTAGCTCCACCAAATGACGTCATATTAATTATACCTTATGGTCACAATTCCCTTTGGATTTGTTTGGTAATTTATTGTACTACATAGTATGTATGTGAATGATCAGAATTCTGATTTTCTCCTAACCACTAACCGGTGAAGAACGATTCTCTAATATGCTATGTTGTATATGTAATTATAATAGATTAAACTGTAACTCGCAAGATGTATCTTTCAACTAATTCCTTAATCCTCGTTAATCAGTACCAACACTTTGCTGTAGCAGTGGGCTACTAAATAAGGCTACTTAGTATTACTCTCAAAAACATATGAAGTACACAGTACTAATCAATCAAAAAGGAAATGTTATACTTACAACATAATTAGAAACGTTAAATAAATGTGAGTCCAAGAGACGCGCCGCCTTCGAAATACGCTGAAATTAGTCAGATACGAGGGTGGCACGTCACAAAAGCACGATCTTACAATTATAAATAATAAAAATTGTATTGGAGACTGGGTAGAGGCTTAGACCGTAAATCAGTCAAATCCTACTATATCTTAAGTACGAGTAAAATAAAATAAAATGAAAACAAAAATCTGATTATCTAAACATTGATTTAAAACCTTTATCAAGACAAATCCTACTGTAGTTAAAATAGATTCATCGACAGGTGAAAGAACTACTGTTATCTGCGACAAGTGCACCGTGAGTACTTCCCTTGCCAGCCGCCAGGTGAGCGACAACCAGCCATTGCTCGGGTTTCCAAGCAGTGCTGTCACCTATGAATTGAGCAACTCCCCAGTTGCATTTAAAAGGTTTAACGACCGTCTGCGGTATTTGTTCGAAGTTTATTGCATGATAATAAATATAATTGCTGGTTCATAAAAGATACAATGAAAGCAAGCCCAACAAGAATTGTTATGATCCGAGAGATGAAAACAAAAACGTCTTCATTGGCATCTCCTTGCGCAGAGTCGGTTTGAAAAATGCACTGGTCGGTATTTTCAAAACGACAGAAAATCCACCAACGTATGTCATAGGCTTTGAAAATTATATCCTCCGACATGACTCTCGAAAGTATTCCCACTTATGTACTGGAAATGTCACATCTGGGAATAGCCCGACGGGCTAATAGCTAATGGGCAATTTATGCGGCTGATTTGGGAACTGAAATTCAGACAGCTCACTGAGAACAAAGTGGTGCATCATTGTGGGCCGAGGGCTCAAATCTAGGTTTGTGAGTTGAACTACTTACTTATTTGTGGATTATTTCCAATACGGTAATATGGTTGAAATACATCACAAAGCTAAGAAATGGCAGGTAGATTATAAATCTCTACTTTATTTATAAACTTTTCCTAAGTCACAAACCTTGAAGCGTAAAAACTTTTCTCAATTTCATTTACAAACTTTGTGTTCTGTACTACAATTTTGTGCTGCTTATTATCTATGAAACAACCTTGTGCTTTAATCTTGAAAAGTTATTTTTCGTTATAAGTGCTATTACTAGTCCCGTGGGTGTTCTGTTTTACCTCAACATATTAATGGTTCGTGTAAAATACGTACAACTGAGCCTGCAATGAAGAAGAAAAAAGAAGAAGAAAGGAAATAAGGGGAATGATGTAATGTTTCTGATAATCAACCGGTAATTCCATTGCGTTCCCGTGTTAGAAGACATGAAAAAAAAAAGATCGGTAAAACAGAATACCTTTTGAAAATTTGAATATAAACCAGTAAATTTTGGAGAAGTGAGAATTCTGTGCAAAAACCATATATTTTCTTTTATTTAATAATGAGTATGTTACATGAGAGTTCCTTTCACTTAAGAAAACTTATCGATTAATTTCAAACGATATTATTTAGTGGTACATAAGAGTGTATACTAATACTGTCAGAAATACCATTACATTTAATGCAAATTAATGTAGTAATGTACATGAAACTTAATGTATCTAATACACGAAAAAGAACTAAATATATTTGTACATTAAATTTAATGCTTAAATTTCATAAATTTTATATTTTAATCAATAATATTTAATGAAGAGGTTTTATTTCGTTTCTCCTGTCTCTTTATGCCTCATCTTCATTCATATCATATATTCATAATCACCAGTTCATCAGGATCATTCATTTCATAAAGCATGGACTCTTGCATCATAGTGTACACGTCTTAATTAAATTTAATATGCGTTCATGATAATTACTTTAATCTAATTTACATTAAAGTAAGTGTTCAGTGTTTAGTAATTATTCAGTTTATATATCACTAATGTATCAGCATTTATATGTCAGTATTGTTTAGTAAGTGTTCAGTGTTTAGTAACTTCAGTGTTGAGTAATTATATCGTAGTGCACGGCGTATCTTTTACGCGGTCCACAACAATGTAACTTCAAAGAATCTCCACCCGTCCTTCCGTCTTTTTCGTCTTTTTGTCTCTTTTCCCCTCCCTCTCTCTACCACACGAATATTGCTGCGGAGGATATTCTCACGCGTGGCCGACCTCAGAGGTCTGCTTAAGCATGCGAGGCAGCGGGTGAAAGGCGGCGCCGGCGGCCTCCACAAAACCCCAACACTGCGCGCCCGTGGGTTGGAAGGTTTGGGGGATAAGGTTTCGGGAACGGAAAAGAGCAGTCAACCTCAGCATTCGGCAAAGGAAACCTCTGATGCAAGGAACCGAATGAACGTCGGAGCTAATCGAGTCGTAATCATTTAACCTGCAACCTCTGTTTATGATACGTTTCTCCATCTTTTCTCTTCTTGTTCTGTAATTATCATAAATTGCTGTGGTGTTTTAAATTTTAAGTATAATGTAGAATCACAATTTCAATGCTGCATAAAAATTAATTTCATTATAAATTTGTAAGCGAATGTTATTACAGAATTAAAAGCAAATTCTTTGTCAGTCCTTTTGAAAACCTGTAGACACCTTCGAGAATCCAAAAGGAAGACAACGCGAAAACGACGAGTAACTCAATTTAAAACACTACGTTCTTTGTTTCCTGTTTTTACTCTGTCTTGTCATCAGGACTGAAGACGCAAGTCAGAGATTCAATTAAACACATTCCATTCACTATTACTTTTAAATTTGATGCAGCAGCAGTATTAAATAAGTAATAAACGTTATCAAAGAAAGCATTATACAACAATTTCGCGCAAGGATGAATGTTTTTCGATAGGGCTGAAATGGCTCCGTTACCGCAAGCTTGACACCGCGTGGCCATGTGGTCAGTCGACACCGGTCAGGGTTGACGAGTCGATGCCACGTCAGACCAAAGGAACACGATATCAACTGCGCTTTTGAAACCATTCGATTCTGCTGTCGATACGCAGCACGTGAAATGAGTTCAACCGGTGGTGTTCCATTTACATTTTTGTAGGCAAGGAATGGATTTAAATTTAAAGTATTATTTAAACTATGTGTAGAAAATGAATCGACCTTGCCGCGGATACTCATAAGGAACACGTTTTCCTTGCATCATAATTCGCTCATTTCACTATCACAAATTGTTTTTCTCTCCGCATTCAGTATGGGACAATTCTACGAAGAGATATCATCACCCACCGTTATGTTGCGGAAGTTAAGTTTACTTTCCAAGTCTTCTCGGAGAGTACTTTACCGGTATGCTAGATAAATGAAGTATTTGTCATATATGCAACGCGTGTTTCTTTTCTTCCTTTGTTTCCCTTCTTGTCTTCTACTTTCATCTGAATTCCGATACAAAATTCTTCTCTCTGAATAGCATTCTTCCTTATTGCGCTAAGTACGAACAAACGGAGACAAATAAAAGAAGGAGGACGGAGGCGGGATAAAGAACAAAGGTGAAGCCGGGGATCAGATGAGGGTGAAGTGGAGGGTGCGAGCGAAGATGAATGTCGAGTGCCGGAGCGGGGAGGTGCGGTGGCGAGCTTCGGCGTAAGCGAGAACGCTTGGGAGTGAGAGATCGAGGCCGGAGGGTGCGAGGGCGTGGTTGTGGACGAGGACTGGGTGGTCGTGGGGCAAGAGCAAGCCCAAGGCCAAAGGTGAAGGGCGAGTGCGAAGGCGGCGTCTGGGGGGGGGAGGGGGAGTAAAGCGTGCGCGGGCGCAGGCGCAGGCAGAGACGGGGCCTGGAGGAGAGGGGATGGTGGGGAGAGAGAAGAGGGTGAAGAAACGGGGAGGACGGGGGCGGAGTTGAAGGCGACGGCAACGATGAGGGCGCAGGAGCTGTGTAGAATCTATGCATAAGTGGTGGCTCAGAGAGAGGCCAGATCGAGGGTGTGGATTGTCTATAAAGAGAGACAAAGTGCATGGTTAAATGAGGACGAGGGAAATCGCAGGGACGCGGGCAGGATCTTGGGCAGAGACTGGAGAGGGCGGTGGTACCACGAAGGTGAGGGCGAGGGAGAGAGAGAGAACAAAAGCAAGGGTGGGGGCGCGGGCGAGGGGCAGATAGGAACCTGAACGGAAGTGCCGCGAGAGTGAGGGCGCGGTGAGGGAGAGGGAGAGGACAAAGGCAAGGGGGAGGACGAGGGTGAGAGAGAGGGCAAGGGCGGGGACGAGGGAGGGAGCATGGGCGAGGGCGTGGGCTAGGACGTGGGTGAGGGTGGGAGCGAGGGCGGGGGTGAGGGCGGGGCGAGGATGGGGACGGGAGCCGGCGAGGGCAGGGCGGGGGCGAGAGAGGAGGGGCAGTGGCAAGGGCGGGACGGTGGGCGAGGTAGAAGCCTGGACAGAGTCTGAACGAAGGTGCCGCGAGGGTGAGGACGCGGGCGCTGGAGTGGTAGGAGCCTGGAGCGGACAAAGGCGCCGCGCGGCTGGGGGCAAGGGCGTGGCGAGGTCGAGGGCGCGCTCCCTCCGGCGTCGAGTGCGTGCGTGGAGGGCGCTGGGTACGCGCGGCATCTGGGCCTGGCCCCGCTCCGCCCCACGCCACCCCGCTTCGCCTCGCTCCGCCCTGCGCCGTCCCGCGCCAACCCGCACCCCCGCCCATCGCCGCCTCGCTCCACTCTGCGCCGCCCCGCCCCAACCTCCCCGCCTCACTCTGCCCCGCGCCGCCCCATGCCACCCTCCCCGCCTCACTCTCCCCGCGCCGCCCCGCTCGCCTTGCTCCGCCCTGCGCCGCGGCGCCGCACAAGGCCTCCCGCCGCCTTTCACCGCTCACGGCCACCGGCGCCCGCGGCGCGCGGGGCATCCTTCGACGCACGCGCTCCCTCCGCACAACAGCGCCACGCGCGCCGCGCCGGTTGCGCAGGCACCGCCCGCCGGAGCGCCAGCCCAATTTCAAAACCACGCGGTTCACGCGCGCCTCACGCAGTCACACGCTTCGCTCGGACAGGGGACTCATTTTTTGCCATGACACGAGGGTCACAGGGGTGCCGCGCAAAATTACCAATGAGCCTAAATGATGTAAATATATAGAGTCAATATATTTTTATTTAATTTTAGATAAAACAACACACTAAACGACTCGCGAGAAGTAGTCGTAATAAAAGGTTTAGAATTGTATGCAATTACATGTATTTTTCTGATTGGTCGGAGAAGTCTGTAGACTTGATTTATCCGAATTGGAGGCCATATGCGCTTATGTGGAAGTTTTAACTGTATTTTTTTTTTGCATATTTTTGGGGATACTTTTGAATTTAATGCTACATATAAACCAGAGCTTTAGTTACAAGCCAGTATTTTGAGTTAGTTGTATTCGAGCATACCATGATGAACCTTCTTCCCATTCAATATTTGGGGTCTCCGTTTCGGGCGCCTGGGGTGTGTTTGTCACGCCTTTCGTCTTCCACCTCAGAGAACCGGGCTTTAAATCCGGGTAGGTCCTTGTGGAATATGAGATGGACGAGACGAAGGCTTCTACAGGGCTCTAGCATTTTTCATTCCAACATGGTTCCATCGACATGAAAATCTTATCACCCATTATCCCTCCTTCAAAGAATCCATGTGAGGTATGCCCAAAAAGGCGCCGGGAGATTGCTTTGTCCGCCGAACATTCCACATTGATTGATGGGTTCAGATCCAGGCCCAGCGGTTGAGCGTTCTACCCATTACATCACGAGTCCCGCCCTCTCTCCACATTCAAAATAAGTCACGCTTTGCCTGTACATAAGGAAAGACATTTCAGGTGAAAGAACGCAACGACGTGTTCCTCTTAATGGCAATAAATCATTCCGATACCGGTTATAGCCTCAGAAGCATATATTCCTGCAGTAAGTTCTCTTTGCAATTTTCCAACTTTGTCGCACCTGTATGTCATAGAAATTACGTGTTAACAAGACTCGAATTGGTGTTTGAGACTCGGAAAGTTGTTTGCGTACAGATTGCACTTCTGACGCCCGGCTAGCGAGGTTGTGCGCTACCACTGGGTTGTGGACGATACAAACTGCCCCAATGCACCGAATTCCGTCGATTCACAAATTATTGTTTTTCGTCATGTGTATCTGAAAAAGGGTAGGTTTTTGTTAACAATACTTAGAAATATTTTCAGCGCCACGATTCAATTAAGCACAGCCTTTTGAACGTTATAGAACAGACATGTCAAGGTCGCCGGCAAGGTAGCTCGCTTGAAAGCGTTCGCGGGCACCGGGTCCAGAGCAACTGGCGCCAGATTTAGAAGGGAAGGGTTGTGCAAATTGCTTCGGAGTGGCGGTAGTGGAGTTCGGAATGCCTGGAGACATGGTCTAAGTCAGTCTTTTGGAAAAGACAGTTCACTGCTACTGTCCCAAATTTTGCTACATAATCATTCCCATTTCCTCTACTAAAAAACAAAAAAAACAACTGCTTGGTTGGGGAAAACCCCGCTAGACGACAGAAGGTCGGCGCTGAATCTCGCTTGGTTGGGGAAAACCCCGCTAGACGACAGTAGGTCGGCGCTGAATCTCGCCAACCAGCGGGAGAAGATATCCGCTACCTCATGAGGAAAAATGCACTACACTTACAGACCAATGACCTTAGCAGTTGATGCGCATGGAATCACGAACAATCAATCAACCATCTCATCAAAATCACATTTGTTCATCTAATTGAAGAGATCGTGGTACTTTTTTTCACTTGATATGACACATTCTGAATTAACGCCGTGCACTTCTCGCAGGTTGGGTTGCTACTAGAGCCACGCCACTCCTTTGCCTCGGTGTTGAAACGGTAAAAAACCAACAACCTGCGCTAACAGGCCATGTAGAAGACACAATAAAAATTGATTATGCAAAGCACGCATAAACACACGCCCGCCTATGTGCGTGCATATAAGTTCTAAGCACTTACGCTTCGGCGCCTCTTGCGTCATTCCCGTAACGAAAGGAATCATAAATTATTATCACACCTCGTTTGTTCTCTGCTTTTAGTCTCAATGGTTGCCCACTTGGCAAACATCTATATGGGGCTCGCTCTTCCGTAATATTGATATCTTAAAAGGCATCGTATGAGTAATAAAATTGTTATGTATTAGAAATGGAGAACTCCAGATCTTGTTTCACTGGATGATATCACAGTCTTTGTTCATCTTTCATGGTGATCGACAATGTAGTTTCTGTTATCGACCACATACGCTAATACTCACGTGTTCTGCCGTCTTCCAATGATATCTAGTGTAATAAGTCTAATTGTGTAATGAACGTTTAAATGACAAACGCTGTTACAATTAATATTAACATTATAATTCCAGATAAGTTTCTCATATTTTTTTAATCGTATTTAATTAAAATTGAAGATATTAGTGTTTTATCGGTAATAAAACAACAGGCACTCTGTTTTTATTTTTTTTAAAATAGTTATACATTTACCTCTCTTTCGCGAAGTAGCACGATATATTATTCTGCGCCCGGAGCCTCAACCGCTTTTAAACCCCGTTCTGCGTCTACACAAGATGTTTGTGCAATTTTTGAGCGAATTATAAGGATACATACTTCCACTTTTTCAGGGGCGTTGAAAAACATACTTGATAAATTGATGCAGATATTCAAAGAGATTACTTTTTACTGGTGGAAGCAAATGTGGAACCTTGTCACATGTTTTGGCACACAATGCTGCGCTACGATCAGTTCAATAAAAGCAACTGAATTTACAGCCAAGGTCTACCTGGATGCATACAATGAAAGGCCACTTAATGGGAGACACGCCTTCACAAGAAATGTTTAATGGGATCTTGAACACAGGATGCGGACTGACCGGGTGTGGAGTTTTAATTTTTCAAGGACATTGAAAAATATACTTCTTAATTTTAATGCAAATGTATTCTGAGAGGGTTTGCCACTCACAGGATCACACAAATCGTGTGGAACAAATGCGGTCGAAACGAGTATCCGACATTGTCACATGTTTTGGTTCACACGAATGCAAAGGTTCGTTCAGTTGAATAAAAGCAACTGCGTTTACAGCCAAGGTCTGCTGAGGGGCAAGGAAACTGAATATGTAGCGACCGTTCTGCGTCCACACAATATTTAACCAAATTCACTTAATAAGCAATATTCGTTCTATACGTGTTCACACAATATTTAACCAAATTTACTTAATAATCAATATTCGTTCTACATGTGTTCACACAATATTTAACCAAATTCACTTAATAAGCAAGATTCATTCTGTGGGACGTAGATGAACAAGAAACAAAAGAATGCAAGTTAATATTGTGACCAAATGCGAAAGCAAACTATTACCGTTAAACAAAAACTCGGTGTGTGAACAGAAGTGTGAGACCGCAAGTGGGGATGGTCATTCTAATGCGAAGAAAGGCTGGCGTTTGTGGTGTGCAGACGAAAGTTGGCGGTCGTGCGGTCGGCTCATTTGGCTCTGGGCGCTAACGAAAGGAGCGGAGCTCCCGGAGATGCTCTCCTTCGGACGTTTATTAAAAACAGTGTTTATTAACAGTCACGGAGGTATTTGGGCCACGAAAATCAGTGTAAAATACGGTAGAATCTTAATAAATATAACATGAACTATAAGAAACTCTTGGTATCTCGAATTGTATGCATCACATAATTATATTTAAATGCATTAAACCGTATAATATAATTGTAAAAGAGTTTTCGTTTAGAAAGAAATTTAAGCTTTCTACTCAACCAAGTTTCGTGAGTTTTGTTTTAAATGAAAGATAGTTGACCCCAAATGTATTATCTCTTACCATTATTAACCGGTTTTATTTTATAAATACTAAATTTTAATGATTTTGGAAATTTAGAAACTCAAGTCTCGTTTCTAGAAATGTTTGGTGACGCAAAATCTTTCTTTGTACATTAATACTCAAGATAAGAAAATTACATTGTATTTTGCAAATAATTTAAAATCATAATTTGGTTGCAAGTCATTCTAAATTTACTTCAAAATAAACTACTTTTTGGCATTATAAAACAGCAGATTCCATTGTAATGTCATCATGTTTTAGTAATTATTTTCAATATACTCAGCTAGTATTATACTATTTGTATTTTGAAATTTCCTATTGTAGCTTCATAGGTATAGTAAATACAAGAAACCTTAATAGGGTGCAAGCAATTCTTCAATGTTTGCTTTTAAAATGAATGTATTTTTGTTTGTTTGTTTGTGTGAAATATTTTTAATATAGATCGTTCCATGACGGTCTCTGGTCACGGTTATACATGACTCCTTTTCCTAATCGGGTCCCAGACCTTGGTATGACGACAAAACTCGTGTTGAGCGAATTCATGTTAACGCGGGTTGCTGCATTGATTTGAAGTCTCGTAAACGATAAAAGAATTCCACGCCCAAAACTCATACATTATGGGATTTACTGTGATCACCAGCTTCGGGCCTTTCAGGAGCCACTGCAAGGGCCTTGCGGATGCACAATTTTTATGAGGGCTCTAAACTTACCAGCTAGATATTGCGGAAAGAAGTTTTAAAAAATTAAGAGTTTATAGAATGTTTTTTCTTCTCTATTTCCTTTATTCGTTTTACACATATCCCCGATTACTTAATTTTCGCCCGTTCCGTTGGAAGCCGATGCGAGTGACGAAGCATCACGCTCGTTTAAGCAACACCTCCAGAGCGCAATGCAACAGCTTGGAATGTGGGCAGCACCTGCCGCCAAAGCCCTGGGGCGACGAACACTTCCCCCGGGGCCTCGCGGATGAAGTTATACTTGTACTTGGATATTCATAACGTGGCATGTGAGGGACTTGTCTTCACGATGGAATATGGCACGGCTTTCCGCACCTTTCTCGGTCGTGCCGCCAGATGTCGCATGATTGCGACCGTATCAAGTAGTGCTGCGGATGAAACGACAGGACCGAGAAAGACGCAAAAAATCGTGCCATATTCCATCGTGAAGACTAGCCCCTTACGCGCCACGTTACGAAAACCCAAGTATAGTGGCAGGTCATATTTTTTATACAAACATCTACAAGTATGGACAACTAAATTTTATAGAAAAAACTTGACTAAACTATCTGAAAATACCATGTAAATGCTTTACTTGTTTCCGATATTCCCCGGATTGCTTAATTTTGTTATGATCCTTCGGAATGCGATCGGCCCTCCGCGTTTAAGCAACGCCTCCTGGGAACGCGGGCAGCATCTGCCGCCAAAGCCCCGGGGCGACGAAGTCATCCCTGGGCCTCGCGGATGCAGCTAGCGGCAGGCCATATCATTAATAAAAATATCTACAATCATGGACAATAACGTGGAACGCGAGGGACTTGATCGCGGACGTATCAAGCAGTGCTGCAGATCAAGCAACGACAAGAGGCACGACTGAGACACACGCGAAAAACCGTGTCGTATTCCATCGTGAAGTGAAGCCTCTCTCACGATAGGTTAGGAAAACCCAAGTGTAGCGGTATAGTTCATGCTTTTAGATATTTGTATTTTTAATAAAAATATCTAAAAGCGTGGACAACAAAATTTTATGGAAAAAACTTGACTAAACTACCAGAAAATCCCATGTAAATGCTTTATTTGTTTTCGACATTCCCCGGATTGCTTCATTTTGTTACGATCCTTCGGAATGCGGTCCGCCCTCCCCGTTTAAGCAACGCCTCCTGGGAACGCGGGCAGCACCTGCCACTATAGCCCCGGAGCGATGGAACTCCGGATGCAGTTAGCGGCAGGTCATAATTTTTAATTCAAACATCTAAAAGCTAAATTTCTAAAAATAATCTAATATTTTTAATTCAAATATCTAACAACTAAATATTATAGAAAAATGTTTAATCAGAATGAAAATCTCATATAAACGCTTTATTTGTTTTTACACATTCCCCGGATTGCTCAATTTTGTTACGATCCTTCGAATGCAAATATCTGCAAAAAATAATACAAACATCAACAACCATGGGCAACTAAATTGTTTAGAAAAAACTTGAGTAAACCGACTGAAAATCCCATGTAAATGCTTTATTTGTTTCCGACATTCCCAGGTTTGCTCAATTTGGTTACGATCCTTCGGAATGCGATCGGCCCTCCCCGTTTAAGCAACGCCTTCTGGGAACGCGGGCGGCACCTGCCGCCCAAGCCCCGGGGCGGCCGCAGGGCCTTCCGCCGCCGGACAGAGCGGGGCGCTGCCGTGGTCCAGGAGCCGCGCGCGGACCCGATATGGAGCGAGGGGGCGCGTGCGGCGGCGGCGGCGGCGGGAGCGGCGCCGCGGGGGAGGGCGCGGCCGGGCGGCGGTGGCGGCGGCAGCGGCGGCGTTGCGACAGGCGCGAGGCGAAAGCGGGGCGCCGCCACCGCCGCCGCCGCCAGCGCAGCGAGGGCACTTGGCAGTGGCCGCGGCGCGGCGGCGGAGAAGGCGGAGGAGGCGGCGGCGGCGGCGGCGGCGGCGAAGGCGGCGCCCAACTTTCCAGAGGGGCTCGGATGCGCGACGAGGGCTTCTGCGCCCCCGCCTTTTCACTTCCTGGTATCCGTAGCATAGAAAGAATTTTTTTGTGTCATGCTGCAGAAACATAATCTCGAAATTTTGACCTGGAGCAGTGGCTTTGTGCATCAACTGATGTCGCTACAGCGCCTCTGACCGGGAGATCCTAGTTTTGTGTCCCGACAGCGGCAGGATTTTCGACACTAGCTTTTCAGCTAGATCCAATTCAGTCGCTGTCTGGAGGAGACTTCTAGCGGCCGGCTGCTCTGATCAATAGTTTTCCGTGGTTTCTCCGAGAAACACCAGGTGAATGTCGGAGCAGTATCCTAAAAATGGGCCACAGACCGCGCGCGATCTTTCTATCCTCTTCCTTGTCCTATCCTCACCCCTTACACACACACCTACACTAACATACACTATACTACCACCCATGCCGGGAGACCGGTCGGGGACTTAGAACTTGTCCCGGCTGGGCGGGGTGCCTCGCTGGTGGGAGAAACCTACTTGCGGAAAACCCCGTTAGCCGACAGTAAGTCGGCTCCGGATCTGGCCATCCAGTGGGGAGATCACCACCACCTCCCAATCAAAAACACACTACACTTACGGGACTAATAGCCGTAGTAGTGGATGCGTCCGGAATCACAATCAATCAATCGAAAATTTGACGGAATTGCATGTTTCGGACGTCTCTGATGGCGATATTTTAAAGAAAAATCTCTGTCCTTTCAAAAGTCTAAAATATTGCCTCCGAAGCCACAGCATCTGAATGAATTACATGGAGAGGACGGGGTCAGCGCTGCCCCGAGCACCAGCGGCGTAGGAGTCTGCGAGGGGTGGCGACGTGCACGAGAGGTGGGTCGCCTTATGGTGAGGCTGATGGTGTGTCGAGCCAAAAAATATCACTCGGTATGTTCAATAGCGTATGTGTCGTTTTAACACAGATTTTAAAGTATAATTAAAATATTTAACACAGTATAATTTAAAACAGTATTTTCCGATAGATCTGAGTCAACATTGAACCTTTTTTGAGCCATTCTTCAAACAACGTTTTCAAAATTTTCTTTAAAATTGCTTCAATTGTTTCAAACAGTATATAATACGAACGTAATTATTTTTATGAAATACATCACGAAGTTTCACTTCATAGACACATTTCACGATTCACAAACTGGAAGGTCCTAGATTTGAATCCGGGCGGTGGCGAACCATCAAAGGCTGCGACTAAAGCTAATGTGGTCCGTAGTTTCTACTTTCCATTCCAGGTGCAAGGCAGCTGCTGTATTTACAAGTGATCATGCACCTCGCTCCATCCTTCCTTCCTCCATCTCGCATGTTTAAGGCCGGGCGAGAAGCTGATCATCCAATCCCAAACGACATTACTCATAGGCAAAATCACAGGCTGGGTTGTACAGCGGATGTGTGGATGTGCATTCGATTTCTAAACTCCACTTGACCAGTAGCGCCAATGGCAGAAACAGGGGAAAATATGAAGAAACATTCGCTAATAAAAGTGATTAGCCGAAAAAGCAGCTCTAATTGTCCGAGACTTACTGTGTTTTATTATTTACTAATTCTATTTATTTATTTATTTACGTATGTTTTTATTTTTAATTATTTCATTAACGCTTGTGAGGTTTAAATTTGACGTAATCAAACAGTCAGTGCTCTCCTTCGCTAACAACTCCCCTATTAGCGTGGAGTTCCTGTGCAGAGCCATGCGCGTGAAATGTATGTAAATGGCAGGTTTGTTCGTGAAGTCACGCCACCGGTAGTGCTACCGGACGAGCATTCGTTCGAGTGCCTTGGCAAGCGATCGGATCTGCGAGGGGACGCAGCCAGATTGCAACGCATGACTGCCCCGACGTGTCATGTTCGGAATAAAGTGGCATCGAATAAAAAGGAGAGGACGAGTGATCGATTGAAACGCGTACTCGCCGACTCCTTTTATGATTTCTACTTCCCTAAAAGGTGGCAGGCGCTTGATCACACGAGAATACTCCCCGTTCGCGTAATGGAGCATGAAGGGAGAGGTATCACGAAGAAATGAAAGTTGATGTAGTAAACGTGAGAGTATTGAGGCTAAAGCTTGAAAAAATCTAATCAATTATTAATCGATACTTCACCATGCAATAACTTTGCCATATTGTACAGGACTTCCCGATTTGATTTCAAAGAATCCAATTGTTTCCGTCCTAATTGCGTTTCATATCCTTTCAGCCGGGAAATGACAAAGTAAGGGTTAAATATTGCTATGACCCTTGTTATTTCGAGCCCCTGGCGACCAATATGGGAATCAAAATTAGTTATTTGGAGGTACAGTTATTTTCAATGAGGAAAATTCCATACGAAGGAATAAACGATTCCATGAGAACGATCCCATACGTCCCAACTACACAGCCCAACTTATTTGGGGTTTACAAAGCTCAAACATTGCATATAAGAAGAAAAATCGAATGAAATTTAATAATAATTTAATAATTTTTTTTATTGTTGTCATATTTTATTAACAGATACACCAAAAGTTTATCACGCACAGTTAACACGAAGGAAATATTTCTGTGAAGAGTTATTAACTCGCATTATTGATATTATATCGATTTTCTATATTAATTTCTCATTTATACTCAAAATTGTTTATAATATATTTTTTTACGCAAGCCATGCAATAGGAGCATTCATTCATAGATCATTAAACATCGTTTGAGAATAGTAAAACTATTTGTAAAAACATCTTTATCATTGTCCCTGCTAAGTAAACGAATTTATAAAGTAATTCTTCAAAGCGAAACAATAAATAGAAGTTACAGCAATCGTGTATGATTATTTTCATCCATATAAAATGACCACACTGAAAACAGTTTTGGAGAGGACCCGCCAACATTCCACATGGGAACGAGGCTCTCCCCTGTGCAGCAGGACCAGCCCCAGGCCAAGTCGGACACGTAAGTGGGCGAAAAACAGAATTCCATCCACGGTGAAGACACTTTCTCATATGAGCTCGGAGTACTAACATTATTTAACTAGTTCCTGGTCTTCCTTCCATTTAAATTGGTCGGCTTTCCCTTTGAATAGTATTTCGCAGGTCTTACTGTTCCTATGGTCGCAAAGCGGATGTTTCGTAAATCGCAAAGAAAGTGGTCGGAGTTAACTCTTTACCGTGTTTTCCGCTCTCACGGGACCGTGTGAATAGTTAAGCAAGACAGCTAATTACGAAGTTAAACCCCAGAGCTCTGAGAAGATTCTCTAATATTTCCGTAAAATATGCAACTTAAGTGTGATCTTCGTATCGTCCACATTCTCTATAAATCTTTTTTAGAATATTATTATATCTTACCAAAAAAATTAATCTATTAAACAGTCGTTTGAAATAAAGTCATTAATGAATAAGACGTGTCCGTAACTTTACAGTGAAACTCTTTACAACAGTTTTTGTAATCTCAGGATCGGGTCGAGATGTGGGAAGTGAGTTATTTGCGGGAATTTCAGGGCATTTCTGATGAAACCACAGAAAAGTAAATCTGACCTTGGCAATCAAACCATGATTAGTTCACATTACTGTAATGCCTTCTAGACAGCCAAGGGCATTACAACTTCCCTTTTAATTTAAGTATCGTTACTTATTTTATCTCAATAGCTTCTAAATAAAAACATAGAAATAAATTTCTCTCTAAAAAGGAGACAATTTATTGGTAATTTCCGTCTTTATAGAAGATTCTAAATCCTTCTAACAGGGCAGTATTCACTTTAAATTAAATTCCGTCATTTACTTTTTGGTATAACTTAAACAGTACGATTATTGTGTTAGCTAAGTGCTTTGCAGATCAATTTACATTCTGTAAACGAGCACATTTTTGAATGGTGCATGCAGCTAGTAAGTATGTGCTATTATTTAGTATAATATTAAAATCCATCATATTTACTGTCAGAAATCAAAATGTAACCGTCGGCTCTTTCTACCCTCGAATACTCGAGCCTGTGTGCACTCATGGTGAACTACAATAATGTTTAAATAATCTATTCTATTCTTTCATTCGTGGAGATCACATGGCTAATGACAATGTCTTAAGTCATAATGTCTCTCAAATATTTATTCAATAATATCTAATATTCCTGAATGAAATAGAGTGGTGGTAGAATGAGAGGGCGGAGAAACGGGCACTCGCAAATTTCACGTGGATCGACCGGAATTTAAACCCCGGCAACCAGAGGTTGAAGGTGAACAGTCTCGCTACAACACTACGGGTTGTTCGTAATGCTTAGGTTATACTGGCAACGCTATGATGTCTCTGACGGTGGAGAATGGTGAAGAGGTAGAAGAAATAGAAGAGGAAGATAACCTGCTGCCAACTTAATTTGCCTACTACACGTTCCACATCGGGCGACCTGGATTTGACTCCAGAAACTAACGTGCTACTAGCTAGGTTACGTGTCGCCATCACTCGAAATAAAGACTGCTCTGTACAGAGTGCCTGCCATCAAGAGTGTCAGGTCAATTTCATACCATTTAATCGAATCATTTATTTTTACTACATTGCGTTTTGAAACGAAGCATTCGTTGGCAGAACCCCATGTGGAGACTAACAGAACAATTTCATGCCTTTTTTATATTATTTTACTTCTCTGAAACTTCGTAGCCGCAGCTCGATGTAGAGACCGTCAGAACAATTTCATGGTGTTTCACCGCGTCGTGTCCGGTCAACCACCGTTCGCCACCCGGTGGCGTTTCTTGCCACTTTCCCATTGGCGTTTGCGTGGCGCAGCTGAAGGCAGCGCGTGCGTCTGACCAATGGCCGCGGCCGTTCGCCTGCGAGTCGCTCGATTCGCCTCGTCACCCGTCGCTCCTTCCAGATTATTTGTTGAGAGAGTTGTCATTTGCCTGAAAATTTAGTGACAGACGACAGGGAACGGTTTCTCTACCGCGCATTTGCCTCACAAGTGAGGATTGAGAAAGTAGTTCGCGAAGCCTGCCGCTGCACGTTACGCAAACCGGCGCTGTGTTCGACTGGGAATTTCTTGGAAGAGGACGGTGGGGGAGTTGACGGCGGTAATGAAGACGGTGGAGGCGATGGTGTTGACGGTGGTGGCAGTGAATGCTGTGTAGTTGGCGGCAGCCGCAGTTGATACGGTGGGTGGGTAGTTGGGATGGTAGAGGTGGAAATAGCGGCAATGAGGACGGAATGGTTGCGAGAGGCTCCAACCGAGGCGCTGGTGGTGACGGGGAGGTGTGGGTGGCGGGGAGGAGGTGGCAAGGAGGGGGGCTCGGCGGCGATTGTGATTATCAGGACTCCTATTCTGATGACTTAAAAATTCTTTTAAAATTACTTAAATATAAGAGGAAAATGAAGTATAAATTGACTTAAAAATACGCAATAATTTATATGAAAGCGTTTTCTTATTCAACGAATTTTACAATTTTTAATAAAATTTATGTAAATAAAATTATATTTAATGTTAAGTATTTATTTTAGGAGGAAATGTAATCTTTAGCTCCGATCTTCCAACCGTCAGTTTTGAAAGATCGAGGAAGTTACCGAAGATATGAGTAATTTTCAGAGGTGGAAAAACTGAGTCCACTGCAGTAGTGAATTTCGTCATGAACTGATGATACAATAAAAAGTTTTAGTGTTTCATTGTAAATTCATAAAACATTCACTAACAAAAACACGAAAAGGAAACAAAATGACGTAAAGGTAATAGAAAATGGCAACAATTGAAAAATGGCAAAAATTACCCAATTTTCTATCACATATAAAATATTACCTATCATCTGTATATATATATATATATATATATATATATATATATATATATATATATATATGATAAACGTTCATTTACAAGTTGGCTTCGTATAGAAAATATGTCAGAATCCGAGCTGGGGGCCACGACTGTGGGTGTGGTAGTAGAAGCGGCTGTATACTTGGATTTATTTAGAGCTGCACTTGACGTAAATCAATTGTTACGGCGTCATCCAGTCGGGAGGTTGAACATCGCCATAGTGACCATAGTGACGTCACTGTAGTGCTCCCGTTTGGATGATACCTGATTTACGTAAAGTGCAGCTCTAAACAAATCGAAGTATAACTGCGGTGGCTGTGGCGAGGAGGCGATTCGACGGCGGCACAGATGACAGCGGCGGTGGCGGCGTCGGGGTGTCGCAACCGCCGGGTCGCCCCCTCCCCTCCCCCGCCGCCCACAACGAGAGCCGCTGCGCGTCGCGGCGCTGCGCCCTTGACCGTGCGTCGGCACCTGCGCCGCCGCCGCCGCCGTCGCGCCTCGTGGGTCTTCTGCTGCCCTTGCCCCTGCCGACCCCGCCTCCGCCCGCCTCCGCCCACCCAGGCCCGGCTCGCTTCGCCTGCGATCTCAAATCGCCGCTTCCCGCTTGCGCCACGGCCTCACAAGTCACGCGATATCGGCACCGCATTCACGGGGCCAATCAGGGCGCCCCTGCTTGAGACAGCTCGCGAGCAAAACCCAGTGCTGTTTTGTTTTGATAATTTTCACGTTTTCATTTCTTTCCAACATTAGGTGCAATATTTCATGCTGCTACTAACTGTTAGAATTAATAGCTATCGGTTATTTACAACTAAAATTGGGATATTTAATAGCAAAAAATACAATAGAAAGGAGATCAAAAATATCCAGTTCGCGGAACTCGCAGCATTCTTCAAACTCATACCAACTAAAATTAACGTTTTTGAAAAAATATCAATTACAAATACTTTTTACCGATCTCCATACTATAAAATATTTATCCAGTATATTCATCTCTCATATAAATAAACTCATCAAAATGTAACAAAATGAAATTTGTGACGAATGACTATTATCGTATGATTACTTAACTTGATTTCATGGAAGAGTTGTGAAAGATTTGAAAGATTTATGAAAATATATTCTGTTATTTTATTTTATTATGTTCATAAAGAGCAATCCAGAATATATTACGTTAAGCAAGTAGGGTTATAATAGTAAGCGATGGAATATTTACCCCGGAAAAAGATACTAGGTATTACAGAGAAACTTTATTGATTATTGCTTATTTTCTACGCAATGACGATGCATGAAGCGTATAAGCACCGATAGTACCAACAAAGAGTTAAAGTCTCTAGGGTTGCTATTGAAATAAGTATTAATCACTTTTTATATAAGAATATTACGTAGTGTTAAAAATAAATTAATTTCCATAAAGTGAAGTGATATCAAACGAGTATTCGTAAGCATTTGTCAGAAATGAATGGAACGAGATTTTGTAACCATACAAAAACAAGCTCAAGGCTGAGTGGACTACGTAATGGTAAATGATTAAAAACAAATGCAGACATTGCAATGTGGCAACGCAGTACGTACAGCGAGGTAAACGAGTTAGTCGTCTCATGAACTCTATTTCATGTTTACGTCAAACTGTTGTTGTGAAATTCGAAAAACAAGAACGAAACAAGGTTACTGTTGAAATTGCTTTTGGTATGCAGGTAATCACATTCCGTTTTTACGAACAGAAACTAAACTGAATTTAGCATCATTGGCGTACCAATCAAATCTGTTGCATTCTGTTAGTGTTGCTTTTAAAGGGAATAAACATTGGCCTCGAAACTACTCGTGTTGATTATCTTCCAGATAAACTAAGAAATTTATCTTTGCTACCAACACATAAAAATCATTGAGGAGAATAGTGTGAGTCATTTAAAAGAAAATTATCGCAAAATGGATGGAAAAATAACTCAATGTTTAGTGGATGCGACCAGATGGAAAATTACCAGATGAAAAAAGGGAGTAATTCAATGGCATGCGTCCGAGATTTAGTTTGCAGTTCCGTCTGTAATGGAGGCAGGAATGCCAAATATGACACACCTCCATCATCACTAGTGCAAGTCTCTTTTAAAAGCTTGGATACACTGTTTTACAAAACATTTTATGTTCAAGAAGAGTTTTTGGCTTAACTGTTTCTTTTAAAGACTTAAACAATGTAAAAGAGAAATTTTCGTTTAACTTTCTGTTGTTTTTACTTTTCAGTTTTTTATTTAATTAGAGGTTCACTAAACATACCTTCTCTTTAATTGTAGAGGGTTAGTGTTAACGGAGCGGAGGTAGCAAGAGGATCGGTTGGGGTGGGCGGAAGAGGTGGGGGAGGGGGCGGGGCTGTTCAATAGTTGATTGGGATAAATAAAAACTCGGACAATTTTGATGAATCAGGTGGTGTTCATAACAATAATATACAATCTAGTTAGTAATTTTAAAATGAAAGTTGTCTTTCTTTGTCGGAGAAGCCTGAAAGACCCAGTACAACCTCCGACGCAGCTCAACAAACGAAGATCTGAAGTGGAAAATCACAGTGGAGGCAGACATGTCATGAGTTTAAAAACCCACTACCTGACAAGGGGAGGACAGAGGTTGTAAAACTGTGGGTGTAAAACGTTTGGGGGAAGAGGTTTTGTTTAATAGTATGGTACTAGTTAGTGAGATACCACATTCAACGGGTTTCATAATGTTTAACGTTCTCACGCCCATGCATGTCCATCGATTAGAGAGCCTGCCTCATAAGTCTCCAGGCGTCGCGTTCCATTGAACAGAACCGTATCCTAAATTCAGTTGTCCAACCAGTAGCCGAACCCGTAAATCTAATTTCTCTTGGACGTGGCATCTCGGTTTGCCGTATATGCGTTGGCGTTCCAAGAGGGCCCTGTAGGAATGTAGGCAACCCGTTGGACATCCGTGCGCTGTGTGCGGTATGCATCTTGCTGCTGCACACTCACCACACTTTTGGCTGCGAGGAGATGGATTGTTTCTCTTCAAGGAAGGCAGTAGCTCATTTAGCTCATTAAAAATGTTGAAGTGGTCCCTACTAGGACAAATAAAGCGCTGGTTTTTCTCCTTTGAGATTCGCCTTCCACTCGACGTAGCTAGGATCTATGACGTACAAAGCGGTTTCGGTGACCGGAATGCTCGCGATTCTCGGAAATTCGTTGCCTCTCATTCCATCACATTTCCAATCAATTCCATCATTCAATAGTATGTATCTATCCCCTAAATTAATCATATTCCATTATTATGCTCCTTGCTCGCCACATTATATCTCTCATCATCACCATGATTATCATTATCATCACTGCGAGTAAAACATACTTTTCAGATTGTTGGTTTCTCAGATGGCGGTAAGAAACCGGGTCATATGTACGTTATCTAAAAAATATTTTGTTGTTTACGTATTCATGAAAGGAAAGATAATAAATTCCGAAAATCGTATGTATAAAAATGTCATAATTACATTTTCACTCAGAAATATTGTGCCGTAAGAAATGGAAAACTTCTCAATGATGTCACGCGATGAATTAGCAAAGCCGTCCGTAGAGGGAATGGACAATGAACGTTACGATTCAATCTATTCACTAATAGAACACAAATTTATAATAATAATACGTTTGAGAATGTAAGTACTACAGATACCCACTCTGATATCTCAAGAGACAGATATTTTTCAGAGAAATATCTGCAACATGTCGCAAGTGACGTACGAAATTTT
Organism: Teleogryllus occipitalis; assembly: GCA_011170035.1. NCBI lineage: Eukaryota > Metazoa > Arthropoda > Insecta > Orthoptera > Gryllidae > Teleogryllus > Teleogryllus occipitalis. Next base: position 38,243 of record BLKR01000292.1, read on the forward strand.
ACGCCTTCGTCCTTATCACGTCCATTTTCTCCAAACAATCGTATCGTGGGTAGATTCTTTAAATTGGAGAAAGCGACAGGGAGGCGATATGGGAAGAGCAGTCTCCATTGAAAGGCTTTCCCTTCTCTCTCGCCACTGGCCGCGGTGCCATCGCCGCTCTCTCCACACACCTCGCCCTCGGACGGGGAAGTCGGCCGCAGCCCCAGCCCCGGCCCCAGCCCCAGCCTCGGCCCCGCGCGCAGCCGCGCCCCTGCTGCGGACGCCCCGCCGCAGCCACCGAAGCCCACACAAAGCACGGGACGCAGAGCGGCTACTGGGAAGAGAGATTGATTGATTCGTGATTCCGGGTGCGTCAAATACTGAGGTTATTAGTTCTGTAAGCGATTGATTGATCGATTGATTTATTGTTAGTGATTTTGGGCGCGTCAACTACCAAGGTCATTAGTCCCGTAAGTTTAGTGCATTTTTCATGGGGAGGTGGCAGTGATCTTCCCCCACTGGATGGCGAGATCCGACGCCGACCTATCGTCGGCTAGGTAATCGGTTGAGGTTATTTGTTCTGTAAGCGATTGATTCATTGATTAATTTATTATTTTTAGTGATTACGGGCGCGTCAACTACTGAGCTCGTTAGTCCCGTAAGTGTAGTGCATATTTTTTCATGGGGGGGAGTTGGCGGTTATCTTCGCCTGCTGGATGGCGAGATCCGACGCCGACCTAGCGGCTAGCGGGGTTTCCCCCTAACCAAGACTTTCCCACCAGCGGGGCACCACCCCAGACGGGACAAGCTCTAACCTCCCGACCGGTCTCCCGGAATATGTGGCAGTGAAGTGCATATTAGTGTAAGTGTGTGTAAGGGGAGAAAATTGGACAGGGAAGAGGAAGGAAAGATCGAGCGCCGTCCGTGGCCCGTTTGTTAAGGTACTGATCCGGCATTCGCCTGGGGTTGATCGGAGAAACCACGGAAAACTACCGATCGGAGCAGCCGGCCACTAGAATTCTCTTCCAGACAGCGACTGAATTCGACCTAGCTGAAAAGCTAGTGTCGAAAATCCTGCCACCGTCGGGACTCGAATTCTAGGACTTCCAGTCAGAGCCATTGCAGTGGCATCAATTCATGCCCTGAGTCACCTAAGCCAGTCGTGATGATGGACATGGAGACAGAATTAAAGAGGTCTAAATGTTCCCAAATGAACTTATAAATAGCAGCACGGAAGGCAATAATTACAGTGTAATAACAAGCATGTTAGTCATAAGACGAGATGTCACTTTGACAGCCAAGAGAATTTGAATAATTTAAGACACCTACGAAACGCTTTTTCATTTACAAAAATAAAAAGCTGTTGTATAGTAGAAAGTAGGCTTTTATGTATCTCTAAAATTGCTCATTCTGTCAAGTCTGTTTAACTAGAGAAATCTGGGCGTACAAGAAAACAAAAATCCAAACAAAACCCGACCTGTACACATAATTGCTGTGATGATGATGATGATGATGATGATGATGATGATGAAACTCTATACAAAATTAAAGAAACATTAATTTATACATAAAACACGTATTGTAATTATTAAAATAGGAAGAATTTTTCTTTTCAAATTTTAAATTCGGATTATCGAAAGCCTCCGCGACCTGAGTCTCTTCAATGTTATTGGCTGTCCAAACGACAGTTCGTCTTACGCTACATATTTTTGCCCGGTGGAAGATCAGGACTTATCTTCGACATTCGAAAGCACTTGAATGGCATAATCCTTCTTCGAAATGGAGTTTTTAACTTTACAATAATAGAAATCAGTAAAATGTACTTTGGCCCTCAGTTCTTGCTGATTATTTGTCAAATCTGTTTAATCAGAGTGGACTGGGCATGGGATATAATCAAACCTCCCAAAAAGCAGGTCAATAAAAATTACTGCTGTGATGATTGACATGCAGATATACAATAATTATTATGCCATTTGTTTTAAATATGAGATATTAAACTGTGAAGTCGCAAGCTGCCGGAGCTATTATGATTCTAATGTTCCCGGCTGTCCATGAGATGCTACGTAATCGTATGTATGGCATTCTAGTCCTGAGGAAGGAACGCCATGATAAAACGGCCTGAACGTGGACAGAACAGCCTTTGTCGCGGCATCACTCGGACAGGCAAAACCTCTTGAATAATTTAATGTGTTTACGAAAGGGTATTTTTTCACTTTACAAAATTAGAAAGCCAACAATATTAATGTACGTATTTTTTTATCTTAGATCTTTTTAATATTTCTATCAAATCTCTTTGGTTAGAGTGGAGTTTGTATTCGAGACATCAAATGTCCAAACTAAACACTCATGAGAGCTCAAATATGAAAGAAACAAATTGTTATAAACGGGAGAATGAAGAATGACAAGATATTTTAGGTTAATAGTTAAAGCAAATGTTCAACTCGCCTTCCAAAGTGTCTAATTTTTTTCACAATAAATGAAGATACCGTCGTAAAAACGTGTGTCCGAGCACTTTACTGTTTCTAAAAGGGTTAATTAGAATGGAATGAGCGCATGATAGCCTAAAATACCGTCACTTATGTAAACAGCAATTGACGAACTACACACAAACACATAAGAACTGACAATTCTATATAGAACAAGAGGGAATAATTATTATAGTGTCAATCATTTGAATAACATGAAATCAATTAACAAGTCTGAAAAAGGATTCCGTTTTACTTTGTAAAAGAGAAAGAGCTACAATAGTAACTAACGTTTTTATAGCTCCGAGGTTTTTACTTTCACGTACTTCCTGTTAAAGTAGGGAGGTCATTTGAGGCAACGAAAGCTCAAAGAAAATGTACAGCTCATAATCATTTTCATAATAATGAAAGAGTAATTGTCATAAAAGAAGTGTACACACATTTACTTTACAAAAAATGAGGAAGTGTGCATTTGATAAATTACATTAAAACATTTCAAGTGTAAGTTTTCGCTTTCCAATGGCGATATTTTTGTGTAAAAGTAAATTATTAGAAAGTGAATTAAACTGGTTTTCATTTGCGTTAAAACATCATCCGTTGGATGCAAAGATGCTTCAGTGAAAGTTACATAGCTGACTGTCCATTTAAAATTAAAGTCTGGGTTCACATAACCTTTTAAAGTGTGTTGAGTGAGTTCACGATGTAAAGATCACTTGACAGGTTACATTTTCTAGTGGTTTCATTTTATACGAAGCATGCTTTCGATCAGATCAGCCCGTTCATTCCACACAAGAGGAAGAGGTTGAATGGGCTGTCATAACAGAACATGCCGGATATTATCGATTCTTCGAAGTTGCGCACGTCAATAGAAGATCAATTCATTTGAGAAATGACATGCTCTATAAACGCATTAAAAAAGAAATTTCGTAAATTACACTGATATATTTTTATCTACATTATTTTTTATTTTTAGCACATATAATTTTATTTTTAATGAATTTTCACAGCACATTTTAATGAATATTTAATATTTTCTCCTTTATACTCTTCTACATTGTATCCGTATTTATTATATTATTTAATTCATTTTTCAAAATGTCAATACTGTCTTATACATTTTACTTATACTTTCTTGTTTGCTATTAACAGTTTTATTTTTCCTGTCAGAGAGGTACCTACATTTAGAGTTAAAAAATTAATTACTTAAATAATATTCATTATTTAATTTATTTTACTTGCGATTGAAAATTATTAAAGTAGTTGATAATAGGTATTTGAAAAAGAATGAAGGAGTTTTCTGGACAAATGTGCCGTGCTATCTTTAAATGCCAATATTTTTAATGTTTGTGGTATGCGTATTGATTTGAAAAATTCAGATTATCAAAGCATATGCTCCGTAGCTTTATTTATATTTTCTTTAAAAGAAAAATTCATAGAAGAAACATTTTTATTTTCGCAAAACTCTTACATTTCTGAAATAATTAGCCAATAGGAAACTGCCTTTCTTTTAATAGCGCTAAAAACGCTTCAAAAAACTGTGTAGACGATTGTATTTGTAATAAAATGTATTAGGTTCACTTACGAATTCTTTTTCTGGCCTGCAGGTAAGCCTGGTTGACTGCGTCATAAGTGATGCACGTGTGCTGGCCACCATAACCGCTGTAACAGAAAGGAAGTGACGTCACGGAAAGGAAGATAGCAAATTATGTGATGAGAAGCTCACCAGCTGGAAACATGATATTAGAAATGTGTCAACAAACATACTCCTTAACTGGATGTTAGGGCGTGCGTGTTTTTCCATTCCAGTTGCAACGATCTGATAACAGCTACTCCTCTTTTCATGCTCTCTGGGACAGTATAATATGCAAGGGTCCATGCGAAAATTTTAAACCACGCGTTTTGTTCAAGATAAGTCACACCCATACGCATATAAAAATAACATAGAACGAAAAGTAAGTGTAATTTAAACTCGTTTTCCTAAGTCATAAAACATACATTGTATTCTGACACTGGTCACAGACATAAAATGCCATACGCAAGTGTATGCCATTTGTCATACAAATGACAAAATAAGAACTGATTTAGGAAAAACTTTGAAATACTGAAATAGGATTTCCACATTTTGGAAATTTTCTCAATTGTCTTTGTATTTTATCTATAATATTGAGAAATTGTAGCTTCAGAAGTCCTCGTTGTTCATTGTTCTCGAAGAAATATCTTTACATAATTATTAGGAGATGAAAAATCATGTATTTTGACATACGTTTTACATTTTAGAGAAATGACATACATCTGGCATCCATTGTACATCATACATTTTAAAGAAATTTATTTACAAAACATTACTTGAAACGTGATGGCCTCTAATTGTCAGCTAGGAGGCGGATCCCCACTAGCACACATGCTTACACTTACCGAGTACCGGATGTTGTGGCTGACAGATCGATAGTCCTACACGTCTTGTATCTTCCACATGTCATGAACACTGCCTTCCGTATTACAAATCACGGCACTTGACATAAAAAACATCTCCACTGGTCTCCAACATCTCCACCGGATGCCGGTTGTACTACATAATTCACCGAACAACCAGTTTTAGGTCAAGACTCTCCGTTCCTTTCAGGAAGTAACACAATTTCCCCCAGAGTTGAAGCCTCGTCTAGCGGTTTCTGATGACCAGAACAATCCGCATTCTTGGAGAGTGTGCGGTACAACGGAAAGTGCATCCAGTCGGTTCCGGTGGTAATAAACAATAAGTGCAGACGCCCTGCGGCGAAAGCCGGCTCCACTTCGCTCCACTCCCCCCCCCCTTCTTGACGGAGCATCGCGAGCGCCATCTCTTCCGCCCCGCCCCCGCAGCATTGTGGAGGTGGAGCGGTGCAGAATGGTCACAAACATAGTACATAGTAAGGAAAAAGGACAATTCCTTAGGGAAAAGTCTTCACGCGATGCAGCGCAAGTTGATGCAGTTCACTAATTGTGCGAGATCGGATGTTATGTAGTGGTATGTGGGTTAGGTATAGGTGGCATACCATATTTGAGTAAAAGGCGTTGTTATTGCCAACATTTTTGTATTAGATTAACAGTTTTCGATGGATTAGTCAGCAACAACTTCATCAGATTCATCATCATCAACAGCAGATCTGCTATCTGGATGCTAGGAATTCCACTACCTAATAAAGTATATATTTCCTGTCTGTTAGTTGTATTTCTCACTTCCAGACAGCAAATCTGATGATATGATGATGATGGTTAAGATCTGCTAATCTAATAAAGAGAAATGTTCGCGAAATCAACGCCTTTTATTCAAATATTCGGTTGGAAGGGCACTAGTTTTATCATCTTATCATTTTACAGTATTATTTCTAAACATAGTATTATCAAAAATTTCCTTTTAATACTTATTAATACGTGAAATCCTAATTTCAAATCATTATTTATGAGAATTTACTTTTGCACTGGAACCGGACTTCCAACTTTTCTGACAAACCATGCAAGTACGGACTGGACCTAAAACGTAATAGACCGCGCGAAAAGGTTTTATTTTCTAGTACACGGCATAAGAAACAACTTTTTGTCCTCTTTTTTCTCCATTGCGAACCATACTGCACAGCCTGCCTCCCGGGAGAAAAAGCGCCGAGGCGGCCGCCGCCTTCGTTAGCGGAGGCGAGGGGGCCCTGGCCCGCGACTATCTGCCGCCGCTGTCCGTCGCGCGCCGGACACCGGGCAGCCGCCGTCGGCTCGTTCGTTACACTTTCCACTGTTTCTTGGGCGCAGCGCGGCGTTTTGGTTGCGCCTGAGCGGGGACGGGCAGAGCTGGTCGGCGCACGGGATCGAACGACGTCGGTGTACAGAGATGAAACGGCAGATGGGACAACGAGCGGGGTGGGTGTAGGCGGGTGGAAGAGTGTGGGGAAGGAAGAACGGATGGGGATGGACGGTGAATGTTGGAGTAGTACCCTAAGACACGGGCCACGGACCGCCCGCGATCTTCCCTTCCCACTCCCTGTCCTATCCTACTTCTTTACACTTACACATGCACTACACTACCACTCATGACGGGAGACAGGTCGGGAGCTTGTACTGGCTGGGGTGGTTCCCCGCTAGTGGGAGATACTTGGTAGGGAAAACCCTCGTAGCCGACGTAGGTCGACACCGGATCTCACCGTGCAGGGTGGAATGATTAACGTGACCTCCCACAATAAAACATGCGGGACACTTACGGGACGAATGAGCAGACCAGTTGACGTGGCCATAATCACTAATCAACCAACCAACGAGCGAACGAACGTGGTGGTAGGGGGTTGGAGACGAACGTGGTGTGGTTGTGGAAAGGGGCGATGTGTCGGTGATCGGAGTCAATCGAGAAAGTAGTGTTGATCAAAAATATCGTGCAGTCAGTGCGGGTAAACTTAGAGAGATCGAGGCAGTAGGGGAGATTAGGGCTAACGTGATGGACGAGGGTTGCCGGATCGGTTAGGGTGATATGATCTGTCTCCATTCGTCGGACTGAATCGATGACATGTATGTGTGTGTGTGTTAGGGAGAGAGTGCGGTGGCGGCTGGGAACGTATGGTAGCGGTGCGTTTCGTGACATCTCACGATAATCTTTTTTTAAATTTATTTTCTTCCCGTTAGACTTTCATCTTTCGGGGATAACACAGGTGCATATACAATGAATTTACTTGGCCATTGCCAGGAAAATGCGGGTTTCGGTATAACCCTTCAATATGTTTAAAATTTCGCATTTGAATCTCTTTACTAAGGCCCTCGCGGTTTAGCTCATTGGTCAGCGAGCTCACAATGACGATGACACGATGAGCTTTCGATGAAGCGACCCCGGATTTGATTCGCGGTCAGGCAAGATTATAGTCTGTGTTTTCCTTGCAATGTCCCAGTATATGTTGCTGTATGTGACGATGAGAAAACTCGCTTCTCAGGTTGAGAAGATCAGAATACGGCGTGGGGATGTCTTCGTGCTAACCACACGTACACCCTTAATCCATGGCCGCGAAGCCGGGACACAGCTGGCCCGGACGCGGGCTGTCGAGCCAAGAACAGACAGACGGATAACTTGACTAAAGGAAGTTTGCGTTTACTGTTTAAAAGGAGGGAGGATGTTTGTGGGAAAAGGGGGCAAATGCTTTTATAAATTAGGGGGGGGGAGAGATCTTGGATCTTGGATCTGGATATAATGCGTGAATGATACAGTGCGTTTCGACCGAGCAATAATATCTGGGGGCTGTGGCGGGATGCGCCGGTCAGTGGCGGCGCGGCGGTTTGTCAGCAACCGGGCGAGAGCGGCGCGGCGCAGCGCGGCGTTTTGTCGGCCGGGGCGCAGGGGGCGTGGCGGAGAGAGGGTCGAGCAGGCGCGAAAGCAAGTGGGTGGGCGGGCGGCCGGGCGGTTCTTGTTCTGGGCGTCCGCGGTTCGAGCCCAGCTTTCCAGCGCAGCGGAGCGTGGCGCTGCGCGCTGCCCTCTGCGCCTGCGCCTCTTCCGCCTGCGCGCTGCGCACGCCGTCACGCGCAGCCACCCGCGCCCCGCGGACACCGCCGCGCCGCCTTCCCGGGTTTCTCTGGACGGGCGCTGTGCTGTTCTCCATTTAAAGGCTCCCACAGATCGGCGCGGTAGTTCCGCAGCGGGTGCTGCGCGGAAATTTCTGAGTTAGACACGGCCGCGGAATTTGCGGGACTGTTCACACCGGAGCGTCAATTATGAGTCAGCGTTTGGTGACGGTTGGCAAGGTCACTCGACCCAGAAGGGAGCGAAGACTCCCGAACACGGGCGGACCTCCACGCAACTCGAGCAGCAGCGGAAGAAACGCGTCTGACTGCGTTACAAATTTCGCCGACGATTAAACACTGCCAATCCGTTGCCGCGACGCTCGCCTGCCGCGCAGGTCTGAACGTTCTCATGAGGCAACATGTGACGCAAAACTTCCGCTGGTGCGAATCCGCGTAGGCTGCGGATCTTGCGCGTCGGTCTGTGAGAGCCTTAAGAAGAGAGACTTGTTGCGTAGCGCGGAGCACCTTCACGAACACCATTTTTGAGCCTCTGCGCCTTCACAACTCGAACTGATACCTAGAGAGGTAGCTCACGGCATCAACTGATGTCACTGCAGTGCCTCTAGGACTGGGAGGTCATATATTCGAGTCCCGACGGTGGCAGAATTTTCGTCACTACCTTGTAAACTATGTCGAATTCGGTCGCTGTCTGGAGGATAATTCTAGCGGCCGCCTGCTTGGTCGGTACTTTTTCGTGGTTTCTGCGATCAATACCAGACGAATGCCTGAGCAGTACCCGAACAATCGGGTCAAGGACTGCGCGCGAACTTTCTTTCTCCTTTCTCTTCCTTGTCTTATCCTCACCCCTTATACACAATTACACTAACATGCACTACACTACCACACATGTCGGGAGATCGGATGAAAGGTTAGAGCTTGTCCCGTCTGGGGTGGTAACCACCTGGTGGGAGAAACTTGGTTGGGGAAACTCCCGCTAGCCGACGGTATGTTGGCGTCGGACCTCTCTACTCAGTGGGGGAAGACTACCTCCACCTCATGAGGGAAAACACTAACGGGACTTACACTAATGACTTAAGCAGTTGACGCGCCCGTAATCACTAACAATAAATCAATCGTGTATCACTTTTGAGCCTCTGCGCATTCGTAACTCGAACTGCGCATGCGTGGTGCTGGACTGTGGTTCACGCTTTGGAACTGTGCAAAATGCCTCTAATGATGGAAGTCTGCAAAGTCTCTCTCTACTATATCCAACTTTGGGACTCAGACAGCGGCTCCAACTTGCAAATTTTTAGCGCATTCCAGTCCATCGGCGATGAGTAACACACGCGGTTTATTGCGCCAGCTATAAAGTTCTCCATAATAATCTTCATATCATAGGCATCAAAGAACAAAAAATTGTCGCAATGAGAAATAGAAAATCATCACAATCAATCCGCTACAGTGAAACAGTGAAAAAATAGAAGACAACGCTATATCAAGAGACATAAACGGTTAAGTATAACAATGAAGCTACCGATGAGAAACATTTTCATTCATATACATTTATTCAAAAATTTTACTAATATTTCATAATAACTTAAGAATATTGAAAAAGTGAGATTGAATAAGATGAAATATCCAATGTCAATCTATTATTATTATTATTATTATTATTATTATTATTATTATTATTATTATTATTATTATTATGTAAATTGTCGAACAATTCATGTATCGGAGAGTCATTTAACACTTCATATTGATTACCTCAGATAACCTACATTTGTAATGGTATTTCGTATGACCATTGGTTCACCTGTAACATTACGATATTCCTATCGCCTGACGTCATAAGCAGCAAAGGCCGTTATGCGTACGTGTGCGTAACGCATCATGACCTCCTTATTTGGCCACCCATGATGGAGTGAAAACTCATTCACATATGGCATGTAAATAACTTTCGTTTTGACACATTTAATTTACTTTAATATTGTAACTTGGTAAAAAATGCATTTGAAACGACGTTTTATATTTTTATTTTTTCTGTTTTTCTAACTTGCTGCAGGTTTCTATGTTGTTGAAAATTATTACAGCAAATATTAACAAGTATCATGCTCTTACAAATGTACCTTTGAACATTTTTCCTTACCCGCATTGTATTGAAAAATATGTTACCTTAAATTGCCTGTATATAACGTGAGCTCTCGGCTGCTTACTTTAGAGGTGTACTACTTAGGAAGTCCGATAGCCCATCTCGTTCTGCTTCCTGGTTACGGCGAAGTAGCCCCCATCTCAGCACTTATTCCTAATCAAACAGGTAGGGAATGATGAAAGATTTGGGCTTTTTAAGAGGAGATACGCGGAGCTTATAACGCGAATCCGCTATTAAATAATCTTCTGGCTGGATGTACCTCTTGACGCAGCGATGGGCGTTGAAAGGAGGAGTGAGCGACCTACGCAGTCGAGTGGGTTGAATGAACGGGTGACGGAGAGCGTTCCGGGTCCTGGAGGCTGGCGGCGGCGGCGGTCAGGGCGGCAATGTTGCACCATCGCTTCATATGGAGTCGTGGACGTTGGGCAACGCGGGCGTATGTGTTTGTGATTTGCATGTTGTTAGTAGGAAAATAATCGACTCTGGTAGAGGTGAGCGTTCAGACAACGCATTGCGGCTCGAGTGCTGCGGTGATTGGAAGGTCGCCCATTCGATTCCCGCCAGGGATCGGAAACTTGACTCGTGAGCCGCTTGCGAACGAAGTCGTTGAAAAACTGCTCTCGTCAGTGGTTTTTAACGATTCCAGACGAAAGCTGCAACAGGTCTCTAATATTCGCGGATTGGCTCGCGTGCGATATTTCCTTCCCTATGGTGTTCCCATTCTCATCCTTGAGAGCAAGTGGTGGGTGGATCACCTATCCATCCCACTGATAGGGGAAACCTTCGATTAGCGTCAGAGGCGGTCATGGCCTGAAGCGGGCTATACAACCAGAAGTGAAGATGAGGAATAAACCAACTATAGATATTAAGATTAGGTATTTTCCTCCAACCAGATAAACATATCTAATATAATGTAGAGAATTCATAAAGTGACGTTTACAATAGTATACTATTCTAAACGTATATTAATATATTAAGGTATATGAATGATATGTTATACCATTTGTTGCCCTACCTGTTTTGTTATGGGACATAACACACTCCATAAATTTGGTGGTAGCTCTCGAAATGGTCATGATGGAGGATTAATCCCTATTTGAAGTTCTAAGAGCGAGAAACAGTGGGAACTGTACGTACGTACGTTAAATGAACATGTTTTGGTGAGCATTACTGGCAAAGGGTTGGCGGAAGGTGTAGGATGAGTGTAGGAAGGTGTAGGACCCCTTCATGTTGATAGCTAAATTTTAACAACACATATCTTAAAAACATAACGCTTTTTAGGAGAGAGAAAAACATAAAAGTTTGACTGCAAATTAATAAAAATGTGACCAATTTTCATTTTAACGAATTTTCAGTGAATTTCTTTGATACACGAAATTAGATTCGTGATCTTATTTTTTGGGATATCTCAAAACTGCCAAATTTTTAAATACGGATTATTAGAATTTAGCTTTCAATACGCAGAAGATTTTAAATTGCCTTCGCACTTCTAAAAATCAATTGCGTTACAATATGGCGGTACAATTGAGAAATTCTGTTATTGCGAAATCATAAGCATATTTGTGCAATAAAAGAAAAATGACACCATGGTAACAATCGATACACGTGACAAGAGGCTGGCACGTGGGCGTTATGAAGGAGAAATGTTTGAACGAAAGTGATAGCTCCAGGGCGTTGTACGAAAGTGACGCTCTAAGCGTTGTATTTGCGAGTCATTGTTTCATTTCTCTATCCGTAGCATCATGTGTTTGGCATCTAAGGCATCACGTTGTATGTTGCGCATTCATTATTGGCTAGCAACAAAATTTCAGCATGTTAACGTAGAATAAGATGGTGCTTTCAGCCTCCGAGTCTTTATATTGCCAGTGTAGGTTTTTTAGGTAATTTAAAAACATGGCGACTTCTATATTTTTTCACATACACGGCATGCTTATGGATAACACTAAATTCACTTCGGGAGTCCGAAATAAATTAGGAATATCTCCGTTGATCTCCATAGATATCTCGATGTAGAAATTAAAATCTCGACTCTGGAGTATTGTTTTTTGTAAGTCATGATGTGAGATGAAGACCGGACTGCCCACGCAGTTGGGGACTGAATGAATGTGTTGTGCGCTTCCTCAATGGCGAAGACGCTGGCGGGCGTCTTGTGGGCGGCTGGTGGAAATGTTGCCATGTCTCTCAATATGGAGACATTGGGAAACGCAGTGTTTTTTCTGGACTTAACTTGTACAGATTTATAGAAATATTAAAGGATTGTGTATATTCTCACCTCAAATTTGGATTTTAAAACTTTTGGGTCTCAATATGCAAAGGGGAAATATCCTTTTCCGAGAGAAAACAACATGCACTACATTTACAGGACTAGTGACCGTAGCAGTTGACACGTCCAGAATCACTAATCAATCAATCTTACGGGAGTAACGAGCACAGTGTTGACGCGCCCGGAAACACAAAATAATCAATCAATGAATCCCTTCTCTGGGAGAATTTTTCTGTTTGAGCTGGAGAGGAAGAGCGCACATTGTCCGTTTGAATGAGCGGTTTATCGAGCGAGGCGCCGCGCTGGGCGGCGGAGGCTGCGCGCGGGCGGCCCCGTTGCGCCCCATATGGAGCCGCCCGCGTGGTCGTTGGGCAACGCGCTCGCCGTGGGCAGCGCGGACAGCGGCGCTCCGAATACCTGCCGCGCCCTCCTCGCCCGCCCCCGCCCGCCGCGCCCCTCGCGCCCGCCCCGCCCGCCCGCCACGCGCCCGCCCGCCCCCGCCCGCCACTCGCCCGCCCGCCCCGCCCGCCGCGCCCGCCGCGCCAGCCCCGCCCGCCCCTGCCCACCGCGCACGCCTGCCCGCCGTCGCCCTCCTCGCCCGCCCTGCCCGCGCTGCCGTCTCGCCGCCGCGCCCGCCATGCGCATGCCCGTCGTCGCCCTCCTCGCCCGCCGGCCCCGCCCTGCCGCGCCCTCCTCGCCCGCCTCGCCCGCTGCGCGAGCACCCCCGCCCGCGCCGCCGGGCCCGCGACGAGGGGCGACGGGCAGGGGTGGGCGGGGGCGGGGAGGAGAAAGCGTACCCCGCGCCCACCGTGCCGGTTTCTCCACGCGCGACGGCCCCCGCATGATAAGCGCTTGCATCAGGCGTTGGATAACCAGCCCCGCGCCCCTACGCGTCATTCACTCCGGCGCGGAGCGGCGCGGCGCGGCGCGGTGCATTGCGTGACGTCACGCGGCGCGGACCGTCGCGAACGCCGCCGCCGCTTCCCGCTTACAAGTGGGCCGCCGTCAATGCGGTGATGGATGCCTCCGCGCCTTTGCTCAGTGCCACTCAATCGCCGACCCATTCTTGGCCTCGCGCCGCGCCGACTCTTTCGATTGTGAACGGGTCCCGTCTCACTCCGATGCGACTACAGCCTGGCATCCGCCCACTCGTAATACTGGGGGAGTATTTAAGAAGGGTTGTACGGGGTTGGGAATCTTTAAAATGGATAATTTGGTGTTGGAGAATCTTTAAAATGGATCATTTGGAATTGAAGTCTTTAAATGGACCATTTGGGTTATACTGTAATGAAAGTGTTTATAATGTGGACATGTGGTGTTAGGAGACTTTGCATTGTGTCATATGGTGTTGGAAAATATTTATAATGTGGTCACGTGGAAGTCTTTTCAATAGATCGTTTGGCGTTGGGTAGTCTTTATAATGGGTCAAATTGTATTAGAAGTTTTTGTAATGAGTCATACGTTGTTGGAGAGATATCTCTGTAAAGTGATATTGGAAATCTTTATAAAGTGCTCATGTGGAATTTCGGATGTCTATATGAGTAATATGATGTTTTGAGAAATTACAATGTTGGAGTTGGGAGACTTTATGTGGTCATGTGGAAGTGTTTATAAAGGATCGGATGGGGTTGGGAGTCTTTATAATAGACCATATGAAGTAGGGGAGAGGGATGTGGCGATAGGAGAGGGAGATGCAGCGAGGTGGGAAGGAATGTGAGGATGGGGAGGGAGAGCCAATGCTCATCACCCGTTGATGCTCCTCGCCTTATTCCTTATTGACCGACATAATACTCAAATAAAATGAAATGAAACATAATATTCAAATAAAATACTATTATTGATCATTTTGCAATTAAAATGCAATCAACGTAATAACAAACTGAACCAATAACTGACGTTTGAAAACTTAAAGGTATTAAACTCAGAATTCTATCCTTTCTTATGCCATTGCGTACAAATATGTTTGAGACTAACCTATCTTTTCACCCGCTGTTCTTTTTCGACTGTCTTTCTTCCATAGTGTGAAGAATTTTCATTTTCTCCACCCTTGGAAACGACTCGCGAGTAGGAGTCGCAAAACGGTAATCGAAGCCTCGATGATTTTTCCGCTCTGCGGCACTCAATCAGAGCTTTTGTTTCTGGAAGCGTTCTCCGCCCCGAAGCGCGCTTTTTCGTCAGCCAGTGCCCAACGCGACAGCGCCGGCCGTCCTTTTTACGATCCCTTCCACGGGCGTCTCGATTTCTGGAGTCAGGATGCAGAGCAAATAACCTGCTCCGGGGATGGCGCAAGAGCTACAAGTTCCATTGGACCAGTCCAGTGTCTGCCTCTGGTTCTATCCGGCTCTGTGCGCCGCTTGGTCGTCTGCGTGTTTCGGGTCAGGCTTTCATAAGCCGTGATTCATCTGACTCACAGTACAAACAACGAAGGAGTTACGGCACATCCGGGAACTATAAAAGTTGTCGTGCGAGTGTGAATGGGTCTTGCGTTCAATGAAACGTACCTCTTCGTTGCGTGTATGTAAAATTCTCCATCAAATTCTTTTATATTGTGAAGATTCATAACTTTTTAGTACCCTTTGTTACGTACTGCAGAAATCACCTGCTCAGGGTTTCAGGAGGTTAGGACTCCTTTCTATTAGCCTTTGGCATTTGTTTCCCCACTTCCATAGCCCTCTGTAATTGAACGGGGCATAGGAGTTCTTATGTGCTTTTCTGGAACTGGAAGAAGATGGCGTGGCAAGTGCCATGCTTCATATTTTCCCCAATATTTATTGTGAATAAAGCCATTGGTACTCATTTTGAAAGGAGGCTGGGTGTACTCCAGGATCGCCCTGAATAGGACATAGCCAGGTAAAAATCTCCAGCTTTGTTGAGGTTGAACCGAGGTCCTTCAGGTTAACAAACTATGATGCCACGACACTTAAGATTCTAATTTATTATTGTAAATAAAATAAGAGCAACATTTTAACACGCTTTTATTTGATACTTTTATAATGAAGTTACTTTGGAAGGTCAACGCTGGTTCAGATAATATTCGTAAACAATATTCTGTTTTTCACGTGTTCATCCTGACACGTATATCGTTCCGAAAGAAAGATGATTTGATTTATTTTGCTAATTAACACATATTCTTATTCAGAGTTTTGATTAATTTGTTTTTAACTTATTAAATTTATTAACTTATTAAATCTTTGTTCTTTAGAAATATTCGGAGAGGGTTTGGTCGCGTGAGGTATTATTGACATGATTACAGCATACTCTGCACACTTAGCCATAGACACCCCATTGAGCAAAGTCTCAGAATTTTTCACAGCAATTGCACATTAAGTTTCATTTCATAGTACCTAATACAGGTTCAGTTGAAAGTTTGAGGTTTGAAGAAAATCTTTCCACATCCTTGACAGATGGTTTCACGTAACTCCGCACTGCACTTTCTAGCGGAAAAGTGAATACTACTCGTATTTAGTGAGTGCTGAAATGCACAAGCCGTGTATGTCTTGTTTGTGATAATTGTTGAAATCATCGAAACGCTTTGTTAATAGAATCCATTAATATTTTGATGATTGTTAGTACTGAACAACTTTAGTTCTGTTATTCTATAGTACTATATTCCCCTGTGTAATTTAAGCATTTGTTTGTTATATTTCAATAGGTTGGTTGGCATGCAAATTGCCATTTCTACAGCGAACTTAGAGGAGTTCCTTCTTGACCCATAAAAAAGCGCAATAGATTTTCAAAATATTGATACAATTTTAAAAATACTTAATGTTATTTCGCTTATATAATGAGCTCTTGATACGTTTGCTAACATGCCAACTTGTATTCTCACCGCCTGGTAAGGAAGTACAACCACTGCACAACACCTAAACGCTGCGAAATTACGCGAGGTCTTCCTATACGCTCACGCGGATTTTATTGATTGTTTAATGATTCTGCGTCAACTTCCAAGGTCATTAATCCCGTAAGTGTAGTGTATGTTTTACCTCGGGAGGTGGCGGTGATCTTCCCCCGCTAGATGGTGAGATCCGGCGGCGATCTACCGACTGCTAGTGGGATTTCTCTCAGCCAGGTATCAGCGGGGCACCGCCTCAGCGGGAACAAGCTCTAAGCTCCCGACCGGTCTTCCGGCATGTGTGGTAGTGTAGTGCGAGTGTATTTAAGGAATGGATGATGATGGAAAAGGGACGGAGAAGGAAATATCACGCGCGATTCGTGCCCGTTTGTTAGGATACTGCTCCGGCATTCGCATGAAACCACGGAAAATTACCGATCAGAGCAGTCGGCCGCGAGAATTCTTCTCCAGTCAGCGGCTAAACTCGACCAAGCTATCAAAAATCCTGTCACTGACGGAATTCGAATCCTAGACCCTCGTAAAAGGCACTGCAGTGAAACCAGTTAATGCCCTGAGCCACCTAAGCCACAACCGTTGGCTCGCGTCACTGCGCCGTCAGCGTTCGTGACTTCAGGAAGGGGGCGTGGCTCTGACCACTGGAGGAGCCAGCCGCTGCTCTCGGCTGCTCGCATTAGTGAGATGCCAATGACGTAAAAGAGCCGCTCGTAACCGCCGTTGCGCGAGCGAGGAATCCCGTGGAATAAAGGAACTGCTTATACGGAGTAACTAACTGCGCCTTGCTGCCGCCCGCGGCGCCGCCCGCAGCCCGGGGCAACGCCAGCGGGGCAGGGAGTGGATGTGTGTGTGGGGGGGGGGGAGGTTGGAAGATGCAGGAAGACGCCACTGCCGCCTCTCCCTGCGGTAATTGCCACCTGCTCCAGAAGAAAGTAAGGCAGGTTTCAACACTGTTTGCAACGAAATAAGGAGCTGCAGTGCCCGCTTGGTCGACTCAAAGAGGCAGGTTGGACTTGTTGGATGCCTTTTTTTGCCAGTACGCTCGACATTCCCACACAAAGTGAGTTACATCTATTCAATTTTAAGAATACGCTAAAGCATTTAAAAAATAGAATCGTGTCTCACCTAATACTGTATTGAAAACAACTAATTAAATAACGAATTTCAGAAATTTTTGTCTACCTTTTTAAAAAAATTTCTCGGAAATCTTGTAATTCTTTAATGTAAGTGTATGCAAACGTTTTTCTACTTAACAACCTCGAGTGAAAAACCTACCCACTTCTCCAAATCTTTTAATATTATCGACCCTAATTTTAAGGTGCTAAAGATTAACATCTATTTGTCTGAAATTGCTATTCAAAGAAACTTAAATATATTGAAAGCACAATTTCTGTAATAAAAAGCGGGAAAAATGGGCAAAGAACAGAAAATATGACTTTCGCGGGAACGCAACTAAAAGGGTCGATTGCAGGAGAATTTACGAGCGTTGTTTCAAAACTCGATAAATACAAAGTTTTACATAAAACGTGTGTCGAGAATTCAATTATATCGGTTTTTGCAAAAATCTTGTGAGTTTGAATGCTTAAAGCATTATTTTTCTAAAGAGGGTGTC
Source organism: Teleogryllus occipitalis (assembly GCA_011170035.1). Lineage (NCBI taxonomy): Eukaryota > Metazoa > Arthropoda > Insecta > Orthoptera > Gryllidae > Teleogryllus > Teleogryllus occipitalis. The sequence continues at coordinate 56,063 of BLKR01000292.1, forward strand.
GACTTTTGATATAATCCGATTTGAGGGATGATAAGATTGATCAAAAATACCTAAACGATGTATAATCTATATTTGATTTCTTTTGCATTTATTGGGTTTTGAAAAAAGCTCAATTTTCATATGTTCAATTAAAGCTCCATGGTTTATACCGAACCATCAAATTCACAGAGAACTCCAAATTTATACTGTGCGAGAATAAACAAAAGTGGCAAATATTTTTTATTCTTCCCTCCTCTCATCTCATCCCGCTCTGATTCTGCTCTAATTCGGTCAACTACAAGTAGACTCAACAGCACATATTCCAAGTCGAATCGAATCCAAATTGACCAAAGATATGCTTAAACCTCCCGAAACTAATAAAATAACGAATTATCTTTCCGTTTTCCCTTCTTATTGCTCGACAGGGCAGCCCGAACCGATCATCCCCCAAAATCAAGGATAAAATTCAATAGCATCTGAATGAAAACTAATTATTTAAATGAGTCAGAGAATTTTAATCTCAATTTTTCAAAGAATGCCTAACTCCAAAAAAGTCAGCATGTAAAACTAAAATCCCTGGATTGATTGATTGATTGATTGTTAGTGACCCGAGCGCCTCAACTTCTGAGGTCATTAGTCCCGTAAGTGTAGTGCATGTTTTTCATCGGGAGGTGCCGCTGGATGACCAGATCCGGCGCCGACCAACCGTAGGCCAACGGTGTTTCCCCAACCAGGTATCTCCCATCAGCGAGGTGGGAAATCTCTCGAAAAAACTACGACGAACGAGAAGAAATAAAGTTAAAAAATGTGGTGTGTTGGCAACTGCTCTGGCAGCGCAACTGAATGCAGTGCCCCTTTACCCCCTCTGTGGCTGCGCTGCGCCCACCAAGTCGCCCTTGACCTCCCGCGCCGCACAGCAGCGCTAGCATTACGAGCGGCTGTAATTTTATTTACGTAATGCACAGTATATGGCGAAAATGCGTTCTGATTACCGCGCGTACCCTCAATACACAGTGAGCCAATGTCAAATTAGTGCTTACTGGAGATGATTCTGATAATACTAGAAATGTTCCTTTCCACTGAACAAAGAGTGTCCTAGTTAGCTGAACTTCGATAACCTGACTTGTATACAAAATAACTGCTTAACGATTTAAAAGATTAGAGTCTGTGTAATTTATAAGGAATTTGCCGACAAAGTTTATCAATCGTGAAAGAATCCTACCGCCTTCTCCATTTAATAGCCCACGAAGCTTACACGAAGTTGTATTTAACTCCCTTTAAGTAAAATTCTGCTACGTGCTGCACTGCCGAAGTGCAACGTGTCCGTTAAGATAATATTAATCTACATCTTTTATCTCTGTAGTGGTGAAATCTTTTAGAGGAAGGTGTTTCGCATTTGGGACACACCTTAAGAAATACTCCACGAAGTAAACAAATACAAATGAGATGCTGAAATTATGTCTAAATCGTTTTGAAACTACAGTTTGAATTTGAGTACATGTATACGACAATATTGTGCGATAAATTAACGAAAAAACTCAAGGAAGTCAAATCTCTGCTAGACCTATTTTGATCAATAATTTTGTGAACTAAATGGATTATCACCGAATGAATGTAATTCTTCAAAAAATCGTGAAAATTAAATTAAGAAATGTACCATCAGCAGAAACAACTTCACAGAAACAAATTATTGAAAATAACATTTGTTCATTCACTAATTAATTGACGAAATCTGTTTTAGAAAATAAGTGCAACAACAATTTTCTCCCTCAGGCTACGCAGTTCTATCATTTTTCGTCTTTCCCTACGTGATCTTATTTACTGAGATTCAATCGTGTAGCTATAACGGACAAAGGAGAAATTCAAGGTCTATTGAAACGACATGTAAAAACAAGAACAGCGGACCCGTTACACTCTCACTGAAAATGAAACGCGCTGAAAATCGAAGAGCGAACACGAGCGACGTCATAATGACGTTGGCGCGGTTCCAACCGGTTGAGTGCGGTTTGCTCAGCGCACCACGGCCATCGGAGAAGGCATCGGCTGCGTTCTCAGACGGAGGCAGCGCTGGCACCGGCCGCCGACGCCGCCTTCACTTCCTCGACGCGAACCTCTTCCTCTCCTGGCCACGGGGCTCAACTCTCGCTCCAAAGCACCGTTCGAACGAGGACACCTCCGTTGCTGGCCCACAGCCCGCCTGCCGGCGACTGGCCTACCGGCTCACACAGCATTACCGTTCTCTGCGGCTTCTCTCACCTAGAGTTCCAGTCCCGTGGCCGATTTTCGACACTATACTGCGATTTATTCAGAGCTGCGTCTGACACATCATTAGCCGTTACGGTGCCATCCAATCGGAAGGTAGAACGCCACTATAGTGACGTCACTGTAGTGAGGTGTATTGGATGACACCGTATCTGCTGTCAGATCATCAGACGCAGCTCTGAATAAATCGTAGTATAGAAAGGAAGCATGATCGAACTTTAAGGGAGAATGATAACGGCCGGCTGCTCAGATCGGTAGTTTTCAGTGGTATCTCCAATCAATACCAGGCGTATGTTTGGAGAAATACCCTAACAAACGGGCGAAGGACCTCGCAATCTTTCCTCCCTCTTCCTATCATCATCCCTTACTTCCACATTCTTACTCAGGAACACTACTACACATGTAGGAAGACCAGTAGAGAGCTTAGAGCTTGTCCAGGCTGGGCGGTGCCCCGCTAGAGGACATGCCTGAAGGGGAAAACCCTGCGAGACGGGGTGTAGTTCGGACCTCATCGTCCAGTATGGGAGGATCACCGCCACCTCCTCATGAAACGATCGCAAATTAGAAGGATGGCCAATTCCAAATTCGGTTTTACTACAATTAAGTAAGATTACGATTGAATTACGTAATACTTGAGTGAATTACAAAGAAAAGAAACGATTGCGAAATATAAGGATATCCAATTCCAAGTTTGGTTTTATGACAATTAAGAAAGATTGATGTGTACATTTCACAAATTCTGAGCAATGGGGATTTGGCTTCAACCTCAGACGCGCCATAGCCCATCGCAGCGCGCCGGGCGGGCGAAGAAGCAGGTCGCGGGGTGGGGGGAAGGGGGGAGGGCGGGGGCGTTGGCACAGAACGAATGGAAGCGAGTGGCCACGCGGAAACAGAGAGCGTAAAGCGCGGCGAACAAGGAAAAGAGCGCGGAAGGATCGAAGCCGGGCATGCCAACACACAGCGAGTAGCTTTGCCCCATCTTTGCCAGTTTGGGAAAGGGGAAACAGGGTGGAGAGACAGATAGGTTGGGTTCCGGATTGGAGCAGAAATACGTGCCTTGAGTAAGAGATAGAAGAGCGTGCGTGAATAAGCGATGAACAGGAGCACCACGCAAAGATTCTGGTCACGGAGAGGGGCAGGGAAATTCAACGCAGGGCTATGCGCACCGGGCAGGAGGTAGCGTACGTGAGGAGTAGCGAACAAAAAACGGTTGGTCTGATTGGAAACGCGGTGTAACACGTTGTATTCAAGATAGAAGTGTGGCCAGCCAAAAGCACAGCTCACGTGTTGAAGCAAAGGCATAGGGAGCGTTAGCTCAGAAACATACGAAGGCAGGGGAGGTATGGTGTAAGTGCAGGAGTGACTAATAAGCGAAATAAAAGGGCGGACTAAAGCAGGATCATTCAGTGAGCAACGCGGGGCGTGGTGACTCACGGTCGGGGGCGGAGGTGTCACAGGTCGCGAGGCGGGCGAAACAGCGAGCGCTCGTTTAACCGTTTGAAACGTGTGGGCCGTGACTGCCAGGGTGCACGCGGGCGAGTGCGTAATAATCCAAATGGGCGCGGGGGAGGGAGGAAGCAAGAAACGCGGTGAAAGACAGCGGGCGGAGGCGAGGCGCGTGCACCGAAGAACGGCCAATAAGGAAGAGGGCGAGAGGACAGGTCGGGGAGTTGGGTCACGCCACCGGGGGCGAGGCTGCCGGAGAGGGCGTGCGTGAACGAGAGTCTAATACGCGAAAGGGCGGGCCGCAGCACGGAAATGCAGCGCGAGAGAGAGGGGGAGTGGCGAGTCACGGCGCGTAGGATGCGAGGCGGGGCGGAGTGCTACAGGGCGGAGCAAGGCTGGGTGGGGCGGGGCGCACAGGGGCGGGACGGGGCGGAGCAAGGCGGGGCAGAGTGAGGCGGGGCGGGACGGGGCAGGGTGAGGCACGGTGGGTCTGGGCGGGGCGGGGCCCGACGGGGCGGAGCAACGCGGTGACGGGCGAGGCGGGACCTGACGGGGAGCGACGGGGGGGGGCGAGCAAGGCGGGGCAAGGCGAGGCGGGGCAGGGGAACGGTGCAGGTCGGGGCACGACGGGACGGGGCGGAGACGGGGCGGGGCGCGACGTGGCGGGGTGCGACGGGGCGGGGCTAGGCGGGGAGCGAGAGGGCGGAGGCGGGGCGGGGTTGACCAGGGCGGAGTGGAGCAGCTGTGAAGGGAGGGGGCGGGGCGGTGCGTTGGTCGCCTGAGAGGTGCGGCCGCCGCCGCGTGCGGCGCTCGCGCAACGCCCGTGGCCGACGCGGTCCAATTGCGCCGCCGCCGCCGCGGAGCGCCGTTGCGTCACCGCTCCCCCCCCGCCCCCTCGCCGGGGAATCGAGCGCGGAGGTGCAGCGGTTGTTGCCGGAGACGCTCCCGCGCCCGCGCCGTCTCCGAGGAAGGGTTTGAGACACTTACGCACACTGCGCTACGATTTATTTTCAGCTGCCTCTGACAGCTCATCAGCTGTTACGGTGTCATCCAATCGGGAGCTTACACGTCACTATAGGAACGTCACTACGGTAGCGTTCAACCTTACGATTGGATGACGCCGTAACAGCTGATTTACGTCAGAGGCTGCTCGAAATCCAAGTATATACTTCGATTTAAATATAAGGTCTGTTAACGTAAATCAGCTGAAACCGTGTCATCTAATAGGGAGCTTGAATGACATACAGTAGTGACATTTAAGCTCCCGATAGGATGACACCGTAACAGCTGATCAAACGTCGTCTCTATAAATAAATCGAAGTATAATATCGTCTTGCTTCGTCAGATTCTCTACCATGGCACCGCCCCCTCGCGACCGACAAATTCCCCGTGAAAGGGCATATCAACTGCTACGGTCATTAGTCACGTTAATGTGGTGAATGTTTTTTTCACAGAAGGTGGCGGTGTCCCCCCACAGTCAACGTCGAAAATCCATCGCCGACGGGATTCGAACCCTAGGACCTCCTGGTCAGAGACGCTTCAGTCTGCGGCAATGTTAGCTCTGAGCTAACTGTGTCGATTGTCGCACTCGTAGTGCTGCGCTAACGGCACGTCAGAGGCGTAATCCAGACCCACACTCCTCACCTGTTGGTGTAAAATTCTGTTCAATGTAAAGTAAATGTTGAGTATCGCAATTTATTAATTGTTGGTTACAATATTGTTGGGCGTAAGTTATGTAGCAGCTTAAACGAATTCATTACTGCTGAATCAGGTAATGCAGTATATATTTCTGATAAATGGCTTACTAATTAGAAATAGTTAAATTGAGTGTATACATATATATATTATATGTTACGCAATTTAACAATGCGTCCACACCTTATTGTGAACAAGGAGAGTGACGCATCACAAACATCGCCATTTTTTGTCAAATTAAAAAGTGTTCTTTTAAAATAGTAGATAATATTTACTAGTAAAAATTTCCTAAAAATTGTTCACAAGACAAACGGAATATCAATAAATTTTTTTTGGTCATGAAATAAACGACTCTATTCAAAATAAATCCGTTCTTCCACAAAATGTCAATTTTTTCGATGTGTCACGTTAGAAACCCGCGATTTTACTAAATACAGTATCTTCTATCACAATGTTTCTCAAACGCATATCTCGTAATCCGAAAAGTGGGGTGACAACGTAGAGAGCTTTGTCTTTATGAAATGATTATCACTTAAATGGAGCAATGGCAGAACGAGATGCAGGGGAAAAGGAGAAAGTGCTCTGCCCACTACAATTTCCCCTTGGGTTGGGCAGGAATCGAATCCCAGCCGCAGCTTTGGAAGGTGAATTGTCTGACCGTTGCATCACAGACCTCGTTTGAGAGACTCACACACAAACTTCCCACATCTGGTTGTTCATATTTGAATAAGAATTTACCATGTAAAAACCCTTCGACTGTTCTAATTGACGCTGACACATACATAAACAATTTCTACATCACATGCAAACAATTGTTGCACATATAGATTTAACTACATCCCTAGTTTGAATATGCGTAGGAATTATGTCATGAACCGACACTTGTCTGCTTAATAAACGAGATCATTGGGTTTATAATCGTGATATAACTTACTCGAAAATACATTAAAAACGGCACGGTTTCCTGTAGCATTTTATACCTTATTCTATACTACGAGTAATACATTACGCCAAAATAAAAATTCGCCTTCTTTATCTTCATTAATATTAATAAATTCAAAAAGAGATAGTTTATGTGCAGTGATCTATGTTACACGAATTATAATTAGTACGAAAGTCGGCAGCGAGATTATTTCTGTGACAATACAGTATAGTTATCATTTATATACTATTTTATATCCCTTTTCTCCCTTTTGCGAAATTCCCTCACTACGTCCTCTCTGTACAATCTGCAAGTGACAAATCATCGAAATGTGGCAACTCCACGAGGGCCTCGTCGCTCGCAGTCTCGCGATTACTGTTCTCCGGCGCGGAATGCTGTTCTTGTTCATTACATAATTGGCATCCATAAATGACTGTGTAATTTTACTCCGGTTCGCACTCGGTGGCTGGTAACCGGGTTACCTGTCTGAGCCTTGGGACTTAGATATTCAGTCGTGTGCTAAAAATATTTTTCTTACTTTCCGATCAACAATAAAGAATGAACAAGAAAGAAACCAAAACGCATAGTGACTTATTAAATATTCTAGTTCTACACGTATTGCTATTATCCAACACGTTCATTCAATATTTAAGCACTGGAGCATAAAATGTTTCATGATATTTACGGTTCATTAATTTCTGTTACACCAGGTGCTTACTTCATAAACACATACATCAAACAAGTATTATCCGGAATGTTCCTCGCCCACCTCTCCCTTATATAAAAACCAGCAATTTGTAACCCGCAAATACCTCAATTTACTAACCGTTCATGTTTGTCGCCTTCATTCCGAAGTAAGACCTGTATGTCATTTAATATTGAAATCGAAAAGGAAATTCGATTCTTGTTACTTACATAAATGTCTATAAATAATTTCATAATTAGTATTACGTCATTACAAACACTTGCACTATGACAACAAGAGCAAATGACATGCTGACAACTAAAAGCCGAATGTCAGACTGTTTATACTACATTCCTTTTTGGCTATCGAAGGGAGGTCTTAACTCACAGCATAGCACAGGAGTTTTACACTAAAGTATCTTGACGGGGGAATCAATGTCAACACTCCGAGGTCACAATATCACATTTTCAACCTCAGACCCTCTGGGAACAGCCGAGGATTGAAAACACTTAAAATCCATTGACACTGAAGAAAAAAATCAAACAAGTCTAGGAGCCGGATACCAAAAGTTATTTTCGCATTCCTTGAATATATTCGTAGACTGTACAACTTTCTCAAACATCCCATGGTTGTGTCCTTCAACTGACGTTTATATCGTCGCTTCTAAATATTGACAAACAGAAAAGACAGCTATACAACATTTTTAGTCTGTCTCCAAACATGGTATCCAAATGGGAAAGTCGGCTGGTGACAGTGAAAGACCCAGAACAATAAACTATCAAAGACATGGACTTGGTGACTTGTAACTCTCGCACGGACTGGCGCGAAACCCGCTACAGACCCGACGCTGGCCTTACGCCAGTTCAGTTGTGCAACTCATTCGCCGAGTTCACTCACTGACACTTACTGCGTTTCCCCTTACAATACAGTAAAGCAGCTGGTACTCTCATTAGTGAACCTTATTTGTTTCTTGATCAGATACTTGAAACGATTTACTTTTCTCTTTCTAAATCTGATACTCTCAACACGATGAAATATTTTTCGAAGCGAAATCGATGCAATCAGGATACGCATGGAATGATCACCTGCTGCATTATGAAGGTCTATCGATGTCTATCAGCAAGAAATGCTTTTAGTGTTTGTGTTATCATGCGAAAGGATAATATTAAGACTATTCAAACTCCACGAAGAGCCTACACCATGTTAACTCTTGTTCAGGCATGAGTTGTTATTAGTCACACACTTCATAATGCTATTTCACTTGACAGTGGGAAAGACCACATCTCACCCATAGAAATCGTAGGCCCAGTCATTTTAGAGATAGGAAGATCTACTACATAGAAAGCTATGGAATGAAATATTAAAAGATGACCTAAATTAAGTAGCCTACGCAAAACTTTCAAGAAGAAACATTAAACATGTTACCGGCTTATAATGAAGTCACATTTGTAGCACTTGAAAGGAAGATCAAACACGGTAGAACCTTCACTGCCAGGCATATTACGAAAACCTAACCTTGCTATGTCACTCATCCTCCCTTTCTTTGTACTCGCATTAACGAGTGGCACGAACCTACAAAACGGAAATTAATCGTGCAAAGAGAAACTCTCTGGCAGCTGAGCGTGTTAGATACATTTTTGAGCGATAGCCATAACTTCTCATTTCGACGCCTCGATAAATCACGACCACTGGTCGAAAATCGCCCCATAGCGATGTCAGCGCCACGGATAAACAGGTGAGAAAACAGTTCTGCGAAGTGCCAGCGCTTCCGGGACGCAGTAGTGGACGTGGCCTCAAAGCGGCGACGGCTGAGGCGGTCGTGGAGGCGGTGGCGGCGGGGGCGGAGACGGTAGTGATGGCAGTGGGGATGGTGATGATGACGGTGCGGTGGCAGAGGTGGTGGTGATGGCGGTAGCGGAGTCGTCGTCGGCGGCGGCGGCGGCGGCGGAGGAGGAAGTAGTGATTGCAGAGGAGATGGTGATGATGACGGTGACGGAGAAGACGGCGGTGGCGGTGACGGAGACGAGGTGGCGGCGGCGGCGGTGGTGGTGATGGCAATGGTGATGGTGACGGTGGTGGTGATGGAAATGGTGTATTGTGAAAGTGGGGGCTGCAGTGGAGGTGGCAATAGTGCACTATAAGTCCATAAGGAACTGTAATAACCAATTACAGAGCCATTAAATGTTGTGTCCGAATTTTAAACACTGTTTACACAAAGAAAAAACACATGTTTGCAAATTGTGTTCTGAAAACATTACGTACGCCAAACAGAACTCACTGAAATTGAAGTGCACACAATGAAAGTGAACATACAATGTTTGAAAATTAAAAGATCTGAAATAAATACCATCTGCATTTTTTTGAAAAATAAAAGGAAGCCGGTGCAATAAAAGAACTATGAGACGATATGTTAATGGATATCAAATTTAAAACAACGTAAAAGAATCAACATGACCTTGTTTTGACTTGACAACTGATTTCTGCTAACTTCATTGCTGATGGTGGTGGTGGCGATGGTAATGGCGGTAGCGGTGAAAATGACGGCGATAGTGATGGAGACCGTGGCGGTGGAGGAGGAGCTGGTGATGGTGGTGGCGGTGGCGGCGACTGTGGTGCCGGTGAGGGAGATGGCGCTAAGGCCAGAGACGGCAAGGCAGTCACCGGTTTTGGTAGAGGCAGAGGTAGGGACAGAGCGGTGAGCGGGTGAATATTACAGAGCTTTTGCAAGTCGTTGATTTGAAAGATATAACACAATTCTGTGAAGAACTGAACTGCGCATGCGCCGACATCAAATGACGGGATTTTGATTTAGTCCCGACATTCTCCCTGTTTTGTCGACTACGACAAATGTGTTTGTAACTTGCACTTTACGTAGTTTTCGCCGTCACCTCTAAACACGAATTCAACACTAACACACAATAAGCAAGAAAGTAATGAAAAATACAATATCCATATTACCAGTATAATAAGGCAGGAACTTAATGGCTAATTTTTTAAGTTAATTCAAATACGTCTGTAATAAACTAACGTAATTGTTAAGGATTTGGAAGTTATGTATATATTGAAGCTCCTTTGATTTTATATATGGGTCTATCATACGTTTTACTATCTTGTAATGCTTATAAAATAAAAAATGGACTCAGGGATACACAATTTCAATAAAAGCTTTTAGATCCTGTTAGGTGTATTCAGTTTCAATTAGTTCCTGGTTTTAACGTATGTTATCGATTGTACGACATGCAAAAACTCCTATTTCTGAAGATACGTTAATTCTTATGGACGATAATGTTTACGTACTACGACAATGCATTTACCGTTTTGATAAAACTCTCTATTGTTCGTTTCCGGGTGCGTAAAATGCTATAGCCGTTCCGTAAGTGTAGTGCATGTAATACCGGGAGTTGGCGGTGCTCCCCCTTGATGGAACGTGAGATCCGGAGCTGACCTACACGTCACGGCCACCTTGCGGTTTTTCCTCCGCAAGAATCTCCCCCAGTCGGGCACCGCTCCAGCCGAGAGAAGTTTTGAACTCCCGACTTTGACCATGTGTAGGCATGTAGTTAATGTAAAATGCAAATGAGTCTGTGTGTGTAAGGGTGAGGACGGGGCAAGGGGAAGCGACATGAGGCAGGAAAGATCGCGCATGGTCTGCGTTTGAGTGCTGTGTGGGAGTGTGGCGCATATACATATAAATGTGTGTACGTAAGGGGCGAGGATAGGAGAAAGAAGAGCAAGGAAATATCGCTCGCGGTCCATGGCCCATTTGTTAGGATCCTGCTCTGACGTTCGTCTGATGTAGGTCTATATATACTTCGATTTATTCATAGTGTCCTTTGACAGGTCATCTGCTGTTACGGTGTCATCCAATCGGGAGCTTAAACGTCTCCATAGTGACGTCACTGAAGTGCCGATTAATCTCCCGATTGGATGACACCGTAACAGCCAATTTACGTCGACAGATCCTGTGTTTAAATCAAAGTACAGTTCGGAGCAATCCCCGCCGGCCGCTCGCATTCTTTTCCAGACAGCGGCGGCTGAATTCGACCTAGCTGAGAGGCGAAGGCGGCGGCAGAGGTGACGGTGGAGGCGGTGACGGAAGCGGCGGCGGAGGAGGTGTTGATGGCAATAGTGATAATGATGGTGACGGTGGAGTGATGGTAATAGTGTATGTGATGGTGGCGGCTGCAGTGGAAGTGGCAATGGTGCAGTATAAGGCCATAAGGGGAGTGGTGGTGGCGGCGGCGGCGGCGGCGGCGGCGTGCGTGGTCGCGTCCGTCGGCGGCCATCCGGGTCGGCCAAGGCCGCGGCGGCGGTGGCGGATGTGACGCACGCGCCCACTGGCGTTCGATTTCTGTTTCCGCTTGGCCGCCGGCGCCGCGCCGGGCAGGGCCGCGCCCATAGGGCAGGGCCCTCCAGGCGCTCGGCCAAGACCGCGCGTGACGCGCCTCCCGCACGCGCCCGCCGTGGCTTGGGCACTGGGTGAAGGTTGCCGAGTGCTGCGGGCGCCTCAAATGACGCGCGTCGTTAGTGTAAGTCGGTTGGTTTAATTAGAACTCCGAGGAATGATTGGACTAAAACAAATTATCATTGTCTCTGTTTTACTCCTCTCTCTCCCTCTCATCTCTTCCTCTCCTATCCCCCTCTCTCCCTCTCTTTTCGTCTCTCTCTCTCCCTCTTTTCGTCTCTCCCTCCCTCTCTTCGTCTCTCTCTCCCTCTCCCTCTTTTCGTCTCTCTCTCCCTCTTTTCGTCTCTCTCTCCCTCTTTTCGTCTCTCTCTCCCTCTTTTCGTCTCTCTCTCTCCCTCTTTTCGTCTCTCTCTCCCTCTTTTCGTCTCTCTCTCCCTCTTTTCGTCTCTCTCTCCCCATTTTTTCGTCTCTCTCTCCCTGTTTTCGTCTCTCTCTTCCTCTACCTTTTTGATGTCCTCAGATCAGGACGGGCTCTGACCTCACATTCGCCAACTCGCAGCGCTGACGTTTTTGTCAATTTTCGAGTCTTATACTTCCGATTTTATAACATGGCGCGTGAGGGCCTGTCTTCACGATCGCATATGGCACGGCTTTTTGCGTCTTTCTTGGTCGTGCCACCAGATGTCGCGTGATTGCGACCGTATAAAGCAGTGTTGCAGATCTAGCGGTACGACCGAGAAAGCCGCGAAAACCCGTGCCATATTCGACCGTGAAGACAAGATATGCCGTGAAGACGCGCCATGATATAAAAACCGTAGTGTAACTACATAAGGATAGGGGTCCAACCATCTACTAGCACTTAGGGTGGGAATGAGGGCAGAATTGGGATGGATCACCTGTAGACTGTAGCCCTTTGTTCAAGGAACTGCCCTGCAATTCGTGTCGAATAGATTGGTAGAATTCACGGCCAATCTGAGCATCTGGCTAAAATTCTCTTAGCTACTGAGCAATGGTCGAAAAACCTCCCCGATTGTGACTCTAACATAAGTTGCAGGGACGAAGGAACCTCGGCCACGACCAAAGAGCTCAGAATCTGAGGAGACCAAACCAAAACATGACCCTAGTAATAATATTGAAACATTGAACGTACGTTTTAAAGATAAACATGAGAATTAACTCTTTAACTTTTGCAGTTTAAACCTATATATTTAAATATTGTCAAAAATTATGAATTACTATAAAACTTTGTTAACAAAATTGTGGAGGCCCTACTTATCAGAGGCCCTAATCACGTGCTTCCTTTTCTTAAGAATTAACTCACCTCTGCTAGGTCGTCCCAGACTACGCATGCTCATTTGCGAGTTCGCAAAGACCTACGTCCACGTATCCGGTTCACCCACACTCCCTGACAGGGGCGCCCAGAGAAAACCAGGGGCCTGGGGCAGTCGATCCAAGGTGGCCCCCTTTTTCAAACAAAAAATATCCCTCCTACCTCAATTCATAAACTGTATTCATTTCTGCATGCGAATGCATTTCTTCCAGACGAAATAACTTCTGGCCTTAAATTTGGATTAGAGATAAATGTATTTTTCATTTATTTTGAATGAAAAAAGATTCGGGGCCCCAGTTGAGTAGAGGCCTGAGGGAAATTGCCCCAGCTGCTTCTGGGCGCCCCTATTCCTCGAGCAGTCCCCGGACGCAGCGCTACATCTAACTGATTCTGGTCCTGGTCCTGGCTTCCCGAGCGCACGATGCGACGTGGCTTTCGAACTATGCATCGCGGCTCGCAGAGGCGTCGCTGTGATTTATTAGAAATGATCTTTAGATTTAATTTACTTTAATCCTTATGTCATTTATGTATTTTATATTGAGACATTTGTAACGTATATAATTTATTTTACTAATATTTATTATACTTAATAATTATTATAATACTTTAAATGTAAATTAATTCAACCTGGCAAGTCATTTATCAATAGCCTATTATGTCACTCACTCATTTGTGTTGAATATTTAGTAGGCCTATATTAACCCTTGTATTTGAAACTTTTTGTTACCAGGGCAGCCGGGGGAAGTTTCTTTAAGGTCAAGGGAGCCATGGACGAAAATATTTTAAACGCCCCTGGGTTATGGTAAGGTTGGCAGGTGCCGGGGGGAACTCAAATGGGGTCTGTGTCGTGGCTCTCGGGCTAATTAGGACTGCAAGGAATAATTTGAGTACAGGTGGAAATTATATTAATTTTATCGTGGTAATGTATTTCATATTTAAGGCGTTTTACCTTGAAACGAATATCTTTAGTTACAGATTCCGAAATTTCGGTCATTCCATGTGGAACCGAAGCAAGCAATGGACGTTTGACATAATTTTTATATTATTATGATTATTTTTCTGCGATGAATGTACAAAAGTAAAAATAAAATTTAGAAACGCACGTATATAAAGGAACATCATCTACGCCCAATGATAATATGTTTCAGAACTTTCGTCAATATCACGTTCTAAATGTCAAGTTCTCGAATATTAGTTAAAGGGTACAAATTGGAAAGTGATGACAGATTATTCTAAAATGGAAATTAACTATGTCATGGGGAGAATTGTAATATCCAATGTCAAGAGTATTAAAGGATAAAACATCTTTGTGTTTAATGTGAAATAAAAAATACTATTTTCAGCTCATTTAATTCTCAGTAACCGAACTCCTCACATAACCTTCACTCTGAAGTAGTGCCTCACCATCTCGTTCATAAAATACTCCTTGACCGTCTGCCAATATACGTACACTGGATACCTTGAACACGTGAATTACGATAACTGCTGTCATAAACTAAAGAACGAATTTCATTACGTCGTTACCTTTAAGTACCAGGATGTAACGAAAACAATCTATTCCTTAATTTTGTAGAAATTTTTATCGATTGAAGAATGTAAGTATATGAAAATTGGAAACGAATTCCTTACTAAAATATTCAAAGTAATTCACCAAGCTCAATGCATCAAAAGTTATAGCTCCGTTGAAGGGGTACAAGTCAAACTATTTGTCAAGTAATCTATATTTATCATAAATATGTATAACATGATTTTGGCAGCAACTGAATAATCGAATGTTTTTAAAAATATCAGACAACGGAATGGAGGTCAATTCTCCTGCAAGAGGATCATGTTCTTCTCTGACGCTTACGATAGAACAGGTTTCGAGAAAAGAAATGAAGATGTCAACTAACTTCTAGGATCTATCCTCTAAGAGAAAGGGATTATATATACATTTCTCCGTTTATCACATTCAGGAAGCTGAGTTATAGTTAGAACGCTAAGGAGTAGATCATTACAAATTAACTCGGAGAAAGTATTAACATAATTGACAAATAGGTGAGACAGAGCGTCCGACAAGAATATGTTGACGCTAATTTATAGAGTGTACAGTGTTTGTACGGTGACTGAGAAAGTTAAATTATGAGGGTGTTCGGTGGGTTTTTGTAAAAGTGTGTGCTCTCTTGGGTGGTATTTTTGTAAGTGTAAAACCAATGTTGAAATAATCGAGTAAAGCACTATCAATAGTTTCATTGGCAAAGAGAATTTGGTTATCGGTTTTCACCATCATCAGCGGGTATTATTTGTTACAATTTAACCAAGCTATAAAATTTATATAAGCATTAAGTTTATATATTCTGCATTCATGAGTTGAGGAATACATGGCTAATGTATATTTACACAAACAGCAATTATTTATATAAAACAAACGGATATGGAAAAGAATGGAGTTCCACCACTTCACCTCCAGGTAGCTGACCTTCGCCCATTGGAACGCATTCCAAACATCGCCCGTTATTTAAAGCAAAATAAAATACCAGTACACCTGTAGAATTCACGGAAAAGGGTGGAGCTGTCAATGTTCTCTCCACTCACAGGCATTTGTACGACAGAAGTACATATGTGGTATGGAGGGAAGAATAATGTTTCCTTTCGTGTCGTGAGACATTTCTCCACGCTGTTACAATAATTTAAATTTATCCTGTACAATGGTACATGTGTGTATGTATTTTCTGTTTTACACCCTCGCCCCTTTCGGTGTCCTCGGGGTCCCCACCCCTCTGAGACTGTTCCTCCAGATGCAGCCACCGCATAATTATAAAGAGATTGTTATTTGACGCAACTGCTTGGCTACTGCTGGCAACGAAACTGCAGATTATGCCCATGCGCACAATTCATTGATTTGTTCGTTAGCAGTTGTTTCACTCGCAAATGTTTTCGACACTACCTCTTGTAACGTCATCCGACATGACTTCAATTTATTTGGCAACCTGTCCCTTCTTAGAGTAATCTGTGTGAGGTTCGTGAATTCTTACAGGCCATTGTCCAATGAATTAGCGCGGCTTGTGAGCCCATCGCGTCCATACACAGAGAACTATCATGGAGATTCCCCAGGATGAACTATCCTTTGCCGACATCGGACGAATTAGAATAATTTTAATTCAGCTATTGAAATTTTGTATTAATAGAAAAATTGATGATTTTGGAATTGATTACTGGAAAGTAGTATTAATTTTGGAAAATCATGCCCATAACAGGTAGAAGATGACAAAGAAAAATAAGAAAGCTGAGGAGAGAATGAAAAAGACAAAGGAGAAAAGAAAGGCAAAGCAATGTAAGGAGAAAGAAAAGAAAAGAAGAAGGATGTGATGAAGAAGATGAAGGAGAATGAAAGTGAAGGAGGAGAAGAAGGCAAAGGAGGAGAAGACAAAAGAGGAGATGAAGGCGAAGGTGGAGACGAAGGTGAAGGAGAAGAAGAAGGCAAAGGAGGAGAAGAAGGCAAAGGAGAAGAACAAGGCGAAGAAAGAGAAGGTGAAAGGGGAGAAGAAAGCAAAGGAAGAGAAGAAGGCGAAGGAGGAGAAGAAGGCGAAGGAGGAGAAGAAGGTGAAGGAGGAGAAGAGGGCGAAGGAGAAGAAGGCAAAGGAAGAGAAGAAGGCGAAGGAGGAGAAGAAGGCGAAGAAGGATACGGAGTCAAAAAGCAGATCTATTCAGAAGTGCAAGGTAATATGTGGCAAGGCATTGAATCCACATTGCGAGCGGCTGCCCGTGCGCCCGACCCCGCCCCCGCTGCCCCGTCAGCGTCGTGCACTTCTGCAAGCGCAGCCGCTGCCTTTGTCCGGCGTGGGAGCGGCGCGGCGCGGCGTCTGGCGCGGAGAGCTGCGATGACGCAACACAGGCGGTCGGCGCTAACAGCTCGGCTCTGCTCCGCAACCCCCAGCCCACTCCGCTCGGCCCCCTTCCGCTTCGCCAGCCCCGCCCCGCCCCACCCGCTCATCCGCTCCGCCCACATTCGGTCTACCCCATCCAGTCTGCTCCGCACTCTCTATCCGCCCGCCACTTGCTGCCCCGCTCCACTCTGAAGCTCAGACCCGCCCCTTCCCACCCCGCCCCGCCCCCTTCACTAACCCACCCGTTCTGGCCCATTCGCTGTACCCCATCCCGCCTGCTCCGTCCATTCCTCCTGTCTGCCCCGCTCCGCTCTGCCCCGCCTCGCCCCATCCCCAATCGTTTTACCGCATCCCGCCCACTCCACCCTATCCCGCCCCACAGTGTCCGGCTCCGCTCCGCCCCAGTCCGCCTCGCTCCACCCCGCATTCGGCATATCCCACCCCGCCCACTCCACCCTCTCCACCCGCCCGCCCCTCGCTGCTCCGCTCCGCTTTGAACCGCTCCGCTCCGCCCTGCCACGCCCCGCCCCGCGCCGCCCCGCTCCGCCCGCGCGGACGCACGCGGGCCTTGCGCGGAGGGCGTGGCGACCTCCCGCCTCCGCGTCCACATCCACATCCGCACGAGCGAGCGCGCGCGCAGCCGACAAGAGCGAGCGCGTTTTTACAGCGCGCCGGTAACGGGACCGCCGGATAACGGCCTCCAGGGTCGCCGCCGCCGCCCGCCTCCCACGGCGGCGCGCGCCGGAAGCGGTCGGGCGCGGCGGCCGCGGCGGCGCCGGCGGAAGGAACCCGAGCGCGTGCTAAAGGGCGAGGACGCCGCCGCCGCCGCCGCCGCCGCCTCTCGCTGTTCGTTCGCCTCCTCGACTATACTTGGGTTTTTGTAACGGGTAGTATCTCCAAGATGGAATTCGGCACGACTTTTTGAGTCATTCTCAGTCCTGCCGCTAGAGTCGCTTGATCTGCAGCACTGCTTGATGTGGTGCGATCATGCGATATCTTGTGGCAGGACAACGAAAGACGCAAAAAGTCGGGCCGAATTCCATCTTGGAGATACTACCCTCAGCCGCTACGTTAGAAAAACCCAAATATAGGGGTATCGATGTTTCAAATCATTCATGCTCAAAATGTAAATATCGATTCATTGATTCGTTATTCCGGGCGTATCAATTGCTAAGGTCATTAGTCCCATAAGTGCAGTGTAAGTGTAGTAATGAAACCATAGACATATCACACGTATCCAAAGGCTGCATTGGTTTCTTTCAATTTCTGCTTGCATTTCAAATTAGTAATACAGATTATTTTCAAAATATTAATGTGGCTGTGTGTGTGTGTGTGTGTGTGGGGGGGTCTGAACTGAAATCTCTCCATTCCGGACACTGGCGTAGTTTAAGTTGGTGTCGCCCGAGTCAAAACTAATAGTATCACTCTTCCCCCAATAAATTAAGTAGAAAAATGTCTATTACTAAATAGTTTATACATTATTTAATAAAAGCAAAATATATTTGCAAATGACATTTAATAACAACATACTAAAAACTGTAAGCAATTCAGAATAATTTAAAAATATTTTATAAATAAATAACTATATAAATTCAACTAAAAAATGTTCTAATTGGTGTCACATCTAAAATGGTGTCACCCGGGATGGACCGTTCCCCCCTACTCCCTCTAACGACGCCACCGCTTCCGGAAATACTCTTTGGACCCGCTTGGAGCCGCCCGCCGCTTGACGCCTCAACGTGCAGACGTAGGCGCTTCGTAACAGTGATTTCCATCCGTGCGACGCTCGAGCTCATTGTCCACAGGCCATTCACCTGCCGCCTCAGAGCACAGCCCACGCATCTGCTTACATAATTTACTTCTTTTTTTGTGCTGGGAGAGAGAGAAAGAAAGAGAGGGGGAGAAGACTCGCGTATGAATGATGAAAACACGACTCAATTTGCATACACAAGATAACCATATGCTTTGGGCCAAAATACAAGGTTTTAACCAACAACCTTATATTTCTAATGAAATACTTCGAGGTGTTTTTTGCATTTAGAATGTGTTGGAAGAATTATTCAAATTTTAACTCGTGAAATGCGGACTATCTAAACGGATCTGACTAAATATGTTTCAAGGTAGTTGAGAATAATTTTTGTATCGATAATTTTTACAGAAAATAACGCAACGATTTAATCACCACTTCATTGAACATGCAATCTAATGCGATAATTGTTAAGTACATTATTATATTTAGTGATGAAACTAGTTTCATGACGTGAAAATAGTTTGTTTAGCAAAACAAATGTAGTAGATCTATGGATTTATGCATTCAAGGATCATTAAATTTAATTTTCATCTTTAAAAGAATTTTCATATGGAATTCTAGAGAGCTGTTTTTAGCTTACATATCAACTTACTGCACTATATTGTACAGCAATTGCCAATATTTTCTATGTTGACACGCAAAATGAGTTATTACAAGGCTACTGTTTGACGTTAACCGAGCAGCAATAAATTATTCCTCACAACTTTCTTGCTGTAACCTAGTCCCCCTTCGAATCTTATTTACCTCCGAGAAGTAACCGTTAAGTGCGTGTAACGTGACAAGCATTCCCGCCGACTCAGGATTCTACGAGGACTACGCACCTTGCACCCAGTGAACTTCACGCCTCTTTCTATTGAAATGTCAGCCGTGAGTAAATCAGCGTCTTAAGTCAGACGTGGATCAACACGCCCTCATGTTGAATGATAGGCGAGTCCTTGAGTATATCGCAACGTAGTAGAACGTTGACAAGCTTTGTTCCTGTGGCAGAGCCCAAAGGTTACCTTACTGGATGCGGGTGGACCGGTTCCGCCGAATCCGGTTTTTGGAAATCGACGAAGAGGGCGCTACTGTAACACTTAGTGCGTACTGATAGGGACAAAAACAGTTTTGATGCATTGTGTCCCGAGTTTAATTAAACAATAAAATAAATTGATTTGTTTCCGATTTCTGAAATTCGGAGCCCTCGTCCACAGCCCACTGAGTCCATTTTTTTTATTTATCAATTTCTGAAAAAATTACATAGTTCAGTAAATATAATTATACAAATGTATTTACAGACTTATATTCTAACCTTAAATATAATCTTACATGCTATTACAAGAGGAAGGAACTCCCTTTTAGGATCCTCAGTCTGAATCTAAATCTGCAAATTTTTTTAGGAATATGTGATATTAAAATTTGTTTTTGATTCGTGTTTGGTAACTGGGGTTTTTGGCAAGTTTGAAAGGACTGAGACCATAAATAAAACTGTGCCTTATTGCACCGTGACATTGAAAAGAAGAAGAGAAGTTGAGCAGATAATTAACCAATTGGAAAACGTAGGCTTCCGTGGCCAGAGACAATGGAGTCTTGTGTTGTTCGGAAGATGCAAGCACTGGTGCCAACGATTCCGTCGTCACATTGCAAACTTCTTCGCGACTAAACGATTAGAGTTACATTTAGTCCTGAATGAAATCGCAGTATGCCAACGTTGGCGATCATGCCTAGAGCGCGGGCTCCACCGGTCATCCAAGATTCCATAGGACCATTTTTCACCACGAACATTTTTTTAGGAGAGAAAAGGATAATGAACACGCATTGATACATAAAATGAATTCATTGGTAATACACAGTTGCAATGCCCTGCAAGGCTGCAGAGTATATGGTCAAATTTTACTCCATCAACACGAGATGTTTACAAAAGAGTAAATACTTATGGCCTCCTCCCTGTCTGAAGGAGTCATCAATTTGAAGCTCGCATATTGCAGGTGTGAAGGCTGGCCACACCATGTCCCACGTTCACCTCTCTTAAGAATACTTTGTTTTATGTCAAGAAGACTCAAGACTTCTGAGCGTTATTGGAACAACCGTACTTACCAAGATAAGAAAACTTTAAAAAGAGGACGGATAGATACTTACAATGAAATAGTCTAAACGACGTCTATCTTGATACACAAGTTACGTATGTTACATCTTCAAGCCATATTACGTTTGTTATAAATCACTCTATCACTATTTATGAACTATATTTTACGAGGTTTTAACGTATCTTATTTTGTAATATGTAGATAGCTGACATATAAATGACTGCCTGTATATAGCTGCCGTTCAGACGTCAGTTAGCTACGTACAGTGCTTCAGTCCAAATAGATTAGTCTTAATAGTGTCTTCTATCTTAATAGTGTTACTACAGTGCTCCAATCCAAATAGTTGTAATTTGGGCACAATACTATTGAGATTAGCCCACCTGGATGGCCGAGGTGGTTAAGAGCTTGTAATGACACACCGCTTTCGTTCGAAAGGTCACGGGTTCGAGTCCCGCCTTGAGCGTGGTTGTTTGTACCTTGTCCCTCGTGTATTTGTTGACGCCACATCAGAGGAGCCCGCAAGTGTGTTGGTGTCCTGTGTACGGTCGAAAATGCTTAGTTAATACCTTATTTTCCGTGGCGAGACTCGGGCCATCAGGCCCGCTCTTCCGACTGACTACGCAAATTTCGCTACCCTCCTTTCACCATCTAGCGGAGAAAGGAGGTATCATCTTGGGCGACGAAACAGGCGATTTGAATTTAGCCCAGAGGCTTCTTTTAGAATGGAGGATTTTTTACAAGCAGTAAATCCGGCTGTCCCGTGTAGTAGATTCGAAAATGATTCCCATCGGGACGTAGAAGGGTGTCAGCTTGAAAAAGCCCTGGGAAAAAGCTATTGAGATTCGTTGGCTGGGCGTAGTCGCCCGGTCGGGATTCGTTTCCGGTGCGTGATTAAAGCCGGGCGCACTCGCGCAGTGACATTGGAAAGCGCGCGGGCCGAAGTCCGAGTGGCTGCGCGGGGGCCAAGAGACGCTCTCTCGCCCGCGGCCGCCAGCGCCCCCCCCCCCGCCCCTACGCGCCTCCTCCCCCACCCTCGCTCCGTCTCCGCCTCGACCCCGGAAACTCCCGGAAGCGGCGTCGCGTCGGCGGCGGCGGGGACGGTGGCGTCGGAGGCGGTGGCGTAGGCGGCAGTGGCGGTGGTAGTTGTGGCGGCGGTGGCGGCGAAGGGGACGGTGGCGGTGACGGTGGCGGCGGTGGCGGCGGTGGCGGCCGTGGCGGCGGTGGCGGCGGTGGCGGCGGTGGCGGCGGTGGCGGCGGTGGCGGCGGTGGCGGCGGTGGCGGTAGCGGCGGTGGTGAAGGAGGCGGCGGCGGCGGCGGTGCCCCGCGGAAGCCGCCCGCGCTGCAAGAAGCGCCAAGTACCTGGCGGCGCCCCTCCCCTACCTTTGGCACTTTCGCCTCTCCGTCCCTCCCCTGCCCCCTCACCAGCGACGCTCGAGGCAACAGCGCCGTGTAGCGCCGCGCCACCTTGCCAAGCGCTTTTTTGGGCCCGATGCAAAGCCGGCGACCGTCCAGAACTGCTTGTCATTCAGCCGATTGCTTGGTTTTCGAGATACGGGTTGCTCAATTGAAGGCAATCGATTGTTTGTCACGCTGAAGAATGTTTAGCGCACGCATTTTTACATTTTATCATGTTTTCTTATTTTTATATGATTCTTTTTCTTGGAGGATTTATTAAAAAATAAATCAACTTTAGAACTAAACCAATTCACTCGGTATCCAACGCTTGGAAATAATTATTCTAAATTATAACTCTAAAACTTAAAAGACATTTCTGAGTTGTATTCAAAGTAATTCAGCGGTATTATGTAGCGTGGATCTCTCCCTGTAATGTTAGGGTACTTCGCTCCTTTTCCTTGCAACTGGTGTCCCCGTCTTTGCCGGCTTGGCTTCCCCAGCGGGGCTTCGGGCGACAACGCAGAGCGGCGCCGCGCAAGGCTGCCTGATGCTTTTTTGGGCCTGAAATACGTAAACTCGGGGGCCGACCGCAAAATTGCATGTCATTCGGTCAACGGCTTCGATTTGGAGACTCGATTATAGCTCGATTAGGGGAAAAACAGTTTGCTTCAAAAGGCATATATATTTATCCGTGACTGTGCAATTATGATTAATTTTAGAAACATGAATGTTTATATAGGTTTCTTCTATTTATATCTGTGAATGAAGTGAATGATTGAACATGTTTTTATACCTGTTCTTTATAACACTCATTTCCTTAAAAATGAAGTCGTTATTTTAAAATACATTTTCGTGACAGTCGCGACAATACCTACATTGAGAACCTACTAGTTCCAAATAATGATTATTGTATGCAGTATTATGAAAAACATCTTTATATTGTTTTCATAAATATTAAGAATTATTGTATACCTTGTATCTACCCACTACCAAAGATTTATTTTTGGCTGCATTTTTGGCAATTAGCTCAGTAATTAAAACGACAAAGTGGAACAAGCAAACATGGCATCTAAACACTCCTTGCATTCCATTGACAAATAAAAAAATCAAAGCATCAGAAAAAAATTTAGAGGTTAATTTTGTTGTGCTATAATTAAACAAGATGAATCTTTCAATTTAGAATTCGGATATAATGTGAACTAATTATCTCCTAAAAATTACACAACCAATGAGTAGAAATCTTGAGTTTGTAATGGAGGTCAAGTTCAGTCTATCATATTACCAAGCATGGTTGTCAAACGTTCACGTTGCCTTCACTTCAGCTCACACAGTATACTGAACACGTTATTACACATTCATTCTTTTGCTGTTTTTCTAATTAATTTTTTGATCTACAAAAACGTGATTTGAATATAGAACAAGTAGGCTAACAGGTGATTTTTTGAAGGCGAAGAAATAATAAACATATCGCTTCAATTTATCGCCGAGACATGTTTGATGAAATATATATATTTCGTGAACTCGGAGAGACGGAGCCTGGTGACTCAGGGACCGCACCCTGTTTGGGGAACTACTCTGCACTGGGGCACTAGCGCGAACCAGACCGTTACCCAACAGAAATTCCGAAGTCGAATGTCCTCGCTTGGTAATGGGAACAGCGAACCGCCCAACACAAAGACCTGACATGCGACGCAGAACTGCTTTCCCTGCTATGTTATTAGCAAACAAAACACATTACGGTAACGCGGTGCAGATTTGTCGTGAGAAACTAAATTTACCTAGCTAACATAATTGTCATAATTACGAGAAAATGTTTGATTTTTTCGTAGATTTCTTCTCTTTCTATACTTGCTTTTTACGATAGTATAATTACTTCCTAGTATTTGCATGATAGGTCAGTTTTATACACGTAAAAAGTAAAGATCTTTCTTCACCAAGAATTTGAATTATATGACAGGAAAGTACACTAGAATATTGTACATCGTACTTAATATCAGTGATAAATGAAAAGAAGGGTTGATGAATAAATCGTAAATTGTTGATTAAAATTAGGAAACGTTTAAGTTGTTGATGGAATAAATGTATTTATATCAGGTTAAAGGTAACAGCATTTAAAAATTCGTCCCCGAGGAAAATATGAGCATGTAATTATTTTAAAAAACGAGGAGTAATACTCACTGAGATTTTAGTAAACTTTAATTTTTAAATATTTTATCGAAGTCTATTTATATTTTCTTATTTTGCCTCTTTCTGACCTTTAGCACCTTTAATATGTCATCGTTTGTACTCGTAAGCTTTGTCACTAATTATAGCAATGACGTATTTGCGAAAGATACATGAAAAATTTAATGAACTAATTTATTTTTATAATTAAAAATCGCTATAGTACCATATTTAAAACATTTCACGTAACATTACTTGTAATTGTCTTTAGTCGCGTTAAAGTGCCATTTTCTCGTATTTTCAGAATATTAATAATAAGTCATTGCTTTTTAAACACTTCATGCACAATTTACAAAGTAGAAGTATGATACACAAACACAATTATGTTAAAACGCATTTGAAAATGGACAAGAAACAAACCAGATCGAGGAATTGAAGGCAGCGATTCAAATGCATGGGTTAGCGACGAACGTGTCCCACTTATGATCAAAAGTCATGACTTTAACACACATGGGTGCAACACGTTTGAGTAACGCACTTTTATGTCTCTCGATATGTAAACTAAATGCAAATTTTCTTGGTTTCTTAAAAAATACTTTCAAAGTATGAATAATGTTTCGAGTTTTTTTTCGGTTTGCACATAGGACCACGATATATTCGGAGCAGCCTTTTCCAGTCAATAAATTGATTAACTTTAGACGGAGTGTTAGCAAGTTGATAATCGAACAAGTATGAAACAAGCTGTATCATAAAACTGATACAATATAATTTTTCAATTACCTCTTAACATATTTGGATTAAAAGTGAAGCATATTAAGTCAAGAGTTTAAGTTTTGAGAAACCAAATCCACTTCTTATAAAAATAATAACAAATGTCCTTGTATGGCATAAGATGTATTCCACAATATTAAAAATAAACCTTTCCCCGCCTTACTTAAACTTGTTTAAGAAAATTCAGAACAGAAAATCAAACAACTCACATCCTAAAAGTCTTGACTCGCAGCAAGACTTAGAAGTAGACGGATGAATGGCGATGCGCGATGATTTGTGAATGTTCATGTTGTCAAAATTACATAAGATTACGTTACTCGTGGTATCGCAGCAATGGCAGAAGCTGTGCATCGTTGCCAGTGTAGAATGGATCTTCCTTCTCGCAGGCTCTCGTGATGCCGAGTCAAGTTTGTGCGCGGTGATCTTGCAATTTCGAGATTCCTTCACTTGTTGTGCCTATGTGAGATGTTTTCGTGTTGTCTTATGTTCCATGGTCATTAATAATAATACGTTAGTTCAGCAGACCGGAAATGTCCAACGGAAGTCTTAACCTCTTTCACTGTAGATAAATATGTCACGTGAATTCACAGTTTCAAATTTGGAAAGGAGGAAGCTTTCGTGGAAGGCGAAATTTCATTCATCACAAAAACAAAAGACACTTCCTTCCTGCGCAATAATGTAGCAAGACGTTACGCAGAGTTATTTATAATTGCAGTATTAGTGTCAGAAAAGTGCATAACAGTGCCGGACTTTTCCGCACCTTCTGTCAAAATCAGGAACAATACTTTGTATATACTATATGCTAAGGAAATATAATGGTTTTGTATCATTTAAAAGATACCGTCAACACAAAACCCTGTAAGTATTCTAATGCTAAATAGGTAATTGCACCCAGGCCTGCATCAAACAGATTTAAGACGAAAATATTATAAGTTAAATATTATAAGGAAAAAACATATTCAACCTGCAACATACGTTAGGTTGCAACACACTTTCGCTTCGTTCATAATTCGTAAACGATGAATTTTAGGTCCTTAAAACATTGTTTATTTCCCTTAAGGGATACGAGTTATTTTCGTATGGAGTAAACTACACTATAATACAATTTTGGACGCTTTATTCATTATTGAAGGAGGATACTTCAGAGCGCGATTTTTCTTTCTTAGATTGTCGTAATTTATATTTAAATTATCTTTATTCGGTCCCATTGCTTTTATCTGTTACTATATGCTCGGAAACTTGTTCACGTAGGGCACAACTCCGCAAATTAACAGTTATGAACTACAACATAGTGTTTTTTCTTTTTTTTTGTAAATAATGTTTCAGGGATCGATATTGATCCCACCATGGTTCAATAATTCATTCATAAGCTTCTGTTGCCATGACGCGTTCTTTAGTGATGGACGTTTCTGTTAGATTGGGAGGTCATCTCTGCCTTCCGTCTACTTCTGCCTTTCCTGATTTCACGCACTTTACTTCCAAACCGTAGTTATATCCCTATTCCATACAATTGTATTAATCATAGATTACAAAGTCGTCGGATGTCAGACGACGCAACTAGTGCCGAAACCTTCACAATCCCCGTCCCCTCACTCCCCTTTCTGAAACTCTTGGTACCTGCATTGTGACACTAGCCAGTGAAATACACGTAACCTTGTGCGCGTGTCTATTTCCGGTGTACGCAAAAACGCGTCGTCCACTAGACTACGCCTTTGTAACTACGTCAGTTTTTTTAACGCTATATTTCTTAATATTGTGAATAATTAATACGCAAACGAATAATGAATACCTTGTCCTGTATTATTTACGTGTTGTTTTGAAGATATAGTAATCATAATGGGAGGACAGCGATCATAACAAAGGTCGCATGACGAGGTATTACTGCGGACGCTTCTCAAAACCCATTTCGTCATCCAAGTGTGTCAGCACCAAGCAAGTGTGTCTCTGAGAGCCAAGTGTTTAGGTGTATCTATAAAAACCTTTAAAATGTATTTTGTAACTCCATATCATACATGTTCAATCCATTAAATTTAGGGTTTCATTGTAAAAATTTGTTTTTATTAATTTTTACCCAAAAAGTCTGTCAGACTACGCCTTCGTAATAACTCTTGGTACAGATTCCTCTTTGTAATCTAGGGTTAAAACAATGAGTATTATTTATGTATGTACTCCTTGTGTGGGGTTAAGAACGTATTGTATTTTTTTAACCTTTTTTTTTCATTTGCATTGCAAGAGAAAAAGCGTCGTCCTGCAGAAGGCGCAAACACAAAGCTAGCCAGAGGCGCGTGTACTCACAAGGTGCCGCGCAGCGCGTTGAGGTTGTAGTCGAAGGCGGACGTGCGTCCGGGGCCATCGAGCAGCAGCGCGCACTCGCCCTCGGCGCCCGCCACGGGCTGGTACTGCAGCACGGCCCCCGCGCCGCCCGCCCACGCCGCCAGCAGCAGCAGCGGCAGCGGCAGCGCTGCCCACGCCGCCCTCGCGGCGCCGCCCCTGCGCACGCAAAGGCACACGCTCACTCGCTGCACTCGGCACACGCGCACCCGGGGCCAGAAGAGAGGACGGGCTCTAATAGATTGGGGAACAAATACTCGTCATGTAGGATGATGGCTTTGCAAGAGTTAGTAGGGGTCTGGTTTAATAGGTCGGGAAACAAATGCACATCATGTAGAGTGATAGTTTCGCAGGAGTTAGTAGGGGTCTAGTTTGATAGGTCGGGAAACAAATGCACATCATGGAGTGTGATGGCTTTGCAAGAGTGATTAGGGGTCTAGTTTAATAGGTCGGAGAACAAATGCACGTCATGTAGGGTGATGGCTTTGGGGTCTGGTTAATTTCAAGACGTACCTATAAAACTTTTGAGTATTTTTCATTTGCTAGTGACTAAAATGAAAGTAGAAAGATAGAAGTAAGATCACAAGGAGGGCAAGCTCTCAAAATTGCAGCTCTGCAGAAGAAAAAGCGAAACGCAACACGTTTGGGCCTCGGATGTCCAAAACGTGTATCCTAAGATTAAAAGAATGATTTTCTTCATTGCCTTTATGAATTTTTTCTGCAATATACCACATACAACATAATCATATCAGAAATAATTGCACATAAATAATTTAAGATAAGAATTAGAAAAAATGCATAATTTTTTCAAAACATTGTTTATTAGATTTATGTTTTAGCGTATTTTGTAGTTTTATTATTTTTAATTTTTAAAAGTATATATAGTTCTCAGAAACCAAAACATAGATAGTACTTGGACAAAAATTAATTACCAATTTTATTAGCAGTTTTTAGAATCAACAGGATCCTGATCTTGATTATACCGATCAGTTGCGAGTGTTTAGTTTGCTATCGACCCATAATCGATCCGTTGTTCATCATTAACACCTTTAAAAGTTCATCGACCCCCAAGCGGACAATTCTGACTGCGTTGGGAACAGCAGAATTGTAGACAGTTCGCTTTTGAAGTTACCATCGAAAAATAATTTTTGACACTAACCAGTTAGGTAGAATTCAAATACTGTCTGTACAAGAAGAATTCTAACAGGCACATTCTCTTAGGTACTTTTTGGTTTCTCTGAGCAATGCCAGGTGAATACTAGAGAATACTGCCAGCAATGCCAGGCGAATACTAGAATCCTAACAAAAGTCCACGCACAGCGTAGCCTATTTTTGTTTCCCTCAACAACACGAAATATGCAGCTTCAAGTCTCTTCAGATCACAGCATTTGCTCAATGGATCCAAGGCAACTGGATGTATAACCTAATCGAAATGGAGGATCATTAGAAGTTCAGTCAAACGAATACTAAAAAATAATGAGTGATTCTAACAACTTAAGAATTTGAAATATCTTAAAAAATATGAAAGTATAGAATAATAAGTGTCAAAAACAATTTAAAATAGAGATTGAGTTTCCCCCTGGGACACTAACGTAGAACACCTGTTAATAGTGTGCATTATATTTAGATAAAGAAACGTTATTCATGAACTTGGAGAGGTGATAGTACCAAAAGACTCTCATTTAAGGCTGCATTTTCATATGAGACATGTTACTTTATTACATTTATAAAGAATACATGCGGGCTTCTCCAATTAGAATAACTCAACAGCTGTTCGTGTAACAAGATTTTCTACTCTCATCTTTCTCCTGGGACGTCTCATAAAACCCTGCAGACTGGTTATGTTGCTTCGACCGGAATTTGAGCTGCCGGCCACTGCTTTGAATGATGTTCTGTACAACGAGGCTTATAAATAGCACATCGCGTGTTGTACCATCGTCGATTTATAAAAGTAAATTTTCATATTCCACGTGCGTAGGTTTTATGTTTAATAGTAAATACTTGGCGTGCCTTCAGCGTCGGATGTTTGAAAGCACACACGAGAGGGAACTTTCTCTCTCGAAAAACGCCATCGGAGCTGAGACTCATAATGAACGGGGCTCTCGAGCGGGGGGTGAAGGAGCTGACCCTCCCTCTCCCTTCCTCCGCACACGCACGCACGCACACACACACACACACACACACACACACACACACTGCGCGCACTTACGCTCTTCCTCTCCATTTCTCTCTCTCCCTCTCACAAACACACACAAACACACCACGCCTTTGGAAATTAGAAGCCGCAGCCACTTTGCAACATCGTTTCTTTGTCAAACAAAACGCCCAAGTTTATTTTGCGTCGAAAACAGTAAAAAAGTGTATTTAACTTGTGGGAACAAGTACAAATAGGTCCAGCATATGGTAAACGAAATACTGGAGAAGTTGTGAAGCTTTGTCTTTGACAACTCAAATTCGTTCGATCGCGAATTTTGTTCCTTTCCCTTATAATTGAATTTGTATATTTGAGACTGGAGATTTGTATATTTAGTTTGATGATCTTTGCCACAACGCAAGAGTAACTGAATGATGATACGAACGACAGTTAAGACTTATGTAGTAGTGGGCATTGCCTTCTACGTCAAAATTAGGATATGAAAATATCGACCGTTAAACTTTCGTCCCGCGCCCAGTGATTGCCACCGCATCTACCTGCACTACTCATATATTCGTGTGGAATTTGGTTACTTGATCGTCATTACCGTTAAATATTTAATCATTCGACTTTTTATTTCTCTTTCAGGTCCGATATAACGAGATTATTTGTATATTGAGAAAACAGTCGCGTAGTATTGAAATTCTTAAATCATTGCACTTTTAGATCCTCAGAGAAGATACAAATTGAAATCATGATTGAATATAATACGAGTGCAATGAAAGTGCGCATGACTCACGTAAGTTTTTCATGTTTTGATCTGAAGAGGCGCAAGCAGTAGCCGACCCCGCCCCGCCCCTCCCCCCCTTTCAGCCTCTCTCCTCACCCTCCCAGCCCACTGGCGAAAGGACTACCTCCTGCACTTTCCTCGCGCGACGTCGCGTGATGGTGCAGGGATCGCCAAGGAACAAGGTCAAGAGCCTTCCACGCACTGCACCTTCCATGGAGTGTCATCCCAACACACTCACAGACATTCACTTTTATTTGACTTTTGATCAACTGCAAGTGTTACCACCGTTTGGCAAAAAATCCAACACTACTTTTGGTATTACGTTTATTTTGAATTAATTTCATTCTTAAATGTCCTTGAGACTGCAGTTCTCGAGTAATACAATCTGTTTGTCTATACTTGGCGCGACAGCCGACGTCCGGACCATGGCCTACCAGCAGCGTCCCGGGCTCACGGCCTGGGTTAAGGGGGTTCGTGTGGTTAGCACGAAGACAACCCCATGGCGTATTCTGATCTTCTCAACCTGAGAAGTGAGTTTTCTCATCGTCACACAGCGATATATACTGGGACATCGAGTAATGCAGTAGTACCAGCAAAATATTTAGAATGTTCTTATTCGTTGGTACACGAGTTATTTCCCAACATGATGGAAGTGAAAACGAATTTTATTTGGGTTGAATTATCTCGTGATAAATAAGAAAAAATGTGATCTACCGAAGCCACTATTGGGTTTCAAATGTCAAAGGACGAGGTAAATTCCACACCAGTGAAGAACGGTTGACCTCCTCCTTGGCCGCCGCCGCCCGGTATGCGGGCGGGGGCGGGGTCAAGGTCGCCTCGCACTTCCTCAATATCCCTGCGATTCCCCCATCTCTTTCCCCCGCTCCCTCCACAACGCACAGACAAGTTTCCCACGCGGAAGAAGGAACGAGACACGTTCTGAGGTAAGAGGCGTTGCCGAGAGGGAATATCGTCGGCGCACAAGACAGGTGACACCTCACACAAATCATGTTTTTTGTGAAGTGAAGAAATGTTTTTAAAAAGTGATTTATTTTGCTAATAAATATATCGCCAAGATGGTTCTCAGAGCACTTGAGATGTAACGTAAAACACTTTGTATTTGTCCGTGAAGTAATTGCCTCATTTTAGATTACAAGTATTTTTTTGCATAATGAGATTTTTTGACATATCACTTTCTTATTCATCGACGATATTCTCTTGTATTTTGTTTTTCTTTTTTGTTATGTATTTTATTTTTGTTTTTTGTTTTGTATTTTTTTGTTGTTCTTGTATTGTGTTATTATTATTATTATTTTATTATTATTATTATTATTATTATTTATTATTATTATTATTATTATTATTATTATTATAAATTCTTGATGTGAAGTCACCTCAAGGAAGAGTTTCGTGAATAGTATCCAGTGACTCACTTGCGTGTTTCATGTTTTGAGGGGCAGCAATAGACGTGGGTCTATCCAGCACACACGTAAGACAAAGCACAAACATCCACGCCCAAGGAAGATTCGAATCCCCCTTTGTTTCTCCGAGACGCTGAGTTGGTTCACACTCCAGCCACCTTGGCCGTTCAAGTGGGCTATGGAACGAGATTAAACAGCATTTTCAGTAAATCACTTCTCGCTGTGAGTCATTGAAGAAGCAATAATAACTACTCGTATGTTTCCAAGGGACAGTGGGCGAATTCTTGATAACATTTGAACAAGTATATTATGTATTATTAAAGTGATACTATGTTTTAAAGCCCAGTCGATTAATTTAGCTACGCGTTAGTTATATCGCAAATAGAAGTGGAAGTGCTTCACAGGAAAATTTAATTTTCAAAACTTCTGAACACTGAATGCACTAGTGGTTTCTATTCCCTCTTCTCGCTTCTAAATGTAAAACAAATCACTTTCATTCTAATCGAAACATTACGATCAACTTAAAAAATCAATAAATGAAAAAAATATAGAATTTCTGTTAATTGTGTGAATTGGCTGCAAAAAATATGCCATTAAAATTTTCTCTGGGATATGTTTTCTTTTCCGCCTTGAAGAATGGAGAATTTTTTTATCGTTTACGGAAGACCACCAAACCACTTAACGGTGGTCACAAGCAACACAAGTGCCGCACGTTTGGCACCCCTGCTTTACCCAGCAGTGAGTGGCAATAAAACTGATTGCTTGAAAAGAAACAAGGAAAAGAAGTCGACAAAAATGGGCCGCGCCGACGACCATGCGAAATACGGTTCCGGGATGCCCGAGAAAATGGTAAGTAATGAAGAAGATAACAGGATGGCGGGAGAAAGCCGGGAGCCATTGAGGAAGGCGACTTGCATCCGCCGCCGTCGGCGCTGGAAAGAAAGGGGCGGCGCCGCCAGCCATTTGCATGGTCATGCAGCGCGCGCTGCGGTCGAAAGCGACAGGAATCAGCGCCCGCCCCGATGATCCGTCACGGGCTCGATTGAGACACTCGGTCGCACGGCGAGGCAACGCCAGGAAACGAACAATTCATGCACGATATACTGGATTATGAATGAAAGTGCAACGTTTAATAAGTGGTTATAAGTCAACGTCGGGTTTCGATGCGAGGAAGTAGCGCTTGCATTCACGACCAGACATTTGGGTAGTTGAGTTGCTCGGTCACACGGTAAAAAAAAAGCCAAATCATTGCAGACGTAGGAAACGAACAATTCAGAAGGTAGCATCAAAATTGATGTACAGAATACCGGATTATGAATGAAAGTGCTGTTTCTTTAGGGTGGGTATAAATCAATGTCGGATTTAGATGTAAGAAATGTAGAAAGTACTGTCTGTCGCATGAAAGGCGAAATCATGTAAGATAAAGGTGAAGTCTGTACCGATTTAGCGGCTGTTTGTAAGAACTTGTACGCCATCTACACACGCGTATTTTTTCTACTTGTAAGACTGTTCCCTCATTACCGCTCATTAACAGAAATGAAGCCTTCATTCCTCCACAAAAAAGACGCGCGTGTGGAAGGGCCCTCCGCGCGGGCGAGAGCGGTCCGTCTCAGGCCTCGGCCGCTCTCTTCCTGAGCGCTGCTTGACACGCAAAGCGGCTGGCGCTGTGAGTCAGCGGTTCCGGCCCCACTCCAAAACTCACGAAATTCCCGGGAAATGCCGCCTTCGGCCGGGGCCTAATCTCCATAGGGTACTTCATTGAAAGCACACATACATTTGGGAACGACGGCCACGCTCAATCTGAGGATGCGTGGGCGAGGGGGGGCACATGAAAGTTTGTGTGTAAGTCAGGGGTGAGGGTAGAATAAGGAAATATCACACGCGAACCATGGCCCGTTTCTTAGGGTACTGATCCGGCATTCGCCTGGTGTTGATCGGAGTAATCATGGAAAACTACCGATCAGAACAGTCGGCCTCTAGAACTCTCCTCGAGTCAGCGGCTGGATTCGTCCTATCTGTCCCATGTCGAAAATCCTGCCACCGTCGAGACTCGAACCCAAATACCTCCCGGTCAGAGGCACTCCAATGTCATCGGTTAATGCTCCGAGCCACCTAAGCCGGTTATTGCCGCTTCCTCTTTTTATCGTTCCCTTGGCGCAGGTCAATTTCATTTCTACCTGTACCACCTCCCCTCATCCATTGGACGGTCACACCAGAGGCATTTTCTCCATCGCATCTACTATAGAAGTTTCTAAATGTAAATAGAGTTTTAAGATCATAATCTCCACAGGAGACCGGCTGGCAAGGTATGATGGAAAGTAGGGTACAAAAAACGAATGTAATATTCTATTGTAATTACAATAAATAAAAAAAATTAAACATTGTTTGAACAGACTATTCGAAAGGTGTCCTGGTGAAAATGGTCAACAACGAATGACCACTGAGGAACTTTGACGGAACGACACATCCCCACTGAAGAGAGAGCGTATGCAGTTCAGAGGTTGAGAGGTGCCTCAGGTTAAGACGGTCCGTTTGTCACATTACTAACCGTGGGACGACATGTTTTCGAATGACCTCGTGTTCTGTCCTCTGCCGAAAAAGTTTCTTCGCGAACCGCGTCGCGCCGCCGCCAGCCAGTAGGGGCCGGGGGAGGGAGGGGGTAACCGGATCCGGCCTCACACCCACGCATCTGACCCCTGGAAGCGTGCCCCTGCATTTCCCCACATTCCAACGCAGCCTGCGATTTATCCCTTTCCATCGACTGTTCGTTGTCGCCAACGAATGCCAATGACAAATGTCTGGGGGTGTTTGGGAAATAGTATCTTCTTAATGTGACAGGAGAATGGCTGTCCCATGTTAAAAAACAATAGAAAGCATCAAATGTCTGCCACTAAATCTTTATTTATAACTCTTTTCTCTCCCCATCCCTCCCTCCGTCTCTGATGACGATACAGGCCAGACCGGAGACGTCCTAATTTTCGCGAACTCCCAGGACCGTCAAATTGGTACCTTTTCTCTTGCGGTGTTACTTTGTCCCAAAACAAAAATGTGTCCGAAGTATACGTGCAACAAGCATCAGGATTATTTAGAATAGTAGATTCCATAAATCCTCACCACTAGTGAAGCAATACAGTTATTAATAATAAATACCACAAACCTAGGAAAAATGTAACTCACAAATGAGAAAAAGTAATCCGTTTTTACGGAATCCATCGTCTTTGTAGGTCATTGGGAACGTACCGTATGTTGGTGAGAAATCAGCGTCATAGCCATAAGTGTCCATAAGAAAGGAGTTAGTGCAGAAGAAACTTTATTTGTTTATTATAATTTAGAGCCCTTCAACTACTGAGACCTTTGAATTCCATAGGTGATGATATAAAGAGTAAGCATTAAACAATATTGATGATTGAGAAACGGTGATGGATGATGAAGAAAATGGAGAAATGATAAGCAAGGGAAATGGGAGAACTCTGAGAAAACCTGCCGAGAGCTCACGATGACCTGCAGAGGGAGGTCATAGTGAGCTCAGTACCCATTTTTTACGGTGCTACTCCGTATATGACAATGATCGGAGGAAACGATTGTTCGTAGCAGTTGGCCTCTAGCACTTTCATTTAGACAGGGTCGTCGTTCGGCAAAGCTAGTTATCTGGTGTCAAGCATTTTCTCTCCTGCCTTTGTGACCTTTCCGAATCGCTGGAGGCATTTCACTGAACGTCCGGAAGCTGCGCTAAAATGTAGCGGAAATAGAGCTGACGTCGTTGGTCGTGAGAGTGTACTTCAGGAGTGATTAGAGCCAACGCCAGGTAATTGGACATTGGATAGCTTTTGCCTTCGAAAACGAATTTTTCTCATTTTCACGTCTCCATAATTGATTTCTGTGTTTGACTTTTACAGGAAACAAGAGACGTAGGTAATAAGTGCATATGTACTATACATGGCGATTGACGAAAATGAATTACAATTCTAGAATATGCATCGGAACCAGTATGTTTGTATCTGAAATGAATAATAAGTTGATGGATAAGTTTCATCGATACTTTGATGTGAAGGTCGATTGAGAAATGTGAGTCTAGAGGTGAAAGAAACGGTAGAACCTCGAGGAAACCTATTGCGAACCGATTTTTTCATCACAAACATCACATGGAGTATTGGCATATGATAGCCGATACACAGAAATGGATCATGTTGGTTACAGCGCTACCGATGTCCAACATGACAGTTGAAGATGTGACGTAATGAAGATAATGATAATAATGAAGATGGAACAGTTAAGAAGAAATGGAAGGCAAAGTCTCAACAGGTTTTGCCCAACATAAATATGTAATATAATCACGGAAGTACAAGGAAAACCACTCCGCTGACACCTACAGTAGGGCTCACCCGTTGAAGTTGACCAGTGATGAGAAATAAATACATTTTTTTCATTCAGTACCCCCGAAAAATTTTGGTCAATTAAAAGCTTCGTTCCAATGTTTCGTAACTTTATTTTCTCCACATTTAAAAAAAAATTTTGACTGTGATTCCTGGTTTGATGCCTTTGAGCAATTTTGTACTACGGATGATGCAAAGATTCATGAATACATGAGAATAATGAAGATGAATCATGAGGGCGCAAAGATGGATGCAGGGAAAACAGCAGAACTCAAGAAATTCTTCTGAAAATCGGCTTTGTCAATCACAAATTCCATGCGCACTAAGCGATATTGGCACTCTGAACCGAAAGATCGAAAGCTAATGCGTTGGATACAGCTCTTCAGCTTGGACTCAGAAGAGCACGCGAGGACAGTGAGTGGTGGAGACGAGTACCTCATTAGGCGCAGTCTCCACGAGTAAATTATCGTCATCTACCA
Source organism: Teleogryllus occipitalis (assembly GCA_011170035.1). Classification (NCBI taxonomy): domain Eukaryota; kingdom Metazoa; phylum Arthropoda; class Insecta; order Orthoptera; family Gryllidae; genus Teleogryllus; species Teleogryllus occipitalis. The sequence goes on from BLKR01000292.1 coordinate 92,386, forward strand.
ACCAGCTTTTTCTAACTTCAAATGTCACGTGGAGTGGACGGGATTTTAACTCTTAAACCCGAAGAAGTTCAGGGGCGTGGTTCAGCGTCCAAACACACAAAGCTGAAGGCTGTGGGTTGTGGTTGTTGCCTTGTAGCTTTCTCACTTCACTGCCTATTCTATTTGAAGAATCATTCCTTTCAAATTCTTATCTCTCACACCATCATTCTCGTTTATGACCACCCTTAGCATCTCACTTACAGTGTAAGGCAACAGGTGGCCATTATTGTGGCCACCTGCCTGGAAACATGCGCCCCTTCCTCCATCCTCCACCTCTTATCATTTTCCCATTAATTCACAGCGGAAGGGAAGGGAAACCACTGCTGTGTTCACCTGCCAGCAGAGGGAAGACATTAAGGCGTGTCTTCCCCGTGCCTAAGCTCATTAACGAGCGTGACACTCATCCTCACTCGAAGAACGGAATCTGGCGTGCTCCCTGTTACACTGCGGGACGCCTTCAGGAGTTGCTGGGGATATCCCAATTGACGAATAATGATGCACGAGTAAATGAATAATAGTTTTACACCAGCTGACCTTTGGGGTTCCAAATCCCGCTCTATTCAAAATTTGCGGCGATTAATACGCATATACCGTAGGTTTTCTGGTGGTTCCCCCGTTTTCCATGCTTCTCATTCCACCATTCATCATCAATTTCCGTCCATTACTTCATGTCATGCATTCCAAACTAGACCGAAAGGCGCTGGCTGATGTAGGAATAACAACTGAGTAGTTAAAGTAGCCTTGCATTTATCGTTGATGGAGATTGTGATGATATGAATATATCCTCAAATAAAACTTGCTGAGATGGCTCAGTGCGACAACTCATTGCAGTAATATCTCTGACCGGGGAGTCATAGTGTTCGACTCCCAATGATGGCGAATTTTCGACACTAGCTACATAGCTAGGTCGAATTCACACAGTGTCTAGAGGAGAACTGGCTGGAAGTTTTTATTTATAGCGGTAATCAATGCCGATAATCAGACAAATACCAAAGCAGTATGCGGTCCATGGACGGCGCGCAATCTCTCCTATCTCTTCATTGCCCTATCCTATCCCCTTACACACCGCGCACAATTATTATCTTTGTCTTCTCTTCATGCACTAAATTGACAGAACTCATGAACAAAGTAGTTGACGCGCTTGGCGAAATATTCACTCATTCACTCACTCCTCAAATTAATCACTCATTCACTCACTCCTCAAATCATTCACTCACTCTTCAAATCATTCACTCATTCCTCAAATCAATCACTCATTCACTCACTTCTCAAATCAATCACTCATTCCTCAAATCAATCACTCATTCACTCACTTCTCAAATCAATCACTCGTTCACTCCCTCTTCAAATAAATCACTCATTCACTCCCTTCTCAAATAAAGTCGCCGGCTAACAAGTCTTTTAGCGAGCAAAACGCCTCGGAGGCGGACGCGACGGATGACGGCGGCGGCGGCGGGCGCGTGACGTCAGAGGAATGCGCGCGCGGTGCGGCGACGGCCTTGGCGACGCCAGGCGGCTGGGCTGCAGGTCGGCTGCTGGGCGTCGCTCTGCGGCGCAGCGCGCGGTGGGCCCAAACACCAAAAGCAAAGGCTGCCTGCGGGAGCTTCTGAGATGACTTGGGAGAGAGATGTTACGTTCGTGGCTGTGAAAGTTAATTAATGTACTGGCCGTGCGTTGAGGCCGCTGAAGTTGACTTACGCTGTCGGTGCAGTTGTAGCGTATTGCGGAGTACGTAAGCGATGATACCGCTTACTCAAAAGTGTTTAATTACTGTTTTTGCGGATGGCTCGATAATACATGTGGTTTCTGGAGGTTAATAAAATGACTCGATCTCGGTACAGAAGTAAAATTGGCAACCTGTGCAGAAGAATTAACAGAAAAAGCATTATGCTTGTAACCTACTAAGCATTGAAACTGGTCGCACTATAACATGCGCCATGTCACAATATAAAGACCTTTTCAACACTCATGTATGGAAATCACGACTTCCGGTTACTGTTTATTGATTGGAAAGTTGTACATTGGGGTACGCGTACAGCAAAATAAATGAAACAGAGTACAGAAAAGCGAAGAAATCACTGCAGAGACGTGAATCATCATGGGTGGCCGTCTCGTCTATTGTAATGATTCCAAGATCATGTATGTGCAAATTTATACGCATTATCACTAAAAAAATCATGTTTCCAACTAGTGTGAAAATATTTGACATTCTCTTTTCAGCTCTTATCATGCCCTGTTTGCAAACATTTCATTCGTACGCCAGAGAATAAGTTTCCGTACTATTTGATTAAATAATATTTAGAAACAATATGGATTCCCTTTTGAGATCCATCGTGTTTATTGCAAGATTTGTAATTATCGACAACCTCAATCCTCGTATAGAAGTTAATATAAATCTCCTTCGAGATTTTATAAAGGCTTCCCAAAATGAATTTCTAAAGAGCTCTACTGGGTCTAACTTTGAGGGACAGAGTTCCAAACGATGACATAAGGTCAAGGGTAAATATTGACAGTGTAGTAAATGACATTAAAAAATATCAACAGAAATAGTTCTAGCATGTAAACAGGATGGAGGCAAATAGACTACCAAAGTTAGCTCTCGTATATAAACCTAAGGGCTACAAAGATGTAGGTAGACCTAGAATGGGGTGGTCAGAGCAGTTCTGAGTGTCGGAATGGGTCATTAGCTCCGAACACTTGTCAAAGAAGAAGAAGAATCCGGCATGGAGGGAAATTCAGGAAATAATGCAAGAACCCGTCTACTTAACTACAGTCACGACCATATTAGGAAAATACGTCCAAGGAAACAGAGAACGGGTGTTGGAAAATACTCTTTTGTAAATAGGACAATTGAGTCATGGAATAGCTTGCCTGCAGCACTAATGGAAACTTTTCCTAGAAACATCTACCTTTTTAGGTTAAGATTAAATTCTAATAATAGTGTAAGCGATAGGATCAGTAGTCTGTGAAGGGCTTCTGTATTTAGCCAAGAATTTGCCACTGGGCTTAATGCCCAAAGCAAATTAAATAAATTATCTATCTATCTATCTATCTATGTACGTTACTTTACAACGCATTGCCAGATGAAATTAAACAATGAAGAAGAAGAAGGAGGTGGTTTTGTCCACGTGCCCGTCCGTCGGTGGCACCGTGCGGCGGAGAGACTCGGCTCGGCGCGGCTCAGCTCATCTCGTTGGCCCGCGGCGACCGGCGCGCGACTTTCTCGCCCTCCGCCGCCGCCCCCGCCCCGCCCCCGCCCCATCCCCGGCGCGGCGGGCGCGTCTCCTGGCAGCTGCGGCGGCGGCGGCGGAGGCTTCGGCCTTTCACCCGCGCGCCGAGAAAGCGGCCACCGCGCCGAGCAGCGGCGACGAGCGAGGAGCAGCCCGCGAGACCACAGGAACATCGACGCGGTTGCGGATGGTCACTGCAGGGCCTAGGGTTACAACCCTCAGGGTGGTAGGAGTTTCGACACTACCTAGAGAGCTACGTCGAATTCAGGCGCTGTCCGTAAGCAGCCCGCCCCGCACAAGGTGTTACTCTCTTCATAGGCACTCGGCCCAGCGACCGGCTTAGGTGGCTCAGGGCATCAACTGATGTCACTGTAGGGCCTCGGACTGGGAGGTCCTAGGGCTCCATTCCCCACAGTGGCAGGATTTTTGACACTACCTAGACAGCTATGTCGAATGTAGGGGTCTGTCCGCGCGCTGTCCTCCCCCGCACAATATTTGCCCCCTTCAGCGGCATTCGGCACACCGACCGTCTTAGAGGGTTCAGGCCATCAACTAACGTCACTGCGGGGCATCTGACCGAGAGGTCCTAGGTTTCCACTCCCGACGGTGACAGCGTTTTCGACACTAGCTGCGTAGATATGTCGTATATTACCGCCGTCTGGAGAAGAATTCTAGCGTCTGGCTGTTCACTGATCGGACGTTTTCCGTGGTTTCTCCGATCAACACCAGGCGAATGCCCGAGCAGTACCATTACAAACGGGCCACAAATTACGCGCGATCTTTTCTTCCTCTTCCTTGTCATTATCCTCACTCCATACTTACACACACACACACACATGTACTACATTACTACACATGTTGGAATAGCAGATGGGGGCTTATACTTTGTCCCGTCTGAGATTTTGCCCCACTGGTGGGAGATACCTGGTTGGGAAAAATCCCTGCAATGCGACGTAGGTCGGCGTTGGATCTCGCCGACGTGCAATGGATAGGAGAACTAAAAAGTAGTTGACCCCTTACGTCTATTTTAGGTTGCACATGACTATGCCCTTTTTTAGCCCGTAATATAAACATGTAAGAAAAGTCTTCAACATTATCCATAAATTAATTGTTGTCTTTTAATGCCACATGTGAAAATTTTTCGGGAGTTTGGCTTTACTCCTATCATCAAATCACATTGATTGTTGTGTAATAACATTTAGATTAAAATTTGGCCGGGACAAGTGAGTGACTATGATCTCTATCAGAATACTATTATGATACGGTTAAACTTCAGAATTTGAGACAATTTCAGATGTTGAACACTTTAATATAACTGTGTTCTGGAGATTGTCCAGCACACTGCAACTCGATGTGAAGTTCGCGAGGAAACGTATCCATGACAGACCTAAAGGGCCGTTATGATTTTCAACTCTGTCATGAAGAACATGTCTTCGGTGGTTATAACGACTGAGAAATCAAGAAAATAATGACCTTGGGGTATCAGTCAATCAATGAAGCATAACTTTACGTGACGGTGCAGGCCATCGGGCTTGCTCTTGCCCCTGCTCACGCAAATTTTCACTACGCCGCTTTCGCCATGTAACAGAGAAAGGTATCATTCGGGCGATGAAACAGGCGATATTAGCTCAAAGACTTTACAATAATTTTGCTCAAAGTCGTCTGTAAGACTTGAGGATATATTAATGCAGTAAATATACAGTACGAGTCAGTCGGATTTATTCCTTTTCCAGAGGAAAGTTTATGAAAGATTTATTCGTCCTTACAAATCCACGGTCTTTGATCGGGTTTGAACCAGACAACGTGGGTTTAACAGTCAGTTATGAAGCCGTGGAGTCTAGGCGATCCCTCCTCCGCGTTCTAATCGGTGGGTAAAGCTAGAAATATCAAGGTCTTTCAGTCCTTCGCTAGAGCCGACGCCTAGAGCAGGTGCTTGCACGCTGGCTTTCCATTCATGGGCATCGGGGTTCAAATACCTGTCGCGCCGCGTTGGATTTGCACTGGCCGAGCAAGTTACCAGCAGGTTTCCCCAGGAGCCTTGCGTTTTCTCTGCATCTCATTCCATCGCTGCTCTATCACAATTCATATCATTTCATCAGAATTATCAGCTAAGCACTATTTCATTCTGCATTCCGGGCCATGCCATACACGCTTAGGTCCTGGAACCTCTATAATAAATATCACTTTCTCAAATTTGATTTTATTTTCAGTTATTTATGTTTTTCAAATACTTGTATATGCGCAGTAATCTTATCAATGATGCAAATGATTATATAAAAGTCCCCCTTGCCAAATTCGCTGTTCATACTGGACGGGGATAGAATACGAATTAAATTATAATATATGAGTGAGAGAGTAGAAGCCATTAAGAAAGGGAAATGGCTAGACATGCAGTGCTATCTACAGAAACAAATGTTATAATAAAATAATTTGGTTAACGAATAAGAGTGTGTGGGTTTGATCAAGTTCTCCCCATCAGGAAGATGATTTACGAGTTGGTAACGAAGTTTGAAAATTCAGAATGTCCCTGTAGAATGGCGAGAGCCGGAAGGAACTATGATCTGATCCGGAGTATCCATGTTGGTTGGTTGTTAGTGATTCCGGGTGCCTACTAAGGCAATTAGTCCCGTAAGTGAAGTGCATTCTTCTCCCTCGGTAGGAGGCTTGGTTTTCCCCAACTAGGTATCCTCCATCAACGGGGCACCGCCCCAGCTAGGTCTAGCTCTGAGCTCCCGACCGGTCTCCCAACATGTGTGATAAAGTGCAGCATGTTAGTGTGTGTGTAAATAAAGAGTGAGGATAGAAGAAGGGAGAGGAAGGAGGATCGCGTGCGGTTCATGGCCCGTTTGTTAGAGTTCTGCTCTGACATTCGCCTGGTGTTGATAGAAACCACGGAAAACTACCGATCAGAGCAGCCGGCCGCTAGAATTCTCCTCCAGTCAGTGACTGAACTCGACCTAGTTACGAGTAGCTAATGTCGAAAATCCTACCATCGGGACTCGAATCTTGGACGTCTCAATCAAAGGCACTGCAGTGACATCAGTTGATGCTCTGACTCACCCCTCGCGGTGGGCAGTATCGACGAAGACGTTTGAGTGATCGACTTACTTGCGGAGTGCCTGGAAGTTAACCATCGGAAACCATATAAGAGCCAATCGCCCACGAGGTACGATGCCGACTGGACGAAAACTGTTATGAGTTGAAATGAAACTGAAAACTACTGAATCTAATTACTGAAAACTAGTATGAGTTGCAAGGCATGCCAAGACGTTCTCCCACGAAGTCGAAGTGGTCGCATTGCGTGGGATGATGACGATGCACTTCTCAAGAGCCTCCCTTCCCGCGTCCGCCGGACCTCGCGCTCGCTTTCTTCTTTGTGGCTCAGTGAAGGACGAGGCCAAGCGACTCCACTGCCAAATGAATTAAATGAACCGAAACGCTGCATCACCTGCGTGGCCTCGCGAGTTACATTTGATATGCTCATAAGCGAGCGGTAGGAATTGGAAAATTATGTAGATATGTATAACATTATGAACATCACCCCGCTCACATGAAACATTTATGAGGAGAAAACAAAAGAAAAAAAAGATAGTTTCTTTCTACTGTTCTTTCTTGTATTCTTTAATTTCAAAAACAAATGCACACTAGCGAATAAAACTGGAATGTTCATGTAGAGAACAATTATAGATAAAATTATTATTATTATTATTATTATTACATCTACCACACCACAAATACACATAGATGTGTGTATTTTTTCTGAATAACTCATTGAGAATGAATCTCAAGAAAGACAGAGATAACATTAGTTTTATTAACAAACAATCAAAGCTCGATTATATCAATAATAATGAGAAGCGATTTATCTTTGTTTAATTATCTCATAAAAAACTTGGACCACTCTCTTAAGAAGGGTGTCACGTAACTTTGGAAATTTACTTGATTAACCAATTTTAACGTGTGCTGTAAATCAATGACAGCGCAGGGACGTGTAGCATTTATAAAAACTGTAAGGCTGAAAATTTCTGCTTTAAATGACACGTTAACATGTACATATAATTATTTAATTAATATTTGCTCGTATATTACTGTCGTCTGTCAGTTTCCAGCGCAACTGTTCGACACGTCAGTCAGAGTTTCCAACGTAACCGTCACTGATTGATTCTTAAAACGACTAAGGAAACGGCTATTATATAGAAGGTCTGCAACTTTCGCAGTTTAAGGAAACTTTTTTTTATTATGTTTCAGCGGCGAACGCTTTTCCTTCTGAATCATCACCTAACTAGCGTACATATTTTCAGACGTAAGTCTGTACAGATTTCCTTATTCAGAAACAATAATTTTCTAGTTCAAAACATAGCAATTGAAGTGTAATAACATAATTACTTGGAATGATAATAATCATTTCACATGAATTACAACCTTGAAGAATAGAATCCAACGCTTTATATAATTAGAGAAAGGTAGTTATTCTTGAGATGCCTCCAGGTGCAGCTGAAACCAACAGTTACGCAGAGTTCATGTTATTCCGTACAGCATTTGTCATGTGCAGATGTGCCATTCCCCAATTATTTGTTTCAAATTTATGCGCTAATATGCCATTCCCTTTCATCCGCCATTATATACTTAGTCATAAAAACAATCCATTTAATAGATTCTAGATATACTGTAGTTTGAGAATATTTCGTATGTCCATTTAAATGTCCAGAAATAATGAAACATCACCTTTAAACGCACAATTTCATTTTACATCACTTCATTCTCATTAACGCATGATAATAATTTACATTTTAGTTCATATTATTTAAATGAAATTAAAAGCTTCGAAACTTTCAGTTTAGAGTATTTTATGATCTAAATTCTGCAGTGCAAATAAAAAAAGCCTTTAGATGTGGTCATTCAATAGACACAATGCAAGGAAGGTGTTTAAATGAATCTGTCTGGATATAAACCCAAGAAAAGAAAAGAAAAGAAAAGAAAAGGGAAGCGGCGATGAAAAAACTGGCAACACCTGGGGGAGGGGGGGAGAAAAAGATCTCAAGAAATGAATGCTTGGATACAAAAAAACTTAAAAGCATTTAAAGACGGTGCACTACATTATTTCATTACTATAAAGCGTATAGTATCGTTATTATAAAAAGCACATATAGGAGAAAAATAAAACAGAAAGAAACAGCTGATGATAATGTGAGGATAGATGTGTGCCCAGGTCGATTGCCGAGCGTCCGCAATAAAGCATCAGCCTCTATGGCGTTCTCTTTTCCGGTCAGTTAATAACAGTGCCAGTCCCTTCCACTGGATAGGTGATAGTAGACGTGAGGGTGAATGTCATTAGGTCAATGATAAGGAGTCCGATGCTATTCATTTGAGATGCGTAATGGTGTGAAATAGGTAACTATGCCTCAATCACACCCTGAAATGCCGTAGCCTCACGCGGGTTTCGAGCTCGCATCTTCGGTCTCCCCCCCCCCATTCTCGGACGTCGCTCCAAAACCCTGCGCCTCGGACATGGTGGAAAGAGCTCTTGCGCGTTGCATCCGACTTCATCCAATGAGCTGAGCCAAGGATTTTGGAATCAAACAGATACCAAAATTATCACAGTTGCAAGTCATTGAAACAGATATACGAAGAATTTCTGTTAAACATTGTATTTTGTACACCTTCATAGTGTTATTTTTGGTTGATCACCGTTTGAAAATTCTCACTTTATGCCACTTTCAAAATGTTTCTCAAAACTTCTCGCTCTCTATGCAACATGGTAGCCAACATTTGGTCTGGCTTCTCAAACGTAGTGCCCGTGTTGTGGTCACGTGGTTCATGACGCAAACTGGTAGAACGCGCAAAAATCGATGCACCGGAGTAGCTCACCCATTTCTTTCCACCACGACCTCGGGTGCACGCCATGAAACAGGAAGAAGACAGTGCAAGAAACGATATTGGTTTTGCGGTTTGAGAAGCGAAGTGATACCGAGCGCAGCGCACAACTGCTCCGCAGGTTGCCTGCCGCTCAGCGGACGGTCGCGCTGAAAACGAAAACGCGGAGAAACGCTGGAGGAAAAGCGTCGAGTGCGGCGCCGAGAGAGAGTAAAAGTGCTCGGTTGCCCTTCCTCCTCCGGTGACCTCTATGCCATAACGTCTTCTGCAACTCCTCCCTAGACCCGACACGCCGCCATCTCACTATTTTCACGTCATTACGAGCGAGCTCGTAAACTCTTAGTACTAAGGCGGCGGCGCCGCACGGCGCGGCGGGGAGGCGCGGTGTGGGGACGTTTTATGACGGATCCCTCGCTGACGGTGCGGGTATCACTCTTCGAACGTGACGCGGAAGGATCGATTTCGAAAACATTATTCAAATAACAAACTTTCTCTTTTAGGGATGGAGACAAACTACGCTAATGGTTTCCTCGCGTGTCGCACTCAACTTCGTAGCGCAGTTCAAAAATGAAAAGTTTACGTTCGAATATTGGTTCTTAGCCAGGGATGTCGACACTTATTCGTAATAAAGATGAATATGATACATTTGTACCAATTTACAAACTGAATGAGATATGTGGAAAACATTAACAGTTGCATTTACCTGAACATTCTGGATAGTTGCCCAGTAGGTTAAGGACGGTTCATATTTGCACATCTCGGTTGCAATACACGTGGGTTTAGGTATGAACGACCTAATTAGAGGCAGATTTAATATTTAAATCTTCCTACATCAAAGTGCCTATATGAAAAAAATGGACAATTTTCAGTCAATTCAGTGCGATATATTACTACCACACAATATACAGCTATAGTTGGAAATTGTGTTTGTGTGATAAAAAAATTCTGTAAAGCTTGTAAGGCTGACAACGAATAACTATACATTTAAAAATTGCTAATTAACCGGTACTAATTTTAATTCGGTAACTAAATGTTTAATGTACTTTTTGACAGGGAACGATTGAAACAATTCCAACATTGCCACATAACGACCAATCTACCCCACGCATCGCTTTCTCTGCGCTACGGAATTAGGTAATAGACACCCTTCCCAAAGAGTGAAGTGATTTTCTTGCAATTAATGAAACATTACATGAAATTTCCCCGTCCTCCAACGGCGATACCATTGTCCGCAAGTTAAACTTCCCCAGTAATTCAGCAGGTCTAATTGCACCGCAGAGCGCGGCGTGGCCGCCGCGGCGCTGCGGGCGAGGAAGGGTGCACGGCACCCGCCAGCGCCCACGCCGCTCGCCTTGGAACACTGACACCGTTGGCCGCGCTCCGCGCCCGCGCCGCCGCTAGCGCCCGCGGCGGCGCCCTCTCGCACCACGGCCTCCGCACCCGCCACCCGCCACGCTCCCACTACGCGTTCATCGACGATATATACTTGAGCTTCTCGAACATGGCAGTTGATTTAAATCAGCTGTTACGGTAGTAGCTGTTACTGTAGATTCTGCATTGACTATATTTAAATAAATAATTTGCCCATCGTTAACTTATGCATGCCCCATTTGGGGTGGTGTAACAAAATATTTTATTAAACATTAGAGGCTATACAAAATAAATATTCGGTATTCTTCCTCTAATGTCCTGGATCCTTTGTTTCTCAGATCAATTTTATGCTTCTCTTTCTTTTTCTTATGCTTATATATCATTTCAACTAGGAAAAACAGTTAATTCTTTTCCGCGAATTAAATCACGTTATCCAAAATATCTTTTACATCCTCCTTAGTTATCTTTTCTCCCAGTATCTATTATTTATTGTAAAAAATAATGTATTATGTTTAACCATTGTTTATTTTCAAGATCATTATGACTGTTCAAAATAAAAAAAATAAAAAAATCTTTCACATATCAGTAATTTGTTTAGAGGTTACTATTAAGTTTCTCCTCATATTCTGTATGATATTAATGTAATTCTTCATACCCTTGAAAGACAATTTTTTGTCGAACAAGGATCAATAACTATTTTTAAAAATCTGTTACGGTGTCATCCAAATGAGAGATAGAATGTCGTCACGATGACGTCACTGTGGTGACGTTTAAACTCCCGATTGGACGAAATCGTCAACAGCCGATTTACGTCAACTACCACGTTAGAAAAACCCAAGTATACTTGGCTGTCCAGGAGACGCCGCGTCCTAAGCACAAATGCCAACGTTTCGACCGCCATTCTGCGTCCTTCCTCAGGGCAAAATGCAACATTGGTGAAATGAAACGTTGGCACCTGTGCCTAGGATCCGCGTCTCCCGGACATCCAAGTCACTCCTGACTCCGGCCGTGGAAGCATACGTTGTCGATTCAAACGAGTGTCAGCGAGACTGCACTGGCCTCAGGCTCTGAAGGAGGATTGAAACGGCCGCCCGGACCCTGAGTTTCTCGGCGACACACGTCGTTAGTGCCGAAGTGGGCGCAGTGAGCAGGCAGTGCTAAGCTCCGTGTCGCTCAGACGTACGCCTGGGTGACTCCCAGTTAAGCGCCTACGCGCCGATCGCAAGCAAGGATTGGGGCGTGGCCCCGGCTGCAAACGGCATACTATAGAAGCGTCAGCGGTGAATTGAAATAGTCCGTTCAGTATCCCTTATTTTTGTCGAAACCCATGTCATTATTTCTGTGTGCGCAGTGGGTAGAGTGGGTAAGTCACTACGGACCGCCCAGCTCCCAGTGGGGCTTTTCGCTTCATGACAGTGGCTGATACTCAAGGGTAATTGAGAAGGGTTATTCCCTTGCATATTGTGATTAACGCTCCATCTTGACTCCGGTGCCAGTCTGAAAAGCTGGAGCCCCGAGCTGTCGGGGTGGTCCTACTAAAGTTTTATTGAGGATTGCCCTGGGCATATTGCTTGGCGGCATATCCGGCAACCAGCCTCACAATAACTAGTGCTATATAAAGAGTGTGAGGATAAACCGAAAAGCCAGGTCGTGTGAGAAGAATTCCCTCTGGTATGAGACTAAGTATACTTTGATAGCTCGCCGTCCTTGAGCACATATAATAACACTATGTCCCATTTATAAAACTACTGGCGGGGGATTGAAATCTCCAGCCGGGTGCCCAAATTTCCGGTGACTCTCACGTCGTTAGTGTAGGTGAAATGTAGGTGAAAACAATGAGCAGGTGGGTTGGGGCTCATAGCCCCTTGGACATTAGATCGGGTGGTCTCCAGTTGGCGACTTGGCGTAGCAAGACACTCATACGTAGTGAGAAGGAATTTGTCCCAGCACATTGTGGTGCTAATTGATTTTGATACCAAACTGGAAAGTTGGTAGCTCTGAGCTCCCAGTGCGATCCCACACGGGCTAAAGCAATTAGACATCCCGGAGGCACGGTGTAATCGGGTTCCAGCTTGACGGCGCCTTAGTGCAACACGAAGGAAATGAAGGAAAACGGAAGAATTCGGTCCAAAAAAACCTGGTTTCAAACTGTAACCGGGCTTACCCATGGATGCAGTAGTCAACATGATTTTTTTTTTTCAGATGCCGCGATCTTGGCATATTTGACCTCGGCATAAACGACCTACAAGAGCAGTCTCTAAAATGTATTGTCATCCCGGCAGTGGATGGCTTCAAGCCAGATATTTAACTTGTGTCGCAATTCTCCTAATGGTTGGGACTCGAACCAATGTCCTATTCATCTACGAGACTTCAATATCAAACTCGCAACTGCACACCCTAATCAATCCGATTTAAAACATTTTCACACAAGAGATTTTGTTCATTGGCGTGTATCTCGTATGACCAAATCACAGCTGTATTCCTCCTACAAAATTATAGCTTTTCAAGGTTTTTGACGTACCACAACCCACTGATCTGGATTAACGATCCAGATGTTGCTACGACGTCTGTTTGCTCAAGGCTTGTTTCAGAACTCCAATAATTGTGTGGGGCAGAGTAACAAAGGTGTTATCGAGTTGCAGTGACTTTTAAAAATGGGATCAGAAATTTAATGACATTTATGTAATTAACTTTGTTCCCATATGATTTTATTATTTAGTGCTCAATGTGTTTGTGAAATAGTCTTATAAATACAACTCTAAGTTGTGAGTTTCCCAGATACATTCTCTCTGAATTAATTGGTAAACTCAGACAACTCGTAAAAGCTGGAACAATTTAACTAGCGCAAACTATGGAATGAAGCAATTACCTCAATCTGGTGTCAACGGGGAAAGCTGTATAAATGCGAAGGATCATGTCAAGATATAACTCTTCTGATTAACACGAACGTATTGCAGTGTGAATTCTCTATAATGAACTTCTTTACAATAAAAAAAACTCTCTGAAACAAAGACTTTACTTGATTTTGGTTGGTTTACGTTATACCTTACCCGTGTAAGCCTACCATTCTCCATTTAACAACAACTTTCCATTACAAAAGAAAGTATACTTTTCGTTGAGTTTCGAATTTTTACTGAGCGGAGCTATTACGTATGAAACACAGAATTTATTTCAGAGTTTAACTGAAATATATTTGAACTAAAAACTTCAGAAAAATAACTTTCATAATATTTTCAGTGTTGTTCCTATTTCATTTTCAATCTTTTCCTTCAATTAAGAAATCGAACTATTGAGTTATTTCTAACTGAGTATGCGTTCTAATTGAATGTATCTAAACAGGAAGTTTCGAAGATGATGACATTCATACTTCTGTTTCCCCTCTGACTTGTAAATGAAGTTGCGACATAATAACGGAATGTTTTGAGGGAAACCACATTCTTTCACACGCGATAAGAGGAAGAGCCTGTTCAATCAAAAGGTTTCTCTAAATATTTCCTCAAATGACATCTTCAACATCTAGAAACGCCCGTGAAACAACGCTACATTTCATACAAGTTAACTAATTACGTTTCGAGTACTAAAATATGTGACTTCATCAAGATTTTAGATGAAAGAAGATAATGAATGAAAACCGAAGCAGTGGAAAAGATCTCTCAGTTCTGTGTTTTATTATCCTATGCGTTATAATAATTTCACTCCAAAGGCTCGCAAGCTTCCATGTTACGTATGTTTGCTTTAATGACTCTTAATTATGGACACTTTTACGATATATTTATTAGATTTCTTGCTTTGTTTTTCGTGCAAGATTGAGGATCATTTCACTTCTATTACTAATAAATGATGTAACGTTCCTTAGTTTTTCATCTCAACAAATAAAAAACCTACTCCAAAACCACTGGATTATCTTCGAAACAGCACTACTTTGAACGGCTTTTAATTTCCTAGTCAAGTACTCTAATGGAAATCATTTTGAGAAGTTAGCTCAATTCAGACGTAAAATATCAGATAATTGTGTAGTCGGCATTCCCGAAAACAAGATATTACAGATGATTTGAAGAAGAAATCTTGTTGTACATCTCATGTCCTATAAATAATTTCCTGAAAGGACAACAATAACGAAAATGTACTTAATTTTCAGGCCACCAAGTACTTCTGCATCTTGCTGTTTGCTTTGAAGTGGCAAATTTAAGGGTCCTAATTTTTGTAGAGTTTATTACAAAACGTGTTTCATTTGTTGAAACAAACTTTACCAATATTTTATGCACAAATTTTATTAAAAATATTATTTAATTGAAATAATAAATTAAAAATGAGTAAATTTTATTATTATCAACTAAATAATAAGTCTACCAAGGCGAAAATTTTACGAAGAATTTGAACTGCTCCTCAAGGTTTCAAATAAGTCAAGTTTGTAAACGTGTCCAATTTTTACTTCTCCATAAGTCACATACACTTTTTACTTTCTCGTATACTACTTATATACGGGGCAATATATAGTATGTAGATAAAGTTATGTAATACTGCGGAAAATCGATTTCGAGATTTAAACGGAAATAGTGTTTCAGGATCCCCTGACAACGAGAAAGTGTTTTTTTAAAACATCCGTCCGTCTGTCCATTCGGTGTGTGCGAACAACATTAGTGCCTAAATTATTCTTGAGATTACTGTTTTAAAATGAATATTGCCCAATATTTTCGGACTATTTTAAGACCATGCGAGATTGAAACGAATTCCGTGAATTTTAGAAGTACTATACCTGAAGCCCCTGGGACATTTACAAACACTTCTGAAGAATTGTTCCAATTTAAAAAAATTATAGTAAGAATATAGTGAAATACAGATATAAAGATGGCATAGGACCGATTTTCATGGTCAACTCTAAATTTTCGAAAATAGCGAAAATAGGAAAGTTACATTTTCTCGATGTCTTCCTGCAACTAGAAGATTGCAGATGGAGATTTATTCTTTTAAAAAATTGTTCTTCACAATCAGTTTTATAATAAATGTCATCCAACTATTTTTGGAAATATTAGTAATTTTCGCACAATTTTTAGTGAAAATGAGCAACATGAAAGAATATTAATTTTCTCGAAAACGAATCATTTTTTTAAAAAAACATCTGTACGGATATACTAAATTCTCTCAATAATATGACTTTAATGATATTTTGATGTATTCTTTTGTTTTTTGAAAAATTGCACAAATGTACTTTTATATACACATCACTGATAATTTGTACATTACGGGCTTTTGTAATCCATTATTGCATTTGTGAGTACAGTACTTAAAATGACTTTTAATGAAGTTTCTCGAAAAATCAAAACTTTTTGTGAAAATGCCCCAAATTATGCATTTTTAGAAACGATTTTTTTAAAACTACCCCAAATTTTTTATGAAAAATTTGCGTATAAAAACGAATTTCAGTGTTCTATGATATTCTTAAAGTCATATTTCACATCAGCTATTAGAGAAGTGAAAAATTGAGGGTATGTATTTTAGAAGCCGTTAGGTAGGAGCTGGGGAAAGTAGGTTTGGGGAAAAGAAAAAGGTCTGGGGTTAAAAAGGGGTAGGTTTGGGGAAAACCCGAAAAGCTAGCCCAAATTAAACAGATTAGAAAAGTAACTAGTGCGAGAAAGTCTTTGCCATTCTATAGCACAACTAGTAACCGGTTTTTTTTGACTTTAAATAAATAAATGAGGCCTAAAATAACTTTTCTAGGTGATCTAAGAGCTTGAGAATTTGTACTAAAAGCTAGGTAATATTTGAAATGTTTGCATTACCTGCTTTGCTAAGGAGCAACTCACGACGTCTCCGATGAGGAAAAGAGAGAAGTTGATTTTGCTAGACTTTTACCACGTTGCTGCAATTAGAGGGGTGTGCAAAGAGAAATGTGTGTGTGAGCTACGTCAGCCCAAATGTGCGAAGACTTCTAGGAACGTGTAACCCATTACTTGAGGTCGCGATGAAAGTGTTCTGAAGCCATGATAATGGGGGAATTTTCACACCAGGGAACATTCCCAACACAGCAACCGCGAGTCACGAATGATCTTAAAGAGAACGTCCGTGCATCTCGTGCGACAGCCCATCTAAAAGAACTTGTAAACGAAAAGACCAGTGATTCATTTGTTGGAAGGAATAGTCCGACACTTTCAAAATAATGGGAAATAATCAATTAACGACCCTTGCACTTTTCTAGGTAATTTCTTTGAATTTATTACCATGTGACTTTCTCTCGCTTCTAAATCATCCTCATCATTGTTCTGACAAAATGCTTTACGACTTCTCTGAATAACATCCCGAGTAAATTTACTGAGATGATTTCTAGCATACATATCACATTCATATGCAATTTTCTCAATTTATGAGTAAGGAAGTAAGGGAAATATAAGGAAGTGTATTGGTGTATATTTAGTTACTTTCTATATTCATTATTCTGACGGCTTGAAGTGTCTTGGGAGGCAAAGAAAGGTAATGGTAACTACCTACAACATATTTAAATATTTAGAACATTAACCGGCTTCTAACATAGTTAATGTCAATGTCTGGAATTATTCTTCGAAAAGAGGTGAAGCCAATTAATTTATTGGCGCATAAGAAAAACTGCACATATTTTATGTCGTTTCGCATTTCAGAAAAAAGAACTTCAACGTACTTAATTTTATAGACATAATTAAACCTTCAGTCAGTTCAGGTGGTAATATTTGTGAAAGTAACCCGAGTTCAGGGAAAAATAACCAATGACAATATACTTCCATTTTTTCATTATTTTTTCTTTACAGAGAAATAAGATATCAAATCAATAACAAAACAATATAATGAACTTTAATGGGTTCGGGTATATCTTATTTTTCCTAGAAACTAAAACAAACCGCATTATATTAAGTTAAAGAAAAATTACATTTCATCATGAATGCATCAGTAAGAATTCTCACTATGTTTTTATTTTTCAACAATAGTAGTAATACCCGTTTAGAAATCTATGAAAACAGTGAAAATATAATGTAGTGGACTTCAGTATTTCCAACATGAAGATTAAAAAAATCGGTGAATATTTTAAACGTAGAAATAGGATAGAAAAGGTAAAAAATAATTCAAAATAAAAAGAATTCGAAACTGTAGAAAGAGAGACTCTTAAAAGAAAGGTATTAAACATGTAAATATTCCAAGCTAAACAGGAAAGAAAATGGTTATATGTAATTGCATGTAGACCAAGAATGAACAAACATAGAAACAGGATGACGGAATATCCTAAAGAGAAAACATCAAAGAGGAAGAAATGAAATTGACTCCTGGTATGTAGGTGCCTTAACGGGAAGAAGAAGAAGAAGAAGAAGAAGAAGAAGGAGGAGGAGGAGGAGGAGGAGGAGGAGGAGGAGAAGGAGGAAGAGGAGGAGGAGGACATACTGAAGGAGAAGAAGATAAATTTGACTTATGGTAGTTCCATGCAATTCAAGAAAATAAGGAAGGCAATGAAAAACTGGAAGTATTGAGATATTGCAGTGATCGAGATACCCTTCTCTGTTTTCGGCCTTCTCAAAACTCGACCCTTCGACTGGGAAAGGTGTCTCAGTGCATCAACTGATATCACTACAACCCCTCTGATCAGGAGGTCCTAGGTCCGAGCCCCGACAGGCAAGATTTTCGACACCAGCTTATCAACTAGGTCGAATTCGCTGTTCTAGAGGCCACCAGGCGAATGCCGGAACAGTACCCTAACAACCGCCCACGGACCGCGCGCAATCTTTCCATCCTCTTTCTTGTTCTATCCTCACCCCTTACACAGACACAGACACAGACACACACACACACACACACACACACACACACACACAAACATGCACTGCACTATCGCACATGCCGGGAGATCTGTCGGGGACTTATAACTTGTCCCAACTGGGGCGGTGCCCCACTGGTTGGAGATACCTAGTTGAGGGAAACCGCACTAGCCGACGGTAGGTCGGCGCCGGAACTCGTCATCCAGCGGGGGAAGTTTACCGCAATCTCCCATTGAAAGAAACGCACCACACTTACGGGCCTAATGATCTCGGTAGTTGACGTGCCCGGAATCAATAACAACCAACCATCGATTCCCCGCAGTCGGTTACCTTTGAATCGGACGGTGTCAAGCGCGGGTGTCGGAGCATGTGCAGGGGGTGAGGGGGGGTCGGCGTGTGCGCAAGGCCTGGGAGCGGCGGGTGAGCGGTGAGCGGGTGAGCGGGCGGGCGGGCGAAGGCCGGCCGGTGAGCGGCGGCCAGGAATTCGCCGGTGGCGGAGCCTTGAGGTGCCGCCGCACTACCACACCTCGCCACGCACCGTACCGCTCCACGCGCCGGCAATCGATCGCAAACGAACCTGCCTACACACTCGAGAAACCGGTGTCGGTTGTTGGGATTTATCTTGTGAAAAGGAGAGAAAATAGCGAGTTTTTGCATGACGTACACTGTCAGAAATTGCTGCATCACTTTTAAAGTAAATTTCATGTACGTAAATTAAATTTAATGTACACGTACAGTAACTTTAGTATACATGTAAATTAAATTTAATGTACGCGTACAATTAAATTTAGTGTAGACAAGTAAGTTAACATTCGTGCATGAAATCTACACTGATTTTAATTTAAGCATTAAATTTAATGTACAGGTATATTAATCTCTTCATTAATGTACAAGGTACATTAAAATTCATGTACATACGTACATTAAATTTAATGTAATTTCTGACAGGGTAACGTACAACAATCAAATGCAATCTCGATCTTCTTCCCATGCGCAGATGTACAAAAGTGATGCGAAACTTGAACTGTGCATGGGTAGATCGATAGTCCTATTGATTGCTTAAATGTCTCGGGGTGCAAAATCTCCCTAATGCAGGTCACATTCAAAATTAGGTCCCTGCAAATAAACAGCACAAACTTTCTTTGTAAAATAATGGGCCTGATAATATGTACTTGAACTAACATAGACTTGAATATAGGAATAATTATTCCGAAATATATATTTCAATACGATTGGGTCAATAATGATTCAATCTGATTAATTACTACCCAAATAGCAGTACTTACTATTTTTTATTAGGTTTCTTTGAAGACTATTGTCTCTCTACGATCCTCTAATCTCCGCCGACCGAAGTCTCCCGCAATGCGAATTTTCGGGACGTTTTACGTCGTCCCTTTCTTATGTCTTCCATTCCGTCATTGTCGACATATGCCCCGCCCCGCCCTCGGCTGCCGGAGGTGACTCTTAGGGTCGTCACCGACAGTTGCTTGGCAAGTGTTAGTACCGAGGGCCCTCGCACTCCCATTTGAGCTACAGAGAGCCGGTTTTGGGGACAGTATTTCATTGTAGGAGCTCACTGTCTCCAAACCTCCTTTGCCACTCCTTGCTAAACTCAAACCTTGCTAAACTGACGGCAAAGCTCTCGAAATCCGGCTCGCGTAATAAATTTAAGTTGACCAAGATGACTGTCATTATTTCATCCACAGAATATCTGAGTATGGAGTAGAAAGCATATGGGTTTAGAGGGCGATGCATGGTGGTTGGGTCTGACCCGTCACGGCATAGCAAACACCATCCATGTCTTCCGCGGGAGGCAGCAATATCTTCGAATTCCAATTCACCATCCAACAAAATGTATACAATAAAACACATTATTTTAATATAAGAAAAATATATAAAGGAAGAACTTCAAATTTGTGCAAAATATATTTTTGTAATAACTTATTTTATTATTTCTCCAGCTGCACATGCATTTCTGGGGTCAATGTTTTGGAACTCTTCCTTCTTTTCTCGAAGGCCCTCAGACATAAGCTAGTTTTAGACAAGTGAAATGAGGTTTAAAAGATAGCGAAACATTCTCTTGGAAACTTATATGAAACAATCTTGGGAACTGTTTGGGGTACAATTTCGAAATAATAAATTCCTAAGCAAATATAGGTAGATACAATCTGTTTCCGGAGTGAACGAATTTGAATGAAAAATTAATAGTTACAAACTCGTTCATGGGTTTTGGAAAACAGAGGCAACGAAAAGAGAGGGATTCTTAATGAATCTGACGCTTGAACAACTAAGTTACACGTACACCTAATGATACATTTCTCAATGCATTTATTGGAAATGGGAACAGCGTTACATATTGATGAATCACGAGTTAATTTCTTAATTTACCCTACATTGCTCGTTAACTTAAACAACATACGTGACTGGATGTGTGTCGATCTACTTGTGTGAATTAACCAATCTTGGTTCGTACTATATACGCTTCTAACGGGTGTTGAGTAACATCTCGTGGTTTGGCTCCACGATAGTGGGAAGAAGTCTGGAAAAGGAGTTCTTCACGTGTTCACGAAACGTGCGATTCATCGTCGGCGAGTCAATCGGGAGGAACTACGGGAGCAACCGTTCAGAGAAGTTGTTCAGTACGAAGTTTCAAAGAGGACGATAGCATCACCGACGTGGACGGTGAAGTGAATCAAGGCTTGTGGTACGAGAATGAAATTCGGGAGACCATTGAATGAACGTAGTACCCCCATCTACCAAACACAGCTCGCAGCGACATACATACGCTTTTGCACCTTATTTCCACTGGTCTAGATAGTGCATATTAACAAACGAGTATATACGAAGTAATTATACCTCTCGATATGCCTGACTCTTTAGACTGTCATCTGTACGCGCCTGACGGACCAGTGCAGAATCCCATAACTCCCCCCATGTCCATCTACGCAATGAAGAGATCACGAAATACTCCGAACCTCACGCAAGGTAGCCCTTGGGACCTAGCCCGAATTTATTTGATCAAAAAACTGTATATGACGTATGGGGGAGAAGAATATTTGCGCACTTTTTCTTGAGTACCAGAATCCCATCCCAACATTTTAACAATAAATAGTTGAAAGTTGAAACAACAACAACAATAATAATAATAGTAATAATAATAATAATAATAATAATAATAATAATAATAATAATAATAATAATAATAATAATAATAATAATAATATTTAGAAAAGCAGGAGATTATCAGCATTTGAAAAACTACACATTTTCGTTCCCGAGTCATAGAAAAACTATTTGCAACGATAAACGAACTGCAGATTTGATTAAAGTTTAGGTTTATGCGTCATGCTTATGTTTATGTTTGCATTGTAAATGGGCCGTAAGAGCAACTGTGGCGTTCGCCCTGACAGCACGGGGGCGCCATGGGGAGCCGGCGCGGCGCGTCGCGTCGGTACAGGGGACGTGGCGTGCGCGCGGTGCGGCGCGGCGCCGGGCGTCGTAGCCGGGCGGGCGGCGGCGGCGGCTTTCTCTCGGCGCTCCCCGCCTCTTCGCTCCGCGCCGCGCCGCACCGAGCCCGAGCTCGTCGCCCGGTCGCGTCTCCACCTGCTGAAGCAACCGGCGCGATGCGGCTCGGCGCGGCGGGCAACGCGGAGAGCGCAAGGGGGCGGGGCGGAGGACGAGTGGAGAAAGCGGACTCATCGCCGGCGCTTCGCCGCGCGCCGGGTGAGGGGCAGCGCCCGCAAATCGCTCGCAAACACTTATGGCGACCACCGGCCGCGATAGCTCAGCGGATACATGGGCGCAGCTCAAGTGTCGTTGACCGGGCGGGCCTTGAGTTAGGCTCTCGGCGGTGGCGAATTGTTTGATTGATTACTAGTTGGTTGGTTGTTAGTGATTCCGGGCGCGTCAACTACTAGGGTCATTAGTCCCATAAGTGTAGTGCAAGCATTTTGTTCGGGAAGTGGCGGTGATCTTCCCCCGCTGGATGGCGAGGTCCGGCGTCGACCTACCGTCGGCTAACTTGATTACTAGTGACTCCGGGCGCATCGAAGTGCTAAGTTCATTGATCCCGTAAGTGTAGTGCCTGATTTTTGCTCGGGAGGTGGCGGTGTTCTTCCCCCGCTGGATGGCGAGAACCGGAGCCGACCTACCGTCGGCTAACTTGATTTCTTGTGATACCGGGCGCATCAAAGAGCTAAGTTCATTGACCCTGTTAGTGTAGTGCTTGATTTTTGCTCGGGAGGTGGAGGGTATCTCCCCCCCCCCCTGGATGGCAAGATCCGATCCAACGGTGGCGGATTTTCGACTTCGGATAGATAACGGGCTTAGTAACTAACTTAACACCTACGGGCTTATTAACTTCTGCTGTTGAGGTGTCGTGAATCAATGCTCACTCACTCATTTTGTGGAATAGATATTTTGTGTCTAGAATGTCACGGAACTTTTCTGACCCAAGCTATACCTCCACTCGTCGTAAACCGCTTATTGCGAATAAAAGTATACAGAAACTCCTAGGAAACACGGCATGAGGACGCGGAAAGCTATTTTCGATTTTTGCAATGCTCCAAGCTGCTCTTCAAGCCTTGGTTTCTATCAAATGCGCCAGAGGCGCTCCCAACTTTATCTCTTCATGACGAGAAATGCTTGTTTCGAAAACGCCACAGAGACTAGCGTCATCTATCCACGAGGTGAAACGCTTCTTCCGTTGTGTATACGTCTCAAGGAAACCCTCTCGACTTCATCTCTCCAGGTCAACAAATTGTCATTAAATTTAGAACATAGAATCGCAATTCCTGTACTTCATTTGTTAATTGTAAAATTAACTAAAAAACATACAATAGGCTGCGATTAAAGACACACTTATATTTTCGTACGAATATGTATTGCGGAACCCCCTGAATCCATAAGCTGCTCTGACAGCCTTATAACTGAAGACAGATCGTATTGATGTTACGTATTTTAAAAACAGCAAACGCGATTACAAAAAAGAGATTCAGTACATTCAATAGGATCTATCTAATTCATATTATATCTTTTGAAATATATAAGAAAGCATGGTTAAGGAAGGACATTTAAAATTTGGTTGATGAAACACAGGAAACTGAAAAAAAATGTCAAAAGGACGAATGATGTCTTGCGAGTGTTTTATACATGCAACTCGCCGGACCATGTCAAGGAAGACAACTTTTAAAGGAAACGTTTGTTTCTTCTGAACATGTCAACAGATAATTCTCGAAAAATCTCTTTACAACACATATTTCAGTCAGTGGACTCAAAACTAACAAGACATGATAAAGGGCGTAGCTAGAATAGGACAGAAATGGTTACATTCCCTCCTCCCCTAAAAATAGAGGAAGATTTGAATAACAACTAAGCTTTCGAAATATATTTAACAAATGCAATAATGACTAACTAAATTAGTATGTTGAAAGTATAATCTATGAACAAATAATTATTTTATAATATAGTAATATAAATTTTGTTAACATTTTTTTGCCCCTGCCCCTTATGGATATGACTATGGACAAAATTAATTTTATGATATAACTGTTAATTACGAAAAAGAAAATAAAAAAACTAGAAAACATTGCTTAAGAATCTTTGTCTAGCGCTGTTGTGTACAAAGTGACATGTTCTCGTGGGACGCTCTGCAGCGGTGTGGCAATACATAGCTTTTGTTACAAACTCCTCTGCTATTCCGTTTCACACTTATCTTGTCGGTCTGGGTCAGTTTCTCACCTGTAACAGACAGAAAGGGGTATGCGAAATTGTTTCAAGAGAAAATTCTGCAATTCTCAGGTTTGCTCTAACGAGAAGTGATGTGCGAGTAGTGAGTTTCTCTCTCCTAATCGAGTAACGTCTCGAACAAGCGGCATTTCTAAAGGAGCGCTTCGAAATGCTACGAAATTTGTTGCATGTAATACGTAAGACAAAATATCAAAAACTTTATGTGAATAGTTTAGTTTTTAGAATTCTTTATCAAACGGTAGATATTAATTTTATTTGATCTTTAAGGAACAGAGCAAACCTGAAATAAACATAACACTTAAATAAATAAAAATATAACTCTACATTTACATGAAATATGAATATATATGATATGAATATGAATCTATATCTACATGATATATAAATCTATATGATATGAATATGAATCTACCAAATTTATGAATATGAAGTTATCAAATATATGAGTCTACCAAATATATGAATATGAATCTTTCAAAATTAAACCCATAATCAACTCAAAATCTCTACTTAATTTTGTACTTCATTTATGTGTGAGGCCTTTGCCCCTAATTTTAGGCAACCCCGTATATACAGATGGTCGGCAGATGCATGAAATGATGGCAACGTCAGAACGTGACCTGCCGAACATCAGTGCATTCGGTGTTGCCTAAAAATCAGAGGCAAATGCCACATGTAAAAAATACACAAAACTTCGTTAAATGAATTTCCCACTAAATGTTCATTGGCAAAAAGGGATCATTTTCGAGTTCTTCTACATACACTAGAAGTTTGTCACATTTATTCTGAGACTCTATGTGCAAATCAATATTAAGGTTCACATTTATGTCTAGTAGTTCAATATGATCTACTGCTGCTCATACTCATATTAGAAAATTTCGGAGCCTTCAAAATAAATATATAAGAAAAATAGTGCATGTACCTTGATTGATATCAAATGCTTAGTTACATAATGAATTTAATTTGAAACTTGAAAGAAAATTGAAAACTTATTAAAAATACAAAGCGATATTTTAACATTTATTTAACAGATTTTAACAAAACAATAATAATTTAGGTAGTTCTTGAAAATTTTCATGCAGAATTAAAAAATAATTGCCAAAAGACTTAAACCTCCTTAAACATTAATTTAAAAACACTTAAAATTTAGTTTAAAAAACGTATGTATATACATATAAATACGTAAGTACATATAAATGAGTGTTCACATATTTGATACGTTTCTTTCAATTTTTTATTATTATTATCATTATTATTAATAATAATAATATTATTATTATATACTAATAGTTTCCCACTTCAAAATGTCCTAGTCTTCAGGGAGAATTTAATGAAAGTGACCAACTCTCATCTTTTTTTATATTTTGTAATATTAAAATCCCTGAGGCAAGAAATGTCACACAGGTAGAAGTAACTTTAAAAAAAAGAAGGTCTTTATAAGGCGAACAAAAGAGCCTCTCGATAACGCTCTTTGGCGAAGAAGTGGCGGGAACTTGTCAAGGAGGCACTGATTGATTTTACATTCCATGTTACAAGTATCATTTGTTCTTTGACGCTTATGTTTGAAAATAATACGTGTGGAAACAGAAAATTTGTTTTTGTTATTTATTGTGGTTTTATAATATTAATGCATTTTGGTCTTAGTATTATTATCATCGTTCAGCTTATTTGTTTTTCTCTCGAGTGCCTTCTGCTCCGTATTAAGGGCCACAGAAATGTCAAAAAATTAATACTTTCTTCTTCCTTCTCATAAAGAATTCTGCAACAAAAACTTGTGTGCGACGTTTTAAAAATTACATAGCAAACTTTTAAAACAAATTGGAGTGCAAGACGCTGCACTCTAGCGGCATTCGTCGTTGGCCAACGAAGTTCTGCAGACCCCTATCCGCGAAATGATCGTGCTATGTCCATGACTTTACACATTCAGTGAAGGGAACTTTCAACACGCCGTGTCACAAGAGAGGGAAAAAGAAAACACGCGAAATAACCTCTTCGCCCCCGTTTGATTTCAAATCCTCAAGATAAACTACTGACGTGCGTTTCAACATCTATTTCTTTCCTTTCTAGATCGAATTCCAAGACCGGATTACGAGTAAAAAGATCTTCTGTTAAGTTCAGGGTTGCAGGGTTGTATGACGTGCGGTTGACGACTTCCTCAATTGTTCCTACGAAGTGGCAACGCGACGTAAAAACAAAGGACCCGCTCCACGTGCGGTTGCCTACATGTCCTGTAAGTTAGTGTGCCAAATGTCTCGGTTCTGCGTACCTGGGTCTGTCTCGTCGCGTGCTGAAGTGTTGTCAACGAAAGACTGATGATTTATCGCCACGACAACTTCAGACTAAAGTTTGTGACCTACTCGAGCACTAAAATTAGGTATAATTTAAGGCAGTGACTAAAAAATCCGAATAAGTAACATTTCGTACAAAATTAGCTATTCTTTCTACGAAAATGGCCAAACAAGGTGAATGGAGAAATGGATATTCCTTCGATTCCTCTCGTTCTTGAACCAATTAACTATGATGAAATATTTAATTTTTGCATTAACAAAACCTTTACCTCTATATTCCCCTCTAACTTCATTCCAGTCGCTTATCTACTTCTGAACCTCACTGAATATCATCAAACGCGTTAATTTTATTGTAAATTGATATTTTATTGTTGAGACGTGGATATCACTGAAATTAATTTATTCTTTATCGAAACTTCTCAAAAATATTACTTTTAGGAATAATTTCTTGCAATTTTCAATTCAATTAAGCAGCTTCTAGCTTTTATTCTCAATGGCTCACAAACAAACTTTCGGAGAATGTGGTCGTTGAACTAGAAAAGTGACAATTTGTTTTAAAATGACCAATTTGTGTGAGAAAGGTAGTATTATGAGCGGATACGTTAATTTCACGGCAAATTACGAAGTGATTTACTCTATATACCGGCTGTCTGATGAACCCCCTTTATGAATTTTTATGAGTAAAAGTGAACTGTTTTCTAAACACATTTCTTCACAAAAATTGTCTCAAAAGGACCATTTTTGAAGTTAAAAATAAAATTTCAGGAATAATTGCAAATAGTGTAAAGAAAAAAATCAATTTATTTAATTGTTTTTACCATTTGTAATGACAAGTTTTCTTCTTTTTTTATCGATGTCCTAAAAATGGCTGCATTAGGGACCGAACAATCTTTATGTAGTTTTAGGAAACTTGCATCGAACTACACCCGAGATTTCATTTTTTTCTTCGGAAAACACCGTGGTTAGACAGACGGTCACAGGCAAAACCTTATTAGGTTAAATTTAATGGGCTCTAGTTACGTTCAATTATAGACAGTCTAAGGCGGGCATAATGGTTTATTACATTACGCATTTGTATTTATAAGTATTGAGTAAGTGCATAATGTAATAAACATCTAATGCCCATCTTTAACTATCCATAATTAATAGTAGTTTATGCAATTAGTTTATAATGTTAAGCTTTATTGTACGAGTATATGTTTTGAAAACAAGCGACGTTAGGAGCGAGTTTTCAAATTTGTTCGAATGTAATAAAGCAACATTATAAACGAGTTGCATACGCTACATTTTTTATAACAGCATTACAAATGTTTATGAGAATCAAACTTAATTTTGCGAAACAACTTTCTTAAGACGTCTCGGGTATTTGACATCTGTACGAAAAACTATGATCGGCCGTTCCGTTGGCAGTTCCGATTGTCTGAATGTGTGATGACGCAATCATTCGTGTCATAAAAACTAATACATCATCATTGGTGCCATCAAAGACTCTTTTATGAACGATTTCTTGCAACAGAAAATGTCGTTTATAATGCTGGTATACAAAAAAGAATATTATAGCGCATAAAATCATAAAAGCTACACCACTTCCTACTAGTATTTTTGAAGTGTGTCCCTAGAGCTGTGTGTGTATTCCCAAGTGGATAAAAAGCTGTCTGTTGCGCGGTTTCGGGTGGCGGGAAGCGAGTCGGCGCGGCGCGGCGGGCGCGGCGTCGTGTTGCATTCTGCGGTTGCGCTGCCTGGTCGGCGGCCCCGCGGCGCGCGCACGGCAGGGGCGGGGCGGGGGCAGGGGGAGGGGGAGGGGGCGCGAAGCCTTTCTCCCCTGGCGGCGGCGGCGGCGGCGCGGGACGCAAGGTCGTCGAGCGGCGGACGCCCCCCCCCCCCCTTCCGCCACACGGCTCCCGCGCGTCACGACGCGGCGAAACAGGAGGTGGCGACGGAGCGAGCGGTGCGAATAACGTGGCACAGGCAGTAGGGTTGCCAACAAGGTTCATGGAAAGGGAGGACATTTGACAAAACAACAACAACAACCGCATCAACACATAAATATTTAATTGAGATTCACATGAGCTCTATTTCTTTCTCCTCTCCATTTGTAATTCAAGTGAAAAGGTTCTTTCACAAAATGCAGATGGGGATGGTCTGAGTGTCTCTTTTTTTAGTCGCCAGACAGAAACACTATCATGCATGTGTGTCAGCGTTCAGAAAAGGGATATTCTTTTTCCCTTCAAAATTAATAAACGATACAACGTAGTGGATGTTAGTCATCTGATAAAATAAATGACAACAAGTGTTAAAAATTACTAAAAGGAGGACATTTAAAACACAAAGGAGGACAATTGACTTCAATGGATGGACTGTCCTCCCAAATAGAGGACGGTTGGCAAACCTAGGTGGCAGTGTTAGCGACGGCGGTGATGATAGTGGCGGTGCTGGAGGCGTCAGCGACGGCGATGGCGATGGTGGTGATGGCAGCGGCGCCGGCGGCAGAGGCGGTGCGGTGGTGTTAGGGAAGGCGGCGACGGCGGTGGTGGTGATGGCAGTGTCGGTGTTAGTGGCAGTGGTGGTGACGGCGGTGGCAGTGTCGACAGTGGTGGTGTTAGAGGCGGCGGCGACGACGGTGATGGTAATGGCCGGAGCGGCGCAGGAGACGACCTGACGGTAGTGTTAGCGGTGGTGATGGCGGCGACGGCGGTGATGGCGGTAGCGGCGCAGGAGGCGATTGGGGTGATGGAGGTGTCGATGTTGCGGCGGTTGTAGTGGTGGTGGCAGTGGCGGCTGTGGTGGTGTTAAGAGGCGGCGGCGACAACGCTGGTGGTAATTGTGGTGTTGGTAGTGTTGGCGGTGTTAGCGGCGGCGACGGCGGTGTTGGTGATGAGGGGGCGGGGTTAGAGGCGGCGCGGCAGCGGCGGCGGCGGTGGTGGAGGCGACGGGTGCAGTGACAGCGGCGAATTAGCTCAGAGACCGCCGGAAGCCGGTGTGAAATGTCGCCTAGGGGCGACCGCGGTTTCGGCGAAGAAAGAAATGCTCCCCTAAGATTTTGAAATCGTGCTCGTTAGTACAGAAATCTCACTTTTATATCGTAAGATTTCTTGCCGACAAGTGAAGGTGTTTCCAACGAATTCATTGCGAGTGTCAAGGATGTTGGTTGGCTGTAAAGCCTTCGCGCTTTATCCTTATTTCTCACCGTTCGACCAGTTATCTCTTATAACAATCACATAGTGAAGTTTTATGAATATTAATTGCTTAGGATTTCTAATCTGGCGGTATTTATACAAGTATTTTGTATTTTCAAAATCATTCTCGCTCTTTTCTTGCTATTATATATAAATTACCGTCTCTTCATGCTTTTACATACTTGTATCAATTTTGAAAAATTCTCAGGAGAAAAATAAAAAATAACAAAATTACTGAAATACCTTATTTTTTATAAATAATTATATTTTTTAATAATGAAAACACATTATCTTTTACTAAAATATATTTAATAATTTCTGAAGGCACTGTCTAGAAACGTGTTGCAGGAATCTCCACGTGCTCATAGTATATATTTCCATACTCCTTAAAGGCTCCTTAAGGGCCCTGTGTTTGTTCGCTACTTCCTGCGCAGCGGAGAAGTGATCGGTGAGTGCAACGCGCGAAGTAGCGAGGAAGCGGGGCTCTCTCTCGGCGGCTGGGCAGAGCGCGTGGGTTTCGCGCCAGTGCAGGGGACCGCACTGACCATGTGTGACCAATGGCGGCTCCTTAAAGGGAGCCCAGAAGCTAAGGCACTGACAATTACTGTGTTTATAGCATTTGCAACCGCTATTCGCTATGAAACCCGTGTCATTGCTCATTGAAGGCCGGTTGTCTAGTGACCACATGAACAGTAACTGAAGAGGTAGAAACGCCAATTTTACGGAACGTTGTTCTAATAGATGCAAAATGAAGAATCATCAAGCAGGTTTCACTGTTACGTGACTTACCCCAGTACGTCTTCCAACTATCCAAAATGAAAAAGACTGGAAATTTCATCCAAAAACTAGTGCTCGCGTCTATTTCTAGCATATTAGACCTTCACTGTTGCTTTTTTTGACTCCCCTTTTCATAAAGCCACGGGTAGCTACTGGTTCGAGGAGAGGGGGTGGAGTGTAGTCACCATCGACGATCGACGTCAGGCCGAGTCCGGGAGCCCTCACGTCTCCGGTTGCAACCGGATATCGATGCTTCGTGTTTTGCTTTTCGCGCAACCGATGACTCACGCACGTTATATCTAATTTGAAGATGTAATATAATTTTCTTCTCGTGCCTTATACGTGGCAGGATGTAGGCAACCGAATACCAATCGTGAGATTTTTTAATACTCCACAACGGGGGCAGGGGGAACACGTCACGGTAGTAAAGTGCTGTCAACTTTATCGACAGAAAACAGCGTAAAATCGCGCCTTGAACAGATGCTGTACTAACCCCTATGTAAGCAGATGCCCTCTTTGAAGACTGGTCTAGTGGTGCAAGAAGCATTTTAGTTGTTTAGTTTAGGACACATTTCACCATTTCAGCAATAATATTTACCTCCCTGCTGTGAAATGTGTAGATTTTATGAGATGATTTTGATGTGTGGATATTATGATTTATCGAGACGGCCAGAGAATTAGTTTTGCCATTTCGTAATAAAATAGACAGTCTAAGAGTTATTCAAAGCCCAAGAGTCACGCCAAACCAGTGAAACACTCAAAAATCCAAATAGTTAAACCAAAAGAATGCCAGAAACGTCGAATAAATACATACGGTACGGACAGTTTGTAAGAAAGAGAGCGTTCAGGGATGGAAAGTTCGCATTGTAAAGGAAGGTGTGAAGCATTGCAATCTGAGCTGTAACGCTCTGAGTGGACCACATTTTTCTACCGTGCCATGCTGTGCCGGGCTGAGGGAAGACTAGAGTGTCGGAGGATCAAGAAAACGTGCGCGCAATGTTAGGGGAACTGAAAGTTCACTTTCCTTAAATAATAAATGATGATTTCCTGATAACGTACTAGTTATCTTCCTGATATACTTCCTGATACGTGACTAGTTAGATTCCTGCCAACTCTCTGTACTTTTTAAACCATTGTTTTAAAAGTTAAAATAGCTTCATACAGGAAGACGATTTCGAACGTATACCACAATACGTGCTTCAGAACTCGGAATACCCTCCTCCCTCAAAAAAGGAAAATAACGTCCAAAAACCTCTCGTTTTGTATATTACAACGTTAGAAAGAAAACTCATTTGCCTTTAGAAAATTGAAAACCAGATTTTAAGGATCTACGACACATTATTTCGGAATTACGTACGATGGTATCGTATGTTGTGAGTTGCATGATCTGTATTCTTTATAGCATAATCTACAAACCCGCACATTTTGCGTCTTAATTTGTTTGATGCACATATGGAGGGGGAGAGCTAATTCCCTAGGAACCACTAGTACAGTTTAGGTTTTTGTGTCTAATAAATCACAAAAAAATCGCGTGCTTCCTTAGCGTATCACTCTCATCAGCGCTCGTTTTCTTGAGCCCTTGCTTCACCTTTTGCGCGAGGAGTGGGGAGTACGGTTATTTTGACAAGGAATTTTATATCAAATTTGTAGTTCTTTTTTCGATGCAAAATAGTTTCCATTACATGGTAGCGAATATTTCTGGTTATTAGATTTTGTTTACAATGCTCGTTTTTATCATTTACCATATTCCCGGGCTCAAGAAAACGTACGCGTATAATACATAAAGAAGGGATTGTACGTGCAGTATCTTGACTGCTACTTCACTGACACACTTATGCAGGCTTAATGGGTAATGGTTCTCATAATGCCACCTAAGAAAGCAACATTATTCGATCGGCGGAGAATAATACATTTGATAAATTAATTTCATATATTCAGTTACATTATAGTCGTTGACTGCATTTTTTCTAAAAATCAACAAATAGCATATCAAAACGTACTGTTACTGCAGTATGTTTAATGCTGCCCCTATTCGCGCAAGCAGTATTTACTAATTTATGACGATAATTGAATAAATTCGTATTTTAATTTCATTGTTCACTATTACACGACACTTCCCTCATGACAATTCATTAACAGCAATAATTGAAAAGTAGAGCAACGGAGTAAATTCTTTTGAAATTGAGGAACCGTAGAAACCCGATCGCCGGCGCATGACGTCAATCGGAGATGTACTCGGAGCGGCTCTCGTTCCACTGCACGGCCGCTGGTCCCGCTCCCGCACTCGAGCTAAGGGGCTGGCTGGGCCGCGGGCGCTTACGTCACAGTCGCCCAGATTGCACCGCCCTCCCCTCGCCCCCTCGGCCGAGGAGGGCCTGCGCCTCCGCGCTCACCCGAGCGAAGCGCCCGCCGCCGCCGCCGCCGCCGCTGTCACGCCATCGCGGGGAGCCGCAGGCTGGCCACGGCCAGCGCTCGCTTCCCGCCTCGCGACTTGTGAATGGACTAGACCGGGGCTCTCCACACTTCTGCTGGGGGCCTCATAAGAAGTTCTTAAGAGCCTCGAGGGCCAAAAATTAAATTTCATCATAGGATGGAATTTATTTGTCTTACGTAATATTACGAATGCTTTGTGTTGAGGTTAATCACACTACTCCCTGGTTTGTATTTTATTGTTCATGATCATCTGGCAACTGTGTATTTGCTTGTGTATTAACTATGTGCTTTTGGCAACGTCACTTCAGTAATGTGACTGGTTGCGTGTATGTAAGTGTACTGCCATATGCGTGATTGAACTAATGTTTAATTAAAACTTATGATTAATTGTCATCTGTCTCTGGAGTCATTTTTTGTTTCATCTTAACATTTTGGAAATTGTCGATAAATCCCCGAACCGCGAAGCGAGGAGGGGATTTATCTGACAATTTCTAAAGCATGAATGGTATTTAATAGGGCTACGAATGAAATTATGTCTAACAGAGTTCCAAATTTCGCCAAATATTGAAAATTACTGAAAGCTGTGTTAAAATCAAAGGGATAATGTTATAAATACGCGGTTTATTGGACATTTACATATCAATTGATGTGTCCCGCCTCCTAAGATAGATGAGTGAGAGTTTATGATTGCCCAGTAGGAAGAAACGGTAAGAAAAATCGGATAGAAAAAGCGAGTTCTTCGCTCTCGACGCAGAATGCTGACGGGCCATTGGCTAGGTCGAGCATTCGCAAACGGGACTTTGGGGTTCCGCGATTAATTAATGCTTCGAAGAAGAATACCTTTATATCAGGCTGAACTCACTTAGCCACAAAGTACGCAATATGCACGTGTCCCCTTGCTCCATGCGAGTTTGGACTGGAATAATTTTCACACGTGTATATACCGTAAGTAGATTGTGACTTAAGTGACACGAGAACTTCGAGCTTTCTATAATATGCTTCTTTTAAGCGCAAGATTGTTCTCTCACCTACGGTTAGTAAAATTCTTTATGTTAATAATCATCATCATAAGCACATTACAAGAATAAAATTTGTAAATTGTTACAGTGGAATATTTAATTTGAAAAGGAAAATAAATAGTTATAAGATATTTCAACATATCGAGCTTCGATTTCCGAGAGAAACGACACAGAAATTTCTGACTGTAGAATGACGTAACTGCTTTCTGCTGCACGCTTCTAATTCCAAATGCGCATAATTAATTTAACGCAAAAGGACGTATGAATATTTACAAGGTAATGAACAATGTTTAATGTTCTCATAAAGATCCTGGAAGCAAACAAATATCGATAAGTGCTGCGCATAACAGTTATAAACAAACGATTTCTTCCATATCGGCAGCCAGTATGGCTGTTCAGTTTTTTTTAAGTTAATTCTCTTTTGAACATTTCTCACAGAAATTTTGAAGTGCAAGGTCAAAGATGTCGATACAAATTGACGTATGGTACTCTACACAATCGTGTTGTCGCGAAGATTCCGAAAGAAATTCTGTACTTATACTTCTTGTTATGATGAATCATTGTACAATGCAAATACACCATATCTATACGTTTGATGATCGTACGTTAATTGTACAATTTAGTCAAGAAACTAGGAACTCAAAAAGAAACGTTTTTCCTGATGTACGGAACTAATGACTAACTTACTAGTCTGAGTTTTCGAAAATTTAAGATATGTTTTGAAGATGGTTTGAGGTACTATTCTTGTGTGTATGCTACGCCATTAAAACATGTTTAAAACTAATCAACCACCATGCCTATGAAGGAACCATTTAGTGCGGACATTAGAGTTTCATAGGACATTTTGTTTTCAATAAGGTTTGAACTGTTGTATGTAGGAAGAGAAATAATTTTGATTATCAAGCATTTTTTTAACATCACTGAACCTTTTTTGAATAAATCGAAATTGAGTTTTTCCTGTCAATATTTTGGGGATAAAAATATTTCAATTTTTAACGTAACTCAGAATTTTAAAATGCTTAACTAGTGATTTCGAAATTATAATTGATGTTTTGGAGCTATACTTAAAAATAAGAATTACACATATCTTCACA
Organism: Teleogryllus occipitalis; assembly: GCA_011170035.1. NCBI lineage: Eukaryota > Metazoa > Arthropoda > Insecta > Orthoptera > Gryllidae > Teleogryllus > Teleogryllus occipitalis. Next base: position 127,210 of record BLKR01000292.1, read on the forward strand.
ATTCAAAAACAGAAAAAACTAATTAAAAATGTTAAAATATCATTCAATTAGAGTACACTTCACAAAAAATCAACTACTCGGTGGAATCTATTTTGGTTACTGTAGGGAGATTACTCAATGCGAAACTTCCCTCTCACCTGACTCAGAGTCTATCTCGTATCCTGTGTGCTAAGTGTGTTTATTAGAGATGGTGGATCGTTGCCTGGGGATACGCGATGTACACTTTTCCTTGAATCAAATAATTAATTCAATACCTCTTCTCGTATATCTATCTGCTGTTGGATTTTCCACGTTGAGATACTGTGGATTTCCGAACCAAAGAATGACGCTTATTCAAGAGGTCGTTAGTGCAAAATGAGCAAAAATAATGATGGTGTTAAGCTATGGTGACGTAAGGGAAGTGGAATAACTCCACGAACACGCTTTGTGATTCTCAAATTCCACGTGAAATGACTAGAAGGTTTGATCTCCGAAACTCAGAAGTGGAAAGCTCGACATTGTCGACTCCAGTGGCCATGTCACGCTTGTACACACGCTCCTTATGCCAAGTCACGCTTGTGACACGTAAAGGAACCCCGACAGATGCCGGCAAAGTTAAATCCTTCCGGTAATATCCTGTCCTAATGAGATCCCACGTTCTACCGACCAGACAGCGCGCACAATACTAGGTGAGACCGACATCTGGCGGGGAAAGTGAGAGAAAAATCCCAGGTGCATTAAGAGAGACGACCAAGGGGCTTCTACTCAAAGACTTCCCTAGACTCGCACCCAAGGGAGGATCGTCTGGAAGCCTAGCACAGAAAACGAGTACAAGACGTGGCCATTTAATCATATTTTCGCAAATGCATTCGAACGTAAAATAAGTAACAGCTGAACAGAATAGAAAAAAATTCCACCGCGCCCGAGGTAAAATTTTGATTCACAGTTGTGCCCCGGCAGTCGGACAGGCAGCTTTTCTACGATGTATCCCAACTTCCGAACATTCCTGTTGGAAAAGGTGGGTTAAGAGTGAGAATTGAGAGAAATTTCGAACGCAGATGAACAAGACTATGACTACTTCACTCGTAAAATTAAAACACATAGTGTTTAACTATTCGTGTAAAATGCCCCAATCGAGGCGGTGTATCTCAAGAAATGTATCGCTTTTTCTATCCAATTTTTCTTACCGACCAATAATAAGCTACGACTCATTTATCTTAGGAAGCGTTAAGTATCGATCGCTATGTTGACGTTCAATGAACCGAGCATATAATATAACATAACCTCTTCGATTTTCAGATGTTTTCGTTATTTTTAATCTTTAGCGCGTTTTGGAACTCTGTTGGACGTAATTTCATTCGTGGAATAGTCATATTAAATATCATTTGGGCTTTGGAAATTTTCAGATAAATCCCCTCCTCGCTTCGCGAATTCGAGAATATCCAAAGTCCTCGTGGTATGAGTTACGATAAAGTGATTGGAAGTCCTTGTGCAACAAAACGACAAACACGAGAATTCAGGTGCTAGGGTCAATATCAGAAAGCGAAATACGAAGAGTTTATGGGGACACGTCCCTTACGCCTCCGGACAAGCTCCGCCTTCAAGGTTGAAACTAGGCCTTACATCTTTAGCGCCCTGGCTTGTGCCATGTCACCTTGGGAAAGGCGTGTGTGACCTACGGCATAGCAGCATGAGAGTGCACTCGCCTAGACAGATTAATTGTTAGTGTTTCGTAAGTGTAGTGTATTTTTTTCCTCTGGAGGTGGCGGTGCTCTTCCCCCACTGGATGGCGAGATCCGGCGCCGACCTACCGTCTACTAGCTTTCCCCAAGAAAGTACCTCTCGCCAGCAGGACACAACTCCAGTCGAGTCAATCTCTAAGCTCCCGAACGGTCTCCCGGCATGTGTGGTAGTGTAGAGCACATTAGTGTATGTGGGTAAGGGGTGAGGATAAGATAAGGAAGAGGAAGGAAAGATCGCGCCCGCTCCGTAGCTCATTTGTTAGAGGACTTCTTTGGCATCCGTCTAATGTTGATCGGAGAAACCACAGAAATCTACCGATCAGAGCAGCCGGCCGCAAGGTTCTCCTCCAGACTCATTCAGAATTCGACCAAGCTGACAAGCTATAGCTTGTTGACACTGTAGTGTCAAAAATACTTGCGGTGGCCAGGCCCACATTGTAGATCGTGGTCGGTTTTCCCAGGAGGCAGTTCGATAGAGCCGTTGCCATGAGCCGCTACATCCCGCCTCGCCCCGCCCCGCCCTGTCCTGTCTCGCCAGGCCCGCCCCGTTCCGCTCCGCCACACCTCACCCCGTTTCGCCACGCATCATTCCGCCTCAGACAGCACCACCTCGCCCCCCCTCGCCGCCAGCCCACCTCTTCCGGGCGAGCGGGAGGCCAAGGCCCGCGACCTCCTCGGCGCCTCGCTCCCCGCCCCCCACTCCGCCACGCGCCGCGCTCTGCTCCGCTCCCGGATGCCGGAACCGCCCCGCCCCGCCCGGCCACGCCCGCGCCGCACGCTCTGGCTCCTCCCCGCCCCGCCCCCTCCGCTCCACGCTGCTCGGCCTCGCCGCCGCCGCCGCCGCCGCCGCGGGCGCAGAGAGCGAGCGGCCTTCGGTGGCGGGGGCGGCGGAGCGGGCGGCGTTGCAGCGCGAAAGGCGAAAGGGCTCTGCTCCGCCCTGCCCTCCCCACCCCCCAGAGCCTTGCAGCTATCCATCAAAACCGAAGACAAAGCTTGAGGGTGCTCTAGTTGGCTTTTCGTAACGTGGCGGATGATATTAGGTCATTTCACACCTCCCGCCTTATAAAATGAATATTTTGAATTAATTCGCGAATGTTCTTCTCAACGAGGTTCGTGTCCTCAAACATGTGCTTATCGCTATTATAAAGATTCATTTTATAAGGCAGGAGGTGTAAAAATGTCCTAATGTCATCCGCCACGTTTCGAAAACCCAAGTATAGGAAGCACTTTAAGTGGCACTGTGTCGCCGGGTACAGCCGCAGGTTAGGCTCGCCGACTTCCGCACATAAAAATTGGCTAATTTGAGAGAAATACGAAAAGTGTCTTCTATTTTTTAAAAATCAAGTGTTTATTCACAATTTGTTCTTTACATGAACATGCGGTGAATTTTTTATGAATAAAAATAACTTGAGTGAAGAGTTGTCCTTTGACAGCACTTCTCAGATAAAAATTGATTTTTTAAACAAAATTAATCCAGTGATTACATATTTTCAATGACCATTGCAATTATATAGTCATCTATGTTACTATTTTGTAATTTTATATCTATGGCTGAGATCTAGCGGGTGGTGTCATTTCAAACTTCTGAAGTCTTCACTGCAGTCCAGAACGTTCACTGCAAGATAATTTGGGTGGTTTTCGAGTCTTTTTCGTATCTTTTACTATATTCTGTAATGGTCTGATGGATAGTTGCAATCTGCAAATCAGAATGTAAAGTATTGTTAGATACTTTACATGTCTCCTAAATGTTCACATATTCATATAAAAACCACGGAAGAAAGCGCGAACATCGACGCTATCTTTTGTAACTTCACGCGCCTGCTTGTGTCTCGCGGAGCTACGCAGCAGCCACGTACGTTTGAAGTATCGTTGGCAGCCGTTCGTATTTAGTTCTCGTAAGAAGGTCACACAGGAGAGCGTGCTACTGCAGTGGTCTCCACCTCGTTATTTGGGAGTTGAAAGGCCCTGTCGCCACACTCGCCGCCTTTGTGGTGCGGTCGCATGAGCTTACTCCTGCGCATCGGACCGGGCACGAGGCGAATCGGGGCCGTAGTACTACGCTTGCTCTTCAATGGAGCTGCCCCCGAAACACGCTCAAGTAACATGCTCAAATGTCTTCATAATAATAAATCGGTAAAATAAAATGCGGGATACGTCAAAGCTCAGATCGTTCGTATACACTGCGTGTATTTGTTATTGCATTGCTTTGAATGAATTTGAGCTAGTGCTTGCTTCTATGTATAAATCGTTAATCATTCTATTGAAGAACACTCATTACATTTATTAATGAAATTTATTCAAACAACTGGCAATATTAATGTCTAAAAAGTCAATGTTCTTTCTTTCTGTCTTTTTTTTGTTTGTTTCTTTCTTTCTTTGTTTCATTTTTTTTCCTTTTTTTGTTTGTTTCTTTCTTTCCCTCTTTCTTCTTTGAAAATATTATGAACCATTCATACTATAATTCGTACTATTTAAGTCCCATTTGTACTATAATTCTTTCATTGTTCGTGAACACATGTTTCCAGTATTGACAGAGATATTCCCGATTTGTTCTGACATTGGAATTCACAAGCCCATTGGTGGTGTACCAGCTCTCCTGAGTGAGCTGTGGTGCATTACAAAGCTGAAGGGCTAAGTGGACTTCTTTTCCGCCTCGCGACCACGGGGGAAGGTTATTGCCCAATTTAAATATAGTGACTTGTGACTGATCATCAGCTGGACGCTGTTATCCAATCAGGAGCTTCGTAACAAGTTTAATTTTTGGTATTGAAGCTCCCGATTGGATAGCCGCGACACGTTTACTAATTAAATTTAGTATGAAGTTATGTTTTTAATATTTTAACTTTCTGAACACATGCCAAATCAAAGAATATGAAGTTCCTTTAAAAATAGAGGAATTAATAATAAAATATTAATGTCAGTGATAATGCGGTTTCGAAATATTAGTCTATTACACTTTATCTTAGAGTTGATACATTTTGATCACGTTCTCAGTTAGTTTTTGTGGGAATGCGTTTTTAATCATATTATAGTTAAGTGAAGAAATATGCTTGAAAATAGTCTATTACATTTTCAAAAATTTCCTTAACATAATCCTCAACCAGTAGAGTAGAGAGTAAAAAAACTATTTGTTTAATCTGTAAAGTAATTGTTAATAAAATACTCTACTGTGCTAAGAAGTTTGTATTTAAAGATTTTTTTTACTAAATGTGGAGAAATTTTTCCGAAAAGAGGATCCTAACGCCATTTTGTTCTCGGGACCTTAATCCGACCTGTGTGTCACTTTCTTTGCGCGCCAACGGTTTCAGGATTCGTCGTGAAGATGTAGGATTGTGCCCCTTCAAGTTCCCACACGTCAGCCCGGAAGCCCACGCAAAGAACCGCCAGAATCCCGCGTGGAAGTATTTAATGCGCCGATTGTATCGGGCTGCCGAGCAGCCGGTCAGGCGACCGGTGACCTTGCCTCCGCCGCCGCCGCCGCCGCCGCGACCGTCAGCGATTCTCGTTTAGGCAGCAAGGCTCCGCGAAAGCGAGAGAGAGAGAAGCAAAGCCCCCGCGAAATTTCACATTCCCTCTCGCCCGCTGCAGCAACAGCAGCAGCCTGTTTGGGAAGGCCGTGATCACGACGTGGCGCTAGACAGTTCAGATCGCACCTGGTATGCCGCTTATGTAGCTAAGACTGTTGGGAATTCATAGATCGTATTTGGGGAAAGGTAAAGCTTGGGAAGGAATTCGAAGAAGGTAAGAAAAAGTATCCTACACTGACAAAAGTGACCACAAGTATAAATGAGACAGGACAAGCAAGGGACAGATGTAGGAAAGGTTTCATTTGTGAAGAAAAGGATACGAGATTGGAATAGCTTACCTGCAGCACTGTTTCAACAAAATTTGTTTACTAAATTTAATTTAAATAAAAAAATTGTTTAGTAGTGATATTGTTTAAATGTAATATTTAAAAATGCAATAAATAATTTATTTGTCTTTGGCACTAATATACAAGTAAACTATCACGAGTATTAGCAAAAGAAAAGTATCAGTATCCACAGTTCATTATTTTATAGTATCTGTAATGTAGGTATTTTTTATAATCGTGCTATTTACTTTCAATATTCTTTTCATTGTGTCAAAACTGGAAATACTTTTGTATTATTATTGTATTATTAATATTAATCTTATTATTAATATTATTACTATGAAGATTATTATTATTATTATTATTATTATTATTATTATTATTATTATTATTATTATTATTATTATTATTATTTATTATTAATGCCCAAGTCAGGCACAGAGATCCTTTTGAATTTCCCCTCTACAGTGCGTTGAGAATTAGACATTCATGATGAAATTTAACTTCAAGAATTGAAATGTCTTCCTTTCCTTCCGCATAACGCCCTTTCTGCAATGACATGTGGCTTAACGAAACGTACGTACATAGATCCCCCGTGCTTGTCTAGAAACGGTTAATTCAGAATCAATAAGCGACGAATTTTTGGAGCTTTTAAATAATGATTTTCATGAAATCGTGCGGTATTGTGAAGAAAGTCGTGACTTGGTTTTTGTACTCATCAGATAAAATTATCTCTAAAGCTCACCAACAAAATACTTTCAACTTCTGACATTTATTTCATAATACTTTATCTGATGTTATTTTACTTATAACTGGAACAAATCTGTTACGAACTTCATAATAAAACCAAAATCCTTTAGCACCCGGGACATTATGAAAACTTTTATCTGTGACGATTAAAAAGAAATTTCTTATTTAATTTTATTACTAAAAACATAAATATGTTGCTTTGTTTAAAATGCAATTAGTGTATTTCCAACACAATAGTTAACTAATACACTAGTAAACGCCTATCCATAATACAATTCAATTAAGTAATCTAAAACGTTTATTAATGTTATTAAACTCTATTAAATATGTACCTTCGTCCGTTCCTTTGGTTAGAGGACGTAGTTTGATATCTCTTATATGCATGTCGTGCTAATCAAAAACTAGTGGTAATCAATGCTGTAAAATAGCTTAAACCGAAAACGACAATGCTAGAAGCACATGTGCGAAGTACCAAATCATTCTGAGGGTGGCCTTGGATTATTTGCGCATGCAAGTACAAGACTTCAACGGAGTTGAGTTTTACTGCAAGTCATCATCCCGCTCTCAAAACAGAGGAAGAAGAGTGCTCTGCCAATGACAAAGGAAATGGCCTGCAATAAGAAGGCGCCTTCATTCTCAACGAGCCTTGTGATGACAGTTGATGAACTCTTGCAATTTTTGCTCATGTTCTCTCAACAAACCTGAATCACCTGAAGGACTGAATCGCTTGAATGAATGTAACTGATGATCGTAAGGAAGTGAATGGTGAAGAATCAATTATTGACGATTAGGAGGGGGAAATAAGTATCTCCAGAAAATGTAGTACAAGGACGTCTCATTTTCTTCTTTACTGAATTTCTAAGAATCACAAAAAATACTTATTTTTGAAAATTAATTTTGAATTTGTGAAACTTAATAATTATTAGTTGTCAAAACTTGATTACTTGCAAATGTATTAATTTTGATAAATACATTTTCATGACTTCTAATTCTGGTTAAAAAGGGTAACTTTCTTTTCTCTTTTTTGGTTTCCGTTATCACAACACATTCTACATTAGTAAGCTGTAATATTCAAGCCAATTTATGGTATTCAAACCAATTAGAAAAACTCGATTCGATTTCCGATCTGACTTTCTTACCAGTTTCCTTTAACAAAAAATTAAAACTGGGATGGTCTCTCACTTCGCTTGTGGCCACTAAATGTAAAGTAGTTTGTTAACGTCACAGGTTTCAATTATTTTTATTTGTTTCAAATATATATATATATATATATATATATATATATATATATATATATATATATATGATTAACCTGTTATTTACCATTTTAAATAAACATGAACTATTCAAATGTGTGTTATGGATAAGAAATAAACACTCTGTCTGGGTTGTAATTTGTTGACTTTTGGCATTAAGTGAATAAAAGAATAAATAAATAAATAGATAAATAACAAGCGGTAATCACAACGGAAAATAGCTAAGTATCGGTGCCTTATCTCCCCCTTCCCTGGACAGTTTGTGGTCCCTTGCTGAAAATAAATTAGCTTGCCCTTGCCAGGGGTACACTTTATTTCTAAGTGCCTCATTTATGATTTATAAATTTGTATATGCTCCAATCGAGGGATTAAAATAAAAGAAATTAAAAAAGAAAACATTAGAATGTTTCATTCGTATATTTATGTGTTTTACGGAAATGTTGATTGGCCCAAATACATTGGGCTTCCTGTGCAAGGTAATACGTAAGAGTTCACATGTCAGAATACATAGAGGCCACGCCGTTGAACATTATTTATCACATCCATAGTGAAACAATTAAAACGTAAATTTTGTCTTGTCACCAAATTGCTCTTTAAAAAAATTTCTAATTATAAAAATTAATTGAACGTTCCCCGCTCAAGAAAAAAATATCTTTCGCACGCTGAATATTCCTAGAAGGAACGAGAGGTGTGTTTCTTGAAGGGCGATTGTCCCCACTCTACTAAACTAGAATCCCTAGTCGCAGACTAGCACATAACTTTTGCCCAGTTTATTGCGCCATTTTATATCCAGCTGTTAAGGCCCTTTTACACGGAACGGTTCCCCCAATCATGCAGATTGGACGTACAGAAAGCGTGCAGTCTAGACTGCACGACTTCTACATGAAAACTTTTGAGCATGTTCGATTTTTTTCATTCAGAAAACGTACTGATTGACTCAAGAGCCCCTAGCGGCTGAATCGTGTACTAATGCTTTTGCTTACGGCGGAAATCGTCCATTTTTTTTCAGTTTTGTGATTTGGTTAGATGCTGTTCGTGAGATACTGTGTAATTGCGTGGCGGATTCGAGTTCTCGGATTTTCTAATGAGTTTATTTTACTGCCTCTTGCAAAATGCGAGGTCACTGTATCTCACATCTGCAACCAAGACTTCCTCCATTCCGAGCGTTTTTTTCTGCGAACTCGGTAAAACCTTCGCAGCCATAACCATGGTTGTAGCCACAGCGAGACAGCCTTTCAGTTTTTTCTCCCTATGTTTCAGTAATACTTAAAAATGTGTTAATAAAGTAGCTCAGAACGCACCTACATAAATATCAAGAATGGCAAATGTACTCAGATGGCAAATTCGGGAATTCAGTTGTGTGCCTACAGAGCCCCGTTCAGTGTCTCGTGGCATCCCGTACAAAAAACTTTTCGATCATGTAAACATGACTTTTGGATTTTATACGTCTAATTTGGGATCTTGAAGTTTCTGTACAGTTTCTGTGTGAGAATGTAGTACACGAAAACTGTACCGTATAAAAAGGTCTTCGAAGATTTTTCAACTGTGAGGAAACCACTAATCTTTGTAAAGCCAATGTTAATATCCTTGAACATCTTGAAAATGCCTTCAATTGTTACTATTTTTCTACATCTTTATTTAAAATGTATTAAACCTTGTTTAGCCTGTTTGGCTTTTAAAGGTTTTAAGTGATATATAATGTTTCCATACGAAGTTGATAACAAACGGCATTTTTACTTTTTTTCAGCTTACAATTAAATATTAACTAATTACAGAGGAGTGTCCAGAAAGGTCTAACAACTCGAATTTATTTCTAAGTTGTTGTTACTATTAACTGCTTTCATTTTTGCTATTTTACGGAGGTCGTAGAAAGTCTTTAGAATTTCGACTCTTAATTCTGGATAGTCGTATGAAGTGGAATCTAATTTAAATTTTTGAGTTGCAGGGCAAAATGGTGGGTTTATATAGAATCGGGTTGAGCGTCTGTCTATCCATTGTTGTTTTGGGCCTATAGAAAGCTCTTTTTGAATTTGCTCATTGAGAATATACCAAGATGCATTTACTGTCCAGCGTAGATACTTATTTTGAATTATTCGTAGTTTGTTCAAATACTGCATCTTGTGAATGCTGCCTGATTGAACTATTGGAAGGGAAGGTGATGGAAAGAAATGGGTGGGCCTTTGCGTATCGTATCCAAATTCGGCCAATGAGCTTCAGGCATCAATTTGCGTCACGATATTAGCGGGAATTTTAAATGCCACAATGATCACGTACAAGTCATTGAAACAGATATAGTAAGTGCTTTTTTTATATTGCATATTTTATTTCAATTACGCCTTCATCGTGATATATTTGGTTCGTCACCGTTAAAAATTCTCACTTTATGCCACTTTCAAAATGTTTCTCCACACTTCTCGCTCTCCATTGAACATGGCGGCCAACGCCTGGTCTGACTTTTCAAACGAAGTGCTCATTTTGTGGTTACGGGGTTCGTGACGCGAACTGGTGCTGCGCATAACGAGCAAAAATCGGTGCGCCGGAGGAGCCCACCCAACGAGTTAGCATACACTCCATTGGCTGAAGCGCCGCCATCTTTGCAGAAAATTGAAGCCATTTTTTACAGTCAAAGTAGCGCCCTCTGGCCAATTATTTAATAGAATAAACTTGTGGTATTTGAATTTTATGAAGTATAAATCTAAGTCAGCAGTAGAAATCAGGACTAAGAAAGTATTTACTTGAAAAAATTATATATTTCTGATTTGATTACTTATGTTTTTACGGTTATATACCGAAGATACTGACGACATTCTGAAAATCATTATTCTAACCACTAATATAATTTAAATACAGTTAAACAAAAAAGACAAAAATATATAAATAAAATCTGATACAAACAACACGTCGATTTAGTATAACAACAGTTCTATACAGCAACATCAGCCACCTCATATATTTTGACTGAAAAACACATGGCGACCCCTAGTTCTGCGAGCTTCCACCAAGAGCACTGACCATAGGCTCAGCCACTGTATGTATACTTGAGTTTTCGTAACGTGTCGGATGATATTATGTCATTTTTACACCTACCGCCTTACAAAATGAATTTTAAAAATTAATTCGCGAACGTCCTTCTCAACGGGGCTCATGGCCTCAAACATGTACTTATCACTGTTACAAAGATTCATTTTATAAGGCAGGAGGTGTAAAAATGACCTCATGTCATCCGCCACGTTACGAAAACCCAAGTAGTATATTCTAACTGGATGAGCCCACCCATCTCTTTCCACTGTGGATGGGAGGCCACTCAATGGCGGGGGTTGTGACCGGTCGCCGGCGCCTCCTGCCAACTGGTCGGGCGGGCCATGCTGCGGCACTGATCCGCCTGCGAATCCGACGGAGAGTGACCAGCTCTTTCGTCGCCTCGGGGCCCCGCACAAGAAAAACGGGTTTCGCTAAAAAATGAAAGTTGATCTCCGAGTTTCTGAGAGGATAGCGAGCTCCGAAAATGATTATTGAAAAATAAGGAACCATTAGGCCAATGTAAATCAGCCGGAGACAGATTTCTAATAAATTTGCGAATAATCATGGGCGATGAACCTCCGAAAGGAGAAGGCTTCTTGGATGTTCGGTTTTTCAACTATAGGCCTTGAACTTGAAGACGACGCCAACATGCAAAATCCCCTTTGTAAATATTATCGTTAAGCCTGGGGATACAAATGCTTAAATTGGAAAGAAAGTGCATTATTGATGAAATAAAAAAATTAAAAATTAAATATATAAAAATAATGTATGAAATACCATTGGAAAGTTATACTAAAATAATTGTGGTTGAGTTTTAAAATGTTAATATACAAAATATAGTTTTAACGCAGACATTTTTAGACAAGTTTTACTGATTGAAACTTTTCTCAAGATTCATGACACGTCAAGTAATCGAGTAAAGTGTTTGTTTTACTATTTAATAAAAAACAGAACCCCTATCATTCAATGTAATAATAACCAGAATTTCATAAAAAACTGTAAACTATTTCAGATATTTCATATTCGGGTTTTGTTTCTAATGAAACCTTCGTGTCATACGAATTTTATGAGCACCAACAACAACATGCCTTAATCTTTGTAAGTTTCAAGTAATCATTGACGGCGAGGATTAAGGAAAAATTCATCATTGTCGTTTTTGTATTTGGAATCACGTCTTCCAATGAGCAAATAAAATTCTGATCTTGGCCTACAAGGGACTCTTAAAATAAAAAAAAAGCATAATGTTTTAAATTGAAAGTAATATTAAAAATACGGAAATGAATGCGTGATTACTTACGTAGTTGCTACAAATATCTGCCATTTTATTCACTTATATACTCAAAATTACATTTTCTTTTTAATATATTTTTTTAATTATAATGATTAGATTCTAAAAATTGTTTAATCAATGATTATTTCGTGTTCCCGGAAGCAACATCTGCTATGTTCACTAGTTTCGTAAGTGTAGTGCATGTTTGTGCTCTTTTGCTATGGGACTGATTGAGCTTTCTCTTGATTTTATCTGAGACTCCACGGAAAACTACAGATTAGAGCAGCCGGCCTCTAGAATTCTCCCCCGAAAGCGGCTGCCGAGCTATGTATCTAGTTTCGAAAATTCTTCCACCTACGGATTCGAACCCTAGAACCTCCCGGTCAGAGGTACTGCGGTGACATAAGTTGATACCTTGGGCCATCTCAGCCGGTTTAAAAAATAGTTTTAAAAAATATGATGTATAATTTGATGAAACCTCTCTTTACCATGCAAGAAGCAGCACGTTATCGTAACAAATCAAATCTCGCGAAATTTGCAAAACCTAAAGAAAGCGGCGACCGTATTGTTTGTTCTGGTGTTTCTTCTGGGAAGCGTTGTTCCATTTATTTCCAATAATCACGTTCTTAGCTTTTCCTTCTCTCTGAGCGTCTTTCACTCTCCCACAGAGACTTTTCTCCCTCCTCTGTTCCCGCGCCACTTCACATTAATCTGTTTTGCAGTGGCTCTCGCTAACAAAGCGATGCTAATCTTTTCTTGGTTTTCTCGCTTTCAAATATTCACGAGTCAGGATACGTGGTGGTTTTGATGACAAAAGTTGATGGGATTGTCATTCACCAAATTATTATTTATTTTGTAATAGAAATATCGTGTAAATATATAACATCTCGCAGTATTAGGGTGTGTCTGTGTGCAACCAAAAAATAATGTGTGTACCCATCATTATTTCTATATTCAATGAATGCCTGTTGCAAATGAAATGTAGCTCTGATGCATTAAGGGATACGAAATATCGATAACGACAGTTGTTTTATAAACAGTCAATAACGCATTACAGGTATACGAGTGGTAATATACAAGAGAGAATTTTGTGTTCATGTTCCATATTCTTTCATCTGTAAAAATTTTGAATTAAACTATTTTGAAAAAAAAATATTTTAGTACTAGAGATACAATTTTTAGACTAAATTTTCGTTTGCCGATTTCTATAATTCTGAGGTGATCTTCCATTGATATACGTTACAAATGCAACTATCGTATTGCACACAAGATTACATACAAGATTACATTACAAGATTACAAGATGCAGTATCAACCCATTTAGAAGTGAAATCGATGAGGAAATATTTTCTTGTAAGGATCTTGATCCTAACTTGCTCTACACAGTGTGATATGGAGTAGCATTCGACTAGAAATAAAGAAAAAAATATTCCATGCCGTGGTAGAAAATATAATTCAATTGTCGAGGAGAAATGTGACCCCAAACAAAAAAAAAACAACTATAAGACAAAATACAAACAGTGGAAATGGATTATATGAGAAGATGCCTTCATTTAACACAGTATGATAAAGTCCGAAATGAGGATGTTTGGAAGCAGATGGAGGTTATGTGCTCAATCACTAAAAGACTAGAAAACAAAACACTCCAATGGTATGGACACGTCCAGAAGAAGTTTAAAACCTGGTAGTTGGGAAAGAAGAAGAAGAAGAAGAAGAAGAAGAAGAAGAAGGACTTGATCCCTATATCATGTTCCAAAGTTTGCTAAACCTAAATTGATCAACAGAAATGAGTTGTGAGTTGGAGCGTACCGTTCGATTGACCGGTTGACCATCTGCATATATTTTACGCTACTAAATACTTCTTACGTTGCATTGCACAAAAACATCTCTCGCAAATTGAGGACAACCAGGAGAAATAATAAGGAAAAAACACAAAGATGCAGGCGCATTAAACCAATTAACCTAGAATCCTCATTGCCAAACAAGGACTAGGATATAATAGCTCGTAGTTCGTGCGATTATTTAGTTACGTCTAAAGAGTTAAAACGAGGCGGTAGCCTATTACGTAAGTAAGCGCAACTGTTTTCAAAACTTATATGACAAGTGATGAGACAATCAGACACTGCGATGCTAAACGCAAGTTCCCATAAACACGGAATATCTATCCACTTAGGTACTCTAATACAGTGGCATAACTTTTATCTGGGAAACAGTCATTGTTATTTCTTAAGTAAGACGAACACCGCCTATAAACACCGCCTCCTAACGACCGGGCCAATTAAGTACTTCACGGGTGGAAATAACTTTCTTCCGACCAACGACAAACGGAATAATACTCGTACTTCTGGCGTGTCGACCAGCAGTCGCTCCGACACAACGATGCGACGCGCGTTTCCACCGGGGAGATGAGGTCGGCCGGCGGGGTGGGGGTGGGGAAGGTGTGAGGGAGGGAGGGGAAAAGGGAGGGGGAGGGGGCAGCGAGAAGAGCGGCGAGCGAGGGAACGAGCGCCGTCACGCACCACGAGGCAGCGGCGGAGGAGGAGGAGGAGGCGGCGGGGAGGAAAGGAGATGCAATCGAAGCACTTGCACTTTCACGTCGGGACTTCCGCCCGCCTGCTCGCGGCCACAGCCTCCGGCCACGCGGCGGAGATGCGCGGGGCCCCAGTCTTCATGCTCCTTCGGTTGTTTATTTTGCTCGTACAGTAAATTAATCACTACGGAGAGAATTTATATGCCCGTAAAATCTTGAAATATGTTTTTAAAAATATGCATTTATGACCTAAATATGAACAATAATATACAATTAAAATTAACAATATTCATTTTCTGTGTAAATCTTTTCGGATAAAATTCAGGAGAAACATTTTTGGAATGAAAAAATATTTTTTGTGTAAGCATAATATAATCCACATTACTTCGCGGGAGAAATATTCACCTTAGTGAAGTACATTGTATGTCTTGTTGCATCCTTCTGCCTGGTTTAAAAAATATGCTATCAAAAAATATCCTACATGAGCACGTGTATTTTAGAATCTATAGGAAAGAAAAAAACGCAAACTGTGTCAAACTGTTTCTAATCAATGAACGTTCACAAATAAATAATATTCTATGAAGAGATGACATGTTTTAGAAGTACAAGCCTAAGTTTCTATTTTAAGACTCTATTTTAACGAAATATACAAAATACGTGCATATAATTACACGAATAAACAACAAAAGAAAAAATCAGCCAAATATGCACAAATATGCACTAACGTATTAATTTACATATCATCCAATTCTAACCAAATGTCAAGCAATTTCACTTAGCTATGCTCTGAAGCCACGGACAAAATATGCAAAATCATAGAATTCCCCTCCGTATTAATGACTTTACAGAAATGCTACTGGCAAAACGTTATCCAACAGAACAAATTACTACGACCTAGTTTTTTGTAGTGGGAGGATGTGCTATCAGGGATCCTCTTCAACCAACCTATGAGTATATTTTTTTCGTGTTATTTGAACTTTTAGTGCTACGCAAGTGTAGAAATGTGTCAAATTATGGCCTCAATAGTTTAAGGGAGGCATTAACTATCTTAGAGCTTAGAGTAGATTGTTTTAACTATGGTCAGAAGTTCTATCTAGTTGAAAAACATTCTGTACAGAAAGACAAGATAATTTCGAGTACAACCTTTCAGAGATTCGGAATATGTGTTGGGAAATTACTTTAGGGAAAGCATTTGTGGATTTAGTTGTAGGATATATACTTGAACATATTTTCTGCACTTCTCAGAATCTTACTTTGAAAAATTTGAAAATATTTAATGCACTAGCGCATGCTTTGTGATTATTTTATGAAGAGATAGAGCTTGTAGATAAACGGAATACACTGCATAGCAGATGGCGATTCGAAAGTTCATACTATTTAATATTCTTAAGCTGCCTACTTAAGTTCTATCCTCAGACAGTACAGAAGTATCACTTGAACAATATATTATTAACGATTAAGAAGCTCTTTTAACCTTCTGAATACAATATAACATTTATGATTCAAAAATGTGTGAAGATGAGCTTCCATTCTACATAAAGTGAGAGAAATGGCAAAAAAGCTGGACAAAACCGGGAGAAATGTGAAAAATGCAATGAAATGATGGGCAGATGTTTGGAAGGCAGAAAAAGAAGATGGCGCAATAGCAACGTAATACTAAAGTAAAGCAAAGCGGCGAAGAGAAGGAACATCTGTTCGCTTCATTGTCTTCGTCCATTGCTCATCTTTTACAACGCATTGTTCGAACTTCATCGTTTAAAGTCCTTCCCGAGTCGATTTCATTGAAAGGGCTCAGCGGTTCCAGGGTCCTTTTCCATCATTGCTCATCATTGACCATTACAAGGAACCTATCAATTATAATTTTTCGCTCATTGCTCAATCTTGTTCGCTTTTCATGCGTGGCTTATCGTACCGGAAGTACTGTCCCGTGCTGCTCGTCCACGGTATACCGCTCATTGGCCGTCGAGCAGATCCATCGCTCATCATTCATTGCTCACGGCTCATCCTGGATCGCTTTCCATTCGTCTCTCGTTGTGCAGGAAACTGCCTGGTGGCCGTCGCCCACTGCATACCGCTTATTGCCCGCCGTGCGGAACCCATTTCTGAACCCCTATCGCTTTTCATTCATTGCCCACTGTCCAGGAAGCCCTACCCGTCATTGGCTGTCCAGCGGCCGCAGCGCATCGTTTATCGCCGGCCCGCATCGCTTCCTCCCCGTGGCTGGGCGCGAGGGTGCAGCGTCCGCCGGCGCCCGCGAGCGGTCGCAGTGCCTGCGTAGCGCGGGCGCCTTTCACCTCTGTAATCGAATATCGTCTTCATCGCGCGGAGAAATCGCCCCAGATCCCGTCGAAAGGAGCGGGCGGCGCCCTTCACCGCCCCGCCGCCCACGCCGCCCGCGCCGCCCGCGCCGCCCACGCGACCCGCCCGCCCCCGCGCCGGACAGCGGTGCATCCCCTGCGCGGGCAGCGCTCGGGCGGAGATCCCGGACGTCTGTCCCCTGCCTTACACTTACAAACACTACTCTACACTGTCAGAAATTACATTATATTTAATGTATATTTAATGTACGACTGTACATGAATTTTATTGAACCTTGTTTATTAAAGGAGATTAATGCATCTGTGCATTAAATTTAACGCGTAAATTAAAATCAATGTAGATTTAATGTACGACTATTAACTTAACTTACTTCCTGCATTAAATTTAATTGTTCAAATTAAATTTAATTGTGTACATTAATCTTACTGTATGTGTACATTAAATTTAATTTAAATACACGATAATTACTTTCATGTACTTTACATTAAAAGTAATGCAGAAATTTCTGAGAGTGTTCCACATATGCCGGGAGACCAATCGGGAGTTTAGAGCTTCTCCCGGTTGAGGCGGTGCCCCACTGGTGGAAGATTCCTAGTAGACGAACACTCCGCTACCGACGGTAGGTCGACGCCGAATCTCACCATCCAGCGGGGTACATCACCGCCACTTTCCGTGGAAAAATATGCACTACATTTATGGGACTAATGACCTTGGCAGTTTACGCACCCGGAAAAACTAATAATCAATCAATCAATGCAATGCCGTTTCGGAGAGGACGCGAGTTTTTCAAAAATCAATGTGTTTGGATCTAAATATTGGTTTTCAGTCGACAGTAAATATCATTCCAAAATATCTTGCAGACAGACCCCTATTATTATAAGAACCCCAATTACCCGAATCTTCAACTATTCGAGTTGATTCTGGGAAAAAAGAAAAAAACATCGGTGTTACAGAATGACAGACTTTCTGGCACTAGTTTGTTTTCTAATCTCGGTAGTCTAGACTATCTTTTCGACATTGCCTCATTCTCTTCCCAGCTACTACCTATTGGCACCAAAATGATATTTTATTTTACATTTTCTCAATTTTTGGGCCTACAAACAGAATTGAAATATGCCTTTTCAAATATTTCAGAAGAATAAACATATTCCTGTATGCAAATTTTTATTGAAAAAATTAGAGCCGTTCTAGAGAAAATGAGCATTTCTGAAAGTGTGTAGTTTTTAAAAATCAAAATAAAATAAGAAAATGACATATGTCATGAAATTCAGTATATTTAACTGTATACGTACTCGAAGTTTAAAGAAAATATTTGGAGCAGTTTTTAAGAAAATATTGTTTTTAAAATCGCTTATATTTCATGCAAAATTACTCAAAAACATTCATATTCTCAAAAATGTGTTGTCCTTATTTAAAGATCTAATTTTGAAGAACAGATTTTATTCATAAGATTTTATTCAGAGGAGGATCTTTATCTTCAATACTGAAGTTGTAAGAAAACGCCCAAATAATTTGGAACTTTTGCAATATTCGAGAATTCATATTCTTCAACGGAACTAAGATCTGCACTATTTTTAAGTTTTCTTTACGCTGAGGACAAAGTTAAATAAAAAAAATTAAAGCCATTTTTGAGGAAAATTTTAAAATGTCCTTCAGACTTCATGATGTGAAGTATCCCCGAAAATTAAAATACCGATTTCAAATTCAAGAGACCACGGCGTCAACCAAAACTATTGGGGAGCATCAATTTTGGAGAAAATCCTACTTATGATACAGACACTAGCGTTGTTCACAGACATGCGGACAAACAGAAGGACGGACAGACAGACGTTTTGCTGTAAACCAATTTTTCAGTATCAAGGACCCACAAAACACTGATTCTGACTTCATTACATGATAGGGGAAGTACTTTACTACATACAGGAACAAGAATTACCCACTTTTTCGGTATCAGGGTCCTATAATAAGTTTTTCCGACAAAAAAATGCTGTTTCCGCCGGATTAGATTAATTTCTCTATAGTACATATGTTGTTTGTGAGAAAGTAAAAAACTAAAAATATTCAGATTTTGAAAAATTAATACGTAACTTATTGTTTAGAGGTGACTTAATTCTTCAAAGAAACGCATTCTTTTTTGTTTGTCATTTCATGTAAAATAGGATGCTGTCGTTCGTTTGTAATTTTAATAGATTGGCTTGGGGTAATAATCATTAAGGTCATTTTATTGCCATGAGTCAAATTACCAATTATGACGGCATCAGTGAGATCAATACATGAAATTTATTTGGGTTTATTAATAATTCTTTAAAACGTAGAAATTCCAGACGTATTTACAATGAAATATATTTAAATATATTTATATTCAATTTTTACAATTTTGCAGTTCAAATATCTAAGAAAAAAGAAAAATGTGACATTCATCGTTATTTCCTCCCAAGTCTTCACATGGTAACACACATTTTATGTAGTGTGTGTATGTGAGTATTTTACTAACATCATCACACAATTTAATTTGTTTTCTATTAAATAAATCTTAAAGTATTTATGGTTTTCGGTGAATCATGTTTGTTATTTTACATTTCGTGAATTCAAGTTTTTTGCATATTTCACACTTTTTTTACTCACTTCGAGTTTTATCCTAATATCCGAATAATTTCCTCATTATCGAATCCACTCGATCCCTGTTTAATTCGGATAATTGGAGTTTTTATACCTAAGTAACTGAAAATAAATATACTGTGTTTGAAATAAGGCAACAATTTCGATTTTTAATGTTCCACTACATCTTCATTGTATTTAAAATTGTTCGATCTGTTTCGTGATGCAGCTTCTCAAAGATTTGTGTGATAAACACTTGGAGAAGGATAGAAAATTGACAATTAACCTATCATCAAGTTGACTGTAGTTTTTCAAACGGTAACCAAATATCATTCCATTCCAAAGTCTGTTTTAAAAAAAATAATTTCAAATTAGAACGTATCCAGAGAATACCAATGGACGATTACCCTTGCAGTTGATACAAGTATATTGCTATAGTCGTAGTAACTATTGTATTATAAAACAATTAAAACACAAATTTGCTGTATTCTTGGGTAGGAATTTCTCTTAACAATGAGAAAATAGCGTAACAACAAAATTAACTCACTAAGCACAGCTCATAAAATTCAAAATTTCAAAATGAAAGGAAGGCTACTGCCGTTTAGTCTGTATTTGTGTTCCCCTTGAGAAGAATTATTACGTTCTCAATATTCACGTTTTTAGCCACTGGGAATGGTTGAGCGCTGTTCACATCGGCAGAATGCTCTCATTCAAGACATTTAAATCTACCGCCTACGTACACATATCACCGTATGTGTACTCTTGCAAACAAGTACTCTTGCCGAGAGCAGATGCAACGTACGGCCGAATTTAAATTCCGTGCCTTGTCATCGGCGAGGAAGACCAAGAAGACTCACGGGAAGTAGTCTGCTTCTGAAATATTTATTCCATAACTGGAAGTCATGCATGCACAACTTTCATTCGCCACCACGTAACATGACTCTTGATTTTCTTGTACACGAAAACATAAAATTTATGTAACATCATACTGTTAACTTCACTTAAATGCCAGTTGTGACTAATGGATATTACTTTCCTCACCTACAACTCTACCGCAATTTTTATACCGCATGTTTTTGACTGTGTTGTAAACTCTACTGCCTAATGGCAGCCGCACGAGCGGGATTGGCGAGGTTTTCACTCGGACTTCCTTTCGGGCGATACTTTGCCAAGATCCTGACAACTGCTTCCGCCTCCTGCCACTTCGGCTGCTGATACCTCGGACACTCTCAGATGCACACGATTTTCTTAACCTCCACCAACCGGATGCGCGGGCCCCAGACCTGGATTCAGTGTTGCGCGCCCCGAGTCACTGAACTTCGCGCTCCTTTCTGTCGCTCCTATGTCATCGGTGGGCAGCACGCGATGTCGGCCTAAATTGATCATCACCGTCGGTCACTTCTGTTATGACATCCGTGAGATTTTTTGTGCGCATAATGCCACACAGTGCGATTTTCACAAACGTGTAACAATAGTAAAGTTACTCTAGAAGAGATAGATCAACACCCTAGGTCACTTATGTTATATCTATGAGACAACATCTGTGAGATTTTTGTGTGTGCATAACTCCACACACAACAACTTTGACAAACCTGTATAACAATAGTATAGTTACTTTACAAGAGATAGATTATCGAAATCTCTTAGTTATATTAAAAGAAAGCTATGCAATGATTTAGTACTCTGATGTTAGATAACTGATTTACACACGACTATTGTGATACATTGTGCACTAGCTAGTTTGAATCGGAATTCTTTTGTAATCGTTACTTCTAGAAATTTCCCATCTGAGACCCTGCGTCCTTTATCAGTCGCTCGGTCATTTTATTAATCGTACACGCAGCTAACAACTGTAATTGTTTCAACTTTGGGTTCCCCTGAATATCAACTCCCAGTATCTGGTCCAGAAAGCCTACATTCAAGTCTCACGGCCATACGGCTATATGCACCACGGTAACTCGATCTAGAATTTTGACACCATTTCCCTCCTCTGAAATTTCGCGTCCTGGCCCCGGCTCACCGCAACTGTTAACACGCGGACCTGCCCTCCTCCACGGGCACGCGAAACGCAAGAGCCCGCCGCCCCGCGCGCTGCGCCGCCGCCTTGGCAGCCGGCGGCGCGCGAACAGCTGAGCGGCGCCGCTGCCAACAGCTGACGTCCCGTTAGGAGGCCGGTCCCGCCCGCGCCGGGGCCAGTGGGTCGCCGCGCACGCCGCGCCGCGCCGCGCTGCCTGGAGCGAATGCCGGAGCAGTACCCTACCAAACGGGCCACGGACCGCGCGCGATCTTTCCTTCCTCTTCCTTGTTCCATCCTCTCCCCTTACACGTACACACACTAACATGCTACCGCATAAGCCGGGAGACCGGTCGGGAGTTTAGAGCTTGTCCCGGATGGGGCGGTGCCCCACTGGTGGGAGATACCTGGTTGAGGGAAACCCTACTAGCCGACGGTAGGTCGGGATCGGATCTCGCCATCCAGCGGGGGAACTGCCACCTCCCGATGAAATAAACATGAACTACACTTACGGGTGTTATGATCTCAGTAGTTGACGTACCCGGAATCACTAACAACCAGCGAACCAACTAACTGTGGACTCACCTCTGTCTCATAGCTGGTGCGCGGAGAGCACCTCCGTGGAAGCCCAGGCGCTGTGCTGCGGCGTGGCGCCCGCTGCTGGGGGGAGGAGGCCGTCGACGACGCTGGTGCTGGCTGGTCCTCGCTCTCGTCCTCGCTCGCACTTCACACGCACTGACACGCTGGCGCGGGGGCGGTGCAGCCGTCGCTGGGTCTCGGTCTCGCTCTCTCTTCGCGTGAGGACGCGTCGCGCGGTCACCAGGCCTCGACGAGCACTGGCACGGCGGCGCGGGGCTGGCGGCTGGGAGGCCGGCGCGGCTGCCGGCGCGAGCGGGCGGGCGCGGTGGGGGCTGCCTCCACAGCAGCAGCTCCAGCGGAGTGAAGGGACGGTGGAGGTGGAGGTGGAGGAGGCCGCAGCCAACAACAGCTTTCATTTCTCAACTATGTAACCTGGATTTCCAAACAAGCGCGCGCCGCCCGTGACGCTGCTGAGGTGGCGGCGGCGGCGGCGGCGGCGGCGGTGGCGGCGGCCGCGCCGTTACCTTCCTCAACGGAGGCGTCGCGTGGCTCCGGTAATGGTAGGGTGGCCCTTGCGCAGGCCCTCGGACCTTGCCGGCCTTCCTCCCCTCTTGCAGCTCAGCCCTTGCACAGGTCCTCAGGCCTATCGCCCCTTCGCCCCTCTTGCATTTCGTGCTGTATAGGCCCCTTGCACAGGCCCTCGGTCCTTCCCTTCCTACGCCCCTCTTGCAGCTCAGCCCTTGCACAGGTCCTCAGGCCTACCGCCCCTTCGCCCCTCTTGCAGTTCATGCAGCACAGGCTCCTTGCACAGGCCCTTGGACCTTGCCGCCCTTCGTCGCTTTTGCAGCACAGCCCTTGCTCTCGAGCTCTCGAGGCTGTCGAGCCTTCCCTCCCTTCACCCCTCTTGCAGTTCATGCAGCACAGCTTTTGCACAGACCTGCCGTCCCTTCGCCCCTCATGCATCACAGCCCTTGTACAGGTCCTCAGGCCTGCCCTCCTTTCTTCCCCTCTTGCACCTCATGCAGCACAGATCCCCAGTCCTTCCCCCCTTCTTCCCCTAAGGCACCTCATGCAGCACAGCTCTTGCACAGGCCCTCGGATTTTCCCTTCCTTCGCTACCCTCGCTGCACAGCCCTTGCACAGGCCCTTAGGCCTGATCTCCCTTTTTCCCCTCTTGCACTTCATGCAGCACAGACCTTGCACAGGTCCTCAGGCCTTCCCGCCCTTCGGTCCTCTTGCACTTCACGCAGTACAAGCAGCAGCTCTCAGAGCTCCAGAGCAGTCATATTCTCTTTCCTTCCTTCCTTCTTCTTCTCTCCTTCTTCTTTCTCTTTCTTACTTTCTTTCTGCGTTTTCACTTTCTGCCTTTTCACTCTAATTATTTCTTCGTAATTTCTTCTTTGTCTTTCTCCGTTCTTTCTAATTCTCTGTCTGTCTCTCTCTGTGAGTTTGATCTTCTCTTGCTTGCCACAAAAACGGCATCGCAGCAGCAGGATCGTCAAGAAGCACTTCTGTTTCCTTCTTTCATCTAAAGGCCATCGCATCTTTGGAGCCACAGCTTCCTCTGTCTGCAGGCCTTTTCATTTCCACGGAGAAATAATATCCAACCTTACTGTCTAATGTCTCAGGTAACATGTTCCTAACAATGTGCCTGACCCGACATTGCTTTCGCTTTCTCTTTCTCTCTCCTTTTTATTCTCTCTCATTAATGCACATACATTGAAGTGATATTGGTGGAGGTGAAGGTGGACTCTTACACACACACTTGGGATGTTGGGCATGCGGGGCCTCAGAATGCGCTTTCCTATGCTTCAGTTCCCACACCACTCTAAGGACGTCTTTGAAAAAAATGTTGTTATGGAGATCGTACATCCTTGGCTCTTGTGATGGCAGAGTGATCTTCCTTACGCAGCTCTAATGAAAAGAGAATGGGAGAGGGAGAGAGAGAGAGCCTGAGTTCGCTTGTTTAGATGAGTCACGAGCATTCAAACACATAATGCTGCCAAGATCGTTGAGAATGACGTAGTCTAGAGCCTGTCGTTCACCAGAGGTAGTTTCTTCCTTGAGAGATTTCGAGATTGCCTCTTAGATGCCTCACTAAGCCACACCGTACCATTCATTTGCTGGACTCAATACCAGAGAAACAGCAAACGAGAACTCATTTAGGTGAGAATCCCACTACCACGACACAGCATTAATAAATATTACTTTTATAATAATAATAATAATAATAATAATAATAATAATAATAATAATAATAATAATGATAGATGGTAAGTTTTAAGTAGGCGTGACCATACAAGATTAATCTTAGGTAGATATCAAGAATTAAGAGTCTTGTAGTTTACACATTTATTAGCAGCTCATTTTACCATCTATGAGCATCATTAAACTAGGATCAGCAGGAATAAATAACAATAAAAATAATTTTATTAATAATAACAAAAAACAAACAAAACAATAACATACATTGCCATAAATCCTGGTATGTTCATTCTTTTTATTTTCATCGGAATCGCATTCCTTTTAGATGAAGACCTTCTGCAAATGCTGGGAAACTCTGAAATAATATTACATCAGCTACCTCGCATGTGAAATATCTATTAAATCATTAATTGTTCTCATACAATTCATAATAATGCTAAGTAACTGTTTGGAATAAATAAAATTCACAATTTATGTTCATAACCCACCTCTGTAACAGGCACTTAAACAATCTGCCATATTTGTTCTCCTACTCTTCAAATTATTCTCCTCCACACGATTTGAACTTCATTTCACTATCTTATTTTGTCGCCTAACATTCAGCAGATTTTAGCATATCATATTATTTTAACGTAATTCATTTTGTTATTGCCACCTTGTGTACTCTAACATAGCGACACGATTTTCTCACTTCCAATTACATTTCTTTGTCATTTCCTAAACGTCTACAATGCTTGTACTACTTCAAAAACTTTGTTTCTTACTGACGATTAAATGAATTTCTACAGTATTTTTCTCTCTACGTTCTCCACTTTCGACAAACGGGCCACATCTAAGCTTCGTAGAGCTGGCACACATTACAGGCAGCACCCAACTGTTTTACGTGTCTTCTCCAAAAACAGGAAGCATAAAGAAGGAGATTTAGGGTTATTCTTGAGTCTTCGTCCGAATGATCACAGGGGACCGTTTGACCAACGAACCAACCCCAGGAGACACGTGATTATTATAGATAGAGTGCGCCAGGGACGGGAAAATATAGGATATCGATCCCGGGCGCGAACCATTTGATTTATTTTCGTGAAAAATCTAAAAATTCGAGACGTATGGGGGAGAAATAAGTGATGCATGTTTGTTTGAGTTCTAGAGTCTCTACCCCACCCTTTTAATAAAATAATAATAGTTGAATTATGAATAGAGTTCTTAAATATGATACGTAGATAAAATCATCAAACGTTTAGCTTTGAAAGATGTTTCAAGGTGAAAAATAAAAAGCACTGAGGGAAGGCAGTCTTCCGCAATGTTTACATCACATGCCTCTTCCGTATTACCTAATGTATTGATGCTCCAACCTACTCAAATGCATTATTCTGACAAAAAAGGACTAAGAAAAATGTTTTTTACCAATGTAATTTGCAATATCTACGGCGGTTTGTAAGATAATACGGTTTCTAAAAATAGGTAAAGATATTTCAAATCTGGCGGACTTTTCCCACCATTATTAATAGATATTTTATTCTTTATTGTGCCAGAAAATACACTAATTGCATGTCTAACATGTTTTGAAGAGTTTGAGACTAATTGGAAAGACTTTAGATCATTATTTGCTTTTTCAGGAGAGAGAATGGAACATTTTTTAGAGAAAATGAAATTTATGATGTTTTATCACCAAAAAACAAGGACTCACGCGTGGAAAATAGTGAATATTTATTGTATTATTCATCTAATGAATGCATGTCCAATTTTTCAGCCTGACATTTAATTTTTTATGGTTCAAATTCAGCGTCCCTGAGCCACTTGTCAGATACATTTACTGTAGATGCCACGTCTCGATGTCTTTGAGGTTGCCTCTTCAATGTACAACTTTTTTCTCGGGAAAGCCACACACCAAATCGACAAGAAACTAAATAAACTTTCACGCGACCACAATCTTTTGCTGCAACATACGAGTTGTGAAAGA
Organism: Teleogryllus occipitalis; assembly: GCA_011170035.1. Taxonomy (NCBI): domain Eukaryota; kingdom Metazoa; phylum Arthropoda; class Insecta; order Orthoptera; family Gryllidae; genus Teleogryllus; species Teleogryllus occipitalis. The sequence goes on from BLKR01000292.1 coordinate 153,283, forward strand.
CAACAGCACTCAACTTTTGAAGTGCGTTTTTCGGAGCTTCTGCTAGGACTTGCTCAGGTAGCCAACATTTGTTGTAAAATTTGAACTCCGAATTATAATTCCCAGCAAGTAGTTTCATGCTAACAAGTGAAGCAGCATTTACAGCTATGCTACATTTATGCTATTGAATTTTGACCTACCACCTATCCTATTTTTATGACATTATATAATTGTATCTTTTACTTTCAATTTTTTTACATTTGCCTTCAAATCAGGTTTTAGATGCAAAAAAGAAGATATTAAATTTTATTCGTACATGTTTCCAGCCCCTATCTGACGTAATACTTCCTCAAATTGATCACTTATGGTATTTTCGTTTTATTTTTAAAATTAGTCTTCATAATAAAATACTTATTTTGTTCTTGCAGGGTTATGACAGGCAATCTTGACTCTGGTACTAGCTAATTTTAAGACGATGATGACCAGATAATACCAGTGTCTGAATAAAAGGAACAAGGTGGGACTGACGTTGACTTCCGCATCACACATTAATTGTAGCTACATTCATTCCTTACGTCACAATTGAGGACCTAATTATTGGTTTGCTCAGCTTGATGAGTATCAACTATTGTGATAGAAGGGTCCATAAGGAATATTAATTCTTCTTGAGTGTCTTACAATGCTAATGTTTTTTTTCTTCTGTTACATCCAGTTAAATGTGTGTTACGAAACATAAATTGACTCAGCCGTGTTTCAACTATCACTGAAACTTTTATTGCTCTATTTTTAGGGTAAGAATCACCACAACCGAAGTTTCTAGGCAACCAAAAAGATATGTCATTAGAAATACTACTTCAAAACTCTTTTTCTTCAAATATCTACAGATATAATTGGGAAAAGGCAAACTGTAATACATTTTAACTTTTTACAGATTACTACTAATTGCACAACATTTTAGTTTTGTACAATTTTTCAATATATTTCTGGTACTACTTGTAATGACTAGGTCAGAAAAGCTTGTCAGCACATTGTCTTGGATTGTTAATGTGTAAGGGGTTGTTATTTCTTGGTTTCTTGATGTATAGTGAAAATATATTGAAATCACGTTGATTAAAGGTTTATTGACATTATCAGGTCAAACTTGAACTTAGTCTCTCATTAATAAGAGCAATAAGTCATGATCACTTTTAGAACAAATAGCATTTGACCTCAGCGAACTCTCCTTAGACTCTGCGATCTGCCATAGAAGCATGTGTTCCAGAGATATGAAAATGCTTTTAGACATCTCACACTAAGAAAGGATACTTCTAACTTTTTCTTTTTTTCTGGTTCTACATCCATATCCAGGTCATAACCTATTTAATCACTATCTTCTACTCATCTCTGTCCTTCGCTGTCCTCCACCAAGCTATGACACCCAAGGCTCGGGAATGTATTTTTTTTATAAAATGTGCCGCACATTTAGTTTAGTTCAGTTGTCACAAGAATGTTTTATTGGAGTTCAGTCGTTAGAAAAAAGAGACAGATTGGTGTAGTGTCTCTAAGCAACTGCATGCACATCTGACGTGAATCTGACACTATCGAGAAAAAAAATTGAAAAAAACACAAACATCATGTTCGAATAAAACATAGTTGGCGTAGACACAAAACGCAAAGAACAAACCGACTTTTAACGATGTCATCCTGTGTCATACTCACCCATTCTGTGGAACAGGATTTAATTTTTATTGATGACAGTGCTCGACCCCATGCTGTGGGCGACCTCCTTGAAGAATAAGAATAAGAAGAAGAAGATATTCACTGAATGGTGAGTTCTGGAGCTGAAACTCAAGAACGGAAATTCGCAGTGTGTGACGTCACGCATGTGACATGATACTCATCGAGTGGAGTGACCTACATAATCCGCAAATATCAACAAAGAAAAAAAAAAGGTTTCGGGCGTTACGCGGTTTAGAAATCAGGTAGCTCACCTTCTATCGCAGAGACAGAGGATCAAATCCTTAACTAAGGAAATTTTATTGAGTTATTGGTCACAAATCGAATTCATCACTTGAAAATAAATTATTAATTGACAAGACCATACTAGTCTCTGTATGGACGTACGGAATCCAGATCTGGGGCTCTGCTAGAAAAACTAATTTTTCGATCTTACAGAGATTTCAATCAAATTTTTTAAGAATCATTTCATTGGCACCTTATTTTATATAAAATTCTGCGCTCCACTAAGACCTCAGTGTACTAACAGTTCAAGAAAATATTCAAGAAATTAATTCAAAATATCATCAACGCCAGTAAATGTACCCCAATCATCTAGCTATAACTCTATTTGATATTAGCCAAGAAATTTCTCCTCTCAATAACCTCAACAATAATGTTCTAATGATATTCTATTATAGATTTGTGAAGAATACCAAGGAAAGTAGCACCAGGTAACTTTCTTACTAATATTTAATTTCATTTTATATTGTTAGTATTTATAGTATTTAAAGTATTTAATATAAATAGTATTTACTGATTATTTATTCTGTAAACAGATTGTAAATATTTGTTGAATAAAAAAATTCTTATCAAGTCCTGTATTTTTTATATTTGACAAAGCAAGTACAAATTAGATTTTCTCGGAGATTTTTTTGTGTTTTCCCCTTCTCTCATTCCAGCATTGCTCCAAGATTATTGATCATTTCATCATCAACACCAATCCATCTGATCATCGCATCCATTCCAAGGTAGGAAAAAAGATAATGATATAGAAAAGTGTAAGAACGTAGTTGACAAAGTGGGGTAGTGATTGCGGTTGTAATGATTATGATATTCCGACTGACTCATAGAACTTTTGAAATTGTATGACATGATTGCCGAGAGTTCACTAGCAGCGCTTTTTCTAGTGGCTCCGGTATGTGTACCGGATATAGGCAACAATGAAAAGAACTCATTCCTGACTTTCCTGCCTAATTATGAAATGAAGAATGCTGGTTTAGATGATTATTCGGGATACATTGTGGTTTCTCTCAAGCGCAAACTGAAAATATGACTGTCGTACGCTGGATTCCATCCCACCATCACAGTCTGAGGTGGCTCAAATCCTAATTTAGTGCAATAACCTTCATAATTTACACTGCTGGCCTTGCACTAGGGGGATCATGTTCAGAACATGGTAATTGTATAGGGAATTTGTGGCAAGAAAAACGGGTTTGCGGTAACAATTTTCCATTTTCATCCGACATTCCTGTTCACATTCCACTTCTCAGTCCAAAGGTATTCCCCATAATCATTTAATATCAAACTATCCTATTTTCATATTAGTCATAAGTCACCAATTCCCATTGTGCAAATGGCTCTCCGCGAGATGTCGCGAAGGCTGTGACGTAGACATTTCGACCGTTAATGTCGTGGGGTTGAATGGTCTCAGAGGTGAAGTGTCTCAGGATTGAAGTGCATCTGAATGAAGAAAACCTTGAATCACTGGATTGATTGATTTTTTCGTGTTTCTGGGCGCTTCAACTGCTTTGGTCATTAGTCCCGTTAGTGTAATGCATGTTTTTCTCGGGAGATGGCGGTGATCTTCCCCCGCTGGCTGGCGAGATCCGGCGCCGACCTACCGTCGGCTAGTGGGGTTTCCCCCTAACCAGGACTCTCCCACCAGCGGGGCACCGCCCCAGCCGGGACAAGTTCTAAGCTCCCGACTGGTCTCCCGGGATATGTTGTAGTGTAGTGCTTGTTAGTGTAAGTGTGTGTATGTGTGTGTGTGTGTGTAAGGGGAGAGGACAGGACAAGGATGAGGAAGGAAAGATCGCGCGCGGTCCGTGGCCCGTTTGTTAGGGCACTGCTCCGGCATTCGTCTGGTGTTGATCGGAGAAACCACGGAAAACTACCGATCAGAGCAGCCGGCCGCTAGAATTCTTCTCCAGACAGCGAGTGAATTCGACCTAGCTGAAAATCTAGGCGACGGTTCGTCTTCGTAGACGACGCGTCACTCATCTTCATAGCCTGCGACGCGACACACCTCCGAACAACCACATGCATGAATTCGGCCGCGGAAACTGACATCATTCCCCATCATTGTTATTTGTTGCAATAATTTAGGAAAGCGAAGCCGCTTACAGTCCTGCTTGGTGGAAGACGGATAAAAGTCCACTAAGTATAAACAAAACAAGAAAAAAAAGAAACACCGTGAACGACGAACATTTGATTCTGCAGTCAATGGTATGTGGTATAATTCCACGGCTTATCTATCAAAAATGAATTTAGAAAATGAGATGTTAAAACATAGTTATTTTGAAAGTATTTTTGGGCTCCTATTTAGCCTGTATAAAATATCCCTTTGGAGCAAAATATCGAGTTTTCGACTGCCTAAGAGTTCATTCGCACTGTGTTTCTTTGGTCACGCTCCACTTATGAATGTTGAAATTGACGTTGATGTAATACGGATAATATATGTCACCATTTGGCTCTATATTTTGGAGCTTTTGACATGATGGGGTGCAATTGAGTGCCTCGTGCCGTTTTGTCTCTCTTTTTTAAGGCCGAAGGGCTATGTAAGAGTATAATTACAAACAGAACCGGATCGGAAATAATTCAATGTTGGACGGAACGTGTAATGTCACATTTGTCACGTTTGGTCTGCATATGAATGTAATGACTCGATTGTCCCTAGATATATCTGACCCGATCTATTATTTATGGGTGACAAGAACAGCAACTTCTATTGCTTCACCGATATATCTGTTGCGGGAGTCTAGAGCACGAGTGTGTCAGATCTCAACACATTAGGAAAGAGACTGAAGCATTTCTCGCGCTTACGCATAGAGGCAGCTCCCGCAGCCAATTAGAAACACAGCTTTTTGTAGGCTATCGTACTACACAATCCATCTTTTTCAGCCTACGTAGAGCTTTCTAACCATTTTATACGAGTCTTCATGGATCTTACAGTACCTGGTTCTTTGGTCTTAAGGATATATCTTCTTCACAGATTGCATGTATTCAATAGGGTTGTTTGTTTGGATTTTTTCCAAATATATTTCTCGCAAGACAGTGACTTTAAATTTCATTATCTCCCCTCAAAAATAGTAATATTTTCACGTTACAACAGTAAGAGATCACGAAGAAAATATTTGTGTGAAAGTTTCAAGTGTTCACTTAATCATTTACATGTGCTTTTTGATTTTAATACAAGCGACCTTTTAAATTTGACTACCGAGACATCATTCAATTAAACCCTGTTTTTTATTCAAAATAATTACGAATGCTAACAGGTTCATTACATTAGTTGACAAATCTTTAAGTGTATAACATATTTGGCAACTTGCGTCCATCAATCTGAATTAGTCATGAAATGAGAATTAAACAAAAGGCAGTGACAACCGAAATCAAATTTTCTAGTGTCTACGTATTAGTAACTATTACGTGTTAGTAACTACGTATTAGTAACTAATATTCGGTACTTTCGATCAAAGGAGTACGATTTATGTAGTACATAATAGTTGTATATATTCTATTCTATTGGCATGATCGCTTTGTAGGATTTGTATAACGATTTTTAGCAAAACTCACAAATTGATTTTTATGAATTACTTTCGTTTCCAAATTTATTCCATTAGTTTACCTTTTCGCAGCTCTTCACAATCTACAGGATAAGTTTGGTAGTCGGTTCAAAAATTCAAGATCGAGATTTTGGTTCTAAAATCATTTAGTGGAAGAGAAATATTGCTCTAAGAATGTTAAAGAAGGGTAAAACCTCGTCCTAAATAGCAATTTTCATTGAAAAATTGGGAGCCGTTTTTATAAAAATGGCGTTTAAGCGTTACTGAAAAGCGAAATTTCAAGCTCTTTTTCACAGAAACTTTTGGAGTTTTCGAAAACCTTGATTTATAGTCATTTTAGGCGCATTAACTCACAAATGTAATAGTGTTTACAAATCGCTGGAAATGTGCATATTAATGGCGCAAGAGATTTAAAAAAATATACACTTGAGTAATTTATGAAAAATCAAAATAATACAGCAATATGAACTTTGTCACATTAAACAGTGCAATTAGCACTGCACGTTGGAAAAAAATTGATGGAAAAATTTGGAGCCATTTTTGAGGAAATGGTGTTTGAGCGTTTCTGAAAATGCGGAATATTGAGTTCATTTTAACAGAAAACTGTTGAGTTTTCGAGAAATTTTATATGACATTATTTAAAGCACATTTACGCATAAATACAATAAGGTGAACAAATCGCCGCTAATGTTCGCCGCTAATTATCAACGCGAGAGACAAGTCAAAAAAATTCATTTTTGTAATTTTTGAAAATAAAAAAATAGAATATTACGGCATTTATGTCATCTCATAGAGTGCATTTAGCACTATCCCTACCAAAGAAAAAAAATTGGAGCCGTTTTTGAGAAAATCTTTTTGTAATTCACGCTTCAACTTCTATCATCGGATTATTGTGAACTTCTGCCGCTAGAGCGCTCTGTCGTCTGAAAAATTCAATTTGTCTGCCCCATAAACTGCAAAATCTTTCCTCTAACGAAAACGCTGGACGTTTTTCAAATGTTTCTGCAGTACACAACAGTGAGTTGTTCTGAAACCAAGTAAACGTAAACGTGACATCTTGATTTTGAGAACTTTCGGTTTTTTTCTTATGTTAATATTCACATTTAAGTTTTCTTTCATCACTCATCGAATAATATGGGACCAAGCCTCACATTATGTTCACTGTTAATTGAAAATGAGCCTTTAGATATGTCGACATTTTTGTATTACGTAGGTCTAGATTGAAGCTGATGTAAGGCGGGTTGACAGTGGAACCGAGTTTGGCCGAAATTTCGGTCAGCTGGCGTCGGATGTTGCGTCCGATATGCCCGATTCGTTCAAACATGTGCTAGAAAATGGATATGAGCATATTGAACCCGAGCTACCTCTTCCGACGGCGTCGGGCATCATCGGCTGTCAGATGCAGATCTTGGTCGTTTGATTTCGTCGGTTCCATTCACCCGAAATCAGCTGGAGAGTCAAGGCCATTTGCATTACGAAGACTACCTGCAATACATGTAGATGGTCTTGAGCGTGCTACTCGAAAATGTTTCAAACAATAAACTGCGGAAGTATGTGGATATTTGGACGATTCCTTCTGCAACATTCCAGTGCATTTCGGATGAAATAAATCGGAAGTGTCGCTCGAAGTCGTCCGGTAGCCAGCGAACGATATTTCGGCTGTACTGTGACCGCAGCCTAAAACGCTCTCTGCTATGCACAGGAGTACCACAGGCGTGCGGAGAGGTCAGGGGGCCGTATCCCCCTAAACATTTTCAAAGCCTCATAACTGTACGTGATCAAATAATTTATTTACGAAAATATTTTCTATCTCTGATTTCCACATTTTTGATTTGAGAATTAATGATTTTTTGAATTTTATTTAATTTAGGTCGTTTTAGAAACAGCTGAAGTCATTAGTGACCACTACTATTTGATGCATAAGTAACAACATTTTAAAAATTATAATAAATAGATAATAATTAATTGCAATAACTTTTCACGGCAATTCAAATTATTGTTTGTCAAGACGAGTAAATTAAGGCATTTTTTACAGATTTGAAGAAGAGACAATTTAGGTTTGACAATTCTGTAAATAATTCAACATCAAATCATTTGTATTTGTTAATAGTAAATTGAAGTTATAATATAATTTTCTTAGTAGTGTTTTTTATTTAATATTAAATGTCATATGTTAATATATAAAAGCTCAACGGAAAAAGGGACACAGAGATGTAGTTGTCCCCATTGATTGTTTAGGCCGCACACGCTTATGGGCATAATAGATTCACGAGTTAGCGAACGGGATAAAGGCACTTTCGATTAGCCGCCATGACGTCATGTTTGCGCCCGCGACCTGGGCTGTCGTCGCAGCGAGGTGCAGCGGCGGTTGCGTACACTGTTTGCGAAGACGAGCGCTCCTCACTGGCCTGTCAATTTCTAGACCAACAAGCAAAAGACAGCGAGGGTGTTTCTCGGACGTGTCGAACAGTGAAAACACAAACGCCGCTCTCTTTGCCTCCCGTTGCGCAACCACCCCTCTCCCGCCCCCGCCTTCGGCCCGCTCGTCCACTCCGGCTCTCTCTCCGCCCTCCGCAGTGGCGAGGAGCATGACTTGCCGGTTTAAGTACACCTCTTTTTGTGTCATTGTCACGGAAAAGACTTTTTCTCATCAATATGGCTACCTACATTTCCACTCTATCGACAACACACAAGGAAGTGGACTCCATACTACATTACATTTCACGTTAACTAAGGCAAACAATACTTCGTATTTCCTTTGTTGCGACTGTTGATGAGTTCAAATGCTCAATTGTTTCTATTGTACTCACACTTGTAGAATATTAAGAATGTCATTCATCCATAGAACCTGCCTTCTGCTATTCTTTCACAGTACTTCTTGACTGAAAATTACGAGGGTCAATCAAAAAGTAATGCCTCCTATTTGCTTTTTAAATAAAATTAGTTAAGTAAAAATTTAAATTTGGTACTATTTTTCAAACCTTCTTCTACAAACCACTGCATTAGCAAATTTCTGCGTAAATATGTGGCAGCACAGTACTCGTTTACAAAATGGCGGACATCAATGTTCGTATGATACAGCTTTGTGTGACTGAATTCTTGAATGCAGATGGTGAAATACCCTTTCGTATGCATGAAAGACTGAAACATTTGTAAGGTGAACACCACTGACTGACAAAAAGCTGAGAGGCAAATCGGTGACTGCAGTCCCCATGCAACATTCAACAAGCCAATGACATCATTCGTGGTCACCACTCGATGACTGCAGATGAAATGAGGGAGATAATGTCACACACTTCATCAGCATTCCCCGACCTGACGCTCCGCTTTTCGTCAGACAATGGTGTTTTCCCTTAAGCTTCGTTGTAGCGACGAATACATCGTATTAAAAAGTGCATGAAAGAAAGATCTACAATTCAGTGGAGTTATACAGAAAACTTTCAGAATTAATATGGTTGAAAATTGGCTTGGAAAGTTGCGATAAATCTTAAAATTTTCAGCAGTAAGAATGCGAGCCGAAAATTAGATATACATATGGGATGTGGCTGCAGAAAAGTTAGAAAAGTCTTAGGCATTCATACTATGGACAAAAGAAACCCCCAAAATACCGTTTTATGTCGTTCTGTACTAAGTCGCAATGACTAATGAAATGAGGGAAGTTACAGATTCAGGAGAAAATGTTGAAAATGTCGTAGGAGCTTTATGTAAAGTGCCTCCCCCAAATTAAAATACCCATTTCGTTTAGATAATTAAATATGCTCATTAACCCCATGAACAATCGTTGATCATCATAATGTTTATTGCACGCGTGCAATTAAAACTCCACAGCAACAAATCAAAATTCAGAAAAAGATCAAAATGGTTTAATTAAGTCACTATAATACAGACGTGGCAAAAATATTTCCAGTTGGCCAATAAACGAACAAAAATGTACACAGCATCACAGCTTACATACCTACATTAATTGCATATAAACAATAATGAATAAAACAGCATTGTTGAAGTAAACGTTTGTTTTTTGACAAATAAAACAAAATAAAATATTTAATATGAATAAATTAAATGTTTTACATTTAAAACACTTGATTTTAGCATATTACAACTGCAAAAAATATAAAATTCAGTTATAATTACCCGTTCTAAAAGGTAAGCCTGAGTCAGAAGTAACTCATTTTTTTACTATTCAACATTTATACATTATCGTACCTATCTTAAATTTTCGTGGTAAGTATGTGTATAAGTATTTCGCGGTAATGCCATGTTTTCATGGCATTTTCAGCTTCTTGGGATATTTCATCCGGAATGTGTTCAGTATCTTCCAATTGCAAACATTTCTTGATCTTCGAAGATACTATGATTCTTATTTGTTCACAAAACAAGACCAACAATGTTTTCAGATGCAATACGTCATAAAATGTTTGCTTCGAATGGTAAATATGTGTTTGCATTTCTCAAAATTTAAATTATTCTTAAATGTAAACGAAAAATATGTTGAACATAACATGTGAAAAAAAGGAGTAAAATTACACTCTGGTAAATAAAACTTGCTCCTATCGTTGCCTGTTTTCTCGAACTCTTGCAATTAAACCACTCTTTATCCACTCTTTTCGTTAATTACTATAATAATCTCAGGAACGGCACAAATAGATCTTACTCTTGATGTAATTACCAAGTTTCAGCTCATACGCTTCTAATCTGACAGTCATACATGAAATATTCATCCATATATACAAATCGATTTGATGATTCGATCAAAATATTTTGGGAAAACATAGTATAGCTCCCAGACGTTTATATTACAAAAAACAATTGTAGAAATAATAAGCAAATCCCACTCAAGTAATTCTTGTAAGCCTCTCTTTACTAAGCTAGGAATTCTATCATTACTTTGCCTCTTGATATGAATCAATGGTTTTTGTCAAAACTGATTTACTCAAGCGTGGGAACATATTTTCAGCTAATACTGATGTCTATAACTATAACACTCGACGTAGTAATCATATTCATCAGGTGTCAGTGACAGCCCTCTACAAGAAGTTTACAAACAATAAACACTTGTCAGCTGACATGAAACGATTGAAATCCATAAACAAGTTTAAGCGCCAAGTAAAATCTTTTCCGCTGAATAACTGTTTCTGTACAATTACAGACTACACCGAGGATCAGAAAAGAAAGTAATATTAATTTGAATAATGATATTGAGTGTATTAATGACCATTTAGACTGTATAATTCTAAACAACTTGTTACGAGTCTTGTAGCTCAGCTACTGGGTCATTGACTCCCATCTCGTTCAGGTTCTTCGTCCAGTTTCTCTGATCCTTCAAGCAAATGCTGAGATCACCCCTTGCTTTGCTTGGACGTAAATGTAACAGTACCACCTGTGCACGTCTTTTAGAATCCTGTGGGAAATATCGTTATTCAAACTATCGTTCTCCATATTCTCACGGCACGAAGTCCTCTACGATTCCTTCACGAAGGACACGAAGAGGGATAATAGTTAAACTCTGTAGCTGATTTGTCTTTACAAATAGTTTCTATTATAATGGAGCGATTATATTGTTTTGCTTCTGGACATAAATGTAACTTCATTTTCTGTGCGTCTTCTAGAATTCAGTGGGAAATACAATTATTCAAATTATCGTTTCCACGTTGTCGCGGCAGGAAGTAATAAGGCAAAATTTATTGCTTATTTATCCTTGAAAATAGATTTTATTACATGGGAGTTTTTGTTTTTTTCTCCCTTTCAAAATTCAAAATTTATTGCTTATTTATCCTTGAAAATCGATTTTATTACATGGGAGTTTTTGTTTTTTTTCTCCCTTTCAAAATTCAAAATTTATTGCTTATTTATCCTTGAAAATCGATTTTATTACATGGGAGTTTTTTGTTTTTTTTCTCCCTTTCAAAATTCAAAACTTAAGTAGTATATGATTTAGTGTAGGGATCACAGAATTTTGAAAATGTGCACACAATTCACTTTCCCCATAGCCCGTCATACGCAGTTTTTAACTGTTTTTTGACGTAAATAAATAAATAAATAAATAAATAAATAAATAAAATAAATTTTTCTTATAAATTCTTGCTAAAAATGCTCGTTTCATCTGTGTTCAGAATTCAATTGTATATGTGTTATGGTAGGGATCCCATTATTTCAGAAAACGTACACAGAATGCACTTCTCCCCATAGCATGTAACACAACAGTTTTTAACTGTCTTTGAAAAAAAAATTTAAAAATAGATTTTCGGATACACAATTCGTATTATGCCCTCTCCATCTGCACTAATCTTATTCAAATTAGAAATATCACTAACATACTTTGATGACAAACTAATTTTACGTCCCAGACATTGACTTTTCGACCGGTATTCGATATAATATTGTAGAGATTATTTCAAGTACTTGTATCATTACTTTTTTATGAAACGTTCTGATTCTGACGAAATACGAGCCAGGTAACTTTACTATTTAAAACATTTCTTTTTTATATGAACTTGCACAGCAGAAATATAAACTGATGTACCCTTCGCTGCAGCATTGGAAAAAATTCTTAAAGAATATTTTTGAAACCCTATGAACTCAAAATCAAATATACGTTTTATTTGCAATTATCATCACTGTAAATTCAGAAACTCTAAACTTCTTTTATTTTACCCCTGACAGTCATTCTATCTAGTAAATGACAACGTATGTAAAGTAATCGAGTTAATACATGCCCACGTATGCTCATACATTTTTACTATTTCGGTTATTGTTTTAGTAGAATGATGTAACCAAATTCTTGGCCGAATCATATACGTATTATTCCGCATTCTGCTTACTGCTGTTGACTTGAAAAAACTTATGTCTCATCTGAAATATCTACCTAGTGAGTCACGTTGTCCCGGAATTTTCAAACATGTTTTTGTCATGCCATTTGGTTGAATCACTAGGTCATCATTGTTCAAGCTCTCGCTATTGCTAAAACTGGCATTGGAAAACTCTAATTAATTTTTGAACTTTTGTCACAAATTCGTATCATTCTCTTACCATTTGGATTTTTGAAGAATAGGTATTTCGAAATAAACACCAAAATAATACAATAATTTTAGTTCCTACGAACAAAACTAATGAGTAAAAAATATCATTAATAATAACAGTATTCTTCAATAGACGTAAAGAAAACGGTGAATGGCTGTAATTCTGTTTATTGCTTTCGATAAAATGTATGAATAATAAGACCAGTTAAGTTTTCATCATAAAGCTTAAGCTCAGGTAATATCTTCGCGACCTGTAGTGGCAATTAACTACATGCATGCTAAAGTGGATTATAATGCCCTGAATTTACCCAAATTAACATTCTCTCCAGTTGTATGAAAAATAATCTTCTCTATAACACAGTGCCTTTCAGATGAGTAAATATAGACATTTCGTGAAGGGAAAGTATTCCGTGTCATCGTCACTTGTTAGTTTCAAACATAATAGGCCTATACTAGTCTCATAATAAAATTAATTTTCTATGAAATATATTCAGACGTATTTTTTTCTTGAATTCATTAACTGTAGATGGAATTCACATTCTGTTGGAATGCCTATCTCCCTGAACTATTCATAATGAATATTTCATTAGATGAATGCCAACTTTCGCTAGGCACGGGAAAGAAATTATTCCAACTTACACTTTTGCGTTTATTGCTATTTAGATCAATCCATCAACTTCAATGGTCTTTTTACTTTTCCTTCCTATACTCTAGTTTAGGAGTACACTATAGTATACTAAGTGTTGGAATCAACCCAACAATATCATCTCGAATACGGTCGTTTCAAAGACGGTTAATATTGATGCAGGTGAAGATATTTGTACTAAATATGGATATGCAATTTTGTAACCGAAAAGCGATTTGTTTATATAGATGGATGGATGAGTTACGTATAACTCTGTTAGATTAGAAAATTTTGAGATGAAACTTGGTATGTTTACCAAGTTGAGTGTGTGGAGTGTGAGGAGTAAGATTTAGTTGTGCCGTTCCAGAGATCATTAAGATATTTTAATTTTGAGGTGTACTTTACACGAAACTCCTACGACATTTTCAATATTTACTGGAAAATGGATGAATTTTCTTTCATGAAATATTTTGCTTGAATAGACGTAAGTACATTTAAAATTATGGTATAGTTTTGTTTTTTATTAAAATCTTTGACATTTAGAAAATTTCAAAAATCTTTATATTTAAAACACTAATAATCGTTTAGAAAGAAGTGTGAGCATCACACTCAACCAAATATCGTGATATTTCTTTTAAATGAAAGGTAGTGGGGTATTTTTGACCTCTTGCTATTATTTACAAGTTTTTTTTAGAACGAACACTAAATTTAATAAAATCACAAAATTAATGTATTGATGTAAAATTATGTGTAAAAAATGTAAAATTAATGTCATTTATTCATTACTTCATTGTGTCAGTTGTAATCGTTCTATTGAAGACATTCGATATTGTCTCTTTGAGAAAACTCGTGAGTGTAAAAATGTTGGTACAGAAGGTAATATAGCGAGTTCTTAGCGCTAATTAGTGTGATTCCCTAGTGCTTAACTGTACAGATCTTGGCAAATGTAATGCATTTCCATTATTTTTTCAGAAAGATGTTAAACATTGCGTTCACAGTGAATAGTGAATATATTGTTCCACTAAGTGAAAAACCTCCCTTATTTCATAAGCCTTTACCGGGAGAAGTGGATCAGGGTATCAACTAATGTCACTGCAGTGCATTTGACCGGGGGGTCCTAAGTTCGAATTCCGACTGGGCTGGATATTCGACACTAGTTTGTCAGCTACGTCTAATTCAGTCGCTGTCTGGAGGAGAATTCTAGAGGCCGGCTACTCTGTCCGGTAGTTTTCCGTGGTTTCTCCGATCAACACCAGGTGAATGACGGAGCAGTACCCTAACAAACGGGCCACGGACCGCGCGCGACCTTTCCTTCCTCTTCCTTGTCATATCCTCCCTATACCTACACATACACGCACATGGACTACACTACCACCCTTGTAGAGGGACCTGTCGCGAGGTTAGAGCTCGTCCCAGCTGGGGCGGGAGAATCGTGAAAATCCCCCAAAACCGGCGGGTAGGTCGACGCGCAGAGGGTCGGCGCCCAAGCGAGATCTGGCCATCCAGCGGGGGAACATTACCGCCGTCTCCCGCGATTTAAAACATGCATACACTTAAGTACTAATTACCTTAGAAGTTGACGAGCAGCCGGTCGCTACAATTCTCCTCCAGACAGCAACTAAATTCGACCTATAATCCTCTCATCGTCGAAACTCAAACTCTAGGACATTCTGGCCATAACTAGTTAGTTAGTTAATGCCTTATTTTACGTGGCGAGACTCGGATCATCAAGCCCGCTTCTCCGTCTGACCACGCACATTTGGGTAAGCTCCTTTCACCATCTAGCGAAAAAAGGAGGTATTATGTTGGGCGATAAAACATGCGACTTCAATTTAGCTCAGCGACTTCTTTTAGGCTTGATGATAGTTAACATGCAGTAAATCTACTACATGGGACTGCCGCTTTTACTTCCCCTCCGAAGGAAGGCTTACGAAGGATTTTTTTCGCCCTTAAAAATCCACGGCTTCGATCGGGATTAAACCCTCAACCTTGGGTAGAATAGTTCGGTACGCTAATGTTTATACCACAGAATCCGGTCATACGCACTGCAGTGACATGATTTGTAGCCCAGATCCACCTCAGCCGGTATGAATGAAAAAGTTTCGGAATCCCCGATAAGGAGGATAATGATAAAGGTTGCGCCACGCCCACTCGGACTGCAGCCGCCCACGCCCTCCGCTCGCCCCTCATCGCGCCCGCCAGGCGCCCGTGGGCGCGCGCAGACAGGCCGTTGAATGGCACGCGGGCGCGGTGGGGAGGAAGTGTTGGCGCACGAGCAGGTGCCAGGGACAGCGAACAAGTCCACGCCACCAAAGGGAACACCTGTCGCTCTTGCACGTAAAATTAGTACGTACATAACAATTCGGTACAAACAGGTTGGTTGATTAGTGATTCCGGGAGCGTCAACACCTTAGGTCATTAGTCCCGTAAGAGTAGTACATGTTCCCCCCCTCGGGCGATAGTGGTGATCTTTCCCTGCTGGATGGTGAGATCCGGCGCCGACTTACCGTCTGCTAGCGGGGTTTCCCCCTAACCAGGACTCTCCCACCAACGAGGCTCCGCCCCAGCCGGGACAAGCTCTAAGCTCCCGACCGGTCTCCCGGGATATGTGGTAGTGTAGTGCATGTTAGTGTAAGTGTGTGTGTAAGGGGAGAGGATAAGACAAGGAAGAGGAAGGAAAGATCGCGCGCGGTCCGTGGCCCGTTTGTTAGGGTACTGCTCCGGCATTCGCCTGGTGTTGATCGGAGACCCCACTGAAAACTACCGACCAGAGCAGTTGGCCGCTAGAATTCTTCTCCAGACAGCGAGTGAATTCGACCTAGCTGAAAACCTAGTGTCGAAAATCCTGCCGCCGTCAGACCTCGAGCCATGAACCTTCCGGTCAGAGGCGCTGCGGTGACATAAGTTGATGCACTGTTGAGTTACAGCTCCCGGTATAACAATCAATGACCTATGAAAATATGACCTAATTGTAACCATCAGTAACAGTTAATACACTACTCGAATAAATATAATTTCAATGAGCTACCTGGTTGGGTACAATATTGAAGATGAAAATTCTTTCCCTTTATGAAATCTGTTCTTCAAAGATATTACTTCACATTTTGTTATGCAAAATTTTTCAAGAATATGGGTAAATATTGTGTAGTTTTATGTGAAATTTAGGCGAACTTCGTTGTTTTTTCGAAAATTACCATAAAGTAACATTTCCCCAAAATTAAAATTTATATTAGAGTTTTTACTCTAAAATTTATGTTAGAGAAATCTGTTCTACAAAATTAGATTTTTAAGTATGGTCATGCACAATTTTGTGAAAAAATAACGAGTAGTTTTTACGTAATTTTTGTTTGAAGATCAAGAAATTTATAAAAAATATTTACTCAAAAATAACTTCAAATAATTTCTTTAAATTGTTTCCTCGAATGGAGAAAAAGACGCTTAAAACACGTCCTGAGTCCGTTTCTCAGAGAACTCTCTAAATTGTCGAAAACTGCAAGTTAGAAATAATGCGAGGAAGTGTGTTCTATTGGAGCGTCACTTGTTTCCTGACGTAACTCACGTAAAGTGGAGCTGGTCTATTAATAATAATAGGTTGCATCGCAGCCATTTGTCAATTGACATTTAGGTTCATGCAATGCGCTTGACGTTCATGCGATTCCGATTTTCTGTGGCAATTGTACCCTGCACTTGTCGCTCCACGTTAATATTGGCTGGGGTGCCAAAGAAGAAGAAGAAGAAAAAGGAGGAGAAGAAGAAGAAGAAGAAGGAGAAAAAGAAGTAGTAAAAGAAGAAGAAGAAGAAACAGGAGGAAACGAATGGGGAGCAGGAAGAGAAGGATATAAAGAAAAAGGCGGAGATGAAGAGTGTGGAAGACGAGGTGAAGGGAGGAAAAAGAAGAAGGAAATACTACGAAATAAAGGAGAGACCAGCAACAAGTGTTGCCTTGTAGTATTTCCATCCGGGAGATCTTTGAGATCGAGTCCCGATGAAGGAGGATTTTCGATAGCTATGTCCTATTCACTCGCTTTCAGGAGGAGAAAATCAGTGGCCGGCTGTTTTCTGTGGTTATCCGATCAATACCTGACGAATGTCGGACCAGCTCCTTAAAAAACGCGAGCCTATCTCTCCTTACTTCCCTTGTCTTATAGTTTCCCCTCATTCAGACATACACTTACACTTACACACACTACAGTACCACACGTACGGACCTGTATTCTGACCAGTCAGGAGATTAGAGCTCGTCCAGAGGGAAATAGTCCCCAATGACGGATAAACCTGGAGGGGAAAATCCCCGGAAGCACTTGCAGTTCTGCACTGAGTCTCGTTTTTGGCGAGAGAGAAACTCCGGCTTCTCCCGAGATGCAACATGCATTACACTAACGGGATTAATTACCATAACAGTTGACATGCCAAGAAACTCAAGCAATCAAGGAGGATAAGAAAGGGAAGGAGAGATGAAAATGTAAAGAAAATAAAGAAGGAGAAGACATCAAGATACCATACAGTAATAGTAATAGTGGTAGGAGTGGCAGTTATAGTATTGTTAGATGTGATAGTAGTAGTGATAGTAATGGTAGTGGAAGTGGTAGTGGTGGTGGTGGCGGTAGTGATGGCGATGGTGGTGGAAGAAGTAGTGATCGTATAGTGCTAATAGCATCAGTGAGACTAGCTAATAGTAGTGGTATTAGAAGTTGTGGTAGCAACTGTGGTAGTGCTAGTAGTGGTGGTAGCAGTAGCGGAATGTGAGTGGTGGTGGTAGAGTGTTGTTAAGAGTGTGGTGGGAGGTGTGGAAAGGGTAGCGAAAGTTATAGTGACAGTGGTAGTGGTAGTAGTACTAGTGGTAGTAGTAGAACTAGTACTCGTGGTGGTAGTAGTAGAAATGGTGGTAGTAGCGGTGGTATTAATCGCATTGGTAGTAGTAGCGGTGGTAGTATTAGTAGTGCTAGTAGTAGCAGTAGCACTCGTAGTAGCGGCGGCAGAAGTAGCGTTGGTAGTAGACGCGGTGGTAATACAATTGTAGTTGCGGCGGTAATGGTATCAGTGGTAGTAGTAGTATGGTGGCAGTAGTGGCAGCGGTAGTGAGTATCAGTAGCAGTAGATGTAGCGGTAATTGTAGTACTGGATGTAATAATGGTAGCGGTGTAGTAGTAGTAGTAGTAGTAGTAGTAGTAGTAGTAGTAGTAGTAGTAGTAGTAGTAGTAGTAGTAGTAGTAGTAGTAGTAGTAGTAGTAGTAGTAGTAGTAGTAGTAGTATTAGTAGTAGTAGTAGTAGTAGTAGTAGTAGTAGTAGTAGTAACGGTGGTAGTAGTGGCAGCGGGGGTAGATGTAGCGGTGGTAGTAGTGGCGGTGGAAGTAGTGGGGGTGGTGGTAGTGGCAGTGGCAGTAGTGGCGGAGGTAGATGAGGCGGTGGTAGTGGCGGTGGTAGTCGTGACAGTGGTGCTAGTTGCGGTGGCAGTAGTGGCGGCGGTAGTAGTAGTTGCCAATGTAGTATTAGTGATAACAGTGGTGGGAATAGTTGTAACAACTGCAGTATTAATAATGGTAGTAGTGGTGTTACTAATGGTAGTTGTCGTGGTAGTAGTATAATATTTTTTAGAGTAGTTGTAAATATTTAGACTGAGGATTACAATGATTATTATTCTAATGTGAAAGTATTTACCATCCTGTGCGCGTGGTTTATTAAACTCAAACTCTAGCTAGGAAGAATCCTATTAGGAACCATTTTGTAAAGTTAGCACAGGGTTTTATGTGATAAATTTAAGAAAGTGGACGCTTTTTACTTTGTTGCATACGCAAGCTAGTTTTTGTATTATTTCTTTTAGAAGAGCGGATATTTCCTTGAGTGATGTATTGTGTGTGCTATGTCTATATTATGTTGGTTTGTTTTTGAGGAAGATTCTGGATGTTAAAAGTGTGTCAGAGTGTATTTATTCGTGACTTTCGACCGACATTCGATTATCCTTTGAGATCATTGTTTTCAAGTAATCAGTTCAATTGTTGTCAGGATAATAAGTTAGGTTACAAGCAACAAAGGGATGCTAAATGCATCTGTAATGCATTACACATGTTCTTATATATGCCAGAAATGTACTATATTTAGTTCAATGTTCACATTAAATTTAATTTATGTAGCACTTTCTCCACAGAAACAAATCTAGAAACTGCGGAATTCTGCTCCTTTTATTGTACAGTGATGTGAAAGGGAGGACTTTCATCACACGCTCTAGCCGCAGGTAGCAATTTATCCAGCGCTGACATTGTTCATGGTAATACGTAATTCGCTTATGTAAGAGGAATTTGTTGCTCTCTGACTTGGAATGGAGACTACCCAAAAGATCCAGTGATGTGATAATCGACGTGGTAGCCTCGAGGCTAAGATAAAGGCGAAGAAAATGCATGGCCGACCAGCGACCACTTCCTTGCTTGAAGAAAAGACATGTTAATAGTTAAACGTCCATGATAAACATCTCCAATTCTCAAGAACAATACAAAATATCAAAATCATAATATACATTGTTCATTTTTCGCATGAAGAGAGATACTCGAAAATTAATATCAGAAACTGAGCCATTCCCTATTTACGTTTCAAAGAAATTTGTGAAAATTTGATTGCATGTCAGTTTAGCAGAACTAATTTTCGAACGAAACTATTTTTATTTGTAGCAGCGTAGTAGATCTAGTAAGCACTTACAATTACGAATAAGTTGTTAAAAACATACAGTATGTGAACTGTGCTTAAATATTTTTGCAGTCGGAGTGAAATAAAAATTTCCTAAATTCATATATTTTCAGATGCTCACCTTTCCTATAATACACATG
The DNA here is from genome assembly GCA_011170035.1 of Teleogryllus occipitalis. Lineage (NCBI taxonomy): Eukaryota > Metazoa > Arthropoda > Insecta > Orthoptera > Gryllidae > Teleogryllus > Teleogryllus occipitalis. Next base: position 173,264 of record BLKR01000292.1, read on the forward strand.
CCATAAAAAAGTCTCGGGGAACGTAGAATTGATATCACAAATCTGACGTTTCTACAAAGCTTTCCTTATAATAGAAGCGGCTGGAATTGCAACCAGTAATGAACAAATGAAAGAAGAGAATTGAACATCCTTACGCATTTATAACGCATGAAACACACTTAGAAAGCAATGTATTCGTCAGATGCTTAGATTTGTATTTCGTATCACGCTACACGGAAAATATAATAATAAAAACGAAAACCTTACGACTAATTCTTCAACGATTGCTTTAATTACCCCATCATTAAATGCGCTATATTGCTAAATACGATGCATGACGCGCGTGCACTTACCAGTGGTAATTAGTGCAATATAAGGTGAAGGTTAAGCACCCCGCTATAGACCTCGAAGGCGTCCTTGAATCGTGTGCAGTTAGGACAGCACTGTTATTCGGCCTCGAGTTCAGGTGACCAGCTCCACGTCACCTTATCCTTTGGGGAGGTCCTGCTGGAGCCAAGATGGGGGGTCCCAGAGGCTGCAGCAGGCGATCAGAGGCAGAGCAAAAATCCTTGCGGTGTTGCCGAGGTTCGAACCTTGGCCGCTCTACCAGTCAGTGGCCTCTCCACTGATTGACGACGGCTCGTTACTGCACAAAACATCTTTCAATAAATAGTTCACGGCCGTCTCTGTTTTGCTCGCGGCCTCGGGAAAGTATTTTCGCGGGACAGCACGCCAACATGTACTCAATGACCACGGGCACACGCATTTCGAGAGCTTGGCATGCATAAGTAAAGTTCTTGTGAACTATTTAGTTCATAAAAACAGAGCAAACTTTCGATCAATTAAGAGCAGTGGCACACATATTTCTGGTATAAAATATAGAAACGTGAGACGCATTTTTGTGTACCTTTGAATGAGTGAGAAACTTTTCATAAATTTTGTTTTTTCCAAGAAATATCGACTTTAATAATATTGATTAGCAGTATTAGTAGAAACATTGTAGCTATGGTAAACTAACGTATACTCTTAGTAATATTATAATGATTACACTAATTATTGTGATTAGAATTAAACCAATAACTTAATACGTTTTAAACGACATTAACAAGTTCGACCATTAACCGATGGTGCAACTATTCTGTAAATTACATATTACATTTCCTCTCATTACGTTAACATATTTTCAATAATTCATTAAGTTTTTATGATTTAATACAAGCCTTCCGTTTTTGAGAGTCCAAAAAAGTACTTATATTATTATAAAATCAATAGAATCATTAATTTTGATCCATCCAAAATGTTGAACGAGTTTTTGAAAACAATACCGAAGACTACACTTCAAAGAAATATGCGAAGGTTCCTACTATTCCCACTACATACGCGCTCGTTGCTACCAACTATATTTTGACTCATACATCACCACATATACGGCCCTCAGATTTGTCTGCGTAATTATTATTGAATTTTGACATCAAATAGCAGGAGAGAAATTTTATTAATATTTTGGTATGTAGATTCTTTTTAGTTATAGATACGAATATTACAGACAGATTCTTTTAAAATTCCATTTAATTCTGATCTGACATTGGAGATAAGACTAGCTGCTCCCGGTTCCTTCCATGAATATGTCGTTTAATCTAAATACATATACTACCTACAGAAATATATTTGTCCTGTGAAGAGAATGCGAGACCCGGAAAGAAAAAGAAGTCTCTAAAAATTGCTTTTCTGAGGCATCGCGCCTTTCCACTATCTGCTTCATGTTCATCATCGTTGTCGTGGCGTAACGCTGTTGTGTCGGTACGCTTACGTTGTCGTCGTCATCATCGAGTTCATCCTTCCCGCAATCTACCTCAATTCCGTCACAAGTGATTTTATAAGTACTATTTATTAGAAATATATTCATTATGTAGATGAGTATACAACTGCGTTCGCAAAAAATGAACATGAATATGAAGTGGAGGACTCATCCAATCGTGATCGCCCTTGACAAGTGAAAAAATATATACCATCATCATCATGATCAGAAGTAGCAGTAGCATGGATTAAGCTCATCTAGCCTATTCGGGTAAAGTTGTTTAGAGAAGATCATCTATTCTTTGGTATTCCTTGAATTTACCATTTACAAAGAAAGTATAATGACAGATTGTTCTAGTAGGCCTATTACTCTCTCCCAAAAGGAAAAAGAGTAGTAGGAAGATCAAAGGAGAAAAATATATTTACATGCATATAATATAAACATCCCATTGACACAACATTCTAGATTCGCTAAATCTAAATCTTACTAAAATAAATATTTTAATTGCTTGAATCTTCTTATATCTTGACAGGATATAATACATTTATTTTATTTGAGAATATGGTACGTGAGAAATGAATATGAAAGCATTACTTTTTTTATAATTAATTACGAACCCGCGATCCTTTCGTCCAAGATCGCCACGGTACTACTGCCTTAGCAATATTGGCTATCCGGACTGGCTATTATTATTATTATTATTATTATTATTATTATTATTATTATTATTATTATTATTATTATTATTATTATTATTATTATTATTATTATTATATCGGTCATTTCTGATCACATTACACGCTCTCTTCTGAGGCCCAGTCACAACCTATCTTAGAAAGAGACGTGTGCAATTATGAGAATCAGCTGTTCAGCTGTATGCCTTCGTAAGAGAAGATTGTTAAGTCTTAAATTGTGAAGTGATAGGACGATGATGAGGGGTGAGTGGACAATCACAAATTCAACCATGCCTAAGCAGGACTCGAATCTGCAGCCCCCTCGGCGCAGACGACGGCTGCCGCAACCGCTTGCGCCACGGAGCCGGCTTGTTGTTGTTGTTGTTATTGTTGTTATTATTATTATTATTATTATTATTATTATTATTTAATGGCACAATTGTTAGCCGGTTCTCTTTGAGATATCTGAAAAAAGAAAAAAAAACTTGTTTTTAATAGTTTTAATGCACTTACGAGTACATTGGTTAAACGCTGGCAATTACTTTACTATCTTTCCGGCATTAACATGAAATGTTCGAACTTGATTCTACATATTCACAATAATTAAAGCTAATTTTTCAATGTAACAAAAAATTAAACAATAATTTCAATCGATAGATTTTCATGAAACTTTTTGTGCTCGGAAATGGAGGAGCATGGCAACTGCAACACATTTAAAATTTATGTTTACAATGAACTTGCAAAGTAACGAAAATACTGGTCGATATTAATCACTAAAATACGCGACGGAGGTGCCAAGCTCAGCTAGTATGTCATGTTTGACCATATTTATACAATTGACGTATAATACACTTTATATAGAACTATTTACAGTTTTACCATATGGCTTCGAGAGCCTCTTCCTCAAATTGTCAGCGCGAGCCCAGTGCATCAACTGATGTCGCTGCAGCGCCTCTGACCGGGAGGTCCAAGGTTCGAGTCCTGACGGCGGCAGGATTTTCGACACTAGCTTTTCAGCTAGGTCAAAATCAGTCGCTGTCTGAAGGAGAATTCTAGCGGGCTGCTGCTCTGATCGGTAGTTTTCCGTGGTTTCTCCGATCAACACAAGGCGAATGCCGGAGCAGTACCCTAACAAACGGACCGCGCGCGACCTTTCCTTCCTCTTCTTTGTCCTATCCTTACCCCGTACACACACACACACACTTACACTAACATGCAATACTCTACCACACAAGCCGGAAAATTGGTCGGGGACTTAGAACATGTCCCGGCTGGGGCGGTGCCCTGCTGGTGAAAGATACCTGGTTGAGAGAAAACCCCGTTGGCCGACGGTAGGTCGGCGCCGGATCTGGCCATGTAGCGGATGAAGACCACTGCCACCTCCCGTGCAGAAACACGCACTACATTTATGGGACTAATGACCATAGTAGTTGATAAGCCAGGAATCACTAACAACCAATCAATCTCCGATTGTCATGTTAACTGTCAGGTTAAAAATGTGGAATTAACGATTTGAACACATTTTCGGAAATAAAAATGTTTCATCACGCAACGCTGCGGAGTCCGTTTCAAAATTTCCAGGTGGCCACTAGCCCCTTGAATCCCCATTTGCGCACGCCTATGACCATCATTATCGCCTAACATTCATCCTTCTTGCCATCTATCACTATCGTTTCATAAATAAATGAAACGAACTTGATAACGAATGTGAAGGCTCATGTGCCACTTTCCTATTACATAAAGAACCTATGGCCGTTGAGAAATTGGGCCGGAATTCGGGCAGGGCTTGAGTGAGTGTAGGTATCCCCTCAGGGTCTTTGCCGGTTGTGATGTGTGCGAACGGTGATACGCTTCCTCAAATTCTCCATTGGCATGATAAATTGCTCTACTCATTCTTCTGTGCGATCCCTTACCTTGTAATTGGATATGGTAGACGATAAATGAAAATGATGGTACAGGAAACACTTTCCTCAAAATATTTAAATGCTGCTTTTAGGAACATGTGCTTTATAAAGAGAGGTTCGGAAGGCAAGCTAGATGTGTCAGACATGTCTCATTTTACTAGCTGATACACGTTGATCATCATTCTCTTCATCGACATAATTATCCCATTCGTTCGTCCTCCTTGCGATCTGTCCATTCTCCGTAAGTGAATACGGTGGGTGGCACATGAATATGGAGGCTCCCGAGTCATTTTCCTATTAATAGAAAAATGTTTACATTGAAGAAATATTCAGACAGGATGTGAGTAGGGTTGGATTTTTTTAAAGTTATTATTTTTTATAAGAATGATTTACAAAGTTCTGTTGTAGGAAAATCTTCATTTGTATTGTTGACTTAAAACTATTGACTTAAAACTAACTTATTATAAACTAAATCTAATCTAAACTACAATTGACGAGGGAACTCACAGAGCACCTCTAAAGTTACTAAGATTGAAAAACATGTTCAGAAAAGAATGGATATTCTGTTTTATTCTAGTTGGATTTTCATTATATTTTCCTATGTTAGTATGTCTATCATGATTAATGAGGGGGAGGTTTGGATAGAAATTTTTGGCAAGAAAGGCTAGGGGGTGTGCAATGGGATTTAGGTTAAGTTCGAGTTGTAATTATTTATTAGAAATTAACCAAGGGGTTTGGAAGATGGTTCTTAGGTGTTTGTTTTGGATTATCTGTATTTTGTTGACATTATATTTAGCTGCATTTGTCCAAATAGGATAAGCGTAAGTATAAGAGATCTTATGATAGTTTTATATAAGGGGATGCCATTATTTAGTGAAAGTTTACTGTTATTTATAAGTGGGTTTAATTGAAGTATTTTGGCTTTGACTTATTAAACTTTGGTATCTATGTGTACTTTCCAGTTAAGTGTAGTGTCCGTATGAAGTCCAAGGTATTTAAGGGCATTGTTATGAGGAGTCCAAGGGATTATTTTGTTGTTCATTTTAAACGGAATGGAAGGATAGAATGTGTAAAGGCCGGGCAACCGCAAATCTGTGCGAAATCGAAGGCGACGACACCTGGAAGATCTCTTCTTTCCCTCAGGGTCTGTAGCATAAACGCACGGGGATACTTTTGCTTGGTTGCACCATAAACAGTAATAAGAACCTCCTCGTCCACCCTCCATCGCCGTCTACCCCATTCCATAGATGAATATAGTGATCGATGTATAAATATGAAGGCACAGAAGCGACCTTCGTTGAAGAACGTAAATACTGCCTTTATAAACATGAGGTGGATGAGGACAATTGGGTCGGAATAAGAGTATTCAAATTAATAATAATAATAATTATTATTGTTATTTATATAAATGATAATATTAATATTTGGCATTTTTAGGGGCGGTTTAATCCCATTTTTGCCAGATAATAGTGCTCCCAGATCTGGGCACTATTATCTGGGCTGTTTTTGTTTATTATCCACGCCTGGGGGTAAGGGTGGCGAGCATGATGTATTCCTATCTCCGTACCTCCATACTCGACCTGTCTGAGCATTTATTTCGTTACACAGCTATAGAAAGAAACGATTGTAATGGAAAGCTGCTTCTCTTTAAATCTGGACTGGGTATCGAACCCGAAGTCGCATCACGGAAAGATAGTAAGCGGACGAGCCAGCGAGGGCCATAATAATAATAATAATAATAATAATAATAATAATAATAATAATAATAATAATAATAATAATGATGATAAAAACAACAACAACAACAGCCCCGAGGCGTAGGCGGTTCCAGAATATATCGTCTTAAGACGAGGAGGCTGCAGGTTCGAGTCCTGCTTAGGCATGATTGTATTTGAGGTTGTTCCTTTACTCCTCCTCCTCCTCCTTCTCCTCCTCATCATCATCTTGCTCTCATCTCACAATTCATAATTCAAAGCTTAACAACCTTCTCCTACGAAGATATACAGCCAAAAAGCTGATCTCTATAATGACACACGTTAACCTGACTCCGCGGTAGAATATGACTGGGCCTCGGAAGAGAAGCTGTAGCGTGGTCAGAAGTGACCGATACACTAATAATAATAATAATAATAATAATAATAATAATAATAATAATAATAATAACAACAACGTTTGCGACGAGTCTCTGCTCATCAAGCTTCTTCTTCTTCTTCCCAGGCAGTATAAATGATTGAATTTGCACTTCCCTACTCGGAGGGCTGTGAGGAGCGAAGTCAGCGCCAAGTGGCAGCCGCCCCTTCCGCCCAGGGCCCCGCGACGCGTGTGACGTGCGTCGTCGGTTGGGTTGCACCATTAGCATGAAGAAGTGTGGTTAACGAGTTCGGCGCGCCCCGCTGCCCGTTGAGCCATGCACCGCCCGCCCGCCCGCCCGCGGGCAGAAGGGGGCGCGGCGCGGGGCGGCACGGCCGTTGGGCAACGGAGCTGGACACGCGCCCGCCGGCCCGCCCGCCCGCATGCGCGCCATGTAACGCGCAGCCACACGCCACACGCTCGCCTTGCGCAACGCCCCCGCGCAGATCGCAGGTGGCGCCGCGCCGCGCCGCGCCGCGCCGCTCCCACACACGCCACGCTCCCTGCGCCTGCGCCGCCCCGCTCGCATTCCGAGCCGCACTTCCACGCGCTTTGCGAGGCCGCTGGCGGTCAGGTGCTGGCGAAAAGTGGCACCTACGCCCCTCTTCAAATTCACTTACGAGAGGCAGGTGATGGGGGTGTCTGTGTGTGCGAGAAAGAGAGAGTGAGAGATGAGAGAGACGGAAGGAGGACGAGAGAGACGGGAGAAGGAGCAGGAGGGAGAGGGGCAGTGGGGAAGAGAGAGAGGAAGAAAAGGAGAAAGAGGAAGAAAGGGGAGAAGGGGAGAAGGGGGAGAGGGCGAAGAGGAGAGAGGGAGAGACGGAGTGAGGGAGGGAGAGGGATAAAGACAGAGGGAGAGAGTGAGAGGAGAAGAAGAGAGAGAAGGAGAGAGAGGAGGCAAGGAGACGGGGTGAGCGGGAGAAGGAGCAAGAGGGAGAGAGTGACAGCAGAAGGCGGAGAGGGAGAGAAAGAATATATAATTATTGATGATGATGATGAACTTGTAATAGATGATGGAAATCATTAGTTTTTCCTCAGCTTTGCTCGGATTAAGGCTCTCATTTCTCCTTTTTTTCAAGGCAGCATTTATGTACTTAGCACAAAGTGGCACCTCTGCCTTCCTTCATAGTCACGTAGTCATATGGGGGTAGGAGTATGTGGTATGATTGTGTGTGAGAGTGAGGGAATTGAATGGATGCCTTATTTTATGTGGCAAGACTCAGGCCATGAGGCCTGCTCTTCCGTCTGACCACGCAAATTTCGTTACGCTTTTTTGATTTGCGTTTAGTGGAATGCGGCAACTCCAACTCCGTGAATATTCACTTCTAAGTGAATTGGGGGAGATGTTATGTTATGATGATAATGCTGTGCTAAAGGTGATCATGAAAATGACGGACCGGGAGCGGTAGCTCAGTGCATCAACTGTTGTCATTGCAGCGCCTCTGACCGAGAGGTCCTAGGTTCGAGTTCTGACGGCGGCAGAATTTTCGACACTAGCTTTTCAGCTAGGTCTAAATCAGTAGCTGTCTGGAGGAGAATTCTAGAGGCCGGTTGCTCTGATCGGAAGTTTTCCGTGGTTTCCCCGATCAACACTAGGCGATTGTCGGAGCAGTACCCTATGGGCCACGGACCGCGCACGACCTTTCCTTCCTCTTCCTTGTCCTATCCTCTCCCCACACACTCACTAACACACACACCCCCACACACTTTCACTAACATGCACATGCACTACACTACCACATATTCCGGGAGACCGGTCGGGAGCTTAGAGCTTGTCCCGGCAGGGGTGGTGCCCCGCCGGTGAGAGAGTCCTGGTTAGGGGGAAACCCCGCTAGTCGACGATAGGTCGGCACCGGACCTTGCCATCCAACGGGGGAAGATCACCGCCATCTCCCGAGAAGAACATGCACTACACTCACGGGACTAATGACCAAAGCAGTTGACGCGCCCGGAAACACGAAAAAAGCAATCAATCAATGAAAAGTATGATGTTGACGATCATGGAGTTGATAAAAAGAGAATTTATATAGCAAAGAAGTCTGATGAGGTTGCGGGCAAAGCCACTGTAGTAGATGCGAGTGAATGCCATGAGGCAACCGTTCTTTCTCCGCGACTTCAGCGTTTCCCAGGTCTCTTCACCCTAAACGACGATTAACATGGTGCAGCTCACACAGGACTCCTTTTACTCTTTACACGTTTGTACTGCAGGAAGCAGCTTCGGGTTATATAGATGTTAGAAATCCTCGTTTTTTGCCTTTTCCAACAATTATCCGCTTCCTGTACCATTAATTTAACGGATATCTATAAAGGCCTCACTGTGATTGAAAGTGATGGCGTGGCAAGTGAGGCTTCAGCAGCATATTTAACACAGTATTTATTGTTAATAAAGCCAGAAAATACTGATAGTCAATACAATACTTCATCCATATATTGTTTTGTAATTCATATCGTATGCAGATAATGAATTATTTTCATTTTATAATGTCTTCTGGATGACATTGTTTTAGAGTACCTCACATGACAGTAATTACAAATTAAACTGCCTTTCCAGCATTTATTCGCAAAACTTCTTAGAAAAACATCTACATCGAGATCTCGCAATTTCTGGTGTCAAAAAAGGGAACACAGCCAAAATTCTTGTTTTGCAGAGAAAAAAATACAGTTCGGTCTATTCGAAGAAGGCGAAATAAATATTGATGTCTAATATATCTGCAGACGTTATTGGACATTTTTCTTTATTTTTCAGGGATTTAAGCCTGCCGACAGCCGGTTATCCTTTATATCCCGATGGGTTGCATATTCGATCATACACTAGACACCAACACACTTGCGGGCTCCTCTAACCTGGCGTCAGCAGAGGTCCTCCGCGACAGCACATACACGAGAGGAAAGGGAAAAACGACCATCCAGAAAAGGCGGGACTCGAACCAGCAGCTCTTCAAACAGAAGCGCAGAACCGCTACGCGCTCTTAGCCAGCTCGACCATCCAAGACGGTTTGAAAACTCTAAGAGTTTTAAACGATATACATTGGGAGAGCGGTAGACGTTGAATAAGTTAATCAAATGATGATGATGATGATGAACGCAGAAATGGTGGTGGGAAAGAGAAAGGGAAATGAGGGAACTCCGTGAAAACTTCCTGTGACCCCTGTTGAAAGTCCACCGCAAATTCCCCCATGCGCAAGTGAGGATTGAACCCTGGCCCCCGGAGGCGGAACGCGAGCGCGCCGGTTACTCCGCTGGGGGGTCCACTATCTGGAAGGATCAGCTGCACGCGGGGTGGGTGGGTGGGGGCGGTTTAATTGGGCGCGTTCAATAAGCGTGAGCTTTGGCATTTGACTGGAAACAGCGCGACTTTTTTGTGCTTAATTTAAGCACCGCTTTTCAACGACACCAGTTCTCCAAATCCTTCTTGCTAAATGTATTTTTACTGCAGTAAAGTGAATCATTATACGCATTATTTTGGCTTTTTTGTTTACCTGTCAACCCGAGATATGATCTCGTGTTCTTGGTCGTCCATCACACGAACTAGTTATGAACATTATGGTTTATAATAAGTTACTGCATATACATATTAACTTTTTTGTGTACATATATATTAAAATTAGATGTGTGAATGAAGTTACATTAGAAGTACCTGAGAGGTGGTTGTACTGAGTATCAGAAAACCTCGCAATTTTGAATAAATGCAATTTTACGGTCATGTGCATTATCTTGTGTGGAGTTATTGATATTATTTACATCTCAAAGGTATAGGTAAAAGTACCTCTGTGTAATCTGTACCTCTGTGCCGATGTGGCCCAAGAGGGAGGTGAATGGGGCCCCACCTATTCGTCGCCGTTGGCACAAGGAGGAGGTTCTGTGGCTAGCACAACTCACCGATCGCCTGTACCCCCAGAAAAGATCCTGGTACTCACTTGGAAAGGAGACTGAGTCGACCTGACAGCCGTCCTGAATGGAAATCACCACATAAGAATCCCAAACTACGTCGGTATTCGAACCTGGATTTTCCAGGCCAAGACGCCAGCGCCCCACCCATCCACCGCGACTCCATTACTTACATCTAATGATCTTCGTTATGGAATAAATCATAAAAATGATTCAAATATATTTCTTAAATGAAATAATAGAGGTTAAAAGTGATATTAACATTGACGGATTTTCACTGCAGCTGATTGTATGGATAAGAAGATGCCATTTTGAATAGTTTTTTTCGTGATTTCCTTGAATCATTTCACGGGGAATACTGGAGCAGTATTTTAAACAGGCTGCGGATCACTCCCTTTACCTCCTCCATCCTGGCCACCTCCGCTCTTCATTCTGATAGTCTGGCTTACACTCGAGTCCCATATAACCCTACCCCTAACGACAAGTAAGAAACCGAAAATAGGTATTTGGAGATCGTGGATGGCAAGCCAGAGCACGAACTGCGCCGTCGGAGAGAGCTTGAAAGTGATGCTGCACACAAATGGGAGTGAATGGCAATGCAGCAACTCAGGTTTTAATTTACGTAACTCTCGTCTTCCTTCTCGTGTCTGTATAATTATATAAATCTCCGACATGGTGCGTGCAATCTATTTTTCTTTTGAAGTGACAAAATTATAAGGGTGTGCAAAGCTACGATGTAAGAATTAGCGAGATTAACTGTTTACCTTCTCGTACACTTATTTTAAAGAAAGTTACGTAATAGTGGAGCTAAAGAATAGCGTGCACTTTCTCACACATATTAGTTTCCTGTTCTCTTCGCGTCTAAAAGTCTGTCAGTGCCACCTGCACTGACCGTTCCTCTGAGGTGTGGTGAAACCCACACCGAACATTTTACAGACATATCTTTGTCCTGTATCTTTACGTATTTGCCCATGATTAGAGCCCGAAAGTTCAGGCATTTATTTTACCTAAAAATAGTAGGCAAAAAGCATTTATTTTTACTTTACTGCATTTTGTTTACTTTATATAATTTACATTAGCTCTCGCGGAATTAACGTTTGTTTGTAATCTTGATTGCACATCACCATCCGGTATGACTTATTTTCCTCGCGACGCTGTTTCTACGAAATTCTCTTATGGACTCTTTCTTTAATCTTGAAGTGGTATCAATGAAAACGGACTTGTAGATTAGGTTCTTCGCATTTCTATAATCTCCCGAAGGGAAGAGAGAACAAGAAAAAACTGAGAAGGGTGTGTCATGTACAGACAGCTTTATCCTCAAAAGGGATCCAAGGCCATACACAAACATAGAATGAGAATAAGAAAGGCAGAAAAAGGCACAAATAAGGCAAAATGCCAAAAATATGCATAAGTAGCTAAAATAGGCAAAGAAAGGAAAAATGAAAATCTACTAAAACATCTCTAGAAGTACAATTAATTAATTAATTAAAAGTCATACAATCGTAACAATAATAAAAAGGCATTTTGCCAAACTTCCAGTCTCCACCCATGATATTCCTTTGCCCGATATAGGCGCTTGTACCATTGTTCTGGATGTGGGATCCAGTTCCTCAATTAAACAAACACCAGGATAGCGCACAGTTGCCTGTCAGACCAAAATATTATTGAAGGATTAGGGTATACATGTAAATCACAAGACTCAAAATGCCCTCCGCACCTCAAACACAAATAACACATTCTTATTGTACGTGGTATTCGAACGCACAGCCTTAGTGTCCACATACTTACACTCGCCTGCCCGAAGCCCCTGACTCACGACTCCGAATCACATGACCGAACTAACTATAAACGTGTTCCGGCTTTGTAAGACAATCATTTCATAAAACCAATAATAAATATAAGTGATCTTTTTATCCATGAGCGGCCTTAATTTACTTTATAACATTGAATCCATATATCTGAATAACTTTGATACCTTTCGTTTCCACAGCAACAACGCAGTTTCTTTATCATCAAAATCTTTCAACATTGCACTCAGTAACAAGGAAATATTTCAATGGTATTTTTTATTTATCTAAGACCCCTTGCTTATCCAAATGTTATTTACGAATATCACAATATATTAAGAAAATGTTTACACTTAAACGATTTTATCCTGCTACTCGTTCAATTAGCATTTTTGTGTTATGCGAGTGCACCATTATTTATGGATTCAAGAAATTACATTTAGCTTAATGGTTGAGACTGCATTTCAGCAACGCTCTTGGAATTCCCTTATAATTAGAGTACACAATAACGCAATTACCGACTTCCGGTATTGTAGATAATCGAGTATAAGTAATTTACATGTACTTTAATTAGGCCTATTTTAAATGCCAATGTATTTGAAAACTTTTAAATTTTTAGCATACTTTTTACCTCATTAAAAGATAACTACAAAGATAATTACTTTTTAATATTATATAATGTAAACACTCTTACATTTCTAAGATACACGAAGTTTTGAAAAAAGAATAACTCATTAGTAAAAGAAATGTAATGTAATGTTTCTTTTATAATGACAATAGTTATGGTCTATTGCAAACACGAGATATTACCTTGAATTTTTATTTCTTCACTTACAAGGAACAAACCCACAGCTTAGAACAAAGCTTCTAAAACTCGAATCAGTCAAATGGGTCAGGACATTCAAGTGAAATCAGATTTGGCAATCGATTCTATATAACTATTCATTTCAAAGAAAGCACTGCCCTTCAGTTGAACCATGTCAAAGTGAAAAGTGAATCACACTGTCGACTGTAGTACCAAATGAATCGAAAGCTTCCCCATTATACTTGGTTTTTTCTAACGAGACATCTGAGAGTACGATCTCCAAGATGGAATATGACACGGCTTTTCGTGTCTTTTTCGGTCGTACCCCTAGGGTAGCTTGATCTGCAGCACTGCTTGATACGGCCTCGATCATGCGACATCTTGCGGCAAGACCGAGAAAGGCTAAAAATGTCGTGCCATATTCCGTCTTGGAGATACTATCCTCAGATGCCACGTTAAAAAAACCCAAGTATAGATGATGCTCGCATTTTAGCGCCGACCTTCATCCTCACCCCGCACTCGTCCCCTCCGCTCCTTACTTTCAAAATGCTTCAGCCATTGATACGTAAGTGGAACCTGTCAATGCCGATCCTTATATGGCAACCTGATAGTGAAATATCTCTTCCTAAAAAGTCATTGACTGAATAAAAAACATTTCAAGGTATTCTTGCAGTTGGAGCTTGGTGACAGCTGCTGCGGTATTTTATAAGGCAATATATTTAATGCCTTCGCATTGATAAGTATCACAACTGGCAACAATACCAAAAATGATTTCGTAACTCAAGTACATTCAGAATACTCATCGTGAAAACTGGAATAGACACCATTAATTTCTTTGAAATCTTGGAGATGTGAATTCATGTTGCCTTACAACAATATCAGTTTTCTAGAATGTAATAATATATTGTTCACTGAGAGGACTTGTAGAATTTATGCCACGAAATCTAGTTTTTAGAAAGGAATTTCAAGCTACACTACATTTCCATTGTCACGGTTCATTAAATGTAATTAAATGTAATTTTATACATTTAGTGATTGTCAAATAACTTCAACATCGAACTTTAATCATGATCCACTTTCTCTTCTACATCTACGGGAAAGATAGTCATTTATTAGAAAGAAGGGTTTCTCAATTTCATCTCAGGAGTATAAGCTTCGATCGTATGTATATAGATCTTTCTCATTAGTGTCGACACTTTAAAATAACGTTTATACGTGGGCACTACGCGAGTTTTGGGTAGATGAACAAATTTGAATGGTTATGTGGGCTGTATCGTAGCTGTTGGCAGGGTATCCAAGATAAACAGGTCTCGGGCAGTGGAACGAAATACACCTTCCAACCTCTTATCTAACATTGCCGTGTCCTAATATCCTGTTGTCTGATCAGTGCCCCAAAGAGTAAAGCACGTAGCAGAGAGCCAATCAAATGAAGTGCTTGCACAGAATAGAAACTGGAACTCGCTCTGTCAAGATTCGCAAATCTTATTTTTTATATGACTGGGAGAACGAAAAGGTAACAAAATTACCGGTAGTGTAATATTCCATGATTCCCCCAAAGAATAAGGCACAAGTCAAAGAATAAATAGAAAATGCATAACATTAACATGAACTGTAAAAAACAGATGAAGGCGATGTCGCGTAGCGTAGTTTTTGAAGTAAACGGAAAACGCGACAAATTCACAATTGGGACAAGATAGGGCAGTAGCGTTCGTGTAGCGAAGTCGTTTGCAAGTTTATTTGAAGGAAATCGCATCACGCGTTCGAAAGATATGAACATTTTTGTATAGTATAAATTCCAGCTTGTAAACAGACATGATAGCCATTGTTGTGCTTTAAGGTTCAGTGAATCAAAAGGTGTTTGTGGCGAAAATTAAGAGAACGCGTGAAGCAATACAAACAAAACTTTAAGAACCAATAGAATAATCTTTAGAAAATTATGGTAACAGTCGCAACGTTGGGAAACTTCGAGGGGCTACGCCAGAACAGAAAATGTGAATTAAATTAAATGATGTAATATTTTGTAGGAGAAGCGACAGCGATCGTGTGATGTTAAAAGAAAAAAAGAAGCTGACGATCCGACACAACAATGACGAGGAGAGCGCGGTCGAAGTAGCTTGAATACGGACGCATGTTGAAACGCTCCGCAAAAATTTTTATTTTTAATAGAAAATTGCGTTCAGTTTGTGAATAGAGTGAAATATATCGTGTTTAGTAACTGTCGAGTTAATGGAAAGATAAAACGTGGAAGAGATATTTATATATTTTCACGAAAACAGTGTTCGCGGAACACTGTCGCCATATTGTCGGTCGCAGTTAACAAAACTAGTGTAATAATTAGTAGTAGTTTTAATCAGGGATATTCTTCATTTAAAGTAAATTGTCGTTAACAAACGTGTGTGGAAATGGATGGATGCTGTGGGGAGATGAATTAATGGATGCTGCGTGTATACTACGGAGGTGACATGGAACAATGGCGTTACGCGGATGGCCGATTTCTACGAAAGGAAAGTGCAATAACTTTGCGTAATTTAATAGTTCAGATAAATGGGAAGAAAGAACAGACTAGGTTTTAATGTACAAGACCAAGTTTTTGTGGAAATAACAATAGGCTATATTCAGACAGAATAGGGGATGCGCATTCAAGTGTGAATGATTTGTTTTGTTTTTTGTCGATTGTGTAAATAGTAAGTGTGAATGTGATTTTATGTATTTCAGGTATTGTGTTTTGTTGTTTATTGTGTTGCATTTGTGTATGTTTTTGTTGTTATGTCTCCAGCGGAGGTGGAGAGTGAAAACCAGAAAAGAATAAATAATGCCGGACGTACTTGGTTCGACAGTAAGCCATATGATATGATTTCGTGATTTTGTATTAAAACAGTGACCTACGCCCAAGTGTCCAAGTATCTCGTTAGGCTCCTGTACAGGCCAACCACAGCCTCACGCCCAGTAGTTTTATAACATTGAAGGAGTAGCTAAGTAACGGGCACAGTTTTAGATAAAGGAGGCAAAGCTAGCAGGCATAAATTTGTATAGATTTTATATAGAGTAGAGATTCAAGGTATAGTCGTTTTATTACATATTGCCGCCGCAACGTGGTGCGGTTACATACAGATTTGGGATAAGTAGGCAAGACGTGCCATTACTGTGTAGCGGTAGCTCAGTGCATCAACTGATGTCACTGCAGCGCCTCTAACCGGGAGGTCCTAGGTTCCGAGTCCTGACGGTGGCAGGATTTTCGACACTAGCTTTTCAGCTAGGTCGAATTCAGCTGCTGTCTGGAGGAGAATTTCAGCGGGGAAGATCACCGCCATCCCCCAAAAAACATGCACTGCACTAACAGGACTAATGACCGAAGCAGTTGACGCGCCCGGAAACACTAAAAATCAATCAATCATCAGTAACAAAATTGTTCATCAACTTCTGGAGATTGGCAACAATGATGGACGTCGAAGATCGGAAGTAAACGATTAAATTCCTACTACCAAAACTAAAGACTTCTCTGTCTGAAATAATTAGGTGAGTCTCTAAGAGAATACAATGTTGATGAGACATATTCATTACATGGAACTACAGTAATATACGATGAAATATTTCTGTTAGTAGGAGACTCCTTACTCTTTCCTGTTTTATTATTCTTTAACCATGTAGAAATCATATCTCTTATACTTGTTCTAATTCAGTGCTAATGAAAAAGTCATTTTAAAATATATTCATGTTTCTTGACAACTACATATTCTGTTTACCACTGGAAATGGTTAAGCGATCACTCTTTATTTATACCAGAGATACGTTTTACAAATTAGAATAAACAGAAATACAGTAACTGTACGACAGTACAGAACTGTACAGAACAGGGCAATACAGAACAGAAGTGCAGTAAATTTACAATAATTCAGATCATATAATCAAGACCAGCAATATTAAGATAATTTAAAATTGACTTGCTACCTTCAATTGAATTTAAATATTTCATAAATTTCGTTTTTGATGCCAAAATAGTTTCTTAGATTTCTTAGTTACTATCTTACAAGTATAATAACATTTCTATGTCTTGTTTGGGTGAAAAATAACGTGGATTCAGTGGCCTCAAGAACTTTGCCCGCGGAAGTTGCGCTTTCGAGTCACTCAAGACGGCAAGGCTAAAGGAGAAGGAGAATGACAGGCCTAGGTTGTCAACTCGGAAGCGAATTGAGAAACCCCGTGACAAAAGACGGCTACGTGAGTGCGGATAAGAAACTAGGACGTTGGGTTCGTAGGATTCGTCGATGAGCTGAAAGGACGAGAGAGTTTCGAAAATCAATCAAACGACTAAAACCAAGTCATTAATCTTGCCGGGTGTTCTTTACCGAGCACATCGTACAAGATAACATAAGCCTTGAAAAGAGAATAATACATAACCCATCAAAGGTGGTGCACTAGATCCCTGCGAGAGGTGTTAGAAAACATTAAAACTTCAATTCTCATTGTCCAAAGGAGCTGACTGGTAAAGAAAAGTGGTTCACAAATATATAATATACCTAAATAATTCTTAATAAAATTATACCAGCCGATCCGGTGGCCGAGTTCGTTAAGGCAGTAGTGTCGTAGCGATCTCCGGAGCGAAGGGTCGCGGGTTCGAGTCCCGCCTCAGGTATGGCTGTATTTGTGTTCGTCCTTTCAGCCCTTATCATCACCATATCGTTTCATCTTCATAGTTACCATACCGTTTACTCAATAGTGGTTGCTAATGATGTTGATGCAGCCTTAAATAACAAGAAAATATATTTCGCTACAAACGTTTTATCTCCACAGAACAGATTTGCAGCTGGTACAGATATTTTCTGTGTACTTTCTGACTTCCGTTAAACAAAAGGAAGAGAGGTTTACCAAATTAAAAATAAACCAAAAAGGACCGTCTTTGAACGGCACTAGGACGTCTCTTAGCTAGTTACTTCTCAGAAATCAGCGGAATAGCTAGTCAGTCAACTAGTCCCTAACACAAAAAAGTATAATTGGCTTGGAAATATTTGCATTAGCCAACCTAAACACGTATATGTATGCATGCGATTAAACATAATTCTAATGAAATTGAAAGGTGATTTCACCTCTGAAATGGTTCAGAGAAAGTAAATATATTTTATGTCGACCTTCTAGGAAACTTAAATCTTCATATGCGTTTCACCCACGACAGGTATTTTCGTTTTCACTCAGCAAACCAATTTAAAAATTGAAATTAGAACCAATATTTCTACATTAATTTCTTCTACTTTGAGAAATGTTAATTTATTTTTTGTCCTTTAATTTTCAAACACTAATGTCAACATCAAAGCAACCAACGTTACATTTCTACATCACGGTTTTGACGTACCTACTGTTTTATTGAAGACAAAGCTTTTACAAAAGTCCTTAAGAAAAGACACACGCAACAACACTGTTAACCTGACATAAAACTGTACGAGCACGTAGACGTCTAATTCTGCAATCACGTAAACGATAATTCCACAGATAATATACTTTTTAGCTGGACCCTTACAGAACATTCCGCACATCTTAAAGCATTGTTTTAAAAGTGAAAATAGGCTCATCTGGATCATCACTGATAGTCAACTTAGAGATCCTGAAGTAAATTTCGTCACATCATAAAAGACCCACCGGGAGCATTTAGCTCAGTGCATCAACTGATGTCACTGCGGCGCCACTCTGACCGGGAGGTCCTAGGTTCGTGTCATGATGCGGCAGGGATTTTCGACACTAGCTTTTCAGCTAGGTCGAATTCAGTTGCTGTCTGAAAGGAGAATTCTAGCGCCGGCTGCTCTGATCGGTTGCTTTCCTTGGTTTCTCCGATCAACACCAGGCGAATGCCGGAGCAGTACCATACCAAACGGACCGCGCGCGATCTGTCCTTCCTCTTCCTTGTCCTATCCTATCCCTTACACACACATACTTACAATAACATGCACTACACTACCACATATTCCGGTAGGCCGGTCGGGAGCTTAGAGCTTGTTCCGGCTGGGGCGGTGCCCCGCTGGTGGGAGAGGAGTCTAGGTTAGGGCAACCCCAGCCGACGGTAGGTCGCGCCGGATCTCGCCATCCAGGGGGGAATCACCGCGCATATCGAGAAAAAAACATTGCACTAACGGACTAATGACTAAAGCAGTTGACGTGCCCGGAAACAAGAAAAAATCAATCAAACAAATAAAAGACCCGATACTGCGAAGTAAATTCTAATACTTTTAAATGTTTCTTAACAAACACTAAATCTTGTGATCAGACTGTACCCCATGTGATAATTGCACAGAATAATATATTTTTATTATAAATTTAAATATGTGTAGATTTCAAGATTACTTACGTTTCTGACCATCTATGAGAAAAAATAGTAATTGTGTAAAGCTAATCATCCAAACGTGTAAAAGAATGTTCAAAAATATATCATTTTGCAGATTACGTCTGAAGAAGTTGAGGGATCCTTAAAAGAACCCTAAACCTTCAAAATATCAATGTCCATGTTTTAAAAACATCATTGTTTATAAATCGTTGATGTATTTAACATCGGTTTCAAAAGTGGATGTTTTTGAAGATGCTTTATGTCCGATGTTTCTACGTGCTCAACAAATTTTTTTAAATGAAAAATTTCATTATATAAACATTCTACAATAACTTTCAATTATGCAAAAATTGAATATTCTTCACACCAAAGTGACCAAGGTAAATAAAATGAGATTTTCGAAAAATTTAAAGGAACAACTACATTTATTCTATTATTCTTTAGCTACAGGATGCTAACGAGGAGAACAGGATAGAATTGAGGGAATCGGGGCAACCTACTATGATAACTCTCAATAATTTCTACAATATACATACAGAGTGGAACAACACTAAGGTAAACTTTCTTTTTAAAATAGAATCCTATGCTAAATTGTATCTTATCTAATTTTCGAAAATTGGTAATATAGAAATAAATTAGTAATTTAGAATCACCGTTTCAATGAAAAAATACGTTACAAAAACACAACAATTCAAAAAAAAAAACACATTTTAAAATCGTCTTTTTAATCTCATGACGATACGCTAAAATTTAGCATATATTCCATAAAAAAAATTGAGCTTATATCTTCGTAGTAAAAATAGTAAAAAGACGAAGTATGCTGTACTGAAATAGCCCCCGTTTATGCAGTCGACTGTTGAAATGGTATCTTCGTATCTTGCACTCTTTGTATCTTCGTATCTTGATTGAGGAGCTATAAGAGCTGTTATCACTTAGTTGTTCCACCCTATATATATATATATATATATATATATATATATATATATATATATATATATATATATATATATTCGCTTTCCTTGATACTCACAAAAACCTTACAAAAGCGTGTTACTCTCGAGAAATCTACTTAAAGTTATCCATGCGAAAATATAGGATCGGGCAAGCATAACCTACTCTTTGGAATATTATTTAACTCCATTACCGAACTGAGAGGTATACTCGTGCAAATTAATCGCCTAGAATATGAAGTAATTAGTTCCATTTCATATACAGTTGCAGGTTCGGCACGTCTCTGAACAGATGCGGTTTATATCGAGAAGCGCCGGATCAAATGTAATAGAATGCCGAGTCAAATGTAATAGAATGTCTAAGAAGCTCTCGTCCTATAGATTACGCTACGAGGAACGTTTATTTGTAGACTTCGGCTTCAAACTTCCAAATTTTAAGGCCGTAGAACGCTTCGTCTAGGAATTATTCTATTAAATATATTTTAATAAGGCTGCCTGGTGTTTCATGATGCCTTTGACATGAACACATATTTTTGTCAACAAATTCTTCACATTTTTAAAGTCAAATTGCAAACCGTCACATCACCGTGAAGTTCTCTTTCTTCAGAGACCTCATTTATAAAGATCGGTTTGCTTGTGCACAAAACTCATTTATACTACTGAAATAATATAGGAGAGGATTTTATATAATATAAACAATAAAGCATGAGATGACGTAGCAACATCTGACTATCATATACTGTACCAACTGTAATTTCCACCTAATTTCAATTATTAATAAATCGATGTGAAAATAAATTTAACTTGCTTGCATGTAACTTCTAGGTCTTTTACTAACATGCTCAAAAGAGCATTAACAGTTCTAAATGTACTACGAAAATAGTCCTCCTAATTTTCTTGCAAATGCCTCAACTTGTCTAAGATATAAATTAATTTGTTGAAATTACTAATCATTGTAGGGAAAGTATTATTCCCCATCTTCTTCAATGCAATTTCATGACTGAACACGTTGACTTGAAAATATCATCGAATCACCGCTGATAAGGAAAATACTGGCACAGATGAAACAGAATCCAATCCTAAGAAGACACAGTCGTCACTCATCACTGTACACAACTGCATTCTTTGCCAATATTGTTTCTTTCTTTTTTGACGAATAACATCAAAAGATGTAAGATCTCTCTTTCCATCATAGTTTGATTTACTTTCTTACCTGTCTGATAATGCCCTTCTCAAATTTTTTTGAACCTTCCCCCTTACCTTTGGATTCACACTCAGATCACCCTGGCAATTTCATGGAGATGGTTCCTTCCTTGAGTGTCGGTCGTCCCATAGTACACTAGCTCCTTGCGTGACTTTTCATCATAGCATAACTTTCAGCAAATTCCCTTTTATCAAAGTGAAGTGCACCCACCTTCAAAGAAGTGGAATGAAATAAACAAGGTAAAACTATTATTTCGCTTAAATGACTTACGTTAGGTATTTAAAATCAACCACACCAGAAAAAATAAACAAAATTGTAAAAGAAATACAGGCCTAGGCTTCCATCAAATTTCATTTTTATATTATGTTTAAAAACTATTTCCCTCTTGAACTTCCCTGCATGAATGTATATATACTTACATTAGCGGACTTTGACATTTGAGGGGTGAGCGATAAAAACAGACAAAAGGATTTTGAATGATAATAAAATGAGTGTTTAGTGATTAGTGGATATGTGGTACCATACCAAGTCCATGAGTACTGTAAGTTATATCACAAACAGAAACAAGAATGTCAATACTTATATTCGATAAATGAACTGTTGCACTATACATATAAAAGCAATCTTCATGGACACCAAGCAACTATTACTTCTAATTGTGGCTGGGAGTGTATTTGGGTTTAATTGAATAATCGTGAATTAATGATTATGCAAATAAACCACATCAATCGGTGTAAACCATGGTGTATTGGAGAAATTTATGCCTTCTTAACGTGACATCACAAAGATCGCCTCCAGCGCCTAGTAATGTAATTGGTATTGGACGATATCGGTAAGCACAAAAATGCAATAGAATGCCCAAAAGTATCCTATAGACTAGGCCGTGAGAAATATTTCTTTGCATCTTTTGGCCTCAAAACTTTAACTTTTAAGGCCCTAAAACGCTTCGTTTATATAATACATAGATTTTGACAATGCTATCGAGTGTTGCGAGTCGCATTTGAAATGAATATATAAATTTTTTCAACAAATCCTTCACATTTTTAAAGTCAAAATGCTATTCGTCACATCTCCGTGAAATTCTCTTTCGTTAAAAACCTTATTTATAAAGATTGGTTGCCTGCGAGAGCCGCAAAAGGTATGTATACAACTGAAATAATAAAGGAGGCGATAGTCCAAAAGGGAGAGTCGTGTGCATGAATGGTTGAATGAGTGATGTGCGAATATGTGGATGAAGGAGCGACCAAGTGGTGTGTAGGAGAATGGGCTAGTGTGTATACGACATTCTCCACGTATTAGTTAGCGAGTGATTGTTTTTTATTATCATTAATTTTCTTTCGAAGTGGTACAAAATTTATTTTAGAAACGGCTTGGACTTTGGCGTCTTGAGACAAATAGGGTAAATAATTTATAAATATCAATTTGAAGCCAAAATTTAAAAGTATGTATTTTTATGCATATAAATTTGATTTTGAGAATAATAATAGTTTCATTAGTACCAATTAAACTAGTGCTCAAACAACACTAGTTAAGAAACACTTTCTTGCATTATTTCTAAATTACTAATTTTCGAAAATTCATTTATTTATTTTACGTCCAAAAATGATAAAAACTGCGTGTGACGTGTTATGGGGAGAAATTAATTTTTTGCACGTTTTCACAAATCTGTGATCCCTACCCTAAGCCATATACTATTTGAATTTTGAGAGAGAAAATGAGCGTTTTTGCAAGGATTGTTAACAAAAATATTCGCTTCAATGTAATAAAATCTATTTTCAAGGATAAATCAGCAATTAATTTGGGCTCTTATCCCTCATCATGTCCTTCGTCAAGGAATAATACTTCCTGCAACGACATCATGGAGAACGATAATTTGAATAACTATATTTCCCACTGAATTCTAGAAGAAGTGCACAGATCATCAAGTTACATTCATGTCCAAAAGCAAAACAAGGGGCCATCTCAGCATTTGCTCAAAGGACCAGGGAAACGGGACGAAAAACCTGATCGAGATAGGGGTCATTGACCCGGAAATTGCACTACAATACTTGCTACAGGTTGTTTAGAATTATACATTCCAAATGGTAAATAATACATTAAATATCACTGTTAAAATTAATGACCTTTTGGTGCTCCGTATAGTCTCTAATTGTATGGAAACAGTTATGCAGCAGAAACAATTTGACTTGAGATTTAAAGTTTTCTATTGAATTTAATAGTTTAATGTCATCTGTCAAGTGTTGTAAAATAATGTACATGTATTGTATGTGCATTTTTTGTAATGAGCTGTTGATACAGTCACCTGAATGTTATAGATACGTCGAATGTTATAGTTATAGATATCGGCGTTTTCTGAAAATATATTCCCGCCCTTAAGCCAGTCATTTTTGACAAAAACCACTGATTCATAAATCAACAGACAAGGCAATGGTAAAATTCCTAGATTAATAAAGAGAGTCGGACAATAATCACGTGGGTGGGATTGGATTATTGTTCGTACAATTCTTTTTTGTAATCTAAACGTCTGGGAGCAATAAGATGTATTTCCCCAGAATATTATGCCATATCTCAGACGGGAATCGACATTCGCGAAATATACACAATGAGCAGTATGAAGGCTGACTGAATTTTCAAGAATTCTGAACGTGTAGCATAATGAAATTAATTTTGTGTTTAATTCATTTAAATGGACGTTCCATTTCAAGTTTGACTGAATTGAGACACCTAAAAATTGCCTTAACATTAGTCAACGGTACACCGTTAATTTTCAATGGAGTTCAGAATTGTTTATTTGAAATGGAAAACTGTATTAAATACGTTTTCTTTTAATTTACTATTAATTTTTTATTTCGAAACTAATTTGAAACATCAGATATTGTACTATTTACGGTTTCTTTATTGCAAAGAATGTTCGTATTATCCGCAAAGAGAACTGTTCTTCCGTTCCGAATCGTCGAGGGCATATCGTTTACGCATAGTAGGAAGAAAATAGGGCCTGAAATCGATCCCTGAGGGACTCCACTTGCAATTTGGCAAAGAGTCAGAAAGGTGTGTACATAAGGGTCCATTATTCCAGTAAGGTATTTCTACTCTCTGAGATCATTGTTTAAGATACGAACGTAACCAATCTAGGGCAATACCACGGATTCCATATAAAGGTAATTTTGAAAGTAAAATGTTATGACGTCAAAAGCTTTATAAAGATCTAAAAATAATCCAATAATTCAGAGACTTCAAGGAAGGTGAGACCCAAGCCATTCTTTTAAGCATTCCTCGTTCTATTTGTGAAAAAATTAAAAATTATACAAAAACTACTCGTATTTTCGAAAAATTAAACTTATTGAACTATGAACTTATTTAAAGATCCGTCTTTAAGGAATAATTTCATTTAGGAAAAAACCTCTATCTTCAATATTATAGTTGTAGGTAGACGCCCCCAAAAAATTGCACTTTCGCAATTTTCAAAAATCGGGAACTTTCAACGAACCTGTGCACTCTGCACCACTCTCTTAAGCGTTTTTCGGCGAATGATTACATAACTTTCTCTTCTTAAGAATTAAGTGTGAGAATAAAATTAAGGTACAGTACCTAAAATTCCTACCGCTAGTTATAATTACGTATGTTATATGCTGAAAACTATTGGTATATGGAATTGGATGAGGAGTAGATGCAAGAAGTGTGTTAGCATTCCCTGCTCTAAATTTAAGTTGAATAATCAAAAACAAAGATTTTGTCTTCCTTAGAAAAAAAATTAAAATAGAAAATGTCCTTACTTAAAAGTTAATTTTATTTAACTCAGGGAGGTGGACAAAATGGCACGTTCATCTCAGGAAGTGTGTTGGAACTGCTTCGTGTTGCTAGAACTAAGGCAGGAATTTAAAAAAAGAAGCTCAATTTTCCGAACGCAGTTTTTGAATGGCTCCTTAATGGGCTGGGCTGTTAATGAGCCTTTTGGAAAGCGGGAACGAATATTGCCGTTGCATTACTTCGCCCCAAGTGACACGAAACGGAGAAAGGAGCAAAGCGACTGGCAGGAATGGGGCGGGGTGGGGGCGGGGCGGAGCGGTCCGCCTTCCGGGAGAAGCAACGGTCCCGCCCCTGTACACGCGGGCGACTAGAGTGAAATGTGTTAATTCAAAGTGCATCCGTCCGCAAGCCGTAGGTTTTCCTCCTTCGGCGGGTTTCCCATGCAGAACAAAAGAGACTCTTCGCTGCTGCTTTCTTGCGAACACCACTGAATGCTCTCAAAATCCCAGGCTGCAAGGTTTATGGGCTAAGTGATAAATTTTGATTAATTCATAGATTAATGACTCCAAGCGCGCCAACTTCTGTGCTCATTAGTCCCGTAAGTGTAGTGCAAGCTCTTTTCTCGTGAGGTGGCAGTGATCTTCCCTCGGTGGATGGTGAGATCCGGCGCTGACCTATCGTCGGCTAGCGGGGTTTTCCCCAACCAGGAATCTCCCACCAGCGGAGCACCGCCACAGCCGGAACAAGCTGTACGTCTCCAGGCACGAGTGGTAGTGTAGTGTCTGTTAGTGAAAGGTGAGGCTAGGACAAGGAAGAGGAAGGAAAGATCGCGCGCGGTCCGTGGTCCGTTGGTTAGGGTACTGTTCCGGCATTCGTCTGGTATATATTGGAGAAACTATAGAAAACTTCCGTTTAGAGCAGCCGACCGCTAGAATTCTCCTCCAGACAGATACTGAAATCGACCTCTCTAAATAGTGTCGAAAATCCTACCGCCGCACAGTGTGTAATTTCGAGCAACTAGCTCGTAAAAATTCATACCTTCCAAACTATTGCACATATCTCAATGAAATTTGGTATACGTACTTCTTTTGAGACATTTTTTAAGTATGTGAAGTTCCAGTAACATACGTTCATTATTTCTACCAATTTTAAGTAAATTACATACGAAATGCGAAGTATTCCAAATTGTACACATGTTTTATAAAGAATAAAGTTCGTTTTATCCACTATTTTCATCTCATTATCAATTTGTAATTTTTTAAATATGTTTCGAGCTTAAAATATTTATTCTTGTATTATAGCATATGTTTATTTTAAACATTTTAATTTTTAATGTATAATTTTTTTAAATTTATATTGCAAAGTTTAAAATTTTAAATTTTTTTTTACTACTAACTACTTCTCGATTTTAATTGGTTTTCTGAGTAAATGATGAGCATTCAGAATGTTTTTATTGTGAACTGTAAATATAACTTTTGCCCCTCAGAATAACGCATGCAGTTTCGACAATTTTGTCATTTTGTCAATTTCATGACTTCGCGTGGCGTATCATGCGTTTTCGGTTTATGGGATTTTCCTAAGCCGGTAATATATGGATCAGATGATATCAGCAGAGCGTGAAGCTGATCGAGATTCGAATTTATTCTTGATGATTTTCTGGTGAAATTTTCCCTGAAATGTCTATTGTCTTTATTTCTAGCCTATTGCGCTTCTTCAGAAAGTTGTCGGATTGGAAGCACACTTGAATGAATTATGGCATCACCGTGTTCTAAAATTTTGCGAACAGTCACTGGCATATGAAACCCACTGTACAAGTTTAAATAAAGCTCTCTATTTTGTCCAATGTAGTCACTGAACGCTTGCACATCAATAGCCTATGACAGTGTTTCTAAAATAACTCTAAATTCACTTATTAACTTTTCATTAATTCCTGTGATGGTTGCACAGGCAGTAGCTGGCTTAAAAAGCCGTCTAGAAGTGTTTCCGTCATTTGTGGTCCCGGGACGTCTTTAAGGGATATTTACCTATAAACCCATTTCTACTTTGAATTATTCTTAATTTCCTTTTTCCTTCTTTCCGCCTTCTCTTTGTCACTGTCATTCCATATGGCCCACTTCTTCACATCTAAACTATATGCAATGTGCAACAAACATTCAAAACATCGAATCCAAGAATGTAAGGGAGACATGAAAAAATTCATTAATGGTGGTCTCAACCAACTTAGATACATCTGAGCAGTCTTGTAAACAAAAGTTTTTTATAATGAATCGCTATACTTCCTCATTTTGCTGTGCACTAGCACAAGCTCGCCACACGGCAAACAAATCACGTCTTCCGATGGTCTGCATAGTTTTTGAAAAATATTATTTTCTGGAATTGGGGCAATTACGGGCAGTTGGAACTAACTGTATCTTATAAATGGATAATAAAGCAAATTAAATGAGCCAGTTTCCCGCTGTAACTCCGTGTAACTTTTTTTATATATCTCGACAAAAATGAAGTCAAAGAATTTTGTGGAAATGTTACTATCTTATATTCAAAAACGTTTAATGATGTGTTCTGCAATCAGAACATGAAATATGAAAGTTTCATAGTAAAGTACGTACCTTACGCTATGATATTCAGCAAAGACGTGAATACTGCTGCAGCGGACCCCCCTGAGAACACGTGTTGAAAAGGCGCATTATGCAACACTTGGTGAGGGCGCGCAGTGACGTTCTCCGAACCCAAACAATCCAAGGGTTTCAACGGAGCTAAGGCGATCCCAAACATTAAACAAACTGTGTTGCCAGATGCTCTGGATATTGGAGAATAGTGTGAGCAACTCCAAAAATGTGTAGGAACTGGGTCGAAAAATGATTTTTTACGAGCTAGATGCCTGAAATTGCCACAATTGTGCGCCGTCGGGATTCAAACCTGGCGGTCAAAGACTTACACGTCCGCTTGCAGCGTTTCCCCCCACTTGGCATCTTCCTCGGTGGAGCACCCTCTGTAAACGGGGTAAGCTCTAAGCTTTTAACTAATTTTTCTACATGGTATTGTAGTGTTAGTGAGTGTAAGGTGAGAGAATGGGACATGGAAGAGGAAGAAAATATTGCGCGCGGTCCGTTTATGAATGACTGTTAAGGCATTCACCTCGTATTGATCGGGGAAACCTCCAAAAACTCGCGATCAAAGCCGCTGACCAATAGAATTCGGCTAGAGAGTGTGAATTCGAACCAGTTAGGTAAATAGTGTCCGTCTCTTGGAATCATGCGACATATCGATAGGAAAGTATAAGATTTCAATAATTTATAACGTTTTTCAGTGTTTTTGTTTTTTGCTTATTTGTGTGAGAGACTGAGTTGGTGATACCTCATAGTAGACTACAACTATTTGCTATTGTGTTTGCGAAGAAACTCCGTGTACAGCGTACGAGCTCTGTCGTTCACAGTGTTGTTACCAGATGGGCAGTCAGATGGCAAGAAGGACGAGCAGATGGATAGACAAACACTGACAGGCAAGATAGTGTAGATAGTGGAGCTTTCACTCTTAGAAGGAAAATGATTCGTATGGTTGAGGAGAACTATTTGACTTTATCTGTTCCGTGCGCATTTATTTTACCTGTGCGCATATTATGTTTACACATCGTATTCACATCCCCACTTCCACTTCCAGGAATTCGCAAATGTGCGGTTTTCTTTTTTCGTTAGAATACTGTCGATTTTCTCTTCGTCCAATAATAACATAAACATCGAATTTACATAGGTACTCCAAAATTCCTTTAGAAGAGAGAACCTTACACGTTTTACTTTCTTGCATACCACTTACGTGGTATGAAGGAAGTATTGAAATGTTGGGGCAAAGAGTGATTTTTCATCAGAAAATCTCATTTTGTGTGTTTCTGATAGCGAAAAACTTCTTTACTTGAATGTTTGTTACGACATCTGTGAGATAGATACACGGAAGACACCCCCAAAAACAGCGTAATCACATACTGCAATCAACAACATTTACCTCAGCATAATTTTATTAATCTTACTTGGTATAAGAATCGAGTTACAAGATTTGACCGAATTTTGTGTAAGACAGTAAATAAAAGCGTTTAATGACGAGAACACGTCCTGTTAACAAATATCTACGTCACACGTGCACAGGACCATAGAGGTCTTTAAACGTGAGTAGTTGGGGCCCGTGCCAAACTCGCAGCTGCATTTCAATAGAAAGTTCCCTGGGCGCAAGGAGCCTAGCACCGGGCCTTTGGTTATTTACGAGCACGAATACACATGTGTCAAGCAGTAACGAGCACACAGCAACATCAAAACTTGCAATTGAATGTACTGAAACGAAGAATGTGGTCCGTTGAGAAACTGCAAGATTTGAAGGTTCCCATTATTCATTTTCGATGTATGTTCATAATGTTGCAGTCAAGAATTGAAACGAGACAGAGCAGATAATTCAAGTTTTAACTGACAAAAGTAAGAAATGTATCAGAAAATATTGTAAACACTTGACGTGAAATATTTTTATTAGGTAGTGGCTGCTTTTGTAGCTGGTGTTTTTAGTATGAAATGTTATGACTTAATCGGGACCGCAGTCGCCGCATTACTGCACTGAAGATGGCCCGAACCAAACTGGATGGATGCCCAAAAAGCTTGTGTGTGTGTGTGTGTGTGTGTGTGTGTGCGCGCGCGCGCGCGCGTGCGTGCGTGTGCGCGTGCGTGCGGGGGGGGGGAGCACGCCCCTATTCCTCTTCGGTGACGCCCATGTCTATTTCGTATTGTTCTTAATTAGACAGAAAAGGAGGATTGATGAGAAATATTGACCTAAATAGCATAGAGGTCTGTGGCGGCAGTCCCTCTGCGCTGAGGTTATGGATTCGAGTCACGTGCGAAAGACATTGAGTTTTCTCCTTACGGTTGTGACGCGGAAGGCCCGGCAAAGTGTTACACTTGAAATGAACACTTACAATGAAATAAATTGGCGTAGGAGAGAATAAAGATATCACGTTGAAGATGACCAAAACCAAACTGGATGGATTACCAAAAACTATTGTGTGTGTGTGTGTGTTTCGGGGGGGGGAGGGCATGCTCGCATCCCCCGCGACGGTAACGCCCATATCTACTTCGTATTGTTCTTAATTAGACATCAAAAGAGGTTCGGTGAGAAATATTGACCTAAATAGCGTAGAAGTAAGACAAAAGAATAAGAAAATAAGGAAGAAGAAGAAGAAGAAGAAGGAGAAGAAGAGGAAGAAGAAGAAGGCTTCTTCTCCTCCTTCTTGTTCTCCTCTTTTCGTCCTTCCCCTTCTTCTTCTTCTTCTTCTTCCTCTTCTTCTCCTTCTTCCTTATTTTCTTAAGGACGAAGAGAGGAGAACAAGAAGGAGGAGGGTGGACGGGGAGGGTAGGAGGGGGAGGACGAGGGTAGGAGGTGGAGGAGGAGGAAGAGGAAGAGGAGGGGAATGAGAAGGAGGAGGACGAGGTGAGGAGGGGAATAAGGAGATGGAGGAGAAGGAGGAGGGGAAGGAATAGAAGGAGAAAGAAGAGGAGAAGGAGGAGAAGTAGAAGGAGGAGAACGAGGAGGGGAAGGAGGAGAAGGAGAAGAAAGAGGAGGAGGAAGGCTGAAGAAGGTGGGAGGAGGAGGTAGAAGAGGATGAAAAGAAGGGAAAAACGTAGACGCAAAGAAGGCTCGGAAGGCACTACCTCCACCGTGGCCGGGCCGCGTGGTGTGGCGTAGCGTGAGGCTGCGGAGGCGCGCCAGCGAGTGCGGCGGCGAGTGCCGTTGGCGGTTGCGTCACGGCTGCGGCTGCGGCAGCGGCTGCGGCAGCGGCTGCGGCAGCGGCGCCCGCGGCGGCATCTGCACACAAAGGGGAGCGCCCGCCCGCCCAACCGCCCGCCCGCCCGCCGCGGGAGGCGAGAGGGCGCCCGCGCCCGCGCGGCGAAAGCCAAGTGGAGCGCCGCGCCGCGCCGCCGCCCAGGAAGTGCGTTACGCAACGCCCGCGCGCCCGCGCCCGCGCCCACGCCCACGCCCACGCACCGCCCCGCACGGCGAGAGCGACCCGCGCAAGTGGCGGCGCTCGCCTCAAGGTCGCCCCGCCACGCCCCCTCGCCTCGCCCCGCCTCGCGGCTTTCCATTTCGTCTCCTCCGCTATGCTGACGCGCGTCATGCACGGGGTGTGGGACGAGTTGGTGGAACTCTTGACGGCCCCGTTCGACGAATGCGGGTTCAAGAGGCATCCACAATAGTACTCAAGAGAGCGCTCCTGGTTTTGAAACAATCTTCCCACGGCTTTGGGGGCTCAGCAGCTCCTACTGATGTCACTGCAGTGCCTCGGATCGGGAGATCCTAGGGTTCGAGTCCCGAAGGTCGCAGGATTTTCGACACTAGCTACATAGCTAGGTCAAGTTCAGCCGCTGTTTGGAGGACAATTCTTGCGACCGGCTGCTCTGATCGGTAGTTTTCCGTTATTTCTTCGATCCAGGTGAATGACCTAGCAGTAACCTAACAAACGGGCCAGGAACAGATCGCGATCTTTCCTTCCCTTTCCTTGTCCCATCTTCTCCTCTTTCACTCACATTCACTACATTACCACATTTGCCCGGAGTCCAGTCGAGCTGAGCAGTGACGCACTGATTATGAGAATATAGTCATAACTTCACATTCAAGAAATTGCGGATTAACATAATCAAATGTTTGCCTTTTTTAGTCAAAATCGATACTGTTTCATTGTTTTTGATTTTGTTTAGTCTTTCTGGGTTTCTAACGAAACCTTCAACTCATTTCACATTGCGAGAAGCTGCTTAGTTTTCGGTCAATTTATACTTATATTCTAAATTAATATAGATATTATTATTATTATTATTATTATTATTATTATTATTATTATTATTATTGCAGATTTAGCTATTATTGCAGATGGTTCGTTCCATATATGTTGATATAAGCCACTGATATAAGCCTAAAATTGTATATATGGATTTTAATATTTTTATATTCCTTTGTTTTTATTACGTAAATTGTTTTGTTTATACTATTGTCAACCATTCGTTCTATATTGGTTTTGAAAAGGCACATGCTAAATGTGCGAAACGTTAAGATGAAAATAAATATATAAGATACAAATGTCTTAATTCCTGGTATCCTCGTGCGATTGATCCTATAGGTCCAAAACTACTTGAAACGAGCCATCTATCTGCAACATTAAACTAGGATCAACAGGAAGAAATAAAATAATATTTCAATATTCTTCTTCTTCTTCTTCTTCTGCTTCTTCTTCTTCTTCTTCTTCTTCTTCTTCTTCTTATTATTATTATTGTTACCATCATTTCAGTAGTTCAAGAAAACGTTCTACAACCTAACTCAATGGAAGCTTAAGTAGTCAACAAGGTGGAAGACAACAAGTGCAGACGCTGTGAACAACATGATGAAATGGTTAATCACGTAATCAATGACTGTAGCAAACTTGCGCAAATAATTACAAAGGAGGCCATGACAGAGTAGCCACCGTGCTACACTGGAAATTGCAGAAATGATTGCTTGTTGGCATTTGATTGGTGGTAGCAACACAAGTAGTTCGAAGACCCCCACGCTCTGGGATTTCAAGATCCCGACGGTCTTAGGTTGGGTCATAATATGTTAGATTTTATCGTCTTGCCAGAAACACGGATACATGTAAATAGTGGCCATCTCAGAACGGTCCACTATGAGAACGGCCGAATAAGATCGAAACCGTTGCAAAATACCACGAATTAGTTCGAGAAACTCTGGAAATGGAGGGTCAGGGTTGCCCCATTGTCCCAGAGGGAGCTCTGGGGGCCACGCCCAGAGATATGACGAAACATTCAAGCTCCTAGGCCTTGGTACGTGTCTAGCATACCAGAAGCAGGTGGATGCCCAGCTGGGAACCGTTCGCATCTTGTGAAGGCATCTCTGTGATACTTGGAATTAGCTTCCAGCCAAAGAGCCACATTAGGCACTATCGTTGATATTGTTTTGTTGTTGTTATTGTTATTATTTTTATTATTATTATCATGGTTATTTTATATTAATGTCATTACTTTTATTATTTATTCCTTTACACTAGTTGCCAACAATATTATATTTAATTTAAGCAAAACCCTTTTTTCTGAAAAACATTAACCACGCTGTGCAAAATTTTGATTAGAGTTCATATGCTTTATCATATTCTACAATACTTTGCTGGAATCTTTAAAGGTCTAATTTTCTTCATGGAAAGAAAACTATAGTTGCAACAATAAAGCTTCGATGCTTTCGTAGCCAATGTAATATGATGATCCTGAAAAATTATTGCATATACTATATCATAAAATAATCTCTGGATCTCTCTAATCTCTAATTATGTGGAGTTATTAGTTATAATTAACTACTGCTAAGTACTTTGTTGCACTCACATTGGTTTAGTAATAATGTGAATGAACATTAAATATATGAATATTATACCTCCTTATGACCAGCCATTTTGATTTGTAGGTAAATATAAACATCTTAAAAATCTTCAGTACTGAAAA
The DNA here is from genome assembly GCA_011170035.1 of Teleogryllus occipitalis. Lineage (NCBI taxonomy): Eukaryota > Metazoa > Arthropoda > Insecta > Orthoptera > Gryllidae > Teleogryllus > Teleogryllus occipitalis. The sequence goes on from BLKR01000292.1 coordinate 206,947, forward strand.
TACGTTTGGCTTGTCGATCTTTACGATCTGTTGGTGTTACTCTGTTACCCTTAATTCACAAGAACAGAAATGTAATGTGTAATCGTGAATCGAAAACCGTGAATTTGTGACAGAAAAAAACTTATTGCCGAGCCCCAGTAGGTAAAGAGGGGATAAATCTTCTTGAAAAAGCAAACCCCCTAAAGCGACAAAATTGCAAGAAGTTAAATTTGAAATCAACAAATTTGAAGATGGAGATTTTTACGTTAAACAGAATCTCTTCTAAAAGCTCGTCTCTTTACGAAAAGCAATGTACAATTTTTGAAAAAACAAACAAACAAAAACAGAGCGTTTTCGCGTAATTTTAGCTCGAAATTAATGCAATTCGCAAAAAACACATGTTAGCAAAAGCCACTTCTAATTTTCTCTGTAATTTTTTTGAACGGATAAAACCAGGTCTTAAATGAATGGTGCACGTCTTATTTTCGTTGATCTTTGTATTTTCAAAAATGGCAAATTGAGAAATAATGCGAGAAAGTATGTACTGCTGTAGCTCCACAATTTTTAAAAGTTTATTTATAAGGTAGGAAGATACTCACTACATCCATTCCAGCATATAAAAAAATTACACATTATATTACATTTGAGATTAAGATATAATAAAATTGAGAAGGAACCAACATCAATGCTGCACGCAGCAAAGATGCATTACGATCGTATGAGATTAAATCTTTATATCGAAATATCTTCAAATTCCACGATAGAGTAAATTGTAATTAATACGGTTTGCTTAGTCAAGAACCGAATTGACGAGGGAAAAGAGCACGCTTAGAGAGTTCGATGTCCCTGTTGAAAATTATTCCTTATTTTATCTCAACAATCTTAGTTGCCTTATTTATGAATTCCACTCCCAGAAATGTTCAAATCAAGTAACCGACATGAAGCAAATTTTACAATATAATTCCCGAGTAGATTTTTAGGATTGATTCAGACTCTTTCGCAAGCGAAGTTGCTCTTGGTTTCACTCCTCAATGCCTCTGAGTTTTGAATGTCCCAGCTGGACAAAGATGCAGATTCGCCCTACATTTTTTATTTATTTTGAATAGTCTAGAGTGTACTAGATTCTATTTTGATTTTAATTTTAAAACATCAGTAGATGTAAATAATACAGAAAAATAATTCAGAAGCAGTCATATTACAATGTTATAGATGTTTAAAATGTTACCATGACCGTTTCTGTATTATTCACGCCTACAAGTACCTACTAGAAGATGACGGTTTCGCATTAGTTTACTCTTTAAACTGATAGATGAATAGTGCAACGTTCTGCATACCATGGTAACACACGATAGAACCATATTCTATCCCGGGCAGTCATAGTGCTCGAAACCCATGTCAAAATTGATAATGCAATAGTTTTCGATTGCACATAGTGACACCGTTTAGAGCCATGTGTATTGCGGGTCAAAATTATATTCGGATACTAACTACTAATAGTTCAAGGATCACTGGATAAGAAAAACATTGAAATCAAGAACGATGATTCCAGTCAAGTATTAAAAATATATATTTCTAACACGTTTCAACCTCATTTGTGAGGTCCTCGTCAGTTTCTGACATGGTAATATTACAAACCAATATTTTAAACAACCAACAAATATTTATCAGTCGAATATATCTGTATGATTCACAAATTATAAAATCTATGTTAAACACAAACAGGATAGAGGCGGGATACCTGTCGTATGAAGTTATGTACTCAAGTTAAAACTCTAAACGTAAACACAAGGATTGCTCATAGTAGGCTAGCAACTCATCATAGTTTGGGTAGCTAGGTTATGAATTTAAATCGATGTTGGTACCACTAACTAACATATAATTTCGGCGGCACTGCTATGGTGAACTTGTTCGGCTGCCTAAAATCTATGGATTCAAAAAGATCACCTTTCAATGTACACTACAACTCTCGGTATTTGATACCTCATTTCGCATGGGCGGCGCGTGAGTGTTTGGCGGGTGCGGGGCGGGAGGGGAGGAGGCGGGGAGTGGAGTGGGCGGGGCCCAGATGCTTGACAGGTGGCTGCTTAGTCGTCGCACCTCGTTTGCCGTAGCCCTGGGCTGTGTGTGTGCTAGGAGCCCTGAGGGTCCGGCGAAATCTGGGCGCGTTGCGATATTGCTCACAGTTCTCGCAGACATTGGCGCAACCGGATAATTGCTTATGGAAAGTGCAGTGGTTGGGAACGGACAGTTCTTCGCAGAACACTCACTCTACTTTCTCACGATAGACACGATGCCGGATGTATGTCTACATTAGAGCAACGCCACCGACGTTTCAGTGAATGAAGAACAGTGAGGAAATTTTGTTTTCGTATTATGCCACTTTGTCCATCCTTCGTAAAAGAACACTGTATTATTAAATACCCATAATCCATTTCCCGGGTGTGTGCTCATAATCGACTTCTGTTAGCAATTGTAATTACGGAATTTAAGCACAGCGGAGCGTACAGTAATCGACGTCAATATCGACCTGCTGCACAGATGCGCAAACGTGATGCGTAATTTAAAGCGTGCATGCGCAAAAGATCGATCTTGCTGTCGACTGCTGTGCGCTACGCTCTGCTTAAACTCCTTATTATTTTTCAATTATGGGCTTGATTTACAGGTATGTTTTCTGCCCCAAAGTGCTTTTACTGTTTAGGAAGTATTTAAAATATGTGTATATTACAATCAAATGAACATCGTGCCTTCGATTTATATGAAATTTTTCATTTTGAAGTTCCTGATTCAAGTAGGTTAGTTTGTAAACTTCTGCATGTTTTGTATTTTTACGTACTGACGCCCGCCTTTTAACTCTAATTTAAAAAAAAAACAGTTCTTTGAATTTTTCTGTAAATTTGTATTTGGACTTCATTATTTCAAGCTGTACCTCTGTAATTTAAAATGGAATCATATGAAATGAAGATACTCTTTGTATAAAGTTTACGAAAAAAGTTAAAATTAGTACTACTGCATTGTGAAATAAATATTTAGAACATATCAAACATCATACATGTTACGTAATATGTTGCATAACCATACTTTACATTAAAATACGCTTTAAATCGTGGCGCACTGGAAACTAAATTCATTGACTAATTATTTCGTGTTTCCGGCCTCAAGAGCTATGATCATTAGTCCCGTAAGTGTAGTGCGTGTTTGATCACACCGGCTTATGGGGTTTTATCCATCCAGATCTCTCACCAGCGGGGCACCGCTCCAGCCGGGTAAGCTCTAAGCTCCTGAGTATTCTATCGACATGTGGAAGTGTAGTGCATGTAAGAATAATTGGGTGTAAGTAAGGGGCGAGAAAAGGACAAGCAAGAGTAACGAAGGATAGCGTGCGGTCCGTGGCCCATTCGTTAGAGTACTGCACTGGCGTTCCCCTAGTTTTGATCGGAGAAACTATGGAAAACTGCCGGCCAGAGCAATAGGCCTCTAGAACTCTCCCCCAGTCACCAACCAAATTCGACCTACCTATGTAGGAAGTGTCGAAAATCCTGCCGCTGTCGGGTCTCGACCCCTAGGATCTCCCGGTCAGAAGAACTGCAGTGCTCAGAACATCAGTTGATGCGGGATCACCTGAGAGTTTTGAAATTAGACAATATTATGCTTTACAATAAGTACAATTGATATACTTATCTTTTATCGTTTTTGCGATAAGTTGGCAAGCCGTTGTCGAAGTCGTATAACACAATAAACACATTACAGGAATGCATGAAGTATTGTTTTATAATACAATGAATATTTTTTTGTTGATTACCTGATTTACATAATTTGTCAATTACCTCTGCTCTAAAAGTCATTTGACGTGACTTAATATCTAATCTCGAACGACTCAATTCCAAAAGATATTACCCATGTACAGATGAACAATTTTCGAGAAAATATATGAACAATTTCGGTATTTGAACATTTGCACTGCGAAGCCTTGAGATATCATTTAATATGGACATGTGTGCAACGAACTCTAAATGTTTTAACACGTGTTTTGACCTCATATTGACCACTAAATTAATTGATTTATTATTTATTTTTCACGTCTAGATTTATGCAGTTTAATTTAATTGATGGAAGATTTTATTACTATGTATGAACTTGATGTAGAATATTTATTCGACATTTTATTTACCGTTGTTGTGTTTCTATGTGACTGTTAGACGAAAAGATTAATAATATATATTCTCAGCGCTAGTTTAATCTCATTTTGTCTCTTCAAGGTATACCTAAAATTGAATAAACTTCAGTTTATTTTCATTCTTGGAAGAAAATGCAAACTTATTCTACGTAACTCGATCCTGAGATATCTTAAATCGATTATAAGAATAACCAAAAATACAATAAACGCCACGGTAAAATGAAATGTCCTATAAAATATTCAAAATAGTTTTACTATTTCAGATATGTAGATTTTATCATGTAGTTATAAGTGCAATTTAAAACATTATTTTTACTACACACTTCTACATTATTGTATCCACTATCCAAGGAAGTTTCAATTTTCAAAACATAGCTTCAAATTGTTTGGAGCTTTCAGATTAGATATAAACATCATTGCTAAACTTCGTGTTTGTTAATGGTAAGATAAATTTCATTTTTGTTACAAATTGTAGTTCTTCCAACTAGAGCACAATCTCCTTCACCTTGAGTTGCGAAAATACACATAATACATTACTTGTAAAATATATTAATTCCAGGAACTGTGTTTGACAGCGTTACCAAAGAGTTTGCCGTCGTAAGTCACACGTAATATACGAAGTAATATAGTAAGGATCCTTAATTGGATTTCCTGTGCAGTGTGATGTGGAAATCACGTTGCTGAACACCACTCGTTAAATAGCTTTGCTCCACAACGAGAATTTATCTTCTGTCCAGCCGTGTTTTAGGACTTGAGGTGTCACTGAACATACAATATTTTACATTTTCAAAAACGTTGAGAGCAATTTCAAAAAGAAAGATATGAAGTAGACTTAGACTCGCGGGAAAAAAACTTATAAGTCGCGAATAAATAATGTCACTATATAATTCAAGAATGTATACTGATAAATGAATCAAGAAGTGTGGGATAATTTTGAAGAAGAATTGCTTCTTACAAGCTTACGTCTTTGAAAGCGAATAATATATGGTAAAGAAATTATTAAATAGATAGGGAGTAAATATGTGCATCGCGAGACGAACAGATTAGGAAATACTGTAATCAAATGAAATAGAATTTCCATACAAAATGCAGCTAAATTGCCTTCATTACAGCGGATTACGTTGCGAAAGTAGGTGATTTATCTGGTACCAAGGTAACTGGTCAAAGGCAGTTACCTTGGACCAAGCCCATAAGGGCTTGGCTCAAGGAACTAAGGCGCATTGTGTATTCAGTACTTTCCCAAATACTAACGACGCTGGATATAATATGAATGCTCATCACTTACAAGACGGAAATACAACGAACCTGTCAATCAAATTTTCGTTTGGCGAGCGACAAATACTTCCCGGTGGGCCGAGAAGCCCATCATTTGCCATAAGCTGCAGCTGATGTTGGTTAGTAGGTCTCGTGCCGTGGCTTCCACGCCCCCGTGACGCACGGCTGATGGGAATGCGAGGTCAGGGCAGGCGTTGCGCGGCGGCGCCCCGGGCCTGCGGCTGGCAGCGCGGCGCCCGTTTCCAAAACCACTTCAGGGAGCAGTTACCTCAGTTTCACTTGAATGCGCGCAAAAATGAGGGTTACGCAGAAGGTGCCATTTAACTCGCAACCCAAAGCGCTCCCGAAAACTCGAACGGGAAGTGAGCAGTGCCCAGAAAGTCGCTCAGTCAACGCTTGTCACTACGTGATGACGTCAGTTCAGTGTCGGACTAGTATCATTCGACGCCATATGAACATACAATGGGGCCCCCTAATACAATTGAAATATTAAACATATATAACCACAATCAATACGAAAATAAATTGTAACTTTTATAAATTCAATATTCAGATAATAAATACAATGACGGTATAATAAATGTAGCTCCGTTTTGCAGCTACTCCTGCAATTGTGATACCACAATATTGTTTGATGAAATATTGAGGAGAAAAAAATGAAGAAGAAGTAGCAGGAGGAGGAGTGAAAATGAAGAAGATGAAAGAAGCGGGGGAAAGAGAAGATAATATTATTATCGTGAAGACTGGTTGGGAATGATCTTAAGAAAACAGGATTCACAATCACAAGATTGAGAGTTTTGAGACTACATTACTCAAGAGGCCTATTTTAATGAGCGGCATCAGAAATGTCATTTGCGAAATTTATAATTTTATAAATTATAATGTATACAGTAAAATCAAACAAGATTTTACAAATCAATTTACGAGCTCTAGACGTAGGTTGTGACTTTAAGTAATATTATTGTTGTATGATGCACAGATATGCACAGCGGTGTTACTAATATTGACAGTTCATTCCTCTTTCACTTTTTTGACCACGAATCTTTTGATCATTTTTCAAATTCAGGAATATTTACGATCATGCAATGTAATATGATTAGAAAATTTCATACTCAAAATGTTGCGAAATATTGTTATTTAAACGCTGCTTGAATACAAAATCAAACGTTAAAAAATCACTCGTAAGTCAAACATGTTTGCTACAGCCACGCCAACATTTACGACTCGAAATACAGCTCGAGTAGAACATCTATAATCCACCCTCGGTCTATCCGATTTCTCTTCCCTTGCTTGAGACCATGCATAATCACCGACCGGCTATAGTTGACGTGTCATTTTTGACGAATCGGTTGCTTTTTGCGCATGAGTATTAGATAGCCAAGCCAAGGAAGCTTTTGATGTTGTTCTCCAATTCATCGAACAGAACCAAATCTCTGTACACCTATGAATAGTTTATGAGTCAACGAAAACAGAACGACATTACAGCTAAGTCTTGACTGTCGCCTTGCAAACTGTCTTATTTGTACGAAATAAATATTTTTGAAAATCTTCAACATAAACTTCTATATTTTCTTCTGATAGTCCGATTTATTCGCGTTCCGACCAGTCTCCCACTCCTACGGCTGACAGATTAGTGAGGTTTTACTATAACACAAAACCACTCTGATACAGTAACTACACTGCCACACTCAGGTCACGGGACACACTGATCATCAGGAAAGAGTATAAGATACACCTCACAGATTGATAAACTTTCGAATACAACAATGATGTGAAAAATGTGAAACCTTCAGAGGTTAAGAAGATGTGTTGTCAATCTCTGCCTAAGTGTTCTCCCTGTCTTCCTCTCTTGCCTCTTGCCTCACCTCGCCCTCATTTCATTTCGCTGGGGAATTCTCTCCGCCGATTGAACCTCTCAACTTGATGCGTGGCGGCACGACGCGGTGCATCGTAACGTCGCGCTGTTAACTGAAGAATTGATCAAACTTTCTTCTGTAAATACTAAAAAGCAACTAAATGTATTTACTGAACCTTGATTTTCTGAAATAAAAACTTCTGTTCTCTCGGAATTTTATAGGGGTTCACTGAACCACTGAATCACCGCAAGAGCTGCCACAGATAGAGAAACAAACGTTTCAAATATATTATGTCAATTTCTGATAAACTGGTCATTTCTGCCAGTTAATATTAATGAGAGTTTCAATAACTACTAGCACCTCAAATATTGTGTTTACCACTTATGTAATCGAAATGTGCTGTAGGGTTTTCGAATTGTGATATTGCATACGAGAGAAGTATATGACTGCCTTCCAACACTTTCGCTGTTGGCGAATTTTATGGATCTTTACCTTATAAAGTTGTGCCAAATGATACACTGGTATGCTGAAGACTGGGAATGTCTTGTCAATGGCACAACTCGTTGGATTTTGTGATTCCCTAAACTTGTTCATGCCACTGTTAGAAGCAGGTGATCTCGCCAAGAAGTACACATTCTTGTATCGAGCATGAGGTGTTTGGTCGTGATGTGTGACGTGCGCCATCGAATACGTCACATACTTTATTATGTGCGCCCTTACATCATCCCTCGAATGTCAAAAACACATTTCAATATCGTAAACGCTACAGTAATTTTTTTGTAAGACAGAGAGAGAGAGAGACAGAAAGAGAGAGTTGGAGAGGGGGGAGACAGTGAAGGGGTGAGAGGGGGAGACAGAGAGGGATGAGAAAGAGAAGGTGAGAGGGGGTGAGAAAGGAGGGTGAGAGAGAGGGAGTGAGAGAGAGGGAGTGAGAGAGAGGGGTGTGAGAGAGAGGGAGTGAGGGAGAGGGGTGTGAGAGAGAGGGGTGTGAGAGAGAGGGGGTGGGAGGGGAGATAGGGGGGAGGAGAGGAGAGAGAGAGAGAGAGGGAGGGAGGGAGAGGGAGAGAGAGGGAGATAGGGAGAGGGAGAGAGGGGAGAGGGAGAGATAGGGAGAGAGAGAGGGAGAGAGGGAGAGAGGGAGGGAGAGGGGAGAGGGAGGGAGAGAGAGGGAGAGGGAGAGAGGGGGAGGGAGAGATAGGGAGAGGGAGGGAGAGGGAGAGAGGGGGAGAGGGGGAGGGAGAGGGAGAGAGGGAGAGAGAGGCAGGGAGAGGGAGAGAGAGGCAGGGAGAGGGAGAGAGAGGAAGAGAGAGATTTCGTACGAGTTGCGTTCTTTATTTTTATTTACTTTCTTGACTTCCTAAACATTTACGTGATAAAGAGAACATTTGTAATGGTGTGGTAGAAATAGGCGAATTTTCGACAGAAAACTTCTATTGTGGTGTCAGGGTATCGAAAAAGTAAATTACCTCCTCTAACCTCTTGGTGGTCCGAGGTCGCCCAGGGTCTCGGTGGTGTAGGCGAAGCTAGTAAACCTACCCTACTAAGTACCGAGAAGCCCTTCTGCAATAGGATCGCAACCGCATGGCCGTTATAGCTGCCTGTAATGGGTTTGCCGTTGCGTGGTCGACAAGTCCGCTCTCTCACCTCCTCGCGGGGGCCCCTGGTAAAGCATCTCGAGGCAACTTGAGGTGCAGCCAAGAGGGATGGGCGAAAGGCGAGTCTCCGGCGTCTTAAAACGGGAGCATCTAGCTAAGGGAAGGAAATCCCTGACAGAAAAACCATCTCGGGTACCCCATGGGGAAGGGGGTCGGGGGTCTGCTGCTCACCACCCCGTCGTGCTCTTCGGCATTAGTGAGCCAAATCCCTGTGCCAATTTCTTCTTCTCCCTTGTATCGAAGGTCTAATCTCAGGACAGGAAGAAAGTCGGTGATCCCCTGTTCTGACACTCGTCCAAAGGGGGCCGAAACGCCTTTACAGGTAAAGATAAGCAATCAGTCTTGTGCCGATTTCCTTTCAAAAACTCAACCCACAAACAGTCGCCCTGAGCAACTTTTAATGGGAGACATTGCCTCCCCGGAAGAAGATATAGTGAGATTCCTTAACGATGAGGCCTTTACAGCTTTAGAGCTGAATCAGGAGCTTTCGGCTGTGACCGTCCCCTTTGATTCTCTTCATGTACTATCGACACGGCCCGTCCCGACACCGCTGATCGGTTAGGAAGGGACCAAACTTTTGTTGTGTCCTCGGCAGCTATGACGCCCGGAGACGTAACCACTGAAACATGTTTTAACAGGGCCACACTAGATGCCACGCCTAACTGGAAGAAAAACATTTCAACTTGGATTTCAACCTGGGGTATTTCTCAAACTAATGCATATCAAGAACACGTTGAGATGGGGAATGAACTCAGAAGAAATATTCAATCCCAGGACCAATTAAACGAGACCTATGCCAGGTTGGTAGAGATTTTGGGCGGCTCCTCTGTACTCACCACCACCAGGCCTAAAAAGCCCCGTAGGCATGGAGGCAAACGCGCTAGGAAGCGGTACTCTTATGCTAGGACGCAGGACCTTTTCAAGAATGATCTAGAGCTTTTGGCAAAGTGCATTAGAATGGGCATTGGCTGTACTAGTGTCGATCACTAGCCCCCAGGAATGAGTTTAATGACCTCTACAAATCCATTTGGGGCAATTCGGCTTTCCGAATTAAGAGAGGGTGATAAATTGTCAACACCTGAAATGGACTCAGACACAATTCTATACGCCGTGCAAGTTACGGAAATTAAAATACGACTGGCTCGTATGATAAATGCCACGACTCCAGAACCAGATAAGATAAAAGTTAGCAACATATTTCAGGAGCAAAAATTGAAATATTGCTTCTATTGCACACCCAATTCATAAATTTATACAAATTTATACAGTGTCTTCTGGGTGGAAAGCAAATCTCACCATCCTTATTCCAAAAGAGGGTAAGGATAATAAGTTTGTCACTAACTTTCAGCCAATCACAATCAGTACCCTGCTGGGCAGAATATTTTGGGACATTATGGACAAACGCATTCGATCCGTAGTGAAGTTCAATTCACGCCAAAAAGGGTTTATACTTGGGAGTGAACTACTCTATCTGAAACGGTTTCCCATGTAAAGCATCCATATCGAATTTGATGGAAGCAGTAATGAGGCTTCAGAAGTTGACATTTCTTCACTACTACATAATGACACATTTCCTCTACCAATTAGTCTTATCGATGCCACGTATATCGATGCTGAGGGAAGCGGACTGTCAAATCAGAGAGACAATCAAACACTTCCTATATGTGCATATGAGTACTGCATATGACTTATTTTACCTGGCCAAGAGATATGGAGGATTGGGATTGCTGCGACTCCCCCAACACGTCCCTAGGGTAGCGCTGGACATAGGATTACGACTAGAAAAATCTGCAGATCCCATTTGCAGCTGACTGAGCTCCTGTCCAATTTCTTACCAACGGACATTAAAGACTGACAAAACACTGGGACTCAACTGGCCCTACATTGAACCAAATTTAAAAGCTTATAAGAAGAAATGCGCCTATGACAAGGTAGCCGCCTGGAAGAAGCTGAGCACCCAAGGGAGACCGGTATATAAACGATTGGAAATGTCTTTTTGAAATATTATAATCTTCTAAAACCTGGTCCTTGTATCACTAATTGAGATCAAATACCGCTTGCCAATAAAACTACTCTTTGTAGAGGAAGGCTCAGAGAGGATGTTACTACAGGAAGTGCAATACAGCAGTAGAAACGAATGAATCACATCCTCGGTCAGTGCATTTTTACGAAGCCAACAAGAATAAAGCGTCATGACGAGATCAAGAACTTTATAGAGGGGAAGATGCTCCGGAAATCATATACTGTGGTGTCCACGGAAGCCACTTTCTCCGTTGCCGAAGGGGTTAGACTGAAACCTGACCTGGTAATAAAAAACCGGGAAGGGGTCCACGTGGTCGATGTGACTGTCCGCCACAAGCGTTTAGCCTTCTAAAAGCAGGGGAGGAAAAAGTGGTAAAGTACCAACCCGTCATTCCCCTGGCAGCCCTACTCCATGGAGTGCCCAACGCCAGAATCCTGCCTGTGGTGGTTGGAACCTCTGGGGCTATGCCACGATCAACAGTCAGTGCCCTCAAGACGTTGGGGATCATGTCTCGAGGCGATCTACTGACTATCTCGTTAATTGCTCTCAGAAGCTCTATTAAGCTCTACATACAATTTGTAAATTACGATAGAGCAATTTAGCATTGCTGGTTGTAAATTTTGCGTGAAATATAGGCAAATTTTAGTCATTTTTCTCAAAAATAGCACCAATTTTTTCTTTAAATTTTCCTCGGATCAGATATTAGATGTTTAAAAAATGTCTGAATGTTTTAAAATTCCAAATGCGAAATGTTAAACTTATTTTAAGCGTAGGGAAGGTTGATTTCTGCCGTCAGGCTGGTGATGAAGGGGTTACGTGAAGTCTGTGTTGCCTCTGAGAACCTGTGTTCACATCCCAAGGCGAAAAGAAACAAAATTATTGTTAGGGAACACTCTTTATTGATCATATAGTATTATTACATACATTAATAGTATATATTGCGTAACGGTTAAAATAATGCGAGAAAGTATGTGCTGTTGTAGCACAACTCATTTTAGCACGAATTCACAAAAACCTACTAGTATATACTCTTGGGATCATTATCAATACGTGAGACGGCAGCCATGTTGATTCATGTTCCGCCAGTATTTTGTTTACTTTGAAGTACCCTGTAGTTTTATGTAACCCTGTTCTTTGCAGTAAGCGTACGACAAAATCTACTGTTCTGTGGGCGTACCTCAAAGTAACACTTTCCAATCAATAATCAGCGAAAGTTCCAACATCCGTTTCCAACATGCGTGGGAAACGGATGTTAGAACTTACCTTCGCTGATTTTTCCCACGCATGTTGAAAACGGAGAGCTTTCAGTGGATCATTTGTTTCATACGGCCCTGATTTCTTTGTAGTGCGCGTACGGAAAAGTTCATTTTCCGTACGCGTACTGCAAAGAAAAATATTCCAATCAATAATCAGCGAATACAAGTACTAGTTCCCACGAATGACGGAAACGGAGAGCTGTCAGTGGGTCACCCTACATCTTTCATATGGCCCTGACTTCTTTGCAGTACGCGTACGGCAAGGTCCATTTTGCCGTAATCATACCGCAGAGTAACAATTCCGATCAGTAATCAGTACTAGCTGTCACGCAGCGAAGGTAAGTACTAATTTCGATGCATGAGCGTTGAAAAAATTATTTAGTGTGCTAGCTTATTGATGTTATTCATACCTTAATGATGTCATATCCGTCACGAGGGTCCTTGAAGAAGAGGGATGAGGGCGTATCCGACGCTTTTTAGCAGAAATTGTCATTGGACCTCTGAAACGTATGTGTTTTCCTACACAATGTGATAGGCCACTACTCAAATAACTGCAGTGAGGTCTTGTTAGTAAAAAATGCGAATTTTTTTTTCTATTCCCCGTTACCATATAGCAAGTGGTACCGGTTGCTTGCTCTAGGCGAATTACAAGTTAAAATGTATTTGATTGATTGATTGACGGTTACAGGCATGTCAAATGCTATGGTCATTAGTAGGGGGCGGATTTTAAAGAAATGTCATTATTTTATTTTCACTTTAGAACAATGCTGTTTAGTATAGAAATTCATTTTATGTTATGACAAAAGTAAATGATACATTATACGTAGTTTTTTGCATTTTTTTATCAATTTCGGCTAATAAATAATTTTTTAAAACTTTTTTCGACTTTTTAACCATTTTTCGCTCATTTCATCGATTTTTTAAAATTTATTTATTTATTTATTTATTTTACGTCAAAAACAGTTAAAAACTGCGTATGACGTGCTATGGGGAAATTAATGTAATTTTAATGATACTTGCTTCAAATAATATTTACGAGATGCAACAAATGTTCCCCACAGAATTCCTGAGTACCTATTGTATATCTGGTAGTCTTTTCGATTTCTTCGCTCAGAAGTTGTAATTTCAGCCATTGTGAGTATGTAATCTAAGGTTCCTCTGACGACAGTTAGCATCATTGGTCGTTCACCCGATTTCGTGATAACTAAATACAGATATTTTCTGGTAAAGAACAGTCCAAACTAAAAGTCTGAAAGCTGAGTTCACTTGAATGCATAGAAGAAGCCCCAATTACATCAGTAACATATCCAATAGCTTAAGTTGTTCATCTGAACTGGTTTTGATCCAGTTCTTTTACGTAATTTTTCTTCGCTTTTAGGGTATTTTAAAAACATTTTAAGAACATTTTATTGATAATTTTTGACGAGGTTTTAGGTCATCAAAATCCGCCCCCTAGTCATTAGTCTCGGTAGTTTAGTGAATTTTTATCGCCGGAAGTGGCAATGTCATCTCCTAATGGATGCTAGCGCCGACCAGCCCATCGGCTTGCGGGGTTTTGCGTCTTCCGGGTATCTCCCCCTAGCGGGATATTGCCCCAGCTGAAACAAGCTCTAAGCTTGCGACTGGTCTCCCGACATGTGTTAGTGTAGTGCTTCTAAGTGTGTGTGTAATTAAGGGGTGAGGATATGCCAGAGATGAAGAAGGAAAGATCGCGCGTGCTCCGTGGCCCATTTGTAAGGGCAATACTCCGATTTTCGCATGGCGTTGATTGGAGAAGCTACAGAAAACTACTGACTAGAGCAGCCAGCCGCTAGAATTTCTCTCCAGATAGCGATTGAATTCAACCTAGCTAGTGTCAGTAATCCATCGTCGGGACTCGAAAACTAGGACCTCCCAGTTAGAGACGCTGCAAGGTCTGAGCTACACTCAGCCTGATGTCTTTTTCTTGCAATAATTTAGTTCGTATGAGTGTCTCTAAAGTGATTTATTTGAGTCTTATCCCTCGACCGACAATACGAATGAATCCGCTCCGAGAACTGTGAGAACCAGAATGGGGTGCTACGAGAACGAAAAACGAAGTATTCAACATAAAATGCTTTGGAAATTAGGTGTTGCACATATTCAGTTTTGTTTGATGTGAATCGCAGACGCCGAGTACGAGAGCCTCGCCTTGAACTTGGCCACATTCAGCGAATGGTGAAATGATTCCTAAAAGAATTAAGATCTCGTAAAGAAGTACGTTATGGTATTTGGTTATTAGAAGACGCCATTTCATTTCGTCAGTGTAGTGGGAATATTTCTCCAAGTGTGTTATGAGGAATGGGAAAAGCCTCTTATTTTTTAACTTGAATTCAAGTGATTGATAGAGTCGACTCCGGATATAGTAAACTGAGATATAGTGAAACCCTTGGTTATAGTGATATTAAATCACTGGGTCCCGTTTCACTTACATTACAAATAAGCATAAGAAGATTCTGTTATAGTGAACCTGAACCTCAGCTATAGTGAACATAGTAACTACAACATCCTGAAAATGAACCCCCTCCTGGAAAATAATATATCGTCTCAGTGCCACAAATTCCAACACAAGACAGCTTGAAAAAGATATCATCGGCCACAGGTCATAAACCAAGAAGTTTCCCCTGAGGTGAAGGTAGCGGACACGGAATGGGGATCTTACTGATGACCTTATGCCACCCAGTTTCACTGCCGGGAAGGGCCGTGTCCTGCGTGGGCTACAACTGGCGGGGCGACTCTTGATTGCTTGCTTCAGTGTCAAGCTTGTTTCTTATTCCACGGGACGATGCGCGTTGCGTTCTATGTACGCGACAGGAAGAACGCGACCGCCACAGCTCCACAGCCTGGCGACGCCCATTGCGCATCGCGGAAAAGCGATCAATTTCATTAGCCGCTTGCGCTATCCCGCTACCGAAAGGATCTCGTATGTTATTAGGCGAGAAAACGCGCCCTCGGGGAGTGGGACGGTGTATCAACAGTGGAAGAGGCATTGAAGGGTGCCAGGATTGCATTACGATACTTAGAAACACTGGACAATACAGAATCAAGTATACAGCACGAACTCTGCAGAAGGATCCGGAGAAATAACTAGTGAAAAATGTACGAAGCAAACAAATGAAAATAATTGAATTTTTAAAGGCCAAATAAAGATATTAAAATTTTCAATTGGTGCTGTTAATGTATTTTGCTGTATCTCTATGTAAATAAAACCAATAACTGTGGAGTAATTTTATTCAATTTTGACATCATCGCATATAGTGAACTTTCGTTATAGTGAACCACAAATGTTAGTTTTCAGAGGTTCACTATAACTGGAGTCGATTGTAAATATTTTTGCATATTTAGCTCACTAGAGTTGGATCTGGAGAACTAAACGCTTCCTCAACTACGTGAATCGCGGATGCCCATAGATAGTGGAATATTAGTGCATTGGACTATTAGCGCTTACAGCATCTCGTGGGCATTCTCGTTCATCGGTGTAGCTAAATGCAGTGAAATGTTTGTTAATAAATACTCAAAAAAAGAAGTCTATTACTGCATGTTGGGTGACTATCAGAACTCTCTGAATCATATTTTTGTCACATTTCTTAAATATCTTTTTGTGTGTGGTACCCAATAACAATTTAACTTTTGACTGTCAATGATTAAGAAAGGCTGCTCACAATGAAGATGACGATTGGAGCAAATAATAGCAAAGCTTTAGAGGAATGAGAGCTGACCTGAATAATGGTCACGACTGCGGCTGCAACCGCTCTGGGCTAAGGTTGTGAGATCAAATCCCGCGCAGGGCATTGATGTCTTCACTTTGTGATTGTGGTGTAGGGTAAACCACCAAGTACTCTGCGTTAATCTCATATAATCATGCACATAATTCCTTGTTTAAAAATTATCCAGGATTGGGCGGCTATAGGCGTGCACAGTCTAAGCACGAGGGAGCCTGCATTTCTGGCCCCCCTTTGGCATTGATCTTGTTTATTTACATTCGACATATTCTAAATTTTACATAGTAAAATTATGAAGCATTGTAAGAAGAAAGAAAAATTATAACTTTCACGACACAATAGACAAATACAATACCGGGAGAGGGCTTGGGGCATCTACGAATGTCAGTATCTGACCGGGAGGTCCTATGTTTGAGTCCCGACGGTGGCAACATTTTTTACACCAGCTAGGTTAAATTCAATCGTCCGGAGGAGAATTCTAGCAGACGGTTGCTCTGATTGCTAGTTTTCCGTGCTTTTTGCGATTAATACCAGACGAATGTCGGAACAATACCCTATCAAATGGGCTACGGACCGCGTGCGATCTTTCCTTCCTCTTCCTTGTTCTAGCCTCACTCCTTACTTACTTACTTACTTACTTACTTACTTACTTACTTACTTACTAACACACACACACACACACACAGCATTACACATACACTACCACAAATGCTGGGAGGCCGGTTGAGAGCTCAGAGCTTAGACCGGCTGGTGGGAAGCTGGCCCGCTGGTGGGAGATACCTGATTCGGGAAAACCGCTCTAGCCGACAGGTACGTCGTCGCCGGATCTCATCATCCAGCGGGGGAAGATCACCGCTAGCTCCCGAAGGAAACATCTACTACACTTACGGGACTTCTGACTTTAGCTGTTGACGCGCCAGGAATCACCAATCAATCAAACAAACAAGCAAATAGAATTGAATCATTTTCGCAGTTGCCAGATGGCTTGGAAAAATTCTTCCTCAAATGTCGTATAATAATTTCCGAAATTGTCAAGTTAAAAAATAGGAAAATCAGGAATAGAACATAACAAGTAAATAATATTTTATTACGTGAGATTACGAGGTCCCATTTAAAAGTTTCTGAGTGACTAAAGCTCCATGCCCACCCTCCGGGCGCGTCCATAAGGGCGACGGATTTTCAAAGAACAGAAAATACTTTGTGTGCCACGACTCTCAACAAGCTATGAAAAGATGAATCTGGCAGTCTTGTGACCAAATTAAATTCTCTGCCTAATTCCTTCCTGATCTGAACCTTTACTCGCTCAGTCAGGGAACGAAGCATGGAATGGACAAGGTATCAGAGCGTAATGATAAAATATGGCCGTCGTTGCGCCGGATATGCGAGTGAAAATGAAGCTCAGTGTTCATGTGCTGCTGTTGAGGAAAAAACAACAATATTGCTCTTGTCGGATGATGGCCAATGATTTCGTTCCAATGAGCTTAGAAGTTAGAGAAAAACAACCACATAATTTCCCAGATATGTAAGACAGTTCTCTGGACACGATCGCCAACATCACATTAGTAATAAGTCCCCAGCAGCAAAAGAAGGAAGTTGACGAGGAAGAAGATAAAAGAAACTGAAAAGAATAAGAGAAAGAAGGATAAAGGAGAAAAAATTAATAAGAAAATGGTGAAATGAGAAACAGGACGATGAAAAAGCACGAGGAGAAGAAAGGTGACAAAGAAGTTGATAAAATAGGCCGAATGAGAAGAAAGAGGAGAAAGAAAGCGGACGATAAAAAAAAGAGGAGGGAAGGAAGATTTCGAAGAAGTTGATGAAATAGGCGAAACGAGAAGAAAGAGAGAAAGATAGAAGAAGGAGGAGGAGGAGGTAAAAAGAGAAGAAACAGAAGAAGAAGAAGCCGATGAGAAGAAAAGGGGAGGACGGGGAAACGAGAATCCCCTTGAACTTCTCACGAACGCTTTGTGGCCGTAAGGAACCAGGAGGAAATTGGCCGGCTTGTATCCGGAGGCCCTGGCGGTCCGCATTTCGACAACGCGCGCGCTTTCACGGACGTGCGGCGCAGCCCGGAATCAATCGCCAGCGCGGTCCTTATCTCCGCGTGCATCGCTCCGCGGCGGCCGCCGGCCAGCCCCCGCCCCAGCCCCTGCCCCAGCCCCGACCCCGCGGGTCAAGGGCGCCGGCGCGGCGCAGCGCGGCGCGGTGCGGCGTGGCGTGGCGTGGCGAAACGCATCGGCCGGCCGGCGCGGCGGGCCACGCCGCTTGAGTAATGGCGCCTGACACACATACTCCCGCCCCCGAACCGCGGTCAAGCCAAGCCGCGCCCTCGCCCCGCCCCGCCCCGCCCTGCCCGGTCGAGTGTTGCCGTTGGAATGGCGCTGGTGAGCGGTGGGGGCGGGGGACGGCGGTGGGAGTGACGGCGGGTGGGATGATGAGGACGGTGGCGATAGAGGCGGCAGATGGGGTTGCCAACCGTCCTCCATTTGGGAGGACAGTCCTCTATTGACGTCTCTCGTCCTCCATTTTACTGTTTTAAATGTCCTCCTTTTGGTAAATTTGTATCATTTGTTGTCCTTTATTTTATCACATGACTAACATCTGTTCCGTTGTATCGTTTATTGTTTAATTTAGAACAGAAAACATTAAAATAATTTTTCTGAACACTGACACACGCATGCATGATAGTGTCTGACTAGCGACTACAATTAAAAAGAGACGCTCAGACCAACTTCATCTGCGTTTTGTGAACGAATCTTTTCCCTTGAATCGCAAAAGAAGGGAAGAAAGAAATAGAACTGGTGTTAGTCTAAATTAAATATTGATAAAAAGAAATGTGTTGATGAGTTTTTGTTGTTATTGTTGTTTGTTTGTTTGTGGCTTCTCGAGTGTTCTCCCTTTTACATGATCATTGTTGGCCACCCCAGTTGCAGAGATGGTGAACGCGTAGTTGCGGCAGCGGTAAGGGGGCCGAAGGTTGTGGTCGCAGTTGTGGTGGCGACGGTGGTGGTGGTGGTGGTGGTGGTGGTGGTGGCGGCATCCACCGCGCCCCAACCACCACCGCCGTGTGCTCGCTATGGAGCAACGCCGCTTAGATAACAAAGCCACGCGCCGCGGGCGGCCAACGAGCAGCACAGCAGGCGCCGCGGCGCAGCGGCTGGGCACAGGCCCTGAACTCCAAGCATTAGGACTCGGACTGGGGCATTACCGGCTTCACGCATACGTGCTTTACTTTCACGTTCACACACGCAGTACAGAGAAAATATTGTAATTACGAGAAAATCTTTCTGGGAAAGTTGTTGAAAATGCATGTTTTGGAGTCTCCACATATCAATAAATAAATGAAATAATTAAAAACTAGGTGTCTCAATTCCAAATTAAAACGCATTTAAAATCAAAAAATAACCAATCAATAAATTGGAACTATCATTCAGCCTTTCGATATGGCTACGTCATTCCATCGCAAATTTGTTGCTAAATAGTTGTTGTTGAATCGAAGTGTATTTTCTGTACGCTCGATTCTTTTTTCATTTTAAGTATTTTAAGTGCGTTTGTGCATTGGAATTATGAAATGACATACATATTTTTTATTTCACATTTTTATTTTTAAACTTTCAGAAGCTTTGGTGGAAAAAAAATTCTCCCCTTGAAACATCTCTCATTACCCCCGAGAAAAAGGGTCAGGTTCCGTTTTGTAAAACTCGAAAATAAAATATTTTATTGAAAATAATACTTGTGCCATATAATCGAGTGCGTCATTCTCAATTTCTACTAAAGTTTAAATAAATGTTAAAGAATATTGTTCCTCCTTTCCAGAATATTCAAAGTTAAAGAACTTTTGGAAAATTGATATGATTTGATTGAATATTACGCGGAAACAATTCTTATTTTGAAAAGAAAATGAACCTAAAAATCAATTAAAATGTTCGAATTGACTAACAGAATTTGGAAAAAAATCTAGCTTCAATTAAAAAGTCGTACGAAAGGTCGAAGAAAATCTAATTTTTACGATTTTCAAATATTCGTTGTTTTTAAATAAATTGAAATTTGACTATATTTATTGGCGCGTTTTGATCTATTTGTGCAGGAAATTTAAATAAATCTGGAATTGTTGTGGAAACTCGCAAATGGTCTATGGGTTTCAAATAAAGAGCATCTTAAAATTAAAATATTCCTTTCAAATTCCCTAGAGATTTGTCACTAATTAACCAAATGATTAACCAATTAATGGTCCATTACCTCTCCTTTCTACTGATTTGGTATGCAGGATTTGTGGTGATAATTTCAACTGGTTCTCTCAGAACTATTGAGCTTCGAGGGAACACTCTTCTGCTCGCGGAAAAAGGAAGAGTTCAGTGCGGCCTAGAGAGCAAACGCAAATACGGATTTCCTCGAAAGACTGCTTATTAGCTCAGACCCGTTCGCTTCGAGCTTAAGCATCAAACCATGTGAATAAAGCAAAAAGTAAAACATGAATTTTGGATGTTATAAGAATCAACAAAGGAGGCAAGAGAAACTATGTTTTTGGGATAATCACTACTAGAAGAATACATGTGTTTCAAACCAGTGTTTCAAACTAATTGTGTGTGCATTTTTTGTATATTACTTTCATTTTATTTTTTATTTTTTGCTTTTTATTTTTGTACACCCTCATTTTATTTTTCTTCAAGCATATATTTTGTAATATTAAAATATTATATCCAATTAAGTTAACAGATGTAACCTTTGAAACAAATATACTGTCATGCGCGCTAATATAAATACTCAAACTTCTTAAATATTTTACAAAATATTTCACAAATATTTAAATTTTGTTAACATATTTGTTTATTTGTACATTATTTACACAAAAACCTCCAAAACTAAGAGAAATCCATTGCATACGGAGTTATTAACTTTTTCCTCCTAGATCGTCAAAATGACACACTGTGGCGCGGCGGGCCACCTGCGGAGGGAAAGTGGTAAGGGAAGGAAGTGACCCTAGTGATCTCCACTTACTTTCCGGCCCATTGTACCCTGAATCCAGCTATTCAAAATGTCTCAGAATAAGTGTTACAAACTTCTAGGGCATGTACAGGGGTCGGAAATGATCACTTTTTGTCAATGAATATATAGTTAGACATTTCAAACCACAAAGTTACATATGGGACATTTCCTTGTTGTTTAGGCAGTTCTTTGTACAAAGATGTTCGGCACTTCGCGTTCTGACACACTTAAGAGATTTCGTGTATCTGCCGATCATCTGTGCATGCGGGGTTGCCTAACATTCAGGATCAAACATAACATCTGTTACATGAAATTTTCCACTGTATTATGTTCATTGGAAAATGTGATCATTTTCCAGCCTCTACATACTCTAGAATTTTGTAACATTTCTTCTGAGACCCACTATATGAGCAGGCTTGGGTAAAATATCTCACGGTATTATACGGCCATTCTCACTTACGGTGAATGCCATGCTTCATTACCTAGGGTAGGCGAGGCAACCCTTCCCTTTCCAGGGCAGATTTCAGTACGGTTTTGCCTTTACCTTCCTCTAAATGAAGGATGATCACGAGGGAAGAATTTTGATGATAAGAGAATGATTTTATTCACAAGAGGTACGTGGTACAGTGTCAGAAATTTCATTAAATTTAATATATTGTACTTGAGACTCAGTGTAACCTTGTACATTAAAAAGAGCTTAATATAATTGTACATTAAATAGAATGCATAAATTAAAATCAGTGTGGATTTAATGTAGAGGTTTCCCTTGCCTCTTATCATTCATACCGCATATTCATAATCACCAGTCCATCAAGTTCATTCCTTCAAGATATGACCATAAAGCTTTGACTTTTGCAATCTAATGTTCATGTGTACATTAAATTTAATGTGCGTTACAGATAATTCCTTTAATTACATTTCAAAGTAATGCGGAAATTTGTGACGATGTAGTCAACTACGCCCCATCCAAGAGATGAGAGTAAAGATGCCTTACGCAGGACTCGAATCCTCAGTCCTCAGCTACGCGGTCTTGGATATCGCTCTATGCTCCTGCCCCTCCAATGCACGCCCGTTTTTCTTAAAACTTCAAAATCTCACAATCTCGCTTTTCTTGCCTTAAAAGCAAGTCGCCGTTTTTGGTCTTCGGCGTCCACGATTAATATAACTAGAGCCCGGAAGTTCAGACACTTATTTTACCTGAAATAGGTATGCAAAAATGCGTTTCTTCTAGGTAAAGTAGGAGTAAAAAGGCATTTGAACGATGAAGAATCACCATTTAAAAGGATTGATTGTAAAAATTAATAATTCAGATGATTCATATTTTTATACTAACCCTAAAATTTACATTAGCACTTATGTGGAAGGAAAAGATTATTTCTTAATAACCTAGATTTCACATGATCACCCGGTATGATGAAGACGAATTTGTTTCACTGCCTGTACGAAACGCTATTGTAGACTCCCTTATTGTATCTTGAAATAGCATCAGTGAAAACGGAATTGATTTTTGATCTTCACATCACTTTTGTTCTTCAATCTCCAGCACCGTGAAGGGTACATCACATACAGAGAGCTCTGTCCTCATAAGGGATCGGAAGCCATACTCAAATGCAGGAAGAGAATCCTCGTGAGTGGACAAAGTCAAACGGTATCAACGTAAAAACTTAAAAATCTTGAGCTGATGAGGGATGCAGGTCCCGTTTAGATTTTTAACACTACCTGATTCCAGAGCCTCCGTTTCCACATAAAGATAAAACGACCGCAACTTCGCATTGTACCGGCTTGCAGGTATGTTCCAGCATGATCGAGATTGATGGTAGGAGAAATGATGGAAAACAATGACGAAAAAAATAAGAAAAAGGTAAAATATCAAATATAGAAATTATAAGCTAAAATAGGCCAAAAATGTCAATAAGAAAATATATTAAAACAACTCCAGAAGTATAATTAAATGATTCTGTTATTAATAGAAATAAAATCGTAACAACAAGAAAAGGCATTTTGCCAAACTTCGAGGCTCTAAACATAAACTTGACTACGCTTCACAATTATCACATTGATATTATTGTCACAAAAAGCATTCGTCTGCATTTACTTTAACACGTCTTGCTTTTTTATCAGTCATTTACACGCAGTCTTCTAATAATAAGGCCACATTACTAACTTTGTTTTAATGGGCTAAATGTTTTCGTTGCTGGCTTTCTGGACTCTACTCATTGATATAAAAGAAACTGGAGGTGAAGTAGAAGGAAATTTGTTAAGTCCTATCTCACCGGTAATACATTGGTTTTCTTGAAACTGAAAGAAAGAAATTTTAAAATGAAATATTGCATGTACGCTCAAACGCAATACACCTGGCATTGTTTTGATGAAAATGCTGTCGGTGGTGTCTGAAAATGGTGTCGGGAAGAAGTAAACAAATTAACCGTGGTCTACGTCAAATGTATTCGTAGGAATTATTATTTTTTGTTATTCATTTACGTAAACAAGCATTTAAGTTCATAGTGTCGATCTATCTAGACAACGAATGAAGTCCGTGGTCGTAAAACTACTGCAGGATATGTTAAAACAGGAAGAACGCATTTTTGGATGTAGATATTAGCATTGCTATTAATTCATTTAACTGATGGCTCGCTAGGAAACTGTACCTTCCCGAAAAATGAAGAACCTAACTTGTATCAAAAATGATTTTGTTCGCAGACATTCAAATTACAAATTTGCAATTTACCATGACAACCTGATATTATTTAAAATTATTTTAACAAGTGTAACTTAGGTGGTCACATCAGTCTTCTTGCACTCTTACGCATTTTAATATACTAAAATAAGACCACAAACCGTATTTACTCTGCCATTCGTTTAACTTGCTTTCACTGTTACTGTTTAAATCTGTCACACGTCCTGTGAGTGTTCAAGGACTCGGCCGGTTAACTATTCTGCTTTCCTACTCCTATTACCTCTCAGTTAACCTTCAATCCAGGTCTTTAAAGGCTCACATATATGACTAGATACTTAATAAATAACTATTAATATCTGTTCATTACTAGGTCCCTTAGTATTGAACCACTAGGGAGAAATTATAAAGACGATTCGAGTAATACCTCAAAAATGGCACTTTGTTTGGCCCCAAAGACATTATATTTTATTCTCCAGTGCCATTACAATTCATTCTCGTGGTTTCTCCAATCACCACCAAGCAAATGCCGGAGCAGTAGTTTCTATTAAACGAAAAGTTTCTATTAAACAAGAGCGAAAATTCCTTGCTATAAAATGTTCAACTAGGCTCTTTTTTAATCTTTCATTCTTTGTCTATCTAAGTTGATTACGAGAGTGGGAAGAAGTACCGGAGGAGAAGAAAATGTGTCTGTATAATCCTCCCTTTTTGGATTTCAGAAGTAGAGTAATACTACTTCTGTAAAGGCCTATTCATAATGAAAAGTTAACGTACTCGTAAGGACGTAAGCATAAACATTAAAATACACCCGCTGCGATGATTCATTGACCATACTTGCTGCCTCTACAGCGTGGTTCCCCGAGAGGTCCTGGGGTTCGAGTCTCGACGTTGGCGGATTTTCGACATAAGATATGGAGCTAGATTGAATCCAGCGAATGTCTGGAGAACAATTCTAGTGGTCTTCTGTTCTGATCAGTAGTTTTCCATGGATTATCCAATCAGTCTCAGGCGGATGCCAGTGCAGCACCATAACAAATGGGCCACAAACCGCGCGTGCTCTGAATTTCCTAATCCTTTCTCCTTCTCTTCCTTCACGCACACATACATACACACATTCATTACATTATCACACATGTCGAAAGACCAGCCGGGAGCTTTGTTTGTCTCGGATGGAGAAGGTACCTCGAATAGGAAACTCCCCCCGACGTGTATGTCGGAGACGGATCACAACCATGTTATAACATGCACTACACTTACGGGGAAATGGCCTTGGTAATTGACGCGCCCAGAAGCTCTGAATTCTCATTAACCCTTTCACAGAGACATGGGCGTACGCTTCAAGATGATCCTATTGGAGTGTTATCGATCGTTTCACGAGCAATGATCCTACGGATTGTTTAATGAATAGTAATATATGCTCCAACAATCATCATTAGATTCTGTAAAACAGTGTTCTTTGGATTTTGCTACGGGTTCACGATAGTGTGTTGTTTTCAGATCACGTTTATATCTACGTAAAACCGTAAAGTTTCCGGAATTGCACAGTTATGTTCACTTTTCTGTCATTCCATCGAATAACGCGTCGCTGGGATTTGATGTTTACGTTTCATTATTCATATTTACGCTTCATTGTGAGTGAGTCTTTTCTTATTTTATTTCTTCTTGATCGGGATTTCTGCAGTTCAGAAGTGTTTATATAAGATTTCTATAACTTTATAGGATGAACCATCTTCAGGTCTAATTGTCAGTACACTTTCTGTGTAGGTAAGAAAATAGTATTGATAAAAATGAGCTTGGCAAACAATCGTTGGTACTGTTGTGTGTGTATGTGTTTTTGTGTCTCTTTTCGTCATCCTTGTCGCAGCCCGTTGTTGCAGAAAATCATTGTTGGGCGCCATCGACGGCAGCGTTCCGTATCCGAGGCTACTCCAGCAGCGTGGTGGGCAGAGGAGGCGGCGCCAGCGACAGCAGCGCCCCTGGCTGCGACAGTGCGAGGTGAGAGGTCGACAATCACTACACATGTCACTCTGGTTGCGTGTTATTGCCTTGCTTTATCTTAGCGAGCCTTATCCAGCAGTCGCCTTTTATCTTTGAACTTCTGGACGTTTGTTTGCTGTTTTTATTATAAAAATAATGTTTCCATGGAATACATTTTAAAACAATATATATGAATATTTTATAAAAAAATACTGAAGCAACACAATACTGCGGAGTTATAAATTATCTAGTCCAGCTCCAGCCTTAGTAATTAACGCGCCCAGAAGCTCTGAATTCTCATTAATCCTTTCACAGAAACATGGGCGTACGCTTCATAAAGATCTTTTGGAGCGTTTCATGAGCAATGTAACCTATCGTTAGTTTCATGAACAATGCTCCTATGGATCATTACATAAGTAGTGTTTACTGATGAATAGTAATTTACGCTCGAACAATCACTATTAGATTCTGTCTAACGAAAACGCAAAGAGTTCTTGGGAATATGCTATGGGTTCATTATAGTTTGTTGGTTTCAGACCACGTTAATGTCTACGTAGAAGCTTAAAGTTTCCGAAATTTCACAGTTACGTTCACTTTTCTGCGTGATTCCATCGAATAACACGGCGTCGGGTTTGGTATTTACGTTTCATTATAAATGTTTACGCTTCATTGTGAATGAGTCTTTTTGCGCTTCCTCTCCGCATTCTTGTCGCAGTCCCTTGTTGCGGGCAATCATTGTTGGGCGCCATCCACGGCAGCGGACCGTATCCCGGCTACTCCAGCCGCGAGGCAGGCGGAGGCGGCGAGAGCACCGCCCCTGGTGGCCGGAGTGGGAGGTGAGAGATCGACGCTCACTTCTTTTTATTCTGAATAGAGGAAATTTACAATCTATTTTACATTAAAATAATTAGTAAATGTGTTAACATTGATAGTTGACAATGACAATTTGGGGGTGAAAATATTACAGTGGTACATTTCACAGTCTCCAGTAACAAAAAGCCATTATATTACTTTTGGTTAGGAGTCAAAGTTGAGGAATATATGTGACTACGTATATTGTGACTAATTTGAAAATCTGTATTGGAGTTCGTCTGTATAGTCGGTTTATTTCTTCACTCTTATCTAATCGGTTAATGGCTAAAGTGTTTGGGTGGGGGTTCCAGGCGTTGAAGATAGCTTGAACCGCTTGTTTTGATTCTTTCAAACACTGTCGATACTTTGAAGTCTCTGTGTAGAATTTTGTTTGGGATATACCATGGAGCTGCAGCAATCATCCTAAGCGGTTTTGATTGAAATCTCTGTTAAATGGAGAGATTTGACCTGGTTGCAATGCCCCAAATTTGTATGCCGTAGGTCTGTATAGGGTTGTTTTGTAGTTCAAAAATTTGTTGTCTTAGGATAGCTTTGAATGGTGTCCTAGAAGCCAATAGAGTCTTCTCACTTGTAGTTGAAGCTGCATCTTCTTGGCTAGTATGTGAGGTTTCCGGGTAAGCCTAAAATTGGTTTATTAATAATATTTACGATGGAAGATTTTTGTCTTCCTAAAGAGAACGATCACTCCGTATGACACTCTAGTTGCGTCTTATCGCCTTGCTTTACCTTAGCGAGCCTTATCCAGCAGAGTCGCCATTTATCTTTGTACTTTTGGAGTTTTATTTGCTGTTATTATTATAAAAGTAATGTTTCCATGGAAGAATTTTTAAAACAATATAAAACTATGGATATTTTGTAAAATAAAATACAAAAGCAACACAATACCGAGCAGTTGTAAAAATTATCTAGTGCAGCTTTAAGTTCGATTCACTTTTCTGAATAGCATCTGCCGTCTTTCTTGCAACTATCGGTTTAGATTCAATGCAATGGCACGAACAAATTGATGTCCAAAACAGTCCATTATCAACATTTTAAATAAATATTATTTATTGAATATAAATCAATATAAATCAATAAATGTTATTTTGTATAACCATATCCGTCATAGGTGCTTTCCTTTTCAATTCTTCCTACAGATTGCGCTAATGTGTGCATTATAGTTCAGCATTGCTTCTGATTTCCAAACATGTCTTGTGTTGTTCATCAATACTCAATACATTCCACGCTGTCGAACTTTCACAAATTTATATTTACTCAAGTCCTTGCTAGATAGAGTAGCCACATTTTCATTTGAAACTTCTTTAATTTTATCAGTAATTACTTCCGGGTAACAGTCGTTTAAAAATAAATATGCTTCCTACATCAATTTTTTTATAAAATTACCGTACTTTGTAATGTGCAAAGCTTATGAACTATAAATCAAACCTTTATAGTTTATCCCTTGCAAAGTATATTTATGATAACAGTTCGTATTCATCCAAAGTAAAAGTAATATATTTCATTCTCCTGAGATCCTTACATTCCTACAGCCCTTTTATAAAGACTGTCACTAGGATGAGTTTGCGCAAACTCAACCTATTTTTAAATAATTCTTTAATTTTGTTTTGTATTGCTTTGGAGTCATTATAATTCTTTAATATTTTGGTGAAATTGAAGCTTAAAATCGTTTTCTCTTATTCTTGTCGATATCCAGTGTCGCAGAGATTGTTGAGAACCATCACCATCACCCAGGTGATGTGATTGAAGGCCACATCGGCGGATCGATGCGAGCGCGTTGATGGCTCCTCCCAGCGCGCCTTCTCCACTACGGAGGTAGGATGACGTCACGGCAGGTAAGGAAGCCTACGGACTGTGCGCCTTTCGTCTTCTCGCAACACGTCTGCACACTTGCGCACGATGGATTCTGACACGACTCCGGCTTCCGACGACATGCTATCTCTTAACTTTTCTCATCGTATCCTAGAGTATTTCAGGAATAAGCATACCTTTTGTGGCTCTCACTTTATCTCAGTCTTAATAAATGACGTATTTAAAGAAAGAGAATTTCACGGAGACGTGACGAATTGGACGTTAACTTTAAAAAATATGAAGAATTTGTTCAAAAAACTCATATAAATATTCATGTCAAATGCAACACGCAACACTCAGTCGGATTTTTTAATCTATTCCGTTAAATTACTCCTAAACGAAGCGTTTTAGGGCTTTAAGAACTAAAATTTTGAGGCAAAAGAAACGTACCTCACACCATGTTCTACAGGATGAGATATTTTTTAACATTCTATTTAATTTTTGCTGCTTCGACGCTTCTCGATTCTAGTCCATCTGTTCAGAGGCTGTAGAATTTGCAACTATATGCGAAATTGAACTAATTACTTGAATTTCTACGCGATTCAATTACATGGGTACACCTCTCTGCACGGTAATAACGTTAAATAAGAATAGTTTGTAATGACAAGGATGTATTGAATTGTTATTAATTACAGGGAGAAATATAGAACAAGTGACGGAGGTTAACAAGGTCTTGAAGAAAAATATATATTACAGGCTTAATATGGAAATGGAAAAATAGAGAAGAGGGTGGGGTTTAACATGCGAGATTTCTCGCACAGGTACGCTAGTACTACCTTAACTCTGTTAAAAAATTTTGTAATTTTCGAAATTTCAAAGTTAACAGTGCAAAATTGAACCTATGCAATCTTGATAAGTGTATCCCACCGTATTCTTACAAAGAATTTAAAGAAAAAACTTGGTGCCATTTTCGAGAAAATTTGAAAATCTTCAAGGAGCTTCATGTAAAGGATCCCCAAAATTTATAGAAAGTTTTTCAAAGTTACCGAGCGTCGGGTCGGGCAAAATAAACTGAAAAATATTCTTTTTAGAAAAAAGTCCTACAAATAGTTTAGGCGGTAGTATTGTTCATAGTGTCAGGCGGACGGACATGCAGACGAACAAACGTTCAAAAAACACCACTTTTTCGGTTTCAGGGGTCCCCAAAACGTGTATTTCCATTGAAATCTCGCAAATAGATTTTCCGCAGCATTACATAACTTCCTCTATACGAGTACAACGTATATTACTCCGTATATACGAATGTATACGAGAATATAAACTAGTGATGCTACAGAATCACAGGTTTTCGTACTAGTTAGTTTTCTTTTCTTTCTTTTTTGTCTGAGGTAACTTTTCGGTTTTGCCTCACAATCTTCTCTGCAGTCATCTACTTTTTCATAATTGTCAATTTTGCGGCCCCCTAACGGTAGAATTGAAATGTGACTTTGAGAATTTTTTAAGAAGAGTATGTTTACGCAACGTTTCGAAAAATGTAATGTTTTCAAGCTCATTTTCACCCCGAAACCTTTGTTTTCGGGAAACTTCAAAATAAATTACACTAGGGAACACGATTTTTACCGAATATCACAATAAAAACGCCATATCACATCACAGTTTTTAAATATACCGTATCATTGTATACGTAACACCGTATTTTGCTATTAATGCAAATACATTTAAATTGCACCTGTCAAATATGTAGAATCAATATGCATAAAATGTTTTCAAAAATAAAATATTTGTTCAGTTCATCTATGTCACTTTCATGAAAAAGCAAGCAAATTAGGCTTTCGTGGTTTTTTCCCTTCCGTATTCTACGATTGCACTCTTTATTCTTACATCTGGTAGTCGCGCTTAGTTACGAGCAGGTCTTGGTGGTATGAGTAAGTGTTAGTGGATGTTTTGAAAACATGTCACGAGCACCCTAATACAGGGTTTGTCCGGAAAGTAATGTAATGTATATACTTCAGAACAAATAATTAATTTATTGATCATATTGGTACAATCTCTTATTACTCTTCAAAATACATCCTTCCTGCATCGATACACCACTGCCAGCGCGATTTCCATGCCTCAAAAGCGCTTTTCCGGAACGTCCTTGAAGGCGTTGTAGCCCCCTTAATGTTGTCTACCGACACAAAATACTTCCCTTTCATCGGAGTTTTCACATGTGGGAATAAAAAGAAGTTTGGAGGAGCGACGTGCCTCAAATACATTAATTCATTAGTTTTGTGGCTTTTATACAAGAAAATTCGCCACATGATCTGTAGAATTGAATCAGTTCGATAAAATGCAAATCGACAGTATGCGAATCAACCCGATAACTTCTGTTACGCTTGTGGACGATTTACATCCAAACTTCAAAGGGGAAAAATTATGAAATTACAAAACTTGAGTTTTCTTTATACTTTGGCTGCCGTGTTTGTGATCAGGACAAACCATGGGCTGCTCTCTATTGTAGTGTCACCTGTACAACGGACCTTAGATTGTGGTTGTATGGAAAACTCATTCGCTCTACCAATGTTGTGGAGAATATCAACAAACCATTTTAAGGTCTGCATATTATTGCACAAATGTGCATATTCGATTTTTAGCTTGTTTTTGCTTCATATGAAGCATTCTCATAAAATTTTGTTGCAATATAGCTGGAGTGACAATGTGGAAATTAATATAGGGTTTAATTTATTTCAAATATTAAATATTTTCATTTCTTTTGAACCTTGCGTGATAGAAACTCTTTATAATGATTTCGAAATCAGCGTGGTCGTTTCCTTAGAAATCACTCACTTTCATCCTGAAGATATGAGAAAAAGCTTTTTGTTCCCTAGTGTTATCTGAAGCAATTGTATTCATAAATGTAATGATGGATATGAAATGTAAATATCAACAACGTGCAAAATATTTCCAAAAAATTGTAATTAAAAAAAATCAAC
Source organism: Teleogryllus occipitalis (assembly GCA_011170035.1). Lineage (NCBI taxonomy): Eukaryota > Metazoa > Arthropoda > Insecta > Orthoptera > Gryllidae > Teleogryllus > Teleogryllus occipitalis. The sequence continues at coordinate 238,178 of BLKR01000292.1, forward strand.
AGAATGGACCAAAGAGGTGCACCCCTTATCCCATGTTATGTTATTCAGTTCATGTAGCACCAGATATACGAAAAATATTAAAGAAAAAAATTGGAGCCGTTTTCGAGAAAATGGTGTTTGAGAATTTCTGAAACAGTGGAGTTCAATGTCGAGTTCATTTTACCGGGAGCGGTAGCTCAGTGCATCAACTGATGTCACTGCAGCGCCTCTGACCGGGAGGTCCTAGGTTCGAGTCCTGACGGCGGCAGGATTTTCGACACTAGCTTTTCAGCTAGGTCGAATTCAGTCACTGTCTGGAGGAGAATTCTAGCGGCCGGCTGCTCTGATCGGTAGTTTTCCGTGGTTTCTCCGATCAACACCAGACGAATGCCGGAGCAGTACCCTACCAAACGGGCAACGGACCGCGCGCGATCTGTCCTTCCTATTCCTTGTCCTATCCTCTCCACTTACACTAGCATGCACTACACTACCACATATTCCGGAAGACCGGTCGGGAGCTTAGAGCTTGTCCCGGCTAGGGCGGTGCCCCGCTGGTGGGAGAGTCCTAGTTAGGTGGAAACCCCACTAGACGACGGTAGTTCGGCGTCGGATCTCGCCATCCAGCGGGGGAAGATCACCGCCATCTCCCGAGAAAAACATGCAGTTTACTAACGGGGCTAATGACCAAAGCAGTTGACGCGCCCGGAAACACGAGAAAATCAATCAATCAACAAATCAATCAATCGAGTTCATTTTCAGAAAGACCACTAACCGCACGGGCCCCTTATCCCATGGCCGAGAGGCTGGGTCACGGCTGGTCGGCCAAGGCCCGTGACCATAGAACTTTTCTGTTGAGCCATAGAACAGGAACATACATGATACTACACAACATAATTTTCTCTCCATCCAGAGAAGAAAGATCCCCGCCAATTCACGAGGAAAAACTTGCATTACGCTTATGGGACTAGTGACAGCAGTTGATGCGCCCGGAATCACAATGAATCAATCAAATATCAGAGAGAGATGATTCTATTTATTTACAAGACGCTTAATGAAATGACAAACTCTGCCAGAATTATTTATGAATTTTTCACAAGTCACCTAAAGATTACACGGGTATGAGTAATGATTACTATCGATTCAGCTAGTACTTGGTCAAGTTAATACCAAGAATCTACATCATGTTTAACTGGCGATTTCTCAGGGAAGGAAGGGGCGAAAATCCTCATCACTAATATTTTTCTTCGCTATGTAGTAATCAAATAAAATATTTCCTTTGATGTTAGAGGGGAAATGTATAAGGTTTTTGTTTTGTACGTGAAAAGACAAGTCAACAATAACAATTTATTGGTTCAACTTTTACAGGCGTGATCTAGTTTACAAGTATCCAAAAGCGTAGTCCGTAGTACAAAGCAGTGGTGTTCCAAAGTCCAGTAGATGTCCCAAAAGTCGCGCACTGTCGTCCAAAAATCGCCGGAGAGAGAATACCAATTACGTCGCAGAGTTCGCACTAGGGTCACAGTCATTACTTCGCTTCAGGATCGCACTTCACTACTGAGTGCCCCTCCGGCCGGTGCGGCCCGTTAAGAAGCGCTCCGTGTCGCAGATTCGCCTCGGGCCTGTAGATCCGCTCGCCGGCCGCTCACTCCTCATTGGGCGGTCTTCGCGCCGGTTCGTGGCCCTGCTGCCTTCCGTAACCGGCGTCCCGCGCTGCCGAATTGGCGCGCGATATAACTTCTCGCATATCGCCGCAACAGTTTTAGTTGATAGCTCCAAGGAATTTACATTGATCGAGTTTTAACTTAGGCGGGCTAAATTAACGGAACCCCTCTAAGGGCCTCTCAAAATTTCCTTCTTTCCTCTGTTTTTCGCCCTTTTCTAACTGGACGAAAAAGGAAGCCATTTTTTACTGGAGTCGTACGAGATGAAGGATCGAATGAATTTCTAAAACATTTCTTTCAAGTAGATTAACGCGTCATGGAGCGTTACCATGTGATGAGATGCAGATGCTGGATTAGGACTGGTCAGGTGAAGGCGCAAATCGAACCGACAGGTCTTTGCTATGGTTTTTCCTATGGAATAGGTTTTATGTTTTATATCCCATGGATGCGAATATGAAAGAATTCTAACGTGTGTTTAATTTTATGCAGTTTACGTAATTGACATCTTTCTTACCCTGAAGACAGATGCACGATCCCCTACTGTTACATTTCATTTCCAATCAATGAACCCAGTATTTAAAATTGAAACCGTTCTACATAATACATTAAAACAGCATTTCTTTGAACGCTAGTATGAGCTAATCACATGGTAAAATTACTGACCCTTGATGACGTGTCAATCACTGTATTACATTAATTACATCAGTAACTCCTAAATACTAAAATTTATAAAATTATAACTACGCCTGTTGTAATGAAATATCAGATGGAAAATAAACATGAAACAAATCAATATTACAAATAAAAACAAAAATACGTGCAAACTATTTATAATTGCGTCTATTGATGCAGATCCTCCCGTGCCACGCTGCTTCCGTGTTCCCCAAGACGCCTCCCACTTATTTTGAAACTGCAATTTATTATTTCTACACAAGATTTGCATTTTTGATACTACGGACCTTTACAGCAAGTTTTAAACAGTTTTTCTGCGGCACCTTACAGCACGTTTCTACACATTTTTCAAGACATCTACATTTTGCTTTCTTTATATAGCAATTTGTATTTTGTGGAAGATTTATATTTTTTATATTACGGCTATTTACTTCAAGATTTTCTATATTTATTCAAGTCTTTTACATTCTACATCATTTTCAAGTCCATTTATACTTTCTACCAGATATATTTTTATACTGCGACACCTTACAGCAAGTTTCTACACATTTTTCAGTACATCTATGTTTACTTCATTTATACATCAATTTATATTTTATACTACGGCCATTACCTCAAAATTTTCTATATTCAAGTCTTTTTTACATTATACATCATTTTGACTTCCATTTATATTTTCTACAAGATATATTTTTATACTGCGACACCTTACAGCAAGTTTCTACACATTTTTCAAGACATCTACATTTTACTTTATTTGTACAGAAATGTATATTTTGTAGAAGATTTTTATTTTTTCAACTGCGACCATTTATATCAAGATTTTCTACATTTATTTAAGCTTTTTATATTCTACGTCATTTTGAGGTCCAGTTATATTTTCTAGAAGATATATTTTTATACTGCGGCAGCTTATAGCAAGTTTCTACACATATTTCAAGACATCTATGTTTACTTCATTTATACAGCAATTCATATTTTGTACAAGATTTATATATTTTATACTATGGCCATTTACATGAAGATTTTCTATATTCAAGTCTTTTACATTATACATCATTTTGACAGCAAGTTTTTACGCATTTTTCAAGACATCTACATTTTGCTTCATTTATACAGCAATTTATATTTTGTGGAAGATTTATATTTTTTATATTAGGGCTATTTACCTCAAGATTTTCTATATTTATTCAAGTCTTTTACATTCTACATCATTTTGAGGTCCATTTATACTTTCTACCATATATATTTTTATACTGCAACACCTTACAGCAAGTTTCTACACATTTTTCAAGACATCTATGTTTACTTCATTTATACATCAATTTATATTTTGTACAAGATTTATCTATTTTATACTACGGCCATTACCTCAAAATTTTCTATATTCAAGTCTTTTTTACATTATACATCATTTTGACTTCCATTTATATTTTCTACAAGATATATTTTTATACTGCGACACCTTACAGCAAGTTTCTACACATTTTTCAAGACATCTACATTTTACTTTATTTATACAGAAATTTACATTTTGTAGAAGATTTTTAATTTTTAAACTGCGACCATTTATATCAAGATTTTCTACATTTATTCAAGCCCTTTATATTCTACATCATTTTCACGTCCTTTTATATTTTCTACAAGATATATTTTTATACTGCGGCACCTTATAGCAAGTTTCTACACATATTTCAAGACATCTATGTTTACTTCATTTATACAGCAATTCATATTTTGTACAAGATTTATATATTTTATACTATGGCCATTTACATGAAGATTTTCTTACAGCAAGTTTCTACACATTTTTCAAGACATCTACATTTTACTTTATTTATACAGACATTTATAATTTGTAGAAGATTTTTATTTTTTAAACTGCGACCATTTATATCAAGATTTTCTACATTTATTCAAGCCTTTTATATTCTACGTCATTTACACGTCCTTTTATATTTTCTACAAGATATATTTTTATACTGCGGCAGCTTATAGCAAGTTTCTACACATATTTCAAGACATCTATGTTTACTTCATTTCTACAGCGATTCATATTTTGTACAAGATTTATATATTTTATACTATGGCCATTTACATGAAGATTTTCTATATTCAAGTCTTTTACATTATACATCATTTTGACAGCAAGTTTTTACGCATTTTTCAAGACATCTACATTTTGCTTCATTTATACAGCAACTTATATTTTTTGGAAGATTTATATTTTTTATATTAGGGCTATTTACCTCAAGATTTTCTATATTTATTCAAGTCTTTTACATTCTATATCATTTTGAGGTCCAGTTATATTTTCTACAATATTTATTTTTATACTGCGACACCTTACAGCAAGTTTCAACACATTTTTCAAGACATCTACATTTTGCTTTATTTATACAGCAATTTATATTTTGTAGAAGATTTATATTTTTAATTTTCCGGACATTTATATCAAGATTTTCTATATTTATTCAAGCCTATTATATTCATTTTCACGTCCTTTAATATTTTCTACAAGATATATTTTTATGCTGCGGCATCTTACAAGTTTCTACGCATTTTTCAAGACATCTATATTTACTTCATTAATACGGCAATTTATATTTTGAATAAGATTTATATTTAGTACACTTCGGCCATTTACATCAAGATTTTCTACATTCAAGCCTTTTAGATCCTACATCATTTTTACGACCATTTATATTTTCTACAAGAAATCTATTTATGCTACGGCGCCTTACAGCAAGTTTCTACACCCTTTTCAAGACATCTAAATTCTACTTCATTTATACAGCAATTCACATTTTGTACAAGATTTATATTTTTGTACTGCGTCCATTTACATAATTTTTTATGAATTTTACGTCTGAAGAATGTTCTACACTACCCCATTCTACATCCTTTTGATATCCTGTTTCTTCTAGTTCTACATTTTTATATACCTGCAGGTGAGTGGAACGTAATTTCTGTGTACTTTACCTCATCAGTTAAGCCACAGTCGGACGTCTACACACTAAATTCTAGTCATGTTTTATTTATTTTACTCGTCCGTGCTGTTTCAAAATGCAATTAAATATTTGCTTTTTCATATTTGCTTTAAAATTCATTTATTTTTATTTTTTTCAGTGTTAAGAAGTTCCTTATTCACTATATGTCAGGATTTGTGTATATTCCATTTGTGTATTTCATTACAACAGAAGCACATTGCTTTCCATTTAAAATATTTTATGCATGTCTTAAACTTCTTTGGAATAGTTTTATTTGCTTGACGACGAAATGAAGTAAGGCAGAGGAATGCGTTTGGATTGTTAGTTATGCAACTATGTTAATACTTTGAATGTAACTTATGTATCAATAGTTCAATTATATTGATTATTACATATACATTACTTTTCTACAAAATTGTAAATTTACTCACTTGAAAATGTAAATAAAAAATTAGTACTGAAAGTATTTAGTACTGTTTTTATGCCACTTTTACTGTTAATTTATACTTGTAGCATAATGGACGTGAATTACTGTTCACATTTTCTTTTTATCGTACTAGCATACCCGTGCAAGACCTCTCGCATGTTAAATCTCACCCAACGTTTTCCTAAGGGTATCATGAAACTGAAACTTCGGAAGTTGTGGTCCGCTTCCATCGTAGTTCCCCCCACAATGGGGTGTAAAACACTTGTAACCCACGGCTAAACGTTAAATGAATGGTTGCTCTACACGCATAAGAAACAATCTTCATCGGTATGAAGTAACTATTAATAGTACTTCTAGATGCTGCTGTAAGAGCGAAACTTGAATTAATAATTATGCAAATAAACCTCGCCAGTTTGCGCAAACTTTGGTGTTCACAGAAAGCGTAAATAGTGTAAGATGGAGGAACCTAAGCCTTCTAAGCATGACATCACAAACATGGCTACCATTACTACTATTTTGTATTCTTTCACGTGTAAGTGGTATTGGTAGCCATCGATAAGCACCGAAACGATATGTAAAATGTCAAGAATATCTCATCCTATTGATTACAGTGTGATAAACGTTTCTTCGAGGCTATTGGATTCAAAATTTTAATATTTAAGGCCCTAGAGCACTTTGTTTAGAAGTTATTTAACGATAAAGCTATCCGAGTGTTGCGGGTTGCATTTTACATGAATATTTAGATAAGTCTTTTTAAACAAATCTTTCATATTTTTAAAGTCAAAATGCAATTTTTCAAGTTTCCGTAAAATTATCTTTCTTTAGAGGCATACTTTATAAAGATAGTTTGCGTGTTAGAACCGTGAAAGATATGTAAACTACTGAACTAATATAGGAGACGATAATATTCAGGATTTTCTATTTTTACTTTCTCGTATACGTACGTATATACGGAGTAATAAACGTAATATAGAGAAAATTATATAATGCTGCGGAAAATTTGTTTCAATATTTCAACGAAAATACACTTTTTGGGCCCTTCTGATACCAAAAAAGCGTTTGTTTTGAAAACGTCCGTCCGTCTGTCAGTCCACCTGTTCATAGACTGTCCGTCTGTCTGTCCGTCCATCCGTCCGTCCGTCCGTCCGTCCGTTAGTGAAGAATACTAGCGCCTAAAGAAATATTTTTTTTTCAAAAACGAGTCGGTCTGGCACGACTGAAAGCTCTTGAGTTTTAAAAAATATTTTTTTTAAATTTTGGGGGTACTTCTGTTTGAGACATTTTGAAAATGTTATAAAAAATGACTCCAAGTTGTTTCTTTAAATTTCTTGTAAGAATAAGGTAAAACACTCTTAGAAAGATGACATAGGTCCGATTTTCTTTGTTAACACTGTTAACTCTGTTAACACATTTTCGAAAATTGCAAACGTTGGTCTTTTTTCGGCCTGTTCCTACAATTAGAATATTGAATATAAATATTTTATCCTAAATAAAATTTGTTCTTCATAATTCTTTAATTAATGTTATGTACATTTTTTGAAAATTAGAGTAATTTTTGCGTAATTTTGGGTGAAATATGGGCAATATTACAAAGTATTAAAAGTAATAAAACAATATTTTCTCAAAATCGGTTCCAAATTTTTTAACACTTTTTGTATATATAGTGCTAAATGCACCGCACAAGATGATGCCAATTTTACTTTCTCGTATACGTACTAATATGAAGTAATATACGTAGTATAGAGAAAGTTATGTAATGCTGCGCGAAAAACGGCGGATTTTCGGCGGAAAAAAATCATTGACGGGCTCTGGTAGCGAAAAAGTGCATTAAATCAGTTGCTGAATTGAGAGAAAACACTCTAACACATGATGTAGCCAGAATTCCTGTTTTGTGGGTCCTTGATGCCGAAAAAACAATTGGAAGCAAAACATCCGTCCGTCTGTCTGTCCGCCTGTCCGTCTGTGAATACTACAAGCGCCTAAAACACACGTACGATCTTTTTCAGATTGAAGAAACGTATGTCGATCTGGCTGTAGTTCAAGCTTAGAAATTTTGAGAAACATTTTTTAAAATTTGAGAGTTCTTTACATGACGCTCCCCGGACATTTAGAAAATTTTCTCAAAAACGGCTCCAAATTTTTTCTTTAAATTTCTTGTAAGAAAAGAGCAAAATGCACTTATAAAGGTGGAATAGGTCAAAATTTCACGGTTAACTCTGAATTTTCGAAAATTGCAAAAGAATTTTTCCGGCGTGTTCCTACAACTACAAAATTGAAGACAGGGATTTTTCCTTCAAATGAAATTTGTTGTGCACAAATAGTTCTTTCAATAAGATTATGTACATTGTTTCGGAGTAGTTTTCGGGCAATTGTGTATGCAATATTTGCAATTTAAAAAAATTACAAAAACAAGATTTTCTCAAAAGCGGCTCCAAATTTTTTCTTTAAATTTTTGGTATTGTTAGTGCCAAACAAACTCTTTACCATGACATAAACGCCATATTGCTCTATTCTTCTGTTTTTTCAAAAACTTTAAATATGAAATTTTTTGACTTGTCTCTCACGTCAGTAATATTTACATTAAAGGCAATTTCTTCACATTATTATATTTATGAGTACATGTGCTTTAAATAATGTCAAATAAAGTTTCTCGAAAACTCAACCGTTTTCTGTACAAATGACCTCAAACTTCCGCATTGTCAGAAACGCTCAAACGCCATTTTCTCAAACATGGCTCCAAATTTTTTTCTTCAAATTTTTCTAATAGATACTGCTACGTGCGCTGTTTAATATGACGTAAATTTTATTTTGATATATTAATTTGTTTTTTCAAAAATTACACAAATGTATTTTTTTAAATACCTCTCAATCCGTTAATATGGACATTTTCATCGATTTGTATGCATTATTAAAATTGTGAGTGGAAGTGCTTCAAATGATTTCAGATGAACTTTTTCGAAGGCTCAATAGATTCTTGTGTAAAAGGGCTTCAAATTTCGCATTTACAGTCATGCTTAATCGCCATTTTCTTAAAAAGCGCTTCAAATTTGTTCAATGAAAATTTCTATTTAAGACGAGTTTACTCTTCTTTAATATTATTGAAGTAATATAATATTTCGATTGTACTACTAGGAAAGCAAAAAGTTGAGAAAATATTAAAAAAATGTACTTTGGGCGATGATAGATGGCAGCTGGCCAGAGAATGGAGCAAAACCTTAGAGCCAGACCACACGAAGGAAATTAGAAAACTATACTACGAGAAAGTCTGTGCCATTCTGTAGCACGTCTAGTTATGTATTGTTATGCTTTTTTCAAAAGTTAGACAAATATATTTTGACATCTTTTTCACGTCATTAATATTTACGTCACCCACGTAATTTTTTTACGTTTATATATATTACTGCATTACGTTTGAAAATTACAAAATAAAACTAGAGAGAATGAGCGACATACCGAAACTTTTCCTTTTAGTGCAGGCATGTCACGGTCGCGGGCAAGGTAACAACCGTACTAGAGCTCGCGGGCACTGCTTCCAGAGAAATTGGCGCGAGATTTAAAAGTAAGGGTTGTACAAATGCAATGGAATAGCGGTACGTCACAGGATACCTGACCGTGACAGTCTGGGAGAAGTTACCTGACAATTATTGTCACAAACTTAGCTATGTTAATTACTGTTTCCTCTTTAAGGCATATAAATGATCCATTAAAAAGAAATAATCCATCAGTCCCAATTCAAATTCTCAATTGAAAGTAAAATTAAAAACTTTGAATCAAAAGTATCTTCATTTTGTAATCCTGTGTACTTAAGAGTGATATAAAAGCGTGGACTTTCTACGTTCAGGTTAGAAAGTTTAACAGACAAATCTTCTTTTCTGTTAAAAGCACTGTCCGTCCGTAAGCGAGAATTGTTAACTTACAGAGACTTAATTTATTCCACATTATTGCTAAATACAATAAATAACTGAATGATTTAACAACAATACAAAACGCAACAAGGAAAGACTTCGCCTTTCAAACATATTCCGGTCAGTCAGCAAAGATGTTTATTACGAGGGAGAATTGATTAAGAAAATTAACATCAAATTAACAAAAATGAGTAGTGAAGAATATAAATAATATAAAGTAATAAGTAGTGAGAGGGTTTTTGTGTCCCTTGGACATTTGAGTCCTTTCACAAAACATTAATTGATTATAATTATGTGGTGCATTACGTTTTTACGGTAAAGTGGACAGTAGAATTTCTTCGTGATATTTCCCTACAGCATACATGTGCAGATCTTGGTAAATAAAAAAATCCATTACATGTTCAGAATGATGATTTATCCTGCGTTCACAGTGAATAACAATTTATTATTCCAGAATGTGTAAACCTTATTTCGATAGTCTTCGAGAATTAATACTGAACGACATGGAACAATGCTTTCTATTTGCATGTAGTGAATATGTAGAACTTTTCTTACTCTCCTAAAGCCACATCCCACATTTACCTTATTTTCGGCGTGCAACCCTGCTGCTAATTTTTTTTAAAGTCCCAACATTCCAATCCAATTTTAAACCATATTAATTTTTTGTGGCTTGGATGCTTTTTGCATAAAAACTAGAGAAAGTATGTAAGTAGAAGGTTGATTTTGAAGTTAATTAGCGAGTTTTCTTAATATTGAAGAGTGATTTTAAATACAAAAATGTTTGAGTGTACGTAAATGAAACGTCTAGGAGTCTTGACACATGCGTTCTTTCACAAAAACGTTTCAGTGGTTATAATTATCTTGAACTACAATACGCTTCAAAGGGACAGCACGATTTATTTGCCATATATCCCTACAGCATGCGTGTACTATGTATTTGGCGTTTTGGGTCGTTAGTCCGACTTCGCCGGCCAGCTACAGGTGTCCCCCTTGCCTGGGTCTAGTTAAATTCCCATGCTTGGGGGTAAGAGTGCATGTACTAATGGTCGTAAATATAAAACATTTCCATTACATTTTCAGTTGAACTCTGCGTTCGCAGTGAATAGTGATTGTGTTGTTTGAGAATGAGTAAACCTCCCTCTATTCTTTGGTGTTCGAGACTTAACCTGAACGACACGACACAATATTTTAAGGCCTTTCTATTTTCCATACGGTGAATATGTAGAACTTTTATAACTTTTCCACACACAACTAATGTCCGTCGTGGATCCTTGCTCATCGACATTTTAAGACATGTTCCAACTTTCCAAGCCCTTTTTCAACCATATTGAATCTTATGGCTTGGATGTTTTATGCATAACTTCATTCAATTGTGGATTTATAAATGATTTCATTCACTTTTTTGGATCATAGCAATAGTAGAGTGATATCACCAAGAGGAAGAAAAGTTTCTCTACGCCGCGCATTCCGTCTAGTTTTAAATAATTACGAGTAATTCCTTTTTATAATAATTGTACATTATTCTTGCCTCTGTTCCCGATACTATTTTTGTTTGTTACGAGTGTATTACCTTATAACTAGGGAGCGGATTTTGATGACTTAATACATCGCCAAAAATGATCAATAAAATTCTCTTAAGATGTTTTAAAAATGCCCTAAAAGTAAAGAAAACTGACGTACATTTTTTTAACCAAATCCCGTTCAGATGAACAACTCAAGCTGTTAGATCTGTTACTGATGTAATCGAGGCGTCTTCGTTTCGTACAAGTGAACTCAGCTGGCAAACTTTTGGTTTGGATTGTTTTTTACCAGAAAATCTGTCTTTAGTTTTTGTGAAATCAACCGCAGTCAAAGTTGATGATAGGCGGCATACGAACTTTAGATTGCATACTCACAACGGCTGACATTACAATTTCTGAGCGAAGAAATCGAATAGGCTACTCAGGAATTCAGGAACATTTTTTGTAACTCAAAAATACTATTTGAAGCAAGTACCAATAAAATAATATTAAAATCGATGAAAACAGCTTTAAAAATCACCGGAAACGTAAAAAATGACAGTCAAAATCAAAGAAAAATGCAAAATATGCCGCATTAGAATGGGTCATTTCCTTTTGTCATAACATAAAATTAATATCTATACTAAAAAGCATTGTTCTATAGTGAACAGAAAAAGACATTTTATTAAACTCCGCCCCTGCTTATAACAAACATATCTTATCAGTGAGAGTTTTTCACCTGCCATGCACGACGTTTTATACCTTTTGAATGTGTTCTTCCAAAAATATCTCTTACGGATTCCGATCGCTGACCACGCATTCCCAGAGCTCTTGGAAGCGGTTTCGAGGTGTCACTGCGAAACTTTTCTGCGGCTGTTATATAAAACAACGAACGGGCCCGTCTCGTACCCTCATTTGCATGTGCGGCCCGCCACGGCCTCCTTCTCGATTACGTCGCTGGTGGGCACGCGTTGCGGCACCCACCGACAGATCCGCCGGCCCGACACCCACAGGGCGCAGGAGCAGGCACGCCATCGCGCCTCCCTCATTGGCACAGCCTGTCATTAACGGCTTGCTAAGTGGTGATTAGACAAACACACGCTTTAAAGAAAAATGCGTAGTTTGTTGAGATCAAGAAGGTGTATTGACATGAACAGGAAAACGTGTACGTTTGAATGAACAAGGGAAATGTTCAGATCTCGAAATGAAGATTTCGCACCTGATTCAGTGATATCGAATATTAAAATGTATGTATGTATTTGGCGTTATTGGGTCGGTAGTCCAATTTCGCCGTCAGCTACCGGAATCCCCCATGCTTGGGCCTAGTTTAATTCCCATGCTTGGGATGAAGAGCGACATGAGGCGAACATAACGTATTCTCTTCACCTTAACTACAAACGCACTGAGTATCAAGTTGGACTGAGAGAATAATTTAGGTAAAAATAATGCATATTATGCGTATAATTGAGTGAACTGATTCTGATCACATGTTAAATTTTATAGACGATTATTTCAAATGGGTGACATATCAGTTGGAATTTTACCATTCGGACATAACTAAGGGAAGAGGGTTGTCTTTTAAAGAGACTTTATCACCATTATTGTTATAATATTAAATATTTTATCACATTAATCTAACATTTTCATGGCCCGAACACGAGCAGCTTGTCGTAGATTAGGCAATATCATCGGAACTGCAGCGTGAACATCCATTTTCGACAACGCTATTGTTACAATTTAATTTGTCTTCAAAAAACAAAAATAAATGTGTTTCTGGTGTATGGGACAGGGAGGGAAATTGGCTCACATTCTCTTTAGTGCCAGAAACCCTTCCCCGCCCTTTGGTTATATACAGTTATAAATAAAGATTGGAAATATTATAAAAGTAAAAATGTTCCCTCCCGAGTTTCAGAAGTCGCATTTGTATTGGCAGATGAACTACTGATTTGATTACAACGCGTCCCTTCTCCATGTTTGCCGTTCGTAGTCTTGCAAACGCTAGCGGCTGGCCGGTCTCATAGGTAGTATTGCGTGGTTTCTCCGATCAATACCAGACGATTATTGGAACAGAACCCACGGACGGCCAGGAATGGTCCACGGACCGCACGCGATCTTTCCTTCCTCTTCCTTGTTTTATCCTTACCTCTTACTTACGCACACTTACATGCACTACACATGTCAGGACACCGACCGCGAGTTTAGAATTTGTCCCGGCCTAGGCATTGCTCAGCAGCAGGGAGATACCTGGTTGGGGAAACCCCCTAGTCAACGTGTATGTCGGCGTCAAATTTCGCCATCCAGCGGGGAAAGTTCACCGCCACCTCCTAATTAAAAAGCCATACACTTACGGGACTAATGACGTTGCAGTTGACGCGCCTGGAATCATTAATCAATGAATCAATCAATCAGTCACTCTTGATAAGGTCCCACTTACAATGCAAATTTAAACGTAAACGTAACGTAGCCGCAAAGCCGACAAATTAGTTACTAAGCGAGATCATTCACAATGCCTGGATGTAACCGAAGACGTAAGTCCGTAAACTTAAGAGTTCACAAGCTCCAAGCTTTTACGTTAAGTTTACGTCGGAATTCTAACGAATATCAATCAGACAGCAGCGTGAAAGATCGATTTTAGATTGTGTTGAGGTAGTTTGTTATGTCATTTTGTATTGTAATGTAGAAATTAGTTTGCGAACAGTTATGATGCATGTAGTGAATTCAAAGTAAGAATTTGAGCAATTTTTATTGTGATTTTAACTTGACATGGCGAATAAATTAATTAGTTCGACGAATTACTCGTGAATTTGGTACGAGAGAATCCTTGTTTATACGATGAAGGAAACGCAAGCTGTACTACAACAGCTATTCGCATATATATATATATATATATATATATATATATATATATATATATATATATATATATATACATATAAGAAAAATAGAAATGTCGAAGAAAAGCTAGAAACTATGGTGGAAAGATCTTTCCACCGTTCTAGAAACGAATCGATCAAGTTTCAGTACGTTGAATTCTGATTGGTTCAGGCGAAACTTACGTTCCAGCTTACGTTCGTCATTGTGAATGCTTGTTTTTACGTGTAAATTTTAATGCTAAGTTTACAGCATTACGTTACGATTAAGTTTACATTGTGAATGAGGCCTAACGCGCCCCTGCCGCGCCATCCGTGAGGGAAGCAAGGGGGCGTGGCGCGGTGGGGACGGGGAGGTTGGCGCGGAGAACAGCGCGGGCTTCTCCCGATGCGTGGGCCTGCTGCTTCGCGGCGGGCCGGGCCGGCGGGGGGTGGGGCGGGGCGGGAGCAGGGGCACGGGCCAGCCGTGCGTGCGGGGGCAGGGGCGCGGGCGACGGCGGCAGTGAAAGTAGCGGTGGCGGTTGCCGAATCTGGACCGCCGTCTGCCCTACATTCCCCGGGCTGATCTCCATCGCCTACCAGGCCACAGTGGCCGCTAGCGCCGAACGCGACCACCCTACCCCGCCTCGCCCACTCTGTCACACTTCTGCCCCGCGCCGTCAGGTGCCCCCCGAACTCCACCCCGCATTGTGACTTCTAGCCTCGCTCCTCCCCGCTTCGCCTTATCCCCGCCTCGTTCCACCCCGCTTCCCCAGTTTCGCTCCGCTCCGCCTCGATTCTTCCAGTTCTTCTCTTCGCTCTACTCATCTCGCTCCCCCATTTCTCGCCTCATGTCCGCCTCTCCCTTCTACGGCCCGCCCCGCCTGCCTCTCCTGGCCTCGCTTCTTCCCCACCCCGGTTTCATCTCGCTTCACCTCCTACCGTCTAGCTTCGCTGATCCCCGCCCGCCTCGGCTTAGTGCTACTCCATTCCTCCCTGCTCCGTCTTGCCCCATCGACCTCATCCCGCCTCGCCGCGGTTCCGTCCAGTCCATTTCGTTTCATTGCCCCCCGTCCCGTCCCGCCCCGTCACCCCAGGCCACGTCCGAATCCGCAACGTCTCGTCCCACCTCGCTCCATCCCGCCTCGCCCCACCCCGCCACGTCTCGCCCCGTCTCGCCTTCCCTACTTCGCCCCCTATCGACCCGCTACGAACCGCCACTTTGTCCCGTCGTCCTCCACCCCATCCGCCTCTCCCTACCCGGACCCAGCGCGGTCTCGCTTCTCTGCACCTCGCCCCGCCCTACCACGTCTCACCCGGCCACGTCCAACACCGCCCAGCCCCCCCCGCCTCGCCTCGCCCCGTCCCACCCCGTCCCATCCCGTCTCGCTGCTCTCTGGCCCGTCCTACTCCACCCTGTGCACCTCTCCCTACCCCGACCCAGCACGGTCTCGCTTCACTGCACCCTGCCCCGCCCCGCCCCGCCCCTCCACGTCCCACCCAGCCGCGTCCAACTCCGCCACTCCCCTGCCCCGCCCACCTTCTCTTCTCAATGAAGCGCATTCCCCCGCTCCGGCCACAGCCACCCGTGCACTCGGCGCCGCACACGCATTTCCTGGTCGCCCGCCCCCCGGCGGCCCCCGCCGGGCCCCTCGGCGCACGCGAGGCCTACATTCGCCCGCCTCACTTTCAACTGCACCCACGAGGACGAGCCCCGCCGCCGCCCGCGCCGCCGCTTCCCTCCGCCTCTATCCTCCTTTCCACCTCCTCGCTTTTTGCCCTCGCCAGCCGGCGGTAATGATTAATTATAGTAATCTCTGCTAAAATGAGAGATCACACTAACACCACTCACGAAAGACTTCATTATTCCACTCAGTTCAGGATTATTGTATTTTACGATCACGACACAACGTTGCTGCTTTCTGCTGAGGAGTACGTGTTGGACTTGGTGAGTAGAAGTGACAAGTGTGGCACGTATAAACCGACCGATGAACACACTTCAGCAGGTTTCTTTCGTTCCAAAGCATACACATATACCAATAGTTCTTGCGTATTACATAATATTTGTTGCGAGTTTATATTTACGAGTTAAACTTCGTGTATTTTGCGCCTTACAACACGGATATAATTTTCAAGGCCTAGAGAAACTGACACATTGGCCAGCAGTGCCCATATTTGTAAACATTTTCTACACCTGTTGCTGGTCGCACGGCAGTGTCGCAAACAAGGGAATCACATTTCATTTTCACCTCACCCCGAAGCCCCCGGTGGAGATGCAGTTCGTCATGTTCCACGTTCTCGTTTCCAGATGTAGTATACCACGTTCAGTAGTACCAATCGCCGTATTACTAGCCTTTCGACTTTCCATATGACAAATATTTCAAACATTTCAAACTTAACGTACAACTCTGAGGGTTATTCTCTTACTGTTTTTAAATATAGATAATTTTTAAAAGTACGTTTTTATTATGTTCACTACTCTTTATGTTCCTGGATGGAAAGTAACCGAATAAAATAAAGTTAATTTTAAAATGTTTCTTTAAATTCCTTTAATTAGAAGAAATAAATAATACTCCGGAGTCTTTATATAACACGTAAAAACCTGAAGGGGTGGTTCCTCTTTCGCTCTTTATGTAAGTCAAAGACGAAAAGTACTATTCCCACTTAAGTCGAATTTTATGTTTTATTTCAGACATGTACTGCAAGTCCAGGCCAGGCGTCGACCAGTCACTAAGAAGTTGAGGCTCCGGCCGATCCCTCATTACGTCAACCTTTTTCACAAGCGTTCCGTAACTGTGACCCAGATACATCGTGGGTTATCGTTCATTGAAGGAAATGTATATTAAGCATAGAAGAATGCTCCAACTCAAGTTGTAATCATATTTAACACGAACACGAATTTTAGGGATCTGGACACGATAATATTTGTTCTCCGTAGTTCCAACACAAAGGCTGTTTTCGAGACGACTCTATAGGTTTCATGAACGAAAACAGTAGTTTTCACAGATATAATCCTAAATTTCACTGCTATAAGCATAAAATAGTTAAAAGAAATGGAATAGGAAATCGCAGTTGGTAACTCTATAAAAGGGAAAATATCACCAATGTGGCTCATTCAATCAACGTAATCGGTTGGCAATTCAAGAAACAATAAAAAAAATCAAGCATCAATTCAAGAAACAATCGTCTTCCGAATTTTGTCTGCTCTTTCATAAAACACTGAAGTTATCAATACTGAAGTTATTCTAAAACACTGAAGTTATCCACACTCCAAGCCGGTGAAATAACCAGAGGAATTGTCTATTGTTCCGTTCTGAGCGTTAGTCAGAATTTGTGGATAACGTAATCGACCTTGTCGACTCGCCCGCAGGCAGGCTGTTGCATATGTCAGCTTCATTTTATCTTTTATCGATGAAGGAAGGTTATAATTTTTTTCTGATATAACTCACGTTCTCTTTTTTGACAATTGTTTGTCTCATGTCTTCAATATTTGATGTATTGAAACAATCACGCCCCTTAATTTAAACACTGTAGGTACTTCAATGGGTCCTATGTTAGAAACAAACGTAAGGAAATAATATACGGAATGGGATTGCAAGTAAAGTTTCCTTTTTAACAACTGAAAAAATGTGCATCCCAAGTTCACTCTGGAGACTTCGAGAGTGGCTTCAGAATCTTTGACATAGCAGAGAGCAGTTGTGATTTCAAAGGAGCTGTTAGAGTTAGACACTCAATCTAGAGACTGCTGATGTTTTTTCTAGTGCCTATGTTTTGGACCCAGGTTCATTGCCCAGCCCTGACAAAGAGTTGAAATCTGGGGATCTTTTTAAAAAGTTGGTACTACTTGGACGCTCAAAGATACCAACTGCTTTTTGACTCGTATTTGATGTTCGTCGCCAGAACAAAGTTCTCGCTTCTATCCATACTCGTGTTCTCTGAGCGAACGAAAATGGAAGTGATAATGATGGGAATTGTCCGACGATTTAGTTTTGCCGAGCTTTAAGCCAGGAATCTTTTACAAGCCACAAATACGACATGGCCACTGGGGATATTCCGCACTTTGAATATGCAATCTCACAACCAAATTTGAACCCGTGAAGTGAGGTTTAGAAAGCCAGTGTGCCAAAGTCAATTCCTCCGGGGCCGACATCCAGAAACTAGGGTAGTCTTTTTTCCTGATACCTGTGAAATGCATAATAATCAGGAGCTTTGTAATTACGTATACACTTCTGTGAAAACATGAAGTGATTAAGAGGCAGTGTCGGGCCAGAAAACAAGGGGAACGTCGAAGTTAATTGGGAACTTGCTCAACATTTGAGGGAACTGCGGTTGGAGAATGCACAATTTAGAAATTTCATAGGAATATCTGCAGAAGTATGTGAAATAGTATGAAATTTAATATGATGCTAGATTGCAAACCAGAATAAACTAGTGGAGCTATAACAGCACATTCTTTCTCGCCTTATTTCTAATTTGCAATTTTCGAAAATTCATAGAGTTCAACGTAATTAAGTATGCGTCATTCTTTTAAGCGTTTCTTGTTCTATTCGTTAAAAAAAACTGAAGAAAAAATTTGGAGCGGTTTTTGAAGAAAAGCATTTTTTTATAAGTTGCATTAATTTCAAGCACAAATTATATGACAACTCATTTTAAAAAATGTACATTATCTTTTTAAAGATATAATGTTGTAGAACAGATTTTATTTGACACAAAAAATATTGACAATCTTCAATATTATACTTTTGCATGTTTACTTTTTACAATTTTAAAAGATACAGCGCCAAAAATGGGACAAGCACAGATTTGTTTACCGTCTTGGATACAGGAGAAACATTGAATAAAAAATGTGGAGCCGTTATTCAAGAATTCTTCAAAAATTGCCTAAATTTCAAGCAAATTTACGCAAGAACTAATATTTTTGAAAAGATGCACACGATATTATTTCAAGATCTGGCTTTCAACAACAGATTTTACTAAGAAAAAAATCCCTTTCTTCAATATCGTAGTAGTAGGATGACGCCGAAAAAAAATTGAACTTATACAATTTTCAAAAAATCAGGGCTACCATCGAAAATGAGATATGATGCCATTTTTTGTACACTATAACGAGGATAAACTTATATCAAAAATTTTCTGAGAAAAAATTGAATATGAAAATGAGGTTGTAAAGTGTCCCCAAAATGAAATTATCTGTTTTAAACGTGCAGGGCTTCAAGTTTCTTTTAAATAGATCTAGGAATATCAATTTTGGAGAAGATTTTCTGAACGGTTTAGGCGCTAGTGTTGACCATAGACAGACGGACGGAGAGACACGTTTCGCCGTCAAGCGATTTTTCGGTATCAAGGACCCACAAAATATGAGGTCTGACTACGCAAAGTGTTAGAGGAACACAATTTAGATTAGATTAGATTAGATTTATTGTTAATTCTGCAATTAAGTGTAGTAACTTGGTGGCAGAATATCTTAACCTTACATGCATTAAACTTAGATTCACTAAGAAAAAGTTACAAAAAAAGTAGTTAATTAAGATAATAATAATAATATAGTACATAACATCACCACGCAAACCTTACTCCACTTCACTTCACTGCACAACACTTAACTGTGACTCATTTCTTTCGCATTCCCTTCCCTCCACTTCACTTCATAACACTACACTGCGCTGCACTACACTCCACTCCACTGCACTGCACTGCACTGCACTAAATGAATAATAATAAAATGATAACAATAGTAATAAAGGTAATATTAACAATACTTCTACAACTGATATTTATACTAACAATTAAACAACTTACTTTGTAGGATATACTACTAATTTAACAGTAGAAACAACATTGATACATATAACCAAATATATAATTAACTAGAAAACTAATTTATTTTTAAACTTGCTCAAGCTTTGAGGAAAGGGTTCTAAGATAGTCGCAGGCAAACTGTTCCAGTCTCTAATTGTTCGGTTTGTAAATGAAAATTTCCCGACATCCGTTTTCTGTTTTCTTGTCTTAATTTTATGCATGTGATCCGTTCTACCGAAGTATGAAGGTTTTCCTAAACGACGGTGTATTTCATTCCAAGCAGGATAGCCTGTGTATGCTTTGTACATAGCATAGAGTCGCAGCTTCATCCGCCTCTTTTCGAGTGATTCCCATGCATCTCTATTTTTTGATCCCCTGAAAGTAAATTTCGATGCTCTGCGCTGGACCTTTTCTAGATTACCTTGCTGCGATATTCTGTACGGGTCCCAACATACCGCGCCATATTCTAATACGGGTCGGACTAGTGACATATAAGCTAATTCTTTACCTCTCACTGTACTCTTCTTTAGGATCCGCATGACGAAATGTAGAGATCTCCAGATAATAGAGCTCTCCGATAATTTATATGTTTATACCATGCTAAATGATTTATACCATAAGCGATTTTGTATCCTATCACACAGCATGTAAAAAGTTATTTAGGATGTTTCATTCATTATAGAACATACCAATTCATTATAGATTATTCCAATTTGCACCTTTATTTTAGTTTTCTCTTTTGCATAGAGTATTTCTGCTTGTTTCAGATTTGTGTAAAATAAAATGTACTTCTGAATCATGCATTAACTATTCTTAAATTGACCAATATACTACTTTTAATGTTCATTAAAGAATGAAGGACATTTGCAAAGGATATTTGAAAAACAAATTCATAGAAATTAGTGAATCACATGTTGGTTCAAAACGTTATATGAGCATTTAAATAAACAAGTATTTATACAAAAAGCAAATAAGTGTATTATTTACTTTTTCTCGACCTTTTTACTATTTGGCAACAGTCATCTCGCACCTGAATTCATTACGAAACATGCGTCTGTCGGGTTAAGAAAAATCCGAAGTTCCGTAAAAAATATAGTATTGTTTTAAGAGACTGAAAATGGAAAAGTTATACAATTTATCGTGTATTTTATTTTGTTCGACCTTTACTTTCCTAAATCTTCCGTGATTTAAATAATTCTTTGTCTTCACTGAGAAGTAATATTTCGGTAGTACCTCAGTAAATTAATATTTTTCCAATAGCCCAAAGATAACACAAGCCAACGACCAATTTTTTGATAATTTTATCTAATTCTTATCGTTTTAAGAGTGCTGATTCCAAAAATAACTTTGAAAATGCCGTATCACTCACCATTTGTTTAAATTTTTACATTTTCTCTGTATCGCTAGGCAAATGCTCTAAGACTCCAGAAACGTATGAGATGCCAGAAGTTAGAATTAGAAAGTATTAGGACGACAAGGAGGGTAGTATACTCTTTGGTAAATTATTTCTTCATTGTGATCTCTTTCACTACCGCTCATCGATAGGCGTGACGGTTTGACAGTCAGAGTTGCATTTGACAAGCAGTACCGTTTTGTTTTATTCGAGGCGCATGTGTTCGCATTTTTGCTATACTCGTTTAGCAGTTAGTGTTCAGTCGTGAATAGTGGGGGTTGTAAGAACATTCCTGATAGTTTTTGTTATATTTGTGTCGATTTTGTGGTTAAAAACACCAATGGAATATTACGGACTTTGTTAGAAATGTGTATGTTTCATATTTCAGAGTTAAAGGTGGTGATCAGGACAAATCTTGGGCGCCATAGAAAATGGTCAAAAAGGAGGAAGCATCCTTTATATTTGTCATTTCAGTGGTATGGAGGGAACCAAAGAATCATTCGGATGATTTCTACTTCCGTTGCTACAACTCAAAAAAGTGTTCTTGTTTTGTTGTTACAACCCAAAAAACAAAAAAGTATTCCGTACCCTATTCTACCATCTGCAATTCGGCCAATAGGCCATAGTCCGGGTGTGCCTATTCCGAACTACCAGTGGCTATTGCAACTGTTAATCTGGATAATATGTCAAGTGACGAATCGAGTGGCGAGTTTGTGTCCCGTAAACAGTGTAGAACCTCAATTGTGTATTCAAACTGAGCTTAATGATTTGGTCAAAGAGTTGGGCTTAATAAAGGAGAAAGCTGATCTGCTTGCCTCCAGATTCACGGAAAATAATTTGTTAGCAGTTAGTTGGGCTGGAATTTCAATTCATATGTGAAAAATGAGCAGCAATTTGGTCATTTTTCAAACAAGAACGGGATTTAGTATATTGCTCAAATATTGCCGGTCTGGTGAATGAGTTCGGAATTGAATACAAAAAAGAAGAATGGAGGCTGTTGATCTATTCCTCTAAAATTAGTTTACGAGCAGTTCTATTAAGCCATGGCAACACCTATGCAGTATTATCTTGCTCATTCGGTACCCATGAATAAAAGTTATGAAAATCTTAGTGTATGTAATATGTGGTGACTTAAGAATAACATGCTTGCTTCTTGACCGCCAAAGTAGTTTTACTAAATTCCCCATGTTTCCCACGTGAATGGGATAGTAGGGCACGAAATCAGCATTGTTCTAGAAAGAATTGATCTGTAAGGAAATCTTTGAAACCAGAAGAAAAGAACATTCTACGGGAACATCTGGTAGATGAACGCAAGTTTCTGCCGTCTCCATTGCACATAAAATTAGGACTCGTGAAACAATTTGCGAAGGCCTTACCTAAAGTTGGGCAATGTTTCAAATACCTTTGTGAAAAGTTTCCGCAATTGTCTGAAACAAAATTAAAAGAGGATATCTTCGTTGGGCCTGATATTAGAAAAATGTTTGATCCCCAATTTGAACTACATGTGACAGTAAATGAAAAAGGAGCATGGATTGCATTTAAACACATTGTAAATAAGTTCCTAGGCAACGAAAAAGACCTAAGACAAAATTGTCTTAGTAATAAGAAGCAATTCTTGTCAATATGCTGGATGCCCTAATGAACCTCAAGGTTCACTTTATAAACATTCACAATTTTTTCCGAAAATGTTTGGTTATGTAAGTGAAGAACAAGATGAGCATTTTCACCAACATCGAAAAGCAATGGAAACACGTTATCAGGGACGCTAGAACCCAACATGATAGGAGATTACTCTCGGGCACTTCACTGAGAGGGTCAGCAATCGGCACATAGGAGAAAAAGCTAAATCAGGAACTTTAAAGAAAAGAGACAAAGAAAATATACGACAATAGGTACGTAAAGCCACTGCAGAATCTAATTTTAAGAATATAATGTCATCTTATATGTTTAAATATTGCTCTCTTAATACTTTAAAAGTAGTTTACTTTTCATTTTTATTGCATCTTTAGCATATTTTCTCATATCTTACTATATAAAATTGTGACTAAACTGTGGGTGATGGAAACAAACAGAGTTCAGGTGCGTATTCAGCACCCAAAAACTATAAAAATCAGCCATCAAGATTTGAAATTTTTTTTTGAAACCTCTTTTTTGTTGTCCTATGTTATCAAAAGTGATGCTGCATATCAACCATGCAAACAACAATTGCCCATATACGATTTGGATATTGGGAATTCTTAGCCGAATATTAATATTTTCATTATTTTCATCTTTACTTTTCCATACTAGCATAGTTATAATAAAAGCTAAGTCCTTTGACCCATTCTCCCCCTGCTTGACGCAACCCTCTGACGTTTACGCATCAAAACTCTGCGTGTTGCAGACACTCCTGTAATTAATATTAGCAAAAGAAAGAAAACAAAGAAGAAATAAAAGAAAAATAAGGGACGAATAAGGCGGACAAGAAGGAAACAAAGAAGGCGAAGACTGAGAAGTTGAAGAACACGATATATATGAAAAAGACGGTAAATGAGAAGAATTCGAACATAGAAAAGGCGGGCACAAACAAGGAAAGAATGGTTGACAATAACAAGGAGAATACCTCGGATAAGGACACTGAGAAGGCGGACAAGGTCAAGGAAAAGGTGACGGACAACTAGGAGAAGACAGACAAGATCAAGAAGAAAACATTGAGCAGCGAGCCGGAAAAATTTTCTCCGCCTATGTCTGCCTCTCCTTTTATTTATTCCCCGTCTCCTTCTTCTCCATCTCCGTCTCTTTCTGCTCCATTTCCGTCTCATTCTCCTCCGTCTCCGTCTCTTTCTTCTCCATCTGCGATTCAATCACCTTCTCATTCTCTCTTCTTCTCAGTACACGCGGTTCTAGATTAATTTGACAATAGGTTCCAGCTACATGAGCCATTGGTTAAGTAAAAACTAAAAATGCATATCGAATTGTCATTATTTTATGCTATATGTACCTTCTTGGTATTCTACATGTTCTTTGATGTATGATGAACACTAAGAAAGAGAACAGTGACAAGGAAAAAGCGACCGACAAGAACAAGAAGAAGACGAACAAGGTCAAGAAGACGGAAGATAAGACGGAGACAGAGTCTGTTCTTTGCGTGTATAGTATAACCAAGATGTCTAGAAGCTCCCATTACAAAAAATAACCCAAGTTCTGTGTTTACTTTCGCGAAGAATAGCAGGTCCAGTTTTTTTCCGTAAAAAAAATTGTTTTCTATAAAATTGGGTTTAAAAGATTTTTTCCGGGTGCGAAATTTAAACCGGACGCTCTGACACCCAACAGCTGCATATCTTTTGTGCAAGCCATTTCCTCGTTTCTCTGCGTAATCGGTGAAAGTGTCGATTTAATACTCTATGAGGAATCGCGTGCCTCACACTAGAGTACATTAATAGTATCAAGTGTCTTCTATTCAATCTATTAAATGTAGTTCATACATAAAATCCATTTTTGTTCAAAATGATAGCCACGGTATCCGAAGGCGTAAACATAAATGATGAACACGATCCAACATTTATGAAAATTAATGTAACTAGCGGAATGCTCGAATGATTACTTTTAGCATATATTTATATGAAATAGTGCCTTATGCTTAAAATTGCCACATAAATGATAGTATCCTGTATATTATTCGAAATGTAATTATATCCAAAATATATGTTGGAAATAACATGTTCGTTCATGAAAATGCGGCGTTCATTGATTATCTCTGGTGCGGAATTTGAATGGATGCTTCAGACAGTCATTTTATGGAGCTTCAGGACGAACAGTGTATTGAGGAACCTTTGCAGGAGGTACTTCTGCAATTAACCAATCCCACTTGGTCAACATCAGCAGGGTCAAATTGCGTTGCGGTTTGTGCCATGTGACAATGAACAAAAAAATAAATAGAAAACTAGTATGGTGTCGGCGCGAAAGTATATAAAACTGAGAAAAACTGTGGTGTTGCATTTGTGGTGTACAACTATTTCAAAACAAATCTAACACTCTCGCACGCAAAAGTTTGACTGAGGTTTTCTGAGGTTATCGCCTGCCGCAGCCCGTGTAATGGTTGGTGTTCTTGCATTTGCTTGTTGCTGGATCACATCACGTCGTGGCTCATATCGTAATCAGAAACAGATATTTGCACCTGCCATCGCCGCTAATCTTTCGCCCTTCAGCTGCGGGTAATTTTTGCCTCAAAACAAGAGAAGGCGCGGTTCGGGTCCCGGCCCCTGAGAGCATGGCTGGATGAGCACCTGTGCAGAGTCATCTTGCCTCTCCCCTCCGCGCCACCTCCAGCGTCCGTGCCGCCGGCAGCGTGTACTAAAACATAAGCGCCGTCAAGGCAAATTAGTAGAAATAACTAGGTGTTTGAGTGCGAGAGGCGAGAATGAGCACGTTTCATAAACGAGTACTGTGACATGTATCCAGTCACCAGCGAGTGCCGGAGCTACGTTCGTGTTCGAATGCACGCCGAGAGGTACCCCGAGTGGAAGACAACCCTTCCACTGTTTTTTCTGCGCCTTGACACAGCAATATGTGCGTCGGGATCAGTGTTACCCGACGGAAGAGTGGATGCGGAAGTATCTATCGCTCTTCTGTCGCTGTGGAGGAAAATGTATTGAGAGCATTTTGAGGACAATCCTACGAACAGTGGGCGTGATTTCGTGCAAAAGGCGAACTTCCCTCGTTCAATTGTACACGCTCTACTGCAAAAGAGATGGCCAGCAACTATTTCATTATGTAAGTGTGCAAGTGGCGACGAACGAAGGAGGTTGACATGTTGGGTGTAGCGTCTGCGCCAGCAGTCCACTGAAAATGACTTCAGTTCCCGCATGCCCAGGACTAATGAAACCATTTTTACTCGAGAGGGAGCGTTCAACCAGCACAATGAGCATTGGTGGGCAACGATGAATCCACATATCAGGTACGAAGGAGGCATCAGGTACGACGGAGCGTAAACTTTTGGGCCGTCATTCTGGATGACAGAATAATCGGCCTGTATACACTTCCTTACCGCCTGAATGGGCAGGAGTACCTTACATTCCTCCAAACTCTTCTGTCCGACCTCCTAGAGAACGTGTCCTTGGACCTTCCCAAGAATGACTTCAAAGCATCAAGTTTTTCTGAAGGGGAGAAAAAAGGTGGAAATTATTTCCAAATTTACGGTATTGACACAAAATGTACGTCAGAGTTTGCATGTTACGAAGCTAAGTATTAGATGCTAACATACGGCTAATTGTAATAAAAATTATCGGAATCTGTATTGTGTTCCCGAGTCACTCACAAGATGTTAAGTTAACAATTTAAGTTTCTTTATACAGAATAATTTAAACAATTCATTAAAATTTGTACCAGAACTCTCGTTTCTAATTATTTTTACACAATTGTCAAATTTGACTGGAGATTAACCTTCGAGAAGATACAAGTTTTGTGCCGTAATTGTTTATTGTAAGCATATTATTGTAGCATGTTTTGAAAATCTTTGAAGCATTTGGCAGATTTTGCAAGTAGATACGTTCGCAAGATGGCCGAACTTCAACTAGCAAAACCCGTCTTAATGTCTTTACACTTGCAGAATCTGGTAAGTGTAAACAGCAATTTTAAATAGAAATGAAACTATTATAGTGAAGATTGTACAGATTTTAACAGTCAACTTGGAGAGTTTTGGTCTTTTTGGGCGAGAAAATCGCTTTTGGGCAAAGTGGTATTCAGCCGTAAAATATTCTCCCCCTTTTCCTCGGTTCCGTCCAAGATGCAAGGTTTTGGAAGTGGGCTCATTTACTTTTTCCATAATTTTATCTCTGATTTCTGTGTAATTTTATTTAGTCTGCATGTGCGTATTTGTGAATTTAAGGGGTTAGGAGGAGGCAGGGATGAGGAAAGTAAGATCACGCTGTCAGTGGCTAGTTTGATAAAGTACTGTTTCCGGCATTCGGTACTATTAATCGTAAAACCAGGATAAACTACCAATCACAGCAGCCGGTCGGTAGAATTGTCCTCTGGTTTGTAAGTGGCTGAATTCTATCAAGCTAAATAGTTAGTGTCAAAAATCTTCCACCGTCGGGATTAGAATCCTGGAAACTCAGTCAGATACGCTGCAGCGGTGGCAGTTGGTGTCACGAAATCATCTCAGCCAGTCTCTTGATAATCCTGACAATTTGCCATTGTTTTCACTCTGAGCATATTGAACTCTAAATACGAAAGAGCAGTATATACCCAGTAAGATTTCTGAGGTGTTATCTGGTCTACTGTACATCCCAAAAGCTTTAGTCTAGTTAACACCGCAATTATTTTTAAAATTTTATAACTTAATGTCGGGCACCATGTGTTGTCATCTTCAATAAATGTCAAAAGTTTATAATGGCATTTACACATTAAAGCCATCGTTTTATTAATTTTATTAGGATTAATGTTTACATTAAATTATCGAGAAAAATAATTACACTTACCTTACTCAAATTTAAAGGACGAAATCTCTCCATAATTGGCAACAACATCCAGCCACCTAACAACAACAACAACAACAACAACAAATGTGCGAAGGAGGAAGTCAAACACTTGTATAAAATTGCATTTTAAGAACATTGCTGTTGGACCAATTCTGTTAACCTGCACGAACTGTTAATTTCTCATAATTAACAGTTTTTCCGTAAAGAATTATTCATATAATCGAACATTATTTCTCGCTTAAGAATCCGTGGTGCAGCGGGATCCCAACAGGTATTTTATAAATATCTACTAATATATCTGGCGTTGAAAGGATTTAAAAGTTGTAAGCTTTATAATGAATTAAATCCTTCAGATGTATGCTTTGTTAAATGCTTGGGCTCACCCACTTAAAATCTAGTAATATGGATTATATTTATAGGAAAGGGTCTACAAACTAAAAGGAAACTTTTAAAAATAGTATGTTCTATATCTAAAGAAAAGGGTCTACATACAAATAACAATGGGATGCAAGTCATGGTTAAGAGAATAACATTTACAGTACAAAAAATATATTTTATGTACATCGTGTTTATTTGGTGTACAAGAGCACATACAAATACAATTTTAAGAATTATTATTCTTTTAATGACGCTTTTATATTATGTTGTCTTATTTTTTTGTTTATAATTACGATGCTTTAACACATTTCATCTACGAACATAAACAATTAAATTCATAATAACCCTAGAAGGGTTTCGAATAAACATTAAGGCATTTTCTATTGCGAGCAATGTTGCCTGCTTTGAAATATTTTTATTTGGGTTTTCAAAAGCAGCATTAAAGGTACATGGTCAAGATAGGCTTTGTTTAACTGAATTCAATACCAAAGCGTAAGCTACAGCACAAGCGTCCAGATGCTTTCAGAAGAGACATCATGACTTTCTAATAAGGACAGAATCCAAGCACACATCTATTCTTTCTCTGATGGAAATATTGTGCCCATGGGCAAGCGAAACGGACTGGTTGTTTCGGGTCCGAGCAATCGTAATAGCGGGTACAACTCTGTGGATCAGGCTCCTTTCCCTTTCCAGAACACGGGAAGACCCCGGAAGGAGGTTCTTCTGATTCCTCTGTGGTTTCTTCGGATGGTTCCTCCGCGGGCTCCTCGCCTTCTGGGTCGCATCCAAACCCTGTGAAAATTGTCCCTTCCCGGCACTTGAGCATGTGAATGCGCCCACGTGCACATATCCAGTAGTACTGGGGATCGAGTGCAAGTGCGCCAATTGAAAAGGACGTGTCAGGATCGCATTCCGGCACGGGGTAAGAATTCTCCCCACACGGTGCATCGGCTGCGGGCAAATCGCAGTCTCCGGTTGTAGGATTGAAGGCGAAATCCATTTCACACGTGTATGTATTTCTCGGTGGGTATTTGTCAGAAGGGTCATCGCCACAATCGTGGTACACGTTGCAGTCGAATGGGTCAGGGAAAATTCCTTCCTCTACGCATTCCAAGGCATTTAGCTCCGCATCCTTACAGAAAGACTTCTTCTCGCTGCACTCTTTGAGGGAGGAACTGCAAGGTGTCGCTGAGTCACACTCCTCTATTTTGTACTCCAAAAATTTGCCATTGCTTTCCACACAGAACGTCAACAAATTGCAGTCCAAGCAGAAGATTCCGGGAAACGTGCATCTTGAAGAAGATGCAGCACGCGATATGTTGCTGACTGGTGATGCCAGGGTAACCTGAAAGAAAAAAAAGCTTATGTAACTTGATGCATATGATTTCAAACACAAGTTAACAAAATATGTTATATATTTTAATTTGAATCTTAATACTCTCATTCTAATTGTTTTATTATCGATAGAATTGCGTATGGCTAGCGTCGGACTATTAATAAAAAGTTCACAGATTCGAACATTATCAAAATAATGTACTTGTAAGTGAAAAAAAAAACAACCTTTGTACATGTGTCTTGGACCATTTGTTCATGTTTCTCTGCTTTAGTTCACTATGTATAGCAAGTTATTCCATGTAAATTTGCCGCATATGAACGTTTTAAGCCTTAATGACGCATTGTCCAGTATTACCAACACTGTTTCCGAGAACCTAATCTTTGCACGTGTTTGCTTTTTATAAAATAACTTACAAATAGAACTCTGATGACTTGTTATTTCAGTTGAAAAATAAAATTATTTTTCTTTAGTCTCGTCTGAGAGCTTTATTTTAAACCAGATAAATTTTAATTAAAAGACCTAATGTTGACGAATTGATTTTATTAGTAAAATATTTATCTTTATTATTTCAGAGATTTGATACTAATTCATTGAGAGATTGTGATAGAATAAGTTTTGGAATTTTGTACATTTTAAAGATTTTAATGCAAACCAGATCAATCAAATATTTATAAGCAAACTATTTGAGTAAAAAATAAATAAAAAATTATAACCATTTGGAAAAAACTTTTGAGTTGCAGGGAGCTTCATGTAAATACCTCTAAAGGTTAATAGATTCGTTTGAAATTCGCAGGTGTTTCGAGTCGGAACAGAGCGTTAGGATAATATCGAATTTGGATAAATATCGTAGATATGCCTTATTTCCATTCGTAGACGGTTGGACATAGAAACAGTCGCGGCAGAAACACGTGTCAAAATTTCGACGTCGGTTTTCCAGCATTACGTAATTTTCTCAGTACTAAGTATACTATACTCCGTATATCTTCTTTTTAAAGTGACTTCTTGACTACTGAAGGTTGGCGCACACTTCCCCTAACCTCTCTTTTGTGCCAAATGAAGCAACTCGAATGTTATCGATATTCCAGTCCAATTGCGCATTTTAGCCAACCAAGACTTCTCTTCCTGCAAATCTCCGCCCACCCTGAACTTACCCATCATCATCGATTGTAATAGTTCACATTTGGGGTTTCTAAGTAAATGTCCATAATACAGTATTTTTCTAATTTTAATTATTTTTAATTTGACTCAACACATGTCATTCCGTTTTAGTATATAGTCATTTCTCATTTCGTCAGTGCAGATAATTATTAATTCTTCTAATAATCCACATATCAAATTACTCTACTCTGTTAATAGATGTTTTTAATGTCCATCATTCAGCGCCATATAAGAGGACATATGTAACATTTTGCCATTCTCTATAGTAGAGTAAAACTCAATCCATTGTTACATAAACAATTATGCATTTTCTGGAATGTGGATATTGGTATTTCAATTCTCGTCCTTATTTCATGATCTGATGACCATGATTTATTAACAATTTATTCCAAATATCTGAACTTTGGACTCTTGTTCAAAGGGTTGATCATTTATAAACAGCTGAAATGGTCTTGGCCCTGTCTTACTAATTAACATTGACTTTGTTTTACGTACATTTATTTCTAATATATACTTTTTGCAATCTTGATTAACGACGCTTAAGAATACGATTTTTTTAGATTTGATAGAACTTTCTCATTCAATTAAACATTGTTAATGAAAAATAATTTATTACTGTCATCGTAAAAAACAATTCAATATTACAATTTTGTGTCTAGACCCCACACACAATTTATGATTACATGTTAGCAAAGCAAAGTACGTTATCGGCCCTATAAGCAATAATAATAATAATTGGTGTCCGAAACAAAACATGTATGTCTAATTCGTTTTAGGTTCATATTTTACATTGTAATCTATCGATAACAATCATTTTCGATGTAATATAAAAGGCAATATTACTATAATTTTATGTAGCAGCCAGTCATGTTCTCGCCAATTGCTCTTTCAATTTAAACGCTACGATTCGAATTGCGCATTCTCATTGGTGGTCTCCACTCCTAGAATGAGATACATACCCACCCTCCTATACTGCCTGGATTTGCACTCGAGTGGCTCGCATGCGGCTCCCAAAGTCAGTGAAAGTGCAATATACTGCGCAGGCCTGATCTAACGTATCTTTTAATACACGTTCTAATAACAAGTTAAATAATAAAGGAGAAACAATACACTCCTTCGTGACTCCTTTTCTCACAGATTGAGCAGTTTGTCCCCACAAAAGTTATTTATGAGACGTACGATTATATATGTTAAGACCAAATTCTTACCCTCTAAAATGTGCATAAACGTATCATATTTCGCATAATCAAAAGGCTTTTTTAAAAGAAAACAAATACGTACATTTTTTGACCTTGGTCTAATCATTTGTGAACTAAAACTAAAGTGGGATCAGGACTTCCCATTTCCAAATGAATTTTGAAAACCGAACGCGTATTTCCTATCGTTATGACCAGTTTTCTTCAAATACGAGTATGTAAGATGCGTAAAAAAAGTTGAGTACGTGACTTATCAAATTATCATCCGCTTATTGTCACAGTTTCTTGCCTTAACAGTCTTTTGCAATAGTACAAGCGTCGTCACAGCGTAAATATTTATGCTCTCGTCAACTCGTTAAATTACTTCTGTTTATTGAAAACAAAATAATTGTTTTAAGGTGTAAGTAGTTTTCTGAACGTTGTCTGACGCCTTAGTATTCCGTGACTAGCGCGAAGCATTTTTGAACGCGCCACTTACATCATCCTTCGACGGAAACAATAGAGTAGTAAAGTCAATTAAATGAATGAAAAGCTTTAATGAAATGATATTTTCGGTGTCCTTTGTGAAAAATCCCCTTACCATTTCACATGCTCCACACAACTCATGTTCTTGGATATGTCTGTAAAACACGAACGTCACTAACTTTATTACAACATTGAAATTATTATATATAATTTTCCCATTTTTACAAAAAATATATTAAACTAAAGAAACTATATCAACAGAAATGTCTTTTTAAATATAAGACAGTATTGAGTAATAGTTTTATTTGGAAAATTTGTGTAATTAAATGTTTATAAAACAAATTTCACTGCTTTCATATATGCACGAAAGGGAACGTAAATGTTATTTTGTAATTGAAGGCAATATAAAAGGAATGTTATTAACGAAACAATGTGTTTAAATTAGAAAGTAATCTAGAATTTGCGTCATTAACCCTACGTTTACTCATTGGGTACAAAATATACCCACATCATATATTTTCTTAAAAGTTATTGATGATTTTAAAATATATTTCTGGCAGCTCATAGTTGTCCGTTAAACTTTTCTTAAGAGTTAGATATCACATAGCTGTTTGTATTTTACATATTTTATATATTAAATACTTCAAAATTACTTGAAATCATGTACCGGTAGTGCTTTACAGAATATATTGGTCCCGAGCTTAACCCTATATTAACCACAACTATTTTTTTTAAATGTACAACAAAATATTTGAAATACCCACCACGTTAAAGGATTCAGATTCTGAATAGATTCAGGTCAAATTTTCATTTAAAAATAATAAATGAGAAGTATTTAATATATTTATATTGTTTATTTAAAATCAAAATTACCTATATTTTTACTGATACGTCATTGACTTCAATGCGGAAATCGATATACACAGTATAACTTTACCTAAATTGAGAGAATCGTGGTTACGAGGGAAATATGAAAACAATTGAATGATGTTGATATCGTAGGCTTCCGCGGCCAGAGTCATGATCTGGGCTGTCCGGGTGACGCCGCGTCGAGGCTGGGGTGCCGACGTTTCGACCGAATGATGTTCTATGTTCTCTTAAGGAGGGAATTATGTGAGGTAAATATGAAACATTGTAAAATGACTTTGATAATAGATGTGTGAACATATTTTTTTTGGGTTGTCTAAATTAGTTTCAAAGACTAATAGTATATTCCCTGATGCCTCAACAAAGGAAGAGAAGATTTGTCATTATTTTATATATAATTATCCTCCTAAAAATTTTCCATAGGCAAAATGTTCACGGTTTCTTTTCGGAGTTCTGAGTTTTTTTAGTTATAACTAGATACCTTATCATCTTTCCCTGAGATACCGTTTACCGCATCAGGCGCTATTCGCACGAATAGCTAAAATATTTTTTCTGAAGTTCCGCTCTAATCTCCCTCGTTCCTCAAGCAGAGAGGTGGTAAATAAGTACATAGAGACAACGTAGAGAGAGGTAACACTACACTTTGGAATCGTGACAACCACAGATTTTAGCCTATTAGTAGGAATGTGTCAAGTTATATATATATATATATATATATATATATATATATATATATATATATATATATATATATATAATGGAATATTATAATGAATTGTTAGGACCCGGAACGGGACTATTTGTATTAATTATGGAAATATATTTCATATAACTACTATTTCTATTAATTTATTGGAATAGTTTTATATTTGTAATACAACTGGATAATTAGGGAGGGGATTTCTAAGCAAACAAATTATTGAAATACGCTTTTAGAAATATACATTTATGACGTTAATATTCTTACAAATCCACTTAAATATGGAAATAAAATTAACAATATTTCATTTTCTGTATTAACCTTTCTTGAAAACATTCAGGAGAAGCTTGCTTAGAATGAAAAGATCATATTTGTGCAAACATAACATAATCTAACTTACTTCGCAGGAGAAATAATTGAAGTATTACCTATTACGTCTCGTTGCGTTTCTTCTGCCTAGTTTAAAAAATATATCAAGAACCTACATTTGCACATTTTATCATCTAAAGAAAAGAAAAACAAACCAAATGTGACAAGCCGGCCCGGAGGCGGAGATTGCTCTGGCAGTACTGTCATAGTAATCTCGGACCGAAGGGTCGCGGGTTCGAGTCGGGTCGTGGGTTCTAGTCCCGCCTCGGGCATGATTGTATTTGTGTTCGTCCTTTCACCCCTTATCACCACCATTTAGTTTCATCTTCACAGTAACCATAACGTTAACTCCAATAGTGGTCGCTAATGACCTAGATGTTGATGCGATCTTAAAAAACAAAAAAGTGGCATGGTGTTTCGAAATAATGAACGCTCTCAAATAAAAAGATTCTATGAAAAGATGCAACGCGCTAGAGATAAGTCACTATTTTAACGAAATATGCAAAATATGCGCTCATAATTACACAAATTTGCAGCACCAGGAAAAATCGACCAAATATTCAGTAACATATTAATTTACATAGCATCAAATTCTAACCATATGTCAAGAAATTTCGCTTTGCTGTGTCCTGAAGCAACAGACAAAAATATGCAAAATCATAGAACACCGATTCCTATTAATAATTTTTCCCCAGGTACCGGAACGTCGTGCCGCCGCGTTCCGCCAGAAATCACGCCCTCTCTGTCTGCCTCCCTCTCTCTCTGTATATATATATATATATATATATATATATATATATATATATATATATATATATACAGAGAGAGAGAGAGATATTTGTCATTTTATCAATACTCACATCGTTCGAGTTTTATAATTTTTTTACATGGATGGCATCCAAACATGCAGCACACCAGCACCAAACACCAGCTTTGAAACAGATATTTCTATTGAAACTTTGTAAAAGCAAATTAATAGTAAACGACGATAACTTTGTTTCAATGCTGTTTTCCATTGCAACTACACAATTGAAAATGAACGATGTTATATTGACACGTCAAGGTAAACAACATTTCTATATTTCTATATTTAATCATATCTCAAATGTCCATTTCATTGAAATGTTCATCTCCAACGTCCATTTCAATGAATTGAACATTAAATTAAATTTATGATATGCATTCCGAATTCTTTTAAATTCAGTCAGTCTTAATAATGCCCGTTATCTATATTTCGCGAATGTTCGTTCCCGTCTGAGATATGGCATAATATTTAAGTGAAATATATCGTAGAGCGCCTAGATATGTTTGATTACAGAAAATAATTGTATGAATTATAAAAAAACATAAGCAGGTGAGTTTTGTGAGCCTCTATGAAGATCTGAATTCTACCACTGCCTTGCCTTTCGATTTACAAACTTGTGCTTTTTGTCAAAAAGATTTATTCAAGGGTGGGAACATATTTTCACTCGATACAGATGTCTATAAGTATTGCACTCGATGTATTAATCATATTCATTAGGGGACGGGATATTCACAAATCACTACAAAAATGAACATACCCTACATGCACATTATTTTAAAATGCATTGCCAGATGATATTAAATGATTCAAATCGACACACAAGTTTAATTCCCAAGTAAAATATTTTCTGCTGCATAACACTTTCTAGATAATTTGAAACTACTGTGCAATAAAAAAGAAAGTATTATTGATTTTAACAATGATATTGAGTGTATGCATTAGTTACCATTGAGACTTAGTAATTCCAAATGAATAAATATGCCTATAAAAAGTATTGTACCTCAGCTTCTTGGTCAATGCTCTTCATCACGATCAGATTTTTCATCGTTTCCATGATTCTTTGGGCAAATTTTAAGATGTCGCTTTCTTTTGCTTTTGGGTATAAATGTAACTTCACTACATTATGTTTTCTAGTATTCAATAGGGAATTAATTATTCAAATAACCATTCTCCATTTCCCGCGGCAATACGTCAATCACTCACTTGGGGCACGATAAGGGATATTAAATCTGCAGCTGATTTTGCTTTTCAAATAGTTTTTATTGCAAGGGAGCGATTTTCCTTCTCAATTCTGGCGAAAACACCCTTTACTCTTTGCCTTTATAATTCAACTTAATATATATTATAATTAAGTTGGGGATTTGAAAGCTCAAGAAAACATGCAGAACTTGCTTTCCTCACGTACGACACGCACTATTCTTAACTGCATTTTGACGTTAAATAAATAAGTAAAAACTAATGTTCTGATCCATAATGAGTTTTCAACTATTTCCAAATTTCTCACCAATTGTATTTTGAATGGAAGTCGAAGTAATCTTAGCAATATATACATTATGAACTTGTACATTGATATGTTATCCAATTTTTAAAAAATGCATTATCTATTTTCAGATTATGTGATATTGATCAGATTTATAAAAATAATAATTTTAGTAAATTAAACAAAACTCGAATGTTCATTGAAGTACTATTTTCCATTCTCTTGCAAATACGGATACACAAATACACAAATACGGATATACAAATACGGATTACAAACACAATGTCATAAACGTAGACATCAGAGCTGTTTTTAAAGCTCTTACATGAAATCAATACATATTTTCATTTTCTCCATGGATATCTTTGTCTCTCTTTGGATTTGTCGGTCTCTTTTCCCTGGGAAGGTTATCCGACATGTCGTACGGTCCAACTACTACGTAAATTAATTTATTTTACCCCTATAACATCACTCATTATTTCAGTCAGAAGACATTCTCAAACTTCTTTTGCGGGGATCATGTCATACAAAACAACAATGCTTTTAAGTTGCATCATATAGAGAGGTCTACTATTTTTAAACAATAAAATAATGGCGTAATGCTACTTCATTTGACAATAGTTTTGAAAGGTGTGTCGCAAAACCTATCGCAATGTGCCATGCTATTTCATACCACCTACCGTTACCAGAAGAGCGAAAACTGCCAACTGGAGTGTAGAAGCCATCTTGTCGAATGTATTCTCACCGCTGAGAAGCGGTCTCTTATATGCACGGTGTCGCTTCATCGAATGTTGCGAATATTGCGTGGGCGCAGGTGATACGTAGGTGAAGAGTGGGTGTGGCATGGTCCAAGTGACTCTGCGGTACGATCAAAAGATGACCTTGAATCCTCAAGGGGTGACGCAGCGTGGAATGCTGTGAATTACCAGGAAGAAATCAGGGATCCGCCTTCTCTCTATCTGGAGATCAAAACTGAATGTGCGAACTCTCGCCGATAATGGGTGGAGTGCTAAATGTCCCATGACGAATCGGATGTTTTGAACGCGCACAAAGCTCTTGATGTTTTTATAAGTACTTTCTTCAGTTTAGCTGTATGATTTATTTTCATGCTCGTATTAATGGCTATCTCATGATAGTAATGATAATAATAAGCTCTTTTCTATTAAGCGGGCTGTTGTTCGGTGGCAAGGTACAACCGCAATTCACTATCCAGTTAATACATTAAATTAAATACAATAAAAACTCCCATCACAATAAATTAGAAATATTAACCTAATTAGTACAGATAACTGTACAATAATATGGTTACATTATAGATTTTATTGGATGACAAAACATGCTCCATTTCAATGCTCTGTAATACTTTGCTCTTGCGATTACAGCAAACTCAAGAGAAAAGAGGTTTGATCCACCCGTGCTAAAACTTCTATTTATTGGCATATGCTGCCACATGGTATTAGATTACGAAACTACGTTTCGCCAATGACCAGTCATGTGCTCTCGGTGGAATCATACAGCTGAATTTAAAAGCATTTTAGTGTTTGGTTGTTAGGGTTTGTTTGTTTTTCTGGAAGGATATAGGTAATACAATTAGTTTTGATATGAAATATTGAAATGAAATAATTTTAAGGTCAGGTTACTTCAAATAATGAAGTAAATTCAAATCATTATAATGTAATCATCTTAAACTAGATTTTCAAAACAATGTAATGAGGTGCGATAATGAGGTTTGACCTACTAAGCTGAAGGAGGTTATATCCACTACACTAGTAGTGTTCATTTTTGTGTTTCATTTGAATATATGCTACTTTTATGGAAACCAAAACGCAGAACTAAAAATAAACTACAAAACCTTTTCAAGTTCACCGAAACTGAAACATCAGAATATGTATTTTCTAATTTCCCCTGCGCGCAAAAATGGAAAGAAAACTATACAGCGTTGATTATGTTTTGTTAGCTACCCAGCAACTCGAGAGAAAAAGCAACTCTTTAGATTTTGATTATGTTACTCTGCAGATGTGCTCTGCTTATGTTACTATGCAGATATTTGATTATGTTACTCTGCCTATTCTAATTCTGTACGTACAGAGTAAATTCTCATGAACAGCGCGTCACTGCTTGCAGCGCAGCAGACGTCATGCGAAAGCAAGGCTCCAAGAAATAGTCCTACCCCAATTAAAAATTCGCTATTCGCGTGTTGCGATTTGAGCAGTAGTTTTTTATGTTAAATTTTTCATGCTTGTAGCTGTTGTGTATTCAGCAGCATTTGTAGGACTGCAAGCTCGAAATTAAAATTTGATTTCGATTTTTACAATTCATTGTTCGTCAGCAAAGATGTACTAAATTTTCTGAAAAAAGTAGTATATGTGTTGTCTTTTCTGAAAATGAAATTTCGTGTTTAAGTGATTATATTTGAAGTGTATACTTCCTTGAGGGATAGAGTTTCAAACGAAGACCTCAAGGTTAAAGGTCAAGGTTAAATATTGACAGTGTAGTAAATGACATTAAAAAATACCAACAGAAATTGTTCCAACATGTAAACAGGGTGGAGCCAAACAGACTACCAAAGTTAGATCTCCTCTAAATCTAAGGGCTACAGAGATGTAGGTAGACCTAGAATGAAGTGATCAGAGCAGTTCTGAGTCTCGGGACGGGCCATTTGCTCCCAACCCTTGTCAAGGAAAATGAAGATGATAGGCACTCAGAATTATGGAGTATTTTGCAAATTTACGTAACCGCCTTTCTTTCCGGAAGTCGTTAATAAGACAAGGGGCAATAGTAGAATAATCTTAGTAGTTCGCAGCCTCAATCATTAAATTGATTGATTGATGATTCAAGGGCGTTAACTGTTAAGTTTATTAGTCCTGTAAGTGTACTGTATGTTTTATCGCGGGAAGTCGCGGTGATATTCCGTTAATGGCGAGATTTAGCGCCAACCAACGTCGGTTTGCGGTGATTTTCCTCAACCAGGCATCTCTCACCAGCGGAGCACCATGCCAGCCGAGATAAGCTAGACTGGATTGCCGAAAAATGCAGTAATGTAGTGTATGTGAGTGTAACTATGTATAAATAAGGGGAAGGAAAAATCGCGTGTGTTCCTTGACCCATTTGCTAGGGAACCGCTCGGGCATTAGTCTGTTGTTGGTAAAAAAACACAACAGAAAACTACTGATGAGAGCAGCCGGCCGCGAGAATTCTCCTCCAGATAGCAACTGAATTCGTCTTAGCTGACCAGGTAGCGTTAAAAATTCTGCCCCCGTTTGGACTCGAACCCTAGGATCTCCCGGTCAGAGGCACTTCAGGGCCATCAGTTGATACTCTGGAACGCCTTTGCCACTGTCTCGGTCATCAAGGATATCGTCGGATGTTTGGAGGTCACGGATATGTGGCGGAAAAGAGGCCATATGTTTCGGAATATTTGACTGGGCCACCAGGGCTGAGGTCTGCAAGGTGGCTGGAAGATAAATAGAAGAGGAGTAAAAATGATAAGAGAGACAGGGTAAGGAATTCTTCGCAAGATAACCCTCACTCTAGAAGATTACAAGAGATAATGTACTGAGTTTGGAAAGAGAAACATCCGATTTCTAATAACACAATATGAATATTATTAAGAGTCCAAGTATTTGAGTATTATTAAGAGTTGAATTATATTAAGAGTCGAAGTATGAAAGAATCTTTTCACCACCTGCGGAATAGAGATATTCAGGCTCGCGACGCGAAGCCATCCTCTATTTGAGAAGGAAAGGGAAGAACGAGAAGGGGAAGACCAGGAGTTAGAGAAGCAGAGCACGTGCCTCAGAGACGGGAGATGGAAGTTGTACCGTCAGAAAATGAAGTGACACCAAGGAAAAATAACACAGCAAATGCTACAAATAGAAGAAATGCGGCGATTACCGGTACTTAAGATAACCACACAAAGGCTCGTGAAAAAAAATATAGAAACAACGAACACAGTCGTTCTGCGGCGGGTTAGGAAACAACGATCATTCTCATATGCAATGGATTGTACACCGCACTGCTGAATTCGGATACTTATCACTTCAAGCCGCGAGAATCCCGCGCGAAGATCGATCTGGCAAGGAAGGACGTCCCATACCGAGGGGATATAAGTAACCAAAATCTAAAATAAAGCACACTAAAGAAACCAAAGATAGCCTTATTTGGCAGGCAATGCCACCCAAAAAATTCTAACATAGCTGAACTCAGAGTCATGGAAGTAACGGCTAAAACCCACATAGAGGAAACTCTCGCGTTTCACCCCGCAACCCAAACAATCGCCAGAACAACCAATTTCGATTCAACAAACGCCAACGAGTAGCCACTAGGACATCAACGGAGAACGCGGTAACAAGAAATATTTCCACTTACAAGAGAAATGAAGGATTACTCTTGCAAGGTACGACACAAATCAGAGAAAAATAACAAGGTGATATGGATTGGAATCGTCAAACGATACTATGTGGACTAAATACGCATGAAGACTTCAGAAATTAAACTGGTATTTAACGAAGAAAGTCAAGATAACAAAAAGTTGGTGCGCAATGGATCCAGACAAATCCATCGCTGGTTCTATCAACTCAGGAACAGGCCTTAAGGACTATTGACATCCAATGAAAAAAATTAAAATACTAAGAACTGTCGTGTGCGCCGAGGAGGCCGCAGGTTCGAGTCTTGCGTCGTCATGGTCGTATTTGTGATTGTCCCTTCATCCCTTCATCATCATCCTATCACTTCATAATTCAAGGCGAAACAACCTTTTGTTACCAACGGATACACCCGAAAAGATGATCCCCACAATGACACACGTTAATATGTCTCCGGGATAGAATATGACGGGGCCTCGGAAGAGAACATGCAGCGTTGTAAGAATTGGCCGATACGCAAATAATAATAATAATAATAATAATAATAATAATAATAATAATAATAATAATAATAATAATAATTGCAAAAGCGTTAAGCTGAAATTGCGCGAAACTACTCGTTTTTTTAAATATGCATCATCTTATATATTTTAAGCCTCTGGGATGGCTCATGGGCAGTGTACTAGCTTCCCGGTCGAGACAAAAATATAGTTGTAGCTTTCCTTTAAAATCGTCCCAGTTTATATAGCTGTGACGATGAAAAGCTCAAGCAGGCGGATCTTGCTAGTTATGGGGAATCGAATACATGTTCGCCTCATGTCGCTCTTACCCCCAAGCAAGGGAATTTAACTATGCCCAGGCAAGGGGAACACCGGTGGCTGGCTGGCGAGGTCGGACTACCGACCCAATAACGCCAAATACATACATGCATAATCTAATTTAACGATATAATATTTACAACATTTCATATAAGACAAAAATTACCATCAATATTGTACTTTTGCAATTATAATATTTGCAATTTCAAAAAAAACAGAGAGATAGCCCAAAATGGGACCAGCATTAATTTTTTAACGCCCTTAGCTATATTCGAGGGGGAAAAATTAAAGACAAATTTGAAGCCCTTTTTCAGAAAATTCTTTTTAAAAAATTGCTATTATTTCACTCACCATTATGCAAAAACGTTCCAATTTTCGATAAATTGTACACGACCTTGTTTGAAGATCTGCCTACGAACATATTTTTTCAGGAAACATCTATACCTTCAATATTGTGGTTGTAGGAAAACACCCCAAAATATTGGAACGTATTCGATATTTGAAAATTTATATGCTTGAACGAAAATGATAAGTGCGACTTTTTTAATGCTCTGTATAGTTCCTTCAAAATCAAAATATCCCTTGCAAACTTACAGACTACATTTATTTCATATAGGAAACTAGTGTCACTACATCAGCCCTTACCTCCTCGCATTATTGCGAACTTTTCAATTTTTGAAAATCAGAGAGTTCAATAAAAAGGAGATCTGCGCAATGCCTTTAAGGGTCACTTGTTCCATCCTTAAAAAGTGGGAAGAAAATGTGCAGTGATTTTCGAAAAAACTATTTTTTTAAAATTGCATTAAATTCAAAAAGAAATGACGCGAAAATCGCTCGTTTTTTAAAACAAATTCAGGACCTTCTTTAATGATCTGATTGTTTAGAATATATTTTGTTTAAGACAAAATTTCTATATTGAAATTAGTAGTTTTGCAATTTTATCTTTTATCAATTTTCGAAAATACAAGTAATTGTTGAAAACTACCTAAATTCCACGAAAAATAACGCGAAAACTATTTATAACCTTCGAAAAATTGTACATGATCATAAAGCCGTGTACAATTTTACAACGTTTCAATTTCTACGCAATCCGAGGACAACGTTCAATAAAAAATTGATGCTATTGCCCTAGAAAATTAAAATATCCGTTTCAAACTTGCAGGGCGTTGAGTTCCTTTAAATGGATAGGGGAACATCAAAATTTGAAAAAATCGTTTGAACGATTTAAGTACTAGTGTAGCGTCCGCTACTGAAACGCACGCGGCAGCATGGTGCACAGCGGGTGTCGTGGACACTTTCAGAGAGGACACGAGCAGAATGCACCACAATGGGCAGGAAGCGAGGGAGGCCGAGCCCAGAGTGCACGTCGCACGTGTACCAGATGTGTTACTGAGATTCAGAGTTGGCTGTGACATTTTTTTATTCTTGAAAAAATGTAAAGACATAATGAAGTAGAAAGTGTGAAAAAAATGACGTGATGATTAGTGTTTGTTAAGAGGTGTATATTTTATTTCTAATGTGTGTAAGACGGGTAAATTATTTCACTGATGTGTAAATAAGGGTATTATATTGTTATGTTATTATGTAGGTAATAATTTCAACTATGTGTAAATAAGGGAACTTCATGATTGGTTATTATGTATGTAAGCATTACAACTATATAAAAATAAGGATTTCATGATTGTGTAATAATTCATTCTAGATGAGCGTGATATTACATAAGTAAGTTATGAATTCATATTAATTATGAATTCATATGAGTTCATATTAAATTATGTTCCAAATCATATTAAGGAGAAATGTCTAGTTAATAGTCAGAAAATCTCGAACGTTAAAATTATTCATAACTCAACTCGAACAGGGAATACGTCTTCAAACCTTGGTCTAAATAAGTGCTTAAGTTTTTAGTTGCACTGAGTATACCAACAGCTCTGTCTCTTATCTCTCCGGAGCAAAACAAAGTGCAATGCTGCCCTCATCGCTAGTCCTACACTCCTTGGTTCTGGTTATACTTGTCCGTTTGTACGTAAACATGTCGAAGCATTACACTCTTGAAGAATTGAAAAGTTATTAAATATTGACAATACAGACGATTTGTGTAAAGAAGATCATGAAGTGTACAGATTGTTTTATGAGAGCGATGATGATAATGTAGAGGTTATAGATGAAGTTGCCTATATTATTTGTGCTGAAGGCAAGGAAAGAGTGAATGATGGCGCATATGTGGAATTCAAAAACTGTTGAATAGTATCCTGTTGAAAGAAACAATACAAATAGTAAAATGTATT
Source organism: Teleogryllus occipitalis (assembly GCA_011170035.1). Taxonomy (NCBI): domain Eukaryota; kingdom Metazoa; phylum Arthropoda; class Insecta; order Orthoptera; family Gryllidae; genus Teleogryllus; species Teleogryllus occipitalis. The sequence continues at coordinate 282,037 of BLKR01000292.1, forward strand.
CTAAAAGGGGCATAATTTGGCATTCGAGACCTCCGCCATTTCTTTTAGCCGCAGGAAATATAATGAAAGCCAAACTTCAATTTCTGAACTTTGAAAAAACACTTTAACATATTATGTTGCCTTCTCACTGCAAACAACTACCCTTCTCAGTTTATGTAAAAGTACCGCACAGATTACTTGGACATTATAAAAAAAACAATAATAAACAGTTGATAGTCTAGCTATGAATTTGTCAAGCAACGCCAGTTCCACCAGTCACAGTATTACCTTGCCATGAAGCGTATGATATTGAATTTTGTGGTTGTAGTCCCTTCGTGAGATCAGCCGCAATTCTAGAAAAGTGTTGAAGAGATTTGCAACTTTTTCCGGATTACTTGCTTCTCTTTCATTATCCTTGAACACAACATTCTCTACAAGGTATCGAGATGATGTGGTTGTATTTTTTACGATATTCCACATTGCTTTAGTTTTGTTACTAGCGTTCAAAATATCCTAATTATTTTTCATTATTTTTGTCTGAACTCTTACTCTCCTAAATTTTTAAATTCTTTTGTATTCTCGGAAGTAATCATGGGATCCGGGTGATACGTAATGATGTTTAGAATTAAAGTAAAGCGTACATTTGTTTTTCATGAAGTTCTAATTCCTTGTGTGATCCAAGTATTACTTTTCCGTGAAATGTTTGATTTTCTCTCTTTAGGAGATAAGCACGCGTTAAAGTGAAATGAAAGATTTGAGAAACAGAAATTATATTTTTCATTTGTGTCAACAGCGTGATAAACTGCATGCCATGATTCCTTCAGTATGTAGCCCGTAAATAATTTTATGTTAATTTTAGTAAATGCTCGGCACATTTGTGTATTATTTGTGTCATTTTTCATGTCATTTTTTTGTACGAATTTGTTCATCGTGGTCACTGTAACCTAGATCTAATGCATTTTGTGATTTAAATGTATTCAGTGTAGGTGCATTCACTCTAATATCTAAATTAAAATAATGAAGTAAATTGGAAAACATCTCTTTTTTCGTGTAATTTGCTCAGAAAATCAATATTGAAGTCTCAACATACAACAATGGAAGAGTAAAGAAAGAGTACTGATTTTGTTCATAATTATGTTTAGATTTGCTACGAAAATCAAAGAATTGCACTTAGGTTTATAAACCAACTTGGACATTGTAATATTGGGATATCTTTCATATGTGAGATGATTATTTTCTTATTATTTATTCTATTAAACACTCGCAACTCACATCTCTGTTTTAGAGTCTGCTTTAAACTAATATTTACTTGTGGTAGTACATGGTGCAGGAGGTTGTGTGAAATGTGTATGAAAGGTTTTGACTCCAACTGAAGTAATGACAAGAATTTAGATGAAAATATAAAAACAGTTGTTACCGTGATTATTGCGGTAACAGAATTATTTTTATATTTTCATAAATTCTTGTCATTACTTCTATGAAGGTCAAAACTTTTCATACGGATTTCACGCAACCTCCGGCAGACAACGTTTCCAACTAGACTCACTGGGTTTCAGACAAATAAGTAAAATGTCTTAAACCAATTAGCGGACCAGAAGATTCTATCAGAGATTCTTAGTATCTTATTTAAGATATTAAGAAGAAATGTTGTTTTCATTCTTAATAGGTGTCGGGAATGGAAATTTAATAGCATCAATTCATGTCACTGCAGTGCCTCTGACCGGGAGGTCCTAGGTTCAAGCAGCAGGATTTTCGACACTAGCTTTCCAGCTAGGTCGAATTCAGTCGCTGTCTGGAGGAGAATTCTAGCGGCCGGTTGATCTGATTGGTAGTTTTCCGTGGTTTCTCCGATCAACACCAGGCGAATGCCGGAGCAGTACCCTATCAAACGGGCCACGGACCGCGCGCGATCTTTCCTTCCTCTTCCTTGTCCTATCCTCTCCCTCTACACACACACTTACACTAACATGCACTACCCTACCACGTATTCCGGGAGATCGGCCGGGAACTTAGAGCTTGTCCCGGCTGGGGCGGTGCCCCGCTGGTGGGAGAGTCCTGGTTGGGGGAAATCCCACTGGCCGACAGTAGGTCGGCGCCGGATCTCGCCATCCAGCGGGGGAAGATCACCGCCATCTCCCGAGAAAAAGCATGCACTACACTAACGGGACTAGTGACCAAAGCCGTGGACGCCCCCGGAAACACGAAAAAATCAATCAATCAATCAATCAATAAAATGAATATTTGAGAAGGAGGGGGAGGAGAAAAACGAGTCTCCGAAACGTTATGTAATGTAATGATATGTAGTTAATAAAAACAAAAAGAAGTCGATAAGGTGATTGTCAATGGTAAGGTCAAGTTTTTGGACCTTACCTGCATGTTAAATTTCTTGACAAAAGAAACACAATTTCTAGCCATCACCTTGACTTTCCTCATTTTTCCTATTTTGACAGCCAAACAATTTTGGATAATGAAACCAGAAAATATCTAAAATTAATCTCTTAGGCTTTACATACAATGATGTACAATACAATTGATACCATTTTGGAGTTAAATTTATTCGCACACATTTATGACAATGTATTAAGGTAAGATCATAAGACATTTTTATATTTTGTGATAGGACCTTTTTTATATTATATTATTTGTATCATTGTATTCTCTTTTTTATTTGTTTATCGGCATCCATATCATATATGCTACCCTTCTAAACCTACTTTTATTTTTTTAACTCTCTAATACTGTTTTCTCGTAAACGTATAAACGGTATAACGATTACATTACTTTCTCTATACGTAGTATAGAAAGTTACGTAATGTTGCGGCAAAAAACGGCGAATTCGACAGAAAAAAGGTATTGTGTGGCCCTGATACAGAAAAAATGGATAAATCTCACGTGTAATAAATTTCTCCCTTTTACCCGTTGTGAAATGGGATTTCACGAATAGTGAGTCATTGATACGGAAAAAGTGTATTTTTTTCAAAACGTCCTTCCGTCTGTGCGTGCTTCTGTCGTCTGTGAACAACACTAGAGCTTAAACTATGCGTAAAGTTTGTTCCAAACTGAAAACTCCCCGGTCTATATGGCCTCACTCGAAGCTCTGCGATTTTTACTTAACATTTTTACTTAACTCGAAGCTCTGCGATTTTAACATTTATTAATATTTGGTGCTACTTCACAGGAAGCCCATATGACATTACCAAAAACTTCTCCACATTGGCTCCAAATTATTTTTAAAAAAGTATTGTAAGAATAGAAATACACTTTTAAAAGGTGGCATAGATCGTATTTTCTCTGTTAATTCTGAATTTTCGAAAATTGCAAATATTTGAATTTTTTCGGCGTCTTCCTACAACTACAAAATTGAAGATAGATATTTCTACTTCAAATGTAATTTGTTCTCCAGAATTATTTCTTTCATTAAGATCATATACATTTTTTCATATATTTGTAATTTTTGCACAATTTGCATGCAATATGTGCAATATTAAAAAATAACAAAAACATTTTTTCGAAAACAGCTTCAAATACTTTCTTTAAAGTTTTTGATAGAGATAGTGCTAAATATACTCTATACAATGACATAAACGCCATTGGCTTTATTTTTTTGTATTTTTTGTATTTTTTCGTTATTCCGCACCATTATATTTATCCCTGCCTCCTTCCACTTTGAAGCGAAGAGCTATATTTTCATTGTGAATGTTTTTTGTTTTTATATATATTGGGTTTTTCAATTGGCCTCTTATAATTGTTTTATTAAACATAACATGCTTTGGTAAGATATGAGAATAAGTTATATATATATATATATATATATATATATATATATATATATATATTGAACTTATTCCACTGTTGAAATTCTTTAAATATTTCTACGCTTAATGAAGCGTAAAAGACTTGAGCTAAACTAATACATGTCTCAACATCCCATCTCATCATCCACAGCAACATATGCGACGCATTCATAACAAACCAACACCTAGCACTAATCAGCCTCGATGTAGAAAAAGCCTACGACATGGTGTGGAAAGACCGAACCCTATAACTACTGTATGATAAGGGAATAGACGGACATATTCTAATCTTCATTGCCAACTTTCTTCGTGAAAGATTTCTCCAAGTAAAATTCAATAACATCCTTTCCGACAAACTCAAACTATGTAATGGTTTACCCCAAGGCTCCGTCCTTAGTGTTACCTTGCTCCTTATTGCCATAAACAATATAACCGAACTTATTCAGAAACCAGTAAAAATATATATGTTCGCTGATGATATCACCATATTAGTTACTGAAAAAAAACTCTAAAACTATTCAACAACAATTACAAAGTCCCCTTGACTCAATACAAAATTGGTCCAACAAAGTTGGTTTCAAATTCTCACAAACGAAGACAAAATGCATCATCAATGGGAAGAACAAGAACACCAATGTTCAACTAAAACTCAATATAAATTCTCAAGCAATTAATTGTGAAAAGGAAATCAAGTTTCTTGGCATGATTTTTGATAACAATCTCACCTGGCAACCACACATCAATCACACAAAATCAATTCACATCAAAAAGTGAATGCCTCCTCAGAATGAATATCATCATATCTATTTCCTTAACCTCATAGGGTGCAGATAAAAATATTATTTTGTCCACTTATAGAACCCTCATCCGTCCCAAAATAGATTATGGATCAATTATTTATCAATCAGCAAAAAACTATGTACCAAACAGACTAAACCCAATCCATATTAATGATCTGCGAATGGCAATTGGAGCCTACAGGACAAGTCCGGTCTCAAATATCTATGCCGAAGCTCAAGAAGAGCCCCTTCACATTAGAAGACGAAAAATAACTTTCTCCTATGCCAGCAAAATCTCGTGCTTCTCCTGTAACCCAGTACATAGGAATGTTTTCTCCTCAAGATGTGCTGTACAATACCAAACAAAAATCAATTCCCCTAAACCAGTATACCAAATATTAAAACAATACCTCGATGAGATTGACTTCAAGTCTCCCCTGGTAAATTCTGATACTAATATAAAAAGACCTCCATGGCTTCCTTCCAAAATTGCTATTAATACAAGTCTTAACGAATTCAAGAAAGCTGACACATGTCCACAAATATATCTTGCTCTCTTCAGAGAATTGTCACCACACCATTCACATCAGTCAATACACCAACATATTTACTGATGATTCCCGAACCACTAACGGCTCTGGATGTGCTCTATTAGTTGATGGTCAAACAAAATATTTCAAGCTTAGTGATCTGTGTTCTGTATATTATTGTGAGGCTTATGCCATTTACAGAGCTCTAAAGTACATCAAAGAAATGTCAAATTCAAAATTTGTAATCAACACTGATTCAAGAAGTGTACTAGAAATCTTTAATAGCACCTCCACACTTGACCCAATAATCAAAAACCTATTAATCTATATAATGAACTGTTAAACATTAACAAAGAAATAGTGCTTATCTGGATTCCCTCACATATCGGTATTACTGGCAACGCATCAGTTGACAGGGCAGCTAAACTAGCTACCTCCTTACCCCTTACCATCAACAATGTTTCCCATAATGATACAAAAAAGAACTCCTTCACAAAACCAAGATATTGTGGGATACCGAATGGAAACGCTCAGCACCTAGTAAATTACACATGATCAGGAAATCAATTCTTAAAGACCGTGCTCCCTACCTCAAAAAAAGTAGTGATCAAGTGCTACTAACGCGTTTGAGAATTGGCCATGCAGCTCTGACCCACAAACAACTAATTACAAAGGAATCTCCAGATCTCTCTGAAACATGTAATCTACCTATCACTATCATACATATATTAATGCATTGCCCAAATCTTAATAAATTAAGGAAAAAATATAATCTTCCAAACAATATACACTTTTGAATGATAAAAGTAATGTATATAAAGTGATCCATTTCCTTGTGGAACTCAACCTCCACAAAAATCTGTAAACCAATACAAGTGTCCATGTATGTTCAAAGACTCAACTACTTTTATAACAATAAAAACATCTATTTGATGCCTTCCTCCAGGTCAAGTGTCCGAACTATCCACAATGATGTATAATATTATGTAAAATAACCTACTGTATTTGTTATATTGTAACTTATTGAAACATATATTGTAAAGACTTAACATACAGAAATACTTTGTAAATATATGTGACTCTGTATTACAACCTTGTGGTCGCTCAAGACCTAGTTGTTTATGCGACCTTTATAAATAAATTATATAAAAAAACTAATACATGTGTCAACTTCCTTGTGACAGGTATCTTACAGTGTGACAGTAACAGGTAACAGTAATCTTACCATTAAATGGAAATTTGTAACACTTTTATGTTATACAGGGTGAGTCACGTAACTTTAGCACCTCCTGTAACTTTTGAACGGTTGAAGATATTGAAATGCAGTTTTCACGGAAGTGCATAAGAAAATAGGGCTAACTGATACGTGTATTTATTTCTATTTTATCACTTGTATTTTACGAGATATTTGAGGTAACTTTGTTTTTTCAAATGGAACTATACATATTTTTTCAGTCTATCCTAAAGAGCGTAAAATGACGAATCCAATGATATACATATTGTCATATGTTAGATGAGTATTTTTTTGAGAAGTTTTGATTCTTTTGCGACCAGTTCTTAACGGATATTTTGAATGTAAACGACCGCCACAGAAGGTCACGCAGCGCTCCAGCAGCAAGCGCGCGCTCGGGGAAGGGAAGGGATCTTCGTATTTCTGTTATAGTCCTTGTATATTGATCCTGGAAAGTACCAATGGGGGACTTTTTTGCAGATTATTGTTTCTTTGATCATTGTATATTGTATTTTTCATTCACATTACATTTTGTGTCACTTTTATCTTAATAAACACACACAAATGCAAAGCAGATTTAGTTATAAATACTTTGTTCCATATTTATAAAACATTTTAATGAATTTTCCCTTACACATTGTTCTTAGAACATTACACCCAAACAAATTTACAAATTGTACACTAACGGTTATACAGTTACTAACAAATAGATGAACAAATAGACAGTGTTTTTGTTCTGCTAGCTATTTCACTTACTAATGGCTGTTTTTAATTTTAATTTTTATTTACAAATAAAATTCACTAATTTGCGGAAAATTAAAAATATTGCATTACTATGTGGAACAGAATTTAGGGTGATTTAGGGACAGTGATATTTAATTGTCCAATCTTCTCGTGTTTAATAGGGACAGAACCCAAAAATGCACCTCTCCCACTTCTGGTGGAAATAGTGTGCCCAGGGGCAGGCGGAGCGGATTGGTTGTCTCGGGTCCGAGCAATCGTAAAAGCGAGAGCAGCTCTGCGGATCAGGCTCCTTCCCCTTCCCAGAACACCGGAACACCCCGCACGGAGGCCCTTCTGGTTCTTCTGACGTTTCTTCGGGTGGTTGCTCTGACGGCTCCTCGCCTTCAGGTACGCATTGCATCTCCTTGAAAATGCTACCTTCTCTGCACTTCAGTATGTGAATGGTCCCTTGATTACATATCCAGTAGTAATGGGGATCGAGTGCAAGTGCGCCAAATGAAAAGAGCAAGGCAGGATCGCATTCCGGCACGGGGTAAGAATTCTCCCCACACGGTGCGTCGGCTGCGGGCAAATCGCAGTCTCCGGTTTTAGGATTGAAGGCGAAATCCATTTCACACGTGTATGTATTTCTCGGTGGGTATGTGTCAGAAGGGTTATCGTCACATTCGTGGTACACGTTGCAGTCGTATGGATCGGGGAAAACACCTTTTTCCACGCACTCGAAAGTACTTGAAGTCACCGGATTCACACAGAAAGAGTTCTTCTCGCTGCACGCTTTGAGGGAGGAACTGCAAGGTGTCGCAGGGTCACAATCCGCTATTGCATACTCTACAAAATTGCTATTAGTTTCCACACAGAACCCCAAAGTTCTGCAGTCGAAGCAGAAGATCCCGGGAGACTTGCATCGTGTAGAAATTGCAGCGCGGGAAATGTTGCTGACTGGTGATGCCAACGTTATCTGCAAGAAAAATGAAAAGTACATTTTATGTATATGATAGTTGCTGAATAGGATTGCAAACAGTCAATTCAAAACTAATTTCACTGGATATTTTTAATTCGATTCTTATTTGTCTCGTTGCGTGTTCGTTGGTGTATGGAATAAAGTGTTATACATTGGGATTATGTAGAGATAAAACCAACACTCACGTAATTAGACGAAAATCGGTTGTCTCGTGTCGCAGTTTTGAGGCCAGTGTAAGAACATAGAAATTGTGCGATCCTCCTGCTATGAATTCTATTAAAATGGATTAACTGCTAATACCTCAATTTGCTAGAAGACACTGTTTCAGTACAATTTACTATATCAAAAGTTCCCCGCTATCGTGAATGGAGAATAAGTAAATTAAATTCTAAAATGAACAATTTATCTGAGACGATAAATGTCTTCGACTGTAAAACACAGCAGAATTCCAAACGTGGGCTTCACAGCTTTCCAAGCGGCCTCCACCGAACAACCATTCACATGACTCTGCCGGGGAAGCCTACGTCATTTGGCAATAATAGTATACTGCTATGAAATGGCGGGTTTGGTTAGAGCTGGATGCACCGTATTGGGCCCCATTACTAGGGTCGCGTGATCTGGAAGGAAACATCTCATTTATATACATTTTTAATAGTAAAACCGTATAGAAGAGGCCGAAATTGTAGTTAACTACCGTTTAAAGAATGAGAATATTTTGCGAGTTTTATCTCGTTTCTGACATAATTTTTCTGCTGGTTCTGAAAACATCATGTGTTTATTGTCGTAGAGCAAGCCTGGACATCCATCCTTCTTACCATGCGGTTATTCAAAAGGAGAACTGTGAAAGCCAGTTTATTCGCTTAAGTATCTCTTGTTTCTCCTTAAATGGATTACGAAGCTGCGTGTTGTGAGCTCCGTAGGAATTAACCATAAGAAATGTTAGTTACTGGGAATCAGATGGGGTCATGCAAAACTATGTCATATTAAATCGCGTGCGGGATATAAAACATTAACAGCCGACTTGGTAGACTCAAGTCCTTCAGTAGAGGGAATAACAACTAAAATTTGTATATTTGTATATTTTATTAAATAATAAGTTAGGTTTATTAAAAGGTTATAAGTTTTAGTACAATTTCATCTTCAGTATAACTACCACATGCTTTTTAATAAAATTCATCATTATTTATTATAGAAAAGCTTGTGTCGAAGGCAAGTGCTGGATTGAAGAGTGGAAAATAGAAGTGCGGTGGTAGGCAATGTTTTGGAATGAAGTGCTCAGCAGTCAGAAAATCACGCGGTTACATTTTAGATATATCACAAAGGATTTTACTTCTCCCCATGGTACGACATACACAGTTTTACCTGTTTTTTACAATAAATAAACATTATCTGGAAAATCAATCGTAAAAACCAATATTGCTACATAGATAAAATTCTGCAATTATCTGTTTTCATATCACATTAAAAATGAAATTTCTTTTTCCTCTTTTGTGTTTCGACTTGCATGGCCCTGGACACATTTTCAAAAGAAACATCTTTGTTTACATTGTTGCTCTTATTCAGTACAATCACAACTGGGTGGCCTTCCTGACCCCTATATCTCCCATATCAAACAGACTTTTCGTCCAGCCTCCTTGATCCTTTGAGTAAATGCTGAGATGGTTCCGTGTTTTGCTTATAAATGTAGCTTCACTATCTGTGTACGTTTCTTTTTCCTTCACATAAAGCACTCTGCATAATAGCGTAAATGTATAGCTGATTTGCGTTTGCAAATAAATTTATTATACGAGAATAAATATATTATTTTTATTGCAGAGAGAGAGAGAGAGAGAGAGAGAGAGAGAGAGAGAGAGAGAGAATCATATAAAGGTAGTACATATGGGGGTTCTTGTATTTAAGACAGAAATAACATTGATTATACCTCCTTGATGGAATTAAATGTGTATTCCCTTGAAAATGTTTTCGAAATTTCTGTTGGACTTCTGTTGTACTTCACTAAAAGTGATATTACTTTGCATCTACAGGCCTCCAACAAACAGAGCTACTTTTGTTCTTAGAAAAACTGGAGATAACACTTAACAAAGTCAGCAATCGCTCTTTTGAATCCATTGTTGTATGCGGAGATTTTAACATTGATTTTCTGGTCGAATCTTGCGAAAAAGAACAGTTTCTCAATAAAATTATTTCCTTCTATTTAGATATTACAATTAATGTACCTACACGGATCACAGAAAATTCGATGTAGGCAATCGATCAAATTATAATTAACAATACTACTCGATATGAAGTTGAAACAAAAGGTTTAGGATACAGTGACCACTATTTACAAATTCTTACCATTATACGAAATGCAAACACTGACACAATAAATATTACACTTATGACTAGATTGTTTACTAAAAGTAAAATAAAATTATTCATTGATTAGTTGATGCAGGAGTCATGGGACGCGGTTTATAATACTGTTGATACAAACGATAAATATAATTCTTTTTTTCAATGCTTTCATTTCATTTTAACACTTTCTTTCCTCTTCAAAAAAGAAAATTAAATATTTCACGGAAAAGGAATTCTTGGATAACACAAGGAATTATAACATCATGTAAAAACATTTGAATTCTTTCTTTCATTTCTAAACGTCATCATGTATCTCAAGAATTCCTTCTCTACTTTAAAAAATACAAATCATTGTTAAGAAAAACCATAAGACAGGCTAAAATCATGAAACACGATCAGAATATTTCGAATTCAAATAAAAAAACAAAAGGAATGTGGAATATAATAAAAAATACGACAAAATCATCTAGAAACCTTGTAGAAAATGTTGTTTTAAAATATAACGATATAAATGTAAACGATCCGGCAACAGTGGCTAGTCTCTTTAATCAATACTTTTCGAGAATTGCTGCAGATCTCACTAAGGGTCTTCAGGCACAAAATTCAATAACAGACATTCCCCCTAAATTTTAGACACGATCTTCGTTCCGAAAGTTCGTCCTATGAAATTCTCAAAATAATCGGTTAACTAAAAAATAAATACTCAGCCGGTTTTGATGAATTCCCGGATTCTTTGTAAAAGACCTGCGCGCCTGCCATCATACACCCGTTATCTCACATATTTAATGAATCCTTATGCCCCGAAACTTTTCCAGATGTTTTCAAAACTGCTAAGATTAAGGCGCTCTTCAAAAAAGGCAACAAAAATGAAATTCAAAATTATCGGCCTATTTCTCTTCTATCAGTTTTTTAAAATATTAGAGAGACTTTTTTACGTACGAATGGAAACCTTTCTCAGTAAACACGACGCGCTTTCAGATTGCCAACATGGATTCAGAAAATCAAAATCTATGGAAACAGCCATTTTTTCCTTTCCTTAAGATGTCGCCTCATCATTGCACCAAAACGAAGCACATATTGGATTATTTTTAGATCTCTCAAAAGCTTTTTACGTCATTGATCATGACATTTTACTTTTAAAATTACCTTCATACTTCCGTGGTATTGCTCTAGATTGGTTATGTTCGTACCTTAAACAACGATCTTATAAAGTGGAAATACCTTACTGGAATGACGGAACATTATGTACACACCTTTCCGACACTTTGCCAATTGCACGTGGGGTTCCTCAAGAATCGATTTTAGGCCCTATTCTGTTCCTACTTTACGTAAACGATATGCCTTCAACGATTCGAAACGGAAAAACAGTTCCCTTTTTGGATAATACGAACATTCTTTGCAATAACGAAACCGTAAATAGTACAATATCAGATGTTTTAAATTTGTTCCGAAATAACAAATTAATAGTAAATGAAACGAAAACGGTTTAAATGCAGTTTTCCATTTCAAATAAACAGTTCGGTTTTCCATTGAAAATGAACGGTGTACCATTGACTGATGTTAAGGCAACAAAATTTTTAAGTCTCTCAATTCAGTCAAACCTTAAATGGAACGTCCATTTAAATGAATTGAACACAAAATTAAGTTCATTATGCTTCGCGTTCAGAATTCTTGCAAATTCAGTCAGCCATCATACTGCTCTTTGTGTATATTTCGCGAATGTTCATTCCCGCCTCAGATATGGCATAATATTCTGGGGAAATACATCTTATATCTCCCAGACTTTTAGATTACAAAAAAGAATTGTACGAATAATAACCAAATCCCACCCACGTGATTCTTGTAAGCCTCTCTTTATTAAACTAGGAATTTTATCTTTACCTTGTCTGTTTATTTACGAATCAGTTGTTTTTGTCAAAAATGATTTGCTTAAGGGCGGGAATATATTTTCAGAAAACGCCGATGTCTTACTATAACACTCGACGCAGAAATCATATTCATCAGGTGACAGTATCAACAGCTCATTACAAAAAATTCACATACAATACATATACATTATTTTACAACACTTTTCCAGATGACATTAAACGATTAAATTCGATAGAAAAGTTTAAATCTAAAGTGAAATCGTTTCTGCTGCATAACTGTTTCTATACAAATAGGGATTATACTGAGCATCACAAGGAAAGTAAAATTAATTTTAACAGTGATATTTAATGCATTATTTACCATTTGGACTGTATAAATATAAACAACTTGTAACAAGTATTGTACTGCAGCCTCCGAGTCAATGAGCCCCATCTCGATCAGGTTTTTCGTCCAGTTTCCCTGATCCATTGAGCAAATGCTGAGATGGCCCCTTGTTTTGCTTCTGGACATAAATGTAAGTTCATTATCTGTGCACGACTTCTAGAATCCAGTGGGAAATATAGTTATTCAAATTATCGTTTCCATGTTGTAGTTTCAGGAAGTATTATTCCTTGACCAAGGACATGCTGGATAAGAGCCCAAAATGTATTGCCGGTTTATCCTTGGAAATAGATTTTATTACATCGGAGCGGGTTTTTTCTTCCTTTTTTCTTTCAAAATTCAAGTAGTATATGGCTTAGTGTAGGGATCACAAAATTTTGAAAACGTGCACAATATTTACTTCTCCCCATAGCACGTCATACACAGTTTTTAACTGTTTTTGACGTAAATAAATAAATAATTTCCACATACGCTTGTTGCTACAAATATTCACATATACATGAGTTAGAACTCATCTCAGAGCTCAAGAAACCATGCACGTATTGCACTTCTTCCTATTGCACGTCACACAGATAATTTACTGTTTTTTATGTTAAATAACGAAATAAACAAATTTTTGGCCTCTTATGTAAGAGAAATGCAAACTCAGAAGTGATTTACTTATTCCAATAAAACAAAGATCTTAAAAGAATCATGTATAACTTAAATGTAATTGTTAAATCTTTAACATGTCATTTACAATTTTTTGGGGAAAACGAGGACTTTTTGTGTAATTTTTTTGAGTTGATACAATTTATAAAAAAAGCATATTCTCAAAAAGGGCTCCTAATTTTTTCTTTAAACTTTTCCACTCATAGATCAAAGGACGGTTTATAATGGCGGAGATTTCATTTTCGTTGAACTTTTTGACCTGTGGTCTGTCCTTCTCAACAATATGCATCCTACCATTCAGTGCACTACAAAGTTACAGAACGAAGGCAAATCTATCAATTTCGTTGAATATCCGCATTTCTGGAAACCAACATGATTTCAATATTTTCAGAAAATCGACGTACGCAGACATTCTTTCACAACATTCTATTCAACAAGAACACGTCCCCTTCCACTACATGATACACAGCTTACTAAGCCTGCCCCTCCCAGAATCACATTTTCTGCAAGACATACAACACACTGCTATGTCTGCAGGTTCAAAGCAACTCTGTTAACAGCATATTACGCCGCAAAGTACATAAATTGAAAATGAAAATGTACACTACACTGTCCAGAGTAATACAAAAATTCGTCAAGTACATCTGCTTAACTAATTCGGAACCCTTTGAAAAATGTCACGCAAAATAAACACAATCCGGAATAAATGGTTCATTCAAATCACAAATCTCCCTCAGAAAAATCCTATCCCCCAAAATACACAGATCTCTTTAAAAATGCACTCCGTCTGCTAATCATTTACATTAGACAGGTCATGCATCCAATCAATACACAGATTTTCGTATATTCAAACGAGAAATTCAAAAGTACACCAGATTAACATCGGGAAACCTTAATATTCTTTTAAATTATAACCTATTGAACGCAAGCATAAACCATAACCCCTCCCGTCTGCTAAAATTATTAGACACAGTCTCCACAACGCACTCTTATATATCAGCGCAACAGACAGCGCAACACACCCAGGCTGTTAACCCTTTTCCTCCAACCCACAGCCCGGATGTTAAGCCGCGTAAGTTTAAAGAAGTGTAGGTGTGTGTAACTAAAAGCTGAGGAGAAAATGAAGCGCGTGAAAAGAGGAAATATCGCGTACTGTCCATGGCTCTTTTGTTAGGGTTCTGCGATCGGATAGAATACGGAAAACTACTGATCAGAGCATTCGTCCGCTATAATTCTCATGCAGACAGCGACTGAATTCGTCCTGGCTATGTAGCTTGTGTCGAAATTCCTTGCTCAGACTGAACTCGAATTCTGGAACCACCTCGTCAACAACTCTGCTGTGACATTAATTGATTCCTTGAGCCACCTAAGCCGGTCTAGGAGGAGACAAATGATCACTATAACCCCCTACCCTATAATAAATTGAGAAGCTCGTCGTTACTTACCGTCATCAGCAGTGCAAAAACTGCCAAACGAAGTGTAGAGACCATCTTGCCGGATTCAATCCCTCTATTGAGAAACTGACTATTATATGCAGTGACGCCTCATAAAATGACATCAGAAGGGCGTGGGCTTCCCCAATACGAAGGTGGGCTGTGGGCGTGTCGTACTCCAAGTGACTTCGCGGCACAATCAAAAGATGGACTCAATTGGCAGGTGACGCAGCTTGGGATATTGTTGAATTATTGGGAATAAATTATTAGGAATCCTTTGCTTATCTCTCTGGAGATCAAAATACAAATGCTTGTTTTCACCGACAATGTGCGTAGTAGATTGCACAAATTTCCTCTTTAAAGAATCGTGAATTCTCAATACTCACAAAGACCTTGTTGTTTTATTTCCTTCAATCTATCGTGTAGGTGATGGATTTATTAGTGTTAGCCAACGAAACGATTATGACAAGAGAAATGCGGTGGCGCCCTGCTGTCTTCTCACCCAGTGTGAGCTGTAGCGATTACGCCTATCCAAACGTATGTCACGGATGTGATAGATCTGTACCTACCAACACTTTCCAACTCTCTACGCTTCTCTTTGTTTTGTTGTACACGCCCACTCAAACACCTATTCGCTTATTTTCACTATAATGGGAATTGAAATATTAGATGTACTTGTAGCTACTTTGGGACGCCTCGACAAGGATACTGAACATATTGAACTTCTGTTACATAGTTATCGTCGCTTGCAACTAGGACAAAAACAAGGGTAACGTAACCTTCATAGGTATTTTCACGAATGAGGAATATAAATGGTATCTCTCTTATTTTACAGAAAGAATATATAGAGGCTGGTGTTTCTCGAATGCATATCTATCACAAGTTTGTGTGTGTAAGCATGATGAATGTGTCTGGGAGACGAACGTTCCAAATTTATGTTCTTTTTGAGAAAACATTTGAAGCGGGTTTCCAAAAAATTTCTCTTGAGGTTTTCTAATATTGAACAATACCTTGTCGCTTATACATAATTAGGAATGCAAATATCAAGAACTTAGAGAAGAAATAATTTAAGGGTTTGTACCTTACATGAATTAATCGTGAAATACAAGTACTTTTCTAGAGAAAATATTAACAGCGCGTGAAAAGTCCCAAGAAATACGTATGTGTACATTTTTAATAATTGATGTTTTAGAAAAACTAGCACTTACGTATTGTAATGATTCATTGTATTGTGCACTGACCCTGCAACAAGTTCCAAATTAAGAGCTTTTTCGCATTATCTCTAAATTTTCAATTTTCGAAAATTCAGAGAGTTCCACAAAAGTGAGACCAGTCTCATTGTTTTAAGCGTCTATTCTTCTATCCGTGGAGAAAGTATGAAAAAAGTGGAAGCGGCAAGGATTGGCAAATATTTGGAGCGGTTTTGGGGGAAAAATTTAGAAATTTCATAAATTTCAGACACAAATTACGCTAAATATTCTAATTTTTTCAAGAAACTGTGCTTGACCTTCTTTCCAGAGTTGATGTTTTACAACAGACGTATTCTAAGGTAAATATTTCTAACTTCAATTTTGTAATTTTGTAATGTTAACTTTTTGCCATTTTCGAAAAGAACTTTTTTTCAGAAAAACGTTTTTCTGAAAAATGTGTGTAATGTGTTTTCAAAGAAAAATAAAAGAATTAATATTAGCTTATTTGGCGGAAAATTACATGAAAACTGCTAACATTTCAAAAGAAATGAACATGACCTTGTTTTAAGATCAGTCTTAAAGAACCTATTTTATTAAGGGAAACATATGTCTTCAATATTGTAGTTGTAGAAAGACGCCTAAAAATTCACCTAAGTAATTTTCGAAAAATCTGGTTTTTCAACGAACGTGAGATCTGTTACGTTCTCGTAAGCAGTCTTTACGCTATCCGAGAACAAAGTTTAATAAAAACTGCTATAAACATCATTGGTCTCTTCACACCAGTTGTGTTGTAGGTGTGCTCTGATTAAATGATTAACTCTATTGTTTTATGTGCATACTCTGCATTTGTTGTCCGTTGAATATTTATTTATTTATTGTAGATTGAATGTTATTAGTCCATACGGCGTATCGTTGCATTGCTAGGACAAGCGATTTTTCAGGGATAGTTAGGAATTATTTTGTTTTTAATTTGTGAGTTTGAACTAACATTTACTTGCATTATTAGAGGTTAGACTTGTTACAGATTAAGATCCTTTTTTAATTTCAATAGTATCAAGACAATTTCAATAATAACTTTTATCTTTTACCATTATATAAACACAAGAAGAGATAGAAAAAAGCAATTTACAGCAATTTTGTAATCAATTCCAAAATACAGTGAAATGAAACAATACAAACACTCCACACTTTTGTCTTTTATATATATCAGAACTGTCCCTTCTTATTTTATAACAAAAATCAGCCAGTATTTTTTGCATGTACTTCCCCTGATATTGACTCTTCATGGTCTCTATATCTTTATGGAATCTTTCACCATGCTCGTCCACAGCCCTACAGCTATCTGTGAAGAAGTCGTTATGCGAATATAAGAAATCAACCGTATGGGACATTTTGCATCTTAATTCTTGGTAAGCACTCAACAGTTCTTTTACTGTAGTTTTGCAGTCAGTTTTTTAATATATTTCTTTCTTCTATCTTTCAATTCTGTTCAGGTCAAGATTCTTATACATAACGGGACTGTTCCATTCACAAAGGAAAAAAAGAAATTTGGTTTAACGTAGCTGCATTCCCAAGATTAGAGCAACGATCTTTAAATCCCCACATATATGCCACGTGTGTTAACCATACAGAGTTGCTGTAAGCATATGCTCCAATACATCGTAAGTCTTCTTTGCCATAGTGGCCTAGGCGATTGAAACAGAAGGCATTGCATTGATATTGTGCAATAGAGTACCTTTGAGTCTAGTTTTCGAAGCATCTATCAATAACCTCCACTGGTGTTGATCATAACTGAATCACAATACCCCTATGAAACCACACACATCAATGCAGAAAGATGTTCTCTTTCATAAACCCAGATCACTAACTACGTCGGTTAGTTTTGTTTGTGTTACAAGCTGAGGGGTTTAATGTGCTATCTGATTGGAAGGATTTTTTTCTTTCTAGGGATGACGAATCACTACTCTCCCAGTGCAAAATTTTGTAACACTCATGTCGTACATTTGGATATGATAGTAATCCAACAGGAAGTGTTTCAGATAGATAAACTGGCCTCCTTGTTGATAGCAATTCTTTTTGTATTCAATGGACTTATTTGATCAGCGGTTAGTGAAGTCTTGCGTATTTGTTGTACAGAAATAGAAATCCGTAAAATGTTCCTTGGATTCTGTCCATATCATAGGCACAGCAAACGGCATATAACCACCTTTCTCCGTCCTCCAGTTAATTAATTTCACATAACAAGTGGAACAACACAAATGAGGGGCCCATGTCTTCTCGTGATTTCCTATTTCTCAATCAAAGTAGTGTTTACAGGCCCTCAATAGGAGTCATCTTCCTATTTCTTGTGAATTAAATTCTCCTCAAATATAGCAGAAATTGTCTGCTTGATATCTATATTTATAGTGGGACATTTTTTGGGAAACAAAACAAGTTAATGTAAAAATGAAGAAAATTAAAAACAGTGTAATTTTAACTCTGGTTTTCTTACATATATTAATCTGTTTTAAATTGTGGTTATGGTTAGACTATTTTAGTTGGAAGGTAGATCTACAACTTCAATATCAGTAAACAATATTACAATATATGAGCTTACCTACCAATTAATCCGGAACTTACAAATGAGCGTACAGTGAGTCAAAATTCTTACACAGACAAGATATCATTTAAATGGTAGTTTACACATACAGTTTACAAATACGATCGTCGCTGTGTCATAAAACGATGTAGCTAGTAGCAGAATATTTAGCACAAAATCAGTGTAGTCAACTTTACTATAAATACATTACCTCTTTACTGGATACCTAATTCGAAACTAAGACGGAATGTCTCTGAATCTGTAAAGCTATCCCTGGAATGCAATTTTCAACCTCAAATTTGAATTTAGGATGCAAAAATCATTTAAGAACACAAATTTTCACTTCAGAAAAAAACCTTATAACACAGTGTAATTTCTTCTCTGGTATAGTACCGGGTTCTTCGCAATGGTTCTTTCAGGATAAGGCGGATGTTTCAGAATCTCGCATTGCCAGCGGCGCCAGAGTTCTCTAAATGGGGTCGTCCTGTACGGGGGTATCCTTCCCATCATCTCTGCCTTATCTGAACGCATTAACGCATTGGGCGACTGTGGAGTATGGAAACTCTGCACCACCACACACTTCACGCAGTCCCTGAAGATATTCTTGGTTATTTCGACCTCGTGTCACTTCCATTTTGAGCCACGAACGGTGTAAACATTGCGGTGTAAACGGTGTAAACGAACCTTTGTAAACATTGCGTTAAGAGACTTGCACTATTGCTATTAAGTTCAAGTTAAGTTCAAATTTACACACTGCAGTAGACTCGCAGAGTATTGTTCCCGTTCTATGCACACACTCGTCTAATAGTCCTTCCTTTTGCCACAACAGACGGCTGGACGCCAACTCATCAGCTTTAAGTTACAGCAATATTCGCATTACTTTTTATACAACCAATGTATTAAAACAACGATTGGTAAGGGATACGTACGTTCCGGATTTGCAAACTACACACTGCTTCCTCAGCAATTCAGTTCTTTTTAAAGTTTTTGTATTTTGCCTCCTCAGCAGTAAACGTACACCTATTTTGTATCATTATATCATATAGGGAACACCAAACACTGTTTGAATGCATACACTATGCTGGAATTGACACACTGATGTTCAAATCACATGTAAATGTGGTGACATTTCTTCCTCTTGTGAAATCTAAAATTTTCCGAGAAGGTACGTTCACGGCGTACTAGATAAGGAGTGTGATACGAAGTTCAGGCATATATGTACATATCAAATTGGTGTAGTTTAATAACTTAGTTTTTAATGTATTTCAAATGTCTTCGGTAAAAGTTAATACATGAACTTGTCATATCAGTAAAACTCAGTTAAAAAATAGTAAAAAATTATCTTTATGTCTATTCAGTAAACGTTAATCACAAAAATACACATGTCAACTACCTAAGAATAAATGTTTATCGAATCCTTTTTATAAAACTTCAGAATAGTAAGGACGGACCAAACTCAATATAATTCAAAGAGACTCACCTTAATGAGGTAACAGTTGTCCCGTATTGTTGCATCAATAACTTTCACCAGTAGAAAGTTTTAACAGTAGAACACACGAGGACACATTGGTCGGTTGTGTTAACACAATGTGTTAACATAATTTCCTGCATTGATTAGAAATGCTCCGCAAAATTATACTACTACATAAACCAGCAAAAGTGTTTTCAACCAGCAAACTTTTTTTCCTTCCAAGATCTGAACTCAGATCCTCAGAGTTAACTTGACGACACTCATACCACTACGCCATACAAGAGCCGTAGCCGCGGGTAGAGGCGTAAAAAGGTAAATCCCTGATTCATGTAACAAACTATCAACAATTAATATATCCGTTAGAAACCCCCAAAGCCTCCAGTCCGTTCAGCACTATCAGGATATATAAATTCTGGAGAAAAACGACTGAACGTTTTAGGAGCTACAGCTCTCCACAGACAGACTGACAGCAGGTTAGGTAGAATGATTGATAGTATTTCCGGGCGCGCCAACTCCTAAGGTCATTAGCTCCGTAAATGTAGTATATGCTTCTGCTCGGGAGATACCGGTACTCTTTCCGCCCTGGATGGCTAAATCTGGCGTCGTTTTTCCCAACAAAGTGCCTTCCACCGGAGTGGAATACCACCAGTCGGAACAAGCTCTAAGCACCTACCAGTCTCTCGGTATGTGTGGCAGTGTGGTGCATGTAAGTGTGTGTAAGAGGATGGTAGGATAGGAAAAGGAATGGGAAGTAAATATCACACGCAGTCAATTTGGTAGGGTACTGCCTGTCTGTCTGCGGTCTGTCTGTCCGGCCGTCTGTCTGTTCGGCCGTCTGTCTGTTCGGCCGTCTGTCTGTCCGCCCGTCTGTCTGTCTGCCCGGCCGTCTCTCTGTCCGGCCGTCTGTCTGTCCGGCCGTCTGTCTATCCGGCCGTCTGTCGGTCCGGCCGTCTGTCTGCCCGGCCGTCTGTCTGTCCGGCCGTCTGTCTGTCCGGCCGACTGTCTGTCCGGCCGTCTGTCTGTCCGGCCGTCTGTCTGTCCGGCCGTCTGTCTGTCCGGTCGTCTGTCTGTCCGGCCGTCTGTCTGTCCGGCCGTCTGTCTGTCCGGCCGTCTGTCTGTCCGGCCGTCTGTCTGTCCGGCCGTCTGTCTGTCCGGCCGTCTGTCTGTCCGGCCGTCTGTCTGTCCGGCCGTCTGTCTGTCCGGCCGTCTGTCTGTCCGGCCGTCTGTCGGTCCGGCCTTCTGTAGGTCCGTCTGTCCGGCAGTCTGTCCGGCCGTCTGTCCGGCCGTCTGTCCGCCGTCTGTTCAGCCGTCTGTCCGCCGTTTGTCCGGCCGTCTGTGCGGCCGTCTGTTCATGCGTGTGCCCGTCCATCTGTCTCTTCGTCCGTCTGTCCGTCCATCTATGCATCTGTGGATTTTGGATTGTGCATTTATTTTGCAATAAACTGATTGTAAAGAACTGTTGTTGTTTCCGCTCCACATATCATTGCTTCTCTTCAAAAATGCCTTTTCACATTTTTTCTTAAAACATTTTTTTTACCGATATTCCTAAGAAAATTACATGGCTTGTACGCCACCTTTATATATTCTTTTGATTTTTCAAAAACTACGCAAAGGCAATTTTGTTAAATATCACTCACGTTTATATTTACAAAATTTGCATTTTCTATTCGTTTTTTGCGTTTGTGAACACACGTCTCCAAATTATTTGTTATGGAATGTCAGATGTCAGAATTCAGATCTTCTCTGTAAAATTGAGCTCAGAATTGTGAATTTTCAGAAACTCGCAAACCACATTTTATCAAACACAGCTCCGAATTTTTTAGTGAAAATTTGCATGCATGAGTATGTCCCACTATTCTTTAATATTCCTAAACACATATTTTACTCCTACAAGTGGCCGGAAAAATTGAGAAAATGTGAGAAAAAATGTTGACGCCGAAAAGTATCAGCTGGGAAGAGGGTGAAGCAATATCGAAAAGCTAGCCTAGACTAAAGATATTTGAATTCTAATGTGAGAAAGTCCGTGCACCGTTCTGTTACACCATGAGTTTCTTTTTGCAATTGATTTTATTGTTTTCTCTTTTAAAGTTAGCAAGTATTTTTCCGTTATTTTTCTCCATCAATACGTTCCTCCTTCCCTTTGGAGGGAAGAGGTGTATTGCCAATGTGAGTTTTATTATTCTTTTTTGATTTTGTTTTGTTTTTTTGGTAGACCAATTTTAATTTTTTTATTTATTTTTGATCGTGTGACCTATGGATATACATGCCAGGAACTGAACAATTAGGGTTGACCAGAATAAAAGATGCATTATTTAAAACCTTCATCTATATTGAAACATGCCCGATGTTGACTGATGCCAATTTGAAACAAGCCCCATCTTTCTATTTAAAAACAAGCCCCACTTGGAGGGACATTTTGAAATATAATTATTACTGATAAACGTAATTTGAGCGCGAGAAAAAGGTGACACTTGAAACCTAATGATTCCTACGTAATTTAAATATCTCTCCTTCCAAAATTATGTTGTGCTAGCTCAGTTAATTTGGGTTCGAAGTTTATAATTGTTTCTACTTACTCTGCAACCAATTATTCAATCTGCCATCCATACGGAGTGACGAGGAATCTGAAAATCTTATAAAAATGCTGGATTGCACGTAACGAACTATGATAGTCAGCTTTCTTTCAACTTAATAAATTGTAATTTATTATATTGAATCAAAATGAATTCATCTTTGGTCATGACCAGTTTTCTCTATATTACAATAGTTATAAAACCTTTTTATTCATTCGTGCGCTCTTCACTTCTTCGTTCGATGGCGCCCCGTAGAACCTTCTCCGTCGACGCAGCAGAATCTTGCTTCTGGATAAAGTCCTCGCCTAATGTCTGTGTCTGGTTCCAAATTATCGCGGCGATACGATTATAAGCCGTGACTTCCCTCACTAACGTCTCGGGTGGACGCCTAGATACGTATTTTTCTTCTTACAAGAACGCTCTATCCTAATATAAGAAATGATAGTTAACGTTAAACAACTGTCATATACAGTCTTTCTTCAATCTAGTAAAATATATCAAGAGCCGGCCCGCTCATCACCGCGTTGCTCTAGCGAATGAATATTTTTCTAAAAACTCGGAAGCATCCGAATTTTATATATTTTTCTTTTCTCTCAAAACAATGCTTATTCCACCTCTGTTCTGTCATTTCAACCTAACGAAAATGATCTTTAACGCCGGTTGTTTATTTGTCACATAGCGACCTCCTCGCGATCGTCTATTGACATCCCTATATTCTATGTCAAAATAAATGACATTTCTGTAATACAAATGGTTCGTCATTTTGGTATATCACAATACTAAGTTTCACGGTCCTGTTTCATTTCAGTTTGTTTCAATTCATTTACTCCTATGATTGTTAAATCCTTAAGATCCTTAAAAATAATCCAATAGGGGGTTCATTACCATTCATTGATGAATCGACTTCTTTAAGAAAATAAAATATTGCTGTCTCCGTAGACTTTTATTTTATAAATCCGTGCTGGGAATCTGAAAACTCTATTTACTGAGAAAGGTTTCTGTTGGTACGTAGAAAATTCTATCTTAAAATATTCCGATAATTTTCAATTTAGTTTTTGTTGCATTTTTTGAAGATCAGCCTGGAATCTTAGCTGCTTTGAAAATATCTGGAAATATTCTGTGCTTAAGGATGCATTAAGTAGGTGGGTTTAACGGATGCTTAATGGCAAACGACAGTTCTTTAACTAATTCGACTAATTTCGAAATTCTTCTAATTGTTTTCTAATAAGAAGTTTTAATTGATGGTTTTGTGCTGAATCTCTCTGCAGAGTGTTGTTCTGTTCCACAAGAATGGCAGATTCGAGACTACAACGTTTTGGGGGACAGATTTTAATTTGTTAACATGTTGTTCATGTGTAAAGTGACCTCCCAAATTGTCATTTTGCCCCCTTATGTTAATGACTGTTCTGATTGTTCAGTGTCTTCGTGTGGGTGTCCAACCCTCGAGTCTCTTCTCATCAGATGTAACAATAGCAGACACTGAGTAGTTGGAGAGTCACTTCCACTGAAACTAATGGAAAGATGGTCATGAAGTATATAAGATAGAATATGGAATAGTATACTTAGAGAATACTAATATAGAGTGTAATGGATGTGTAATTTCAAGTATAAAAATTCGCATAACCTCTTGAGCATAGTTAAATAAACACATTATTCTTATATTTTGCTAATAAACGTTTCCTTACCGCATAAACGTTTCTAGACGATTTCTCTTACCCATGAAATTAACTCATAGTACATGTAATTGTTAAGTATATTTCTAGGTATTGGTCGTATACAATCTTTTGAAACTTGTTTGCGAGTATCGTAAAATGCAATTTTCTTTCGTTACTTACCGACATCAGCAGTGCAAAGACTACCTAACGAAGTGAAGGAGCCATCTCGTGTAATTCAATCCCTCTGTTAAGAAACTAACTGTTATATGCAATATCCCTCATAAAACGATACCAGAAATGCGTGGATGAAACAATACGAAGGTGGGCGAACTCCAAGTGAACTCCAAGCGGCACGATCAAACGAAGTCCTTGAATCCACAGAGGTGACGTAGCGAGGAATGCTGTGAATTACCAGGAAGACGTCAGAGATCCGCCTTCTCTCTATCTTGAGTTCAAAAATGTGAGTTTTTAGTGACAAGGTCGATTGTGGGAAAATTTATTTATCAAGAGTCGTGTATTTGCAATACTCACAAATTCCTTCGTGTTTTTAAGAGTAAGAGTTGTATAGATTACGCGTATCGAAGTGTATCTCACGGGTTGTTAACGCGTCGAAACGGCTTGTTTGGTGGAAGAGCGGGCGATCAGGACCGCCTTCCTGGTTCGTACAAGAGATATTTTGAAATGATCAAAAATGAAGACTGACAGAACACAACGGTGCTAGAATCTGATTTTCAACATTAAGTATTGCAATAAAATACATGTTACCTGTCCTGGGTTTATTTACGTTTTCTTCATCGTATGCGTTGCCCCTGCGTATTTTTACTGCTCTGTCCCACAAATCAGCTGTATCACAGAGAACTTACCGACAAGGAGCTTCAAAACAAGGTACCGACCGTCTATAAATCATTCAACCGCTTTGCTATGTGTGAAGATGTTTTACGTTGTGACGTGATCCATACCAAATTGGTCCGGTTATTGGTTTTCAACAATGTGTGCTAATGGCGTTTTAAGTAGAAATAGCTATTGTTCTGGAAAAAGCGACAATTTATGGCGCCTTACGTAAAAACCTTGGCGATGCTCGCTTCGGCCCAGTCCGGGGAGGTGGTCCGTTCTGATGGTCCTTTGCGACGAAGTTCGAGCATTTATTCCATGAAATACGTCGTTCCAAAATACTGCATATTTCTCAGTTTCAAAGTCGCTCATGTGTTTATGCAAACGTTGAGTGTTGGAATGTTGTGAAACATCTTCAGAGATGAACAATGTATGTTTTATTTCGAAATATCCTAGCACTAATGTTTTAGTCCCATCCGCCCGACAAGACCAACGGGCAGTCTATATTCTCTTTGAGACATTTAGGTGAGACTTGTATGAATTCGACTAAGACTTTTTCAAATTCTCCACAAAAGTCTTGTATCGATAACTCGTAAAATATTCGTAAATTTTGTTCAAATGTTGATAAAACGTGTTGCTGCTACACAAGATTCTGCAGCAGCTTTGCCAATGAGAGTCATCAAATGGGCATGACAAGAAATCCAGTCAGCAAATTCATTCTCCGACATTGAGAGGTTGAAGACCACACTATTATCCGCTCTTTGCAAAAGCGTTGTCGTAAGACTGTCCCCAACAATGTTTAATTATTACACAAATTATTCACATTTAATACGTTGTTCAAACCATCCTAAATATCTCGTGATTTTTGACCTTCAATGTGCCAGCAGAATAGAAATCTCTCAAAAAGTCACTCCTCCAACAGTCCTCCCATATACCGAACACTCACGGTGGGCTGATAGGGCGATGTGACATCGCGTACGGCGCGGCGGCATCTGGTGACACATCCATTGAAATCTAACAGTAACGAGGCTTTTTTATCCTTGCAAGAATTTCATCATGCACATTTCTTGATATCACTTCAATAATAGCATTGCAAACGCAAGAAGAAAGTGGAACTGATTACCGCGATTGGCAATATCTGTAGTACGTTTCTTAAGAAAATACTCGTATTCTGCCAATAATTCAAGTAAGCAGAGTGCCAACCATCGGGTGATAAAGAGTTTACACATTACCGATGGTGCCAACATATGTTCGCACAGAAATTTTTTAACGCTAACAAGACGGTGAAGAATATTTCGTTTACATTTTGGTGCCTCTTCTCCTTATTTAAGAAGTGCAATGTTGTCATATCCAATCACGCTTGAGCATCTTTTGCGAAATCCAACACATCATCTAAGTGGGACTTTGAAGGCGAAAGGTCTGCTAACCATTGACCAACATGTGACCAGGAGCGGTGGCTCAGTACATCAACTGATGTCACCAAAGTGCGTCTGACCGGGAGGTCCTATGTTCGAATCCCGACGGCGGCAGAATTTTCGGCACCAGCTTGTCAGCTAGGTCGAATTCAGTCACTGTCGATACTGATCGATACTTTTCCGTGATTCCTCTATTCAGCAGCAGGCGAATGCCGGAACAGTACCCCAACAAACGGGCCACGGACCGCGCGCGATCTTTCCTTCCTCCTCCTTGTCCTATCCGCACTCCCCCACATACATCAACATGCACTAAAATACCACACGTACAGGGAGACCGATCGAGGACTTAGAACTTGTCCTGGCTGGGGCGTTGCCCCGCTGGTGGTAGATACCTGGTTGGGGAATACCCCGCTTGTCGACGGTAGGTCGGCGCCGGATCTCGCCATCCAGTGGGGGAAGATCACTACCACCTCCCGATGAAAAATATGTACTACACTTACGGGACAAACAAACTCATTTAGTTGACGCGCCCGGAATCAGGAATCAATCAATTGACCAGCATGTTTTCAATCGCAAAATCCACCGTAGGTAAATTGAATGAATGTGTCATATTTTAACAGCATACTTCCGTATATTTAACTTAATTAGTGAAACAAGAGAGTGCCACAGACTTTCACCGAAAATGTCTTTTAAGCATTTCTTCAAATTCGAAATTTGAAGCTCTTTTTCACAAAAAAACTTTTGAGTTTTGGCAAAACTTAATTTGAAATTATTTGAATCCCTTTGACATACAAATCCAATAATGTATAAAAATTGCTGGTTTTTAGTAGTTTTAATTGTGCTATTTTTTAATAAAAGAATAACAAAATAATACAACAGTATCGATCTCGGTAATAAAAAATATTATCAACGTCAGAGATTTAAAATATTACAAATGTATAATTTTAAAAAAGCAACAAAAGAGCAATATGGTGCCGAAAAAAATTCAAACATTTGCAATTTTCGAAAATTCAGAGTTAACGATGAAAATCGGATCTAGTATGTCAATCTATTTCAGTGTATTTCATTCTATTCTAAAAAAATTAAAGAAAAGTTTGAGAATGTCCCAGGGGCTTCACGTAAAGGCCCCCCCAAAATTAATGAATGTTACTCAAAATAGCAGAGGATTGAGCGGGGCCAGATTGCCTGGGAAGTATACAGTTTAAAAAAATCCTCCGCGTAGTTTAGGCACTAATGTTGTTCACAGACGACACATGCACGGACGGATCGACGTTTATTATTTATTTATTTATTTGGTCAAAAACAGTCAAAAATTGTATGTGACGTATAGGGAGAAAATCATCTGCGCACACTTTCTTGAGTTTCAGAATCTCTTACCAACAATTTAACTATTAATCGTTGAAAGATGAAATAATAATAATAATAATAATAATAATAATAATAATAATAATAATAATAATAATAATAATAATAACAAGAATAATAATAGTAAATTTAAAAAAGCGAGAGATTAACATTTCACAAACTAGATATTTTCGTTGCCGAATTATAGAAAACTTATTTGTATCGGTAAACGAACGAAAAGATTTGATTTTTTTCTATTGCTAACAAAATAGTAACTTATTCTACGCTCTACAACCACTACAAGCAAAAGGAAAGCTCAACAAAACGTGCGCATAGTGAATCGTTACGTTACGCCCAGAAGCAAATCAAGGGGCCATCTCAGCATTTGCTCAATGGATCAGGGAAACTGGACAAAAACCCGATCGAGATGGGGGTCATTGACCCGGAAGCTGAAGTACATTACTTGTTACAGGCGTTTAAGTCTTTTTTTTAATTATACAATGCAAATGTAAACTAATTCATTAAACTATATCTTGGTTTTGTTAAAGTAAACATTATTTTTCTTCATGACGATCGATATAGTCTCTTATTGTATAGAAACAGTTTTGCAACAGAAAAGGTTTTACTTTTGACTTAAATTTGTGTACCAATTTTAATTGTTTAATTTCATCCGGCAATGCGTTGTAAAGTGACGTACATGTATTTTATGTGGATTTCTTGTAGTGAGCTGTTGATTCTGACACTTGATGAACATGATTTCTACATCGAGTGTTGTAACCATAAATATCAGTATTACATGAAAATAAGTTCCCTCCGTTAAGTCAGTCAGTTTTGACAAATACTACCGATTCGTAAATAAATTGGCAAGGCAAAGGTAAGATTCCAAGCTCAAGGAAAAGATGCTTGCAGGAATCACAGGGATGGCATTTTTTCATTATTCGGATAATTTTCTTTTGCAATCTAAATGTCTGGGCACTAAAGGATAAGCTTCCCCAGAATATTATGCCATATCTCAGGCGGGAATGTACATTTGCAAAATACACGCAACGAGCTGCACCAAGGCTGACAGAATTAGAAAGAATTCTGAATGCATAACATAATGAGCTTAATTTAGTGGTTAATTATGTTATATGTACATTCCATTTGAGGGTTGATTGAATTGAGAGACCTAGATATTTTGTTACCTTAACATCAGCTAATTGCATATTGTTCATTTTCAATGCAGCATACGATTGCCGATTTGAAACGCGAAATTGCAGTGAGGCAGATTTCCCTTCGTTAACTATTAATTTGTATTACAAAACCAATTTGAAAGTTCTGAAATTGTCCTATTTATTGTTTCTTTTTTGCTAAGAACATTTGTGTCATCGGCAAACAAAACTGTTCTTCCATTTTTAATAGATGAGGGCATATCGTTTACGTAGAACAGAAAGAGGATAGAACCTAAGATCGAACCTTGTGTGACCCCATGTTCAATTGGCAAAGAATTGGAAAGATAAGTAAATAATGTCCTTCCGTGCCAGTGCGGTATTTCTACTCTTTGAGATCGATATTTAAGGTACGAAGTTTTCCAATCTAGGGCAATACCACGAATTCCATAAGAAGGTAATTTTGAGTGCAAGATGTTATGGTTAATAACGTCAAAACTTTCGAAAGATCTAAAAATATTCCAATGGGTTCTTCATTTTGGTCCATGGATGAAGCAACATCTTTGAGGAAAAAAAAGGAAGTTTCCGTAGATTTTGATTTTCTGAAACCCTGCTGTGAGTCTGAAAACGCTTGGTTTTTCCTGAGAAAAGTTTCCATTCGCGTATAGAAAAGCCTCTCTAATATTTTGGAGAAAACTGACAAAAGAGAAATTGGCCAGTAATTTTGAATTTCATTTTTGTTCCCTTTTTAAAAAAGGGGCTTAATTTTTGCTGTTTTGAAAATATCTGGAAATATTCCTGAGCACAAGGAAGCATTAAAAATGTGAGTTAATGGATGTGTAATGGCAGGTGCACACGTTTCTACTAAACAATTCGGAAATTCATCTAAACTAGATGAATATTTATTTTTTAGTTTACTAACTACTCTGAGTATTTCGTCGGAAGTAGTTTCGTAAATAAACATCGTGCCGAAAATGTTTTGAGAAGGATGTGATGTTGAATTTTCAGGTTGTAGTTCCTGCGTGAGATCAACCGCAATTCTAGAAAAGTGTTGGTTGAAGATATTCGCAACTTTTTCTGAATTAATTATTTCTCTTTCATTATCCTTTAAAACAACATTCTCTACGAAATGTGATGACGTGGTCGTATTATTTTACGATATTCCACATTGCTTTAGTTTTGTTTCTAGCGTTCAATATATCCTCATTATTTTTCATTATTTTTGTCTAAACTATTATTTTCCTTAAAATTATTTTATATTCTCGAAAGTAGACGTTGAAACCGGGTGATACGTTATGGTGTTTAGAAATAAAGTAGAGTGTAGGTTGGTTTTTACACGATGTTCTGATTCCTTGTGTGATCCAAGTATTACTTTTTCGTGAAATGCTTAATTTTCTCCTTTTAATAGTAAAGCACGCGTTAAAGTGAAATGAAAGCTTTGAGAAAAATAAATTGTATTTTCCATTTGTGTCAATAGCGTTATAAACTGCCTCCCATGATTGCTTTCACAAGTAGTCCGTAAATAATTTTATGTTAACTTTATTAAATGCTCTGCACATGCGTGTTTTATTTATTGTGTGAGTACTCATGTTATTTGTAATTGTAAGAATTTGTGCATCGTAGTCACTGTAACCTAAATTATTCGTTATTATTTCATATCTAGTTGTGGTTTTGTTAATTATTATTTGATCCATTGCTGTTTGTAATTTAAGAGCATTCCGTGTAGGTACGGTAATATAAGTTAAAAGAATGAATTAAATTGAGAAAGTGCTCTTTTTCGTGGGATTCGCTCAGAAAATCAATATTGATATCTCCACATACAACAATGGATTTAAAAAAGTGATTACTAATTTTGTTCTGAATTATCTGTAGATTTTCTAAAAAATTAATATAATCTGAAGCTCGCTTTGTTGGAGGTCTGTAGATAGTAAG
Organism: Teleogryllus occipitalis; assembly: GCA_011170035.1. Classification (NCBI taxonomy): domain Eukaryota; kingdom Metazoa; phylum Arthropoda; class Insecta; order Orthoptera; family Gryllidae; genus Teleogryllus; species Teleogryllus occipitalis. Next base: position 312,863 of record BLKR01000292.1, read on the forward strand.
ATAATTTTGAGCGTAGTAAGATGTACGACTGTTATTTCAAAAACTTTTCCAAGTGCATATAAATTGAATTCTGACAAGAAAGTAGACTCAATATTATTTCTTACGTAATACACGAACCTTCGTAAGCAGGGCCCTTATTTGATTCCCTCGTTCTACAATAAGATCCTACAAGATAAAAACCTGCAAGATAAAAACCTGCAAGGTAAACGGTTTGAAAAAAACACTTTTTCATTATCAGAGGACCCGAAAACATATGTTTCCGTTGAAATCTCGACAGTGATTTTCCGAAGCATTTCATAACTTTCTTTAAGTTTATTTTACGTCAAAAACAGTTAAAAACAGTGTGTGACGTCCTACGGAGAGAAGTGAACTGTGTGCACGTTTTCATAATTCTGGGATTCCTACCCTAAGCCATACACTAGTTGAATTTTGAATACAGAAAGAAATAAGCATTTTTTCAAGTATTGTTAACAAAATATTCGTTCTGATGTCACAAAATCTATTTTCAAGCGTAAACCAGCTATATATTTGGGCTCTTATCTCCCATCATGTCACTTCCTGCCGCGACAACATGGGGAATGATAATTTGAATATATTTCCCACTGAATTCTAGAATATGTGTACTGATAATGAGATTATATGTATATATATATACATATATATATATATATATATATATATATATATATATATATATATAAGCGAAACAAGTGGCCATCTAAGCATTTCCTCAAGAATCAGGGAAACTGGATGAAAAAAACCTTGTGGAGATGGGCCGTCATTGACATAGAAGCTGAACCTAGAAGCTTGTTTGTTTGTTTAGAATTATACAGCCCAAATGGTAAATCATACGTGAAATTTGATTCTTGAGATTAATATTGCTTTTCTTTTTTATGCTCGGTATAGTCTCTAAATGTGTAATTACAGTTAGGCAGCAGAAAATATTTGTCTTGCGACAAACTTTTGAATCGAATTTAATCGTTTAATGTCATCTGGAAAGTGTTGATAGGTGTATTACTCCGTATATACATGTACTATGTATTTACAATGCTACGTGTATAGCTCCGTATATACGTACGTTTACGACAAACGACGAGACGTTTACGAGAAATAGGCTATTTGAAGGTAAAATAAAATAATTAAAATATTAAGACAACATAACTGTCTGTCAGACTGTCCGTCTGTCTGCGTCAGTCAGAGTCAGTCAGTGTCAGTCAGTGTCAGTCAGTGTCAGTCAGTGTCAGTCAGTGTCAGTCAGTGTCAGTCAGTGTCAGTCAGTGTCAGTCAGTGTCAGTCAGTGTCAGTCAGTGTCAGTCAGTGTCAGTCAGTGTCAGTCAGTGTCAGTCAGTGTCAGTCAGTGTCAGTCTGTGTCAGTCAGTGTCAGTCAGTGTCAGTCAGTGTCAGTCAGTGTCAGTCAGTGTCAGTCAGTGTCAGTCAGTGTCGGTCAGTGTCGGTCAGTGTCGGTCAGTGTCTGTCAGTGTCTGTCAGTGTCTGTCAGTGTCTATCAGTGTCTGTCAGTGTCTATCAGTGTCTGTCAGTGTCTGTCAGTGTCTGTCAGTGTCTGTCAGTGTCTGTCAGTGTCTGTCAGTGTCTGTCAGTGTCTGTCAGTGTCTGTCAGTGTCTGTCAGTGTCTGTCAGTGTCTGTCAGTGTCTGTCAGTGTCTGTCAGTGTCTGTCAGTGTCTGTCAGTGTCTGTCAGTGCATGTCAGTGTCTGTCTGTGTCTATGTGTGTATGTCTGTTTCTGTGTCTGTCTGTGTGTGTGTTTCTGTCTGTGTGTATCTGTGCCTATCTGTGTCTCTCTGTCCGTCCGTCCAGTCAACGTTAGCTCATAAATCGTTCATCCGATTTTCTCTAAAATTTATATTCCCCAATCGATCTGAACGAACTCAATGCTGTGGGAGTTTCAAACAGGTATTTTGATTTTTGAGGGTACTTTACATGACGCCTCAAAAACATTTTCAAAATTTCCTTCATGTGTCCCATTCTTACTTTCTCGTGTACGTACGTATATACGGAGTAATATACGTAGTATAGAGAAAGTAATATAATGCTGCGGGAAAAAACGACGAATTTTGGACAGAAAAAAATTCATTGCCGGGCCCTGACAACGAAAAAGTGGATAAATCCAGTTGCTAAATTAAGAAAAAATCCTTCAACACGTGGTGTAGCAGAATCGCTGTTTTCTGGGTCCTTCATGCTTTCGGCATGAACCAATTGAAAGCAAAACGGCCGTCTGTCTGTCTCTCCAAAGCAAAACGGCCGTCTGTCTGTCCTGTCTGTCTGCTAGTCTGTGAACACTACTAGCGCCTGAACCGTGCTTTGGATTTTTTCCAAATTGAAGAAACCCCTGTTCACCTGGTGCAAGTAGAAGTTTTGAGATGTTGAGAAAGATTCGTTAAAATTTTCAAAATTCCCCCACAAACGGCTTCAATTTTTTTCTTTAAATTTCTTGTAAGATTAGAACAAAATACACTTATAAAGGTGGCATAGGTCCGATTTTCATGGTTGACTCTGAATTTTCGAAAATTGCATAAGTTTGAATTTTCTCAGACGTCTTCCTACAAATACAAAATTGAATACAACGATTTTTCCTTCAAATAAAATTTATTGTTCATAAATAGTTCTTTCATAAAGAGTAGATTTTTGACAATTTTATTAGGTTTCGTGCAATAGTGCGTGCATATTTGCCATTTTAAAAAATAACAAAAACAAGATTTTTGTCAAAAACGACTCCAACTTTTTTCTTTAAATTTTTGCTAGGGTTAGTTCCAAAAGAACCATATACAATGGCACAAACGCCATATTGCTCTATTCTTTTGTTGTTGTTGTTTTCAAAAATTACAAATTTTTTTGTCTTGTCTCTCACATCGTTGAAATTTACATTATAGATGTATGTTATTGTTCAAAGCGTTTCTTAACATATGAACTTCAAAGTATCTCCAATGACGATTTTTTTTCAATGTCCATAAGTTCTCCGTTTTCCTTGAGATTAACGGAACTGAATTGATGTATTTTCTGAAATATTCGAACCAAATTTTCTCAAAAACTATGGAAAAGTTTTCGCTGAGGTACTCCACAATGTAAAAGGGTCCAATTCTCTCCGATATTCCAAAAGCTTGATTTGAGCCAAGTTATCTGGGACTCCAAAATCAAAATAAAGTGGAAAAATGTAGGTGTTTTTAAAATACAACTAGAATAACAAGTATCTATTACAGAAAAAACAATAGTAAACTGTGTCAATTGAAAAATTTTCAATTTTTTTTTATTTTATAACATTTCCCAAATTATTGTAAATATTACCGCAAATGTGATTTTTCTGGATTCGCTCGTCTAGGAAATTCGCCAGTATTTCTTGGATGAATTCGCTACCATGACAAGAATGTTGATATTAAGCAATGTATGTGGTTTGATGTAGTCTAAAATATGAACACGACTGCAATTTGACCAATGGAGTATTGAAAGAATACTACGTATAAGTGTGTGTGTGTGTGTGTGTATCAGTCATAATACATATTCGTGTTCTGGTTTAAGAGTCGTAGTGTATTACTTACATAGTGATTTGTTTCATGTGCATCCGTTGGAATCATTTCATTACTGAAATTGTATGCTGTTTGTGGTTGCGAAATTTAGACCCATTACTCCTGTGTATTATATATCAAACCGCTATAAAGTATGTAAAATGAAACCGCTATAATGTACGTAAGTAGTTGAGTAAAGTAATTAAAATTTCACTGTGAATGATAAAGCTATATTTTGCGTTCATCATTTTTTAATCGTTTGTAGTTAGAATATTGTTATTACGTATTGCTTTCCCTTCTTCAATGAGCTTGAAGTAATTTTTGAAGTAAAGGTGAATTTAAATTACCGTTTTCAAAACCCGCTCCAAAATTTTCTTTATATATACACAATGTGGGTGTGGGTGCGCGCGCAAGCAGGCAATTTTGGTTCGTTTACGATAGTTTATAATGTATTTTTATTTAGTTAACGTCAGAATACAGGCAAAAACTGTATATAACGTTTTATGGAGCTAATTACAATCTGTGCACGTTTTCTTGATTTCTAAGATGTGCAACTATTTTATGTTAAGTTGAGTTACGAATATAAGACGCAACCAACGTTTTTGGTAAGACTTTATATTAAAATATTCGTTTCCGTGCAATATAAAATATTTTCAAATCACATGAGCAACAATTTTAATCTATTGTCGTTTATTGATTATCCAGTAGATTAGTCTGTTTCTCTTCTTGCCGTTCTGACAGTTTCAAGGCGGCATAATCAAAGGCTGCACTGTCCGCAGATGAGTGGCAACAAGAATACGTGGAAGACAATCAGGCGTTCATCTTTATCCAAATCAAGCCACACCTCCTCGGATTGACTAACGACGCGCGGAGGATTTCCGATAAGACGATAAGAATCGCAGTATTTCAATGAATGTCTGAGAAGATTTCTTTCGGATTCTTCTATTCAAACCGGTTGATGGGTTTTCCGTCGTATTTCTTGATTCATGAAGAACATGATTGAAGATCTTAGTTTTTGTTACAAATAGTAAATGTAGCATTTAAAACTCTTAGTGTTTCATCGAACCTGGGGAAGTTAGTATTCTGCCCAAGAGCCACCATAAGCCTTGATATGAACATTAAAGCCCTATAAACATCTACAAACAATTGTTTCGGGGTGCGATTAAGGATCATAAATTAGAATCGAAACGTCTTGGTCATTATCAATATAAAGAAATTGATTTTTTCTGTGAAAGAAGGTAGTAAATAATAGATATTTTCAACTTTTCTACACAACAGACATTAATTACGTTTTTTCAATTATAGCGTAGAGGTAGCTTAAGTATTTTGAATCAAAAAATTAAGTGTGGAGGACATTTCTATTAATTAATGTAGTCCATTGAACCCTTCACGGTTATGAAATCTCAACCCGGAACAATTTTTATTTAGATGAAGTATTTTCGGGCAAAAGCGCATGAGTGCACCTCCTGGCCCTTGCCTTTGTTTGATAAGACCTTTCCTCAAAGACGTGTATGGCAACGTGTGTAAACAGTTTATCGAGGATGAAATACAATTCGTGAATATAACTTGCCTGCAACAATTGTAGACAAAAGCTTCAGAAATCGTGATTGTCCGTTAGTAATATTAACATCAACATTTTGGTTTCAAAGTTTAAATAGTGCATGCTAGGATCTTCATATTTAATTGTTACATACGTCGTCTTCATTATGAACAATAATAAAGAACAGTTTTTCTCTCTTCAATAAATTGAATCATATATGTTTTCAATTGAATTACTTTATCGCTGCCACATACGTTATGTAATGCTGCGCGAATAAACGGCGATTTTTCAGCAGAAAAGCTTATTACTAAGGGCGACAAAATACGTGCGGTTTTAGCACCAGTAGTTTGTTTTTTACAAGTGATGACACATCTTGTGTCAGAATTTGTTTAGCGAAACTGGAAGCATGTTTCCAACTCCGACCCTCATTCAGCAGTCTCCCGCCTCTCAGCCTCAGTACGCCCGCCCGCGTTCACGCTGGCAGACCAACGGATCCACAACTGCCTATCGTAAATCGGAGGCTTCCAGTGTAGTGTAATTCATTAAATAAGTATAACATTAGTGAACGTAATAGTTTTAAAATTAACATAATATTAAATAAGTATAACATAAGCATTTTTACCAGCAAAGGTGCCTTAACTGATATCACTGCAGTGCCTCTGACTGGTCGGTCCTGGGTTCGAGTCCTGTTTGCAGGATTTTCGCCACTAGCTTGTCAGCTAGGTGGATTTCATTCGCTTTCTAGAGGTGGATTGTAGCAGCCGGCTGCTCTGATCGGTAGTTTTCTGTGTTTTCTCCCATCACCATCTCGGGAATGCCGGAGCAGTATCCTAACAAACGGGCCACGAACCGCGCGCAATCTTTCTTTCCCCTTCCTTGCCCTATCCTCGCCTCTTTCTTATACTCACATGTACTACACTTTCACACGTGTTGGGAGACCAGTAAAAGGAAAATTTCCCCTCGATAGTTTTTCACTTAACGTTATTCACACCGGCTGAGTGTATATCATTACCAGCATTTCCGCTGACTCCGCAGCAACTGACCTAGGGTTGAGGCCCCAGGGTTAGAGACCCGACGGTGGGGCATTATCCACACTAGCTACTTAGCTAGGTCGAATGCAGATGCTGTCTACAAGAGAATTTTAGCGACCGGCCGTTCTGCTCGGTAGTTTTCCATGGCTTCTCTGATTAATATCAGGCGAATTGCGAAGCAGTACCCTCTCAAACGCGCCACGCACCGTGCGCGGTCACTCTTTCCTCTTCCTTGTCCTATCCTCTCCCCTCTCACACACACTTTCATGTACTAAACATATCGGTCGCTTAGAGCTTGTCCCAGCTGGGGCGGTACCACAATTGGGGGAGAGATAACTGGATGGGGAAATCCCCTACAAGCCAGAAGATCGTTACCCTCGGGGCAAAACATTCTCTACACTAAGGAGACTAATGACCTTAGCAGTTGACGTGGCAGAAAATATCAATTCATCTGTTGAATCTGTTCACGATGGATTATCATATTTCAAATTTTTAATTGGGCTATATCTTGTTGAGAGATATGATAACGTATGGTTCAGAGAGATTTATTTTATACCTTTACAAGTCAGCTATTATATTTATTGCCTTTAATACTTTCATGCTCTTGATAATTTCTCCAATAATCAAAAATACTTCCTTCTAAAAGAAAAATATACATTTGTTCTTTACTATTTGTTTTTAAGACTATTTCTTCTCAAATGAACGCATCGTTTTGATTATATTATACAATATTAATTACATTTTATTCATTATCCAGTTTATATGAAGAACGGCAGCAAAACAAATAAGATCCCTCTAGTTGAAGGAGAATGCTTCCTATTTATCCCTCGCATACAGAGGGCGATTATTCATCCATCATTCGAAAAAAATGCTGATGAGCTTACAGAGTATGTGTCAAAGAATTCATTTATGACAGTTCACTTAAGCCGTGTGTGCTCTGCGTCGTAAGGGTCTTTTATTTACGACTCATGTCAAAACGTCAATTGTCTTCTGAATAATTTCAATAATAAATAAGAGGAAAACACACAATACTCCCTGTCATGTACGAAAATTGAAAATCCTTCAAGGGTCTTCGAAATTTTCTGAAGTCAATTTTGACTGTCGCCATGGGGTGATTGGCATGTTCCAAGACCGAAAGCCAGCTCGTTGTAGATAAGTGATCAAACCGGTCAATTTTTACTTTCACCCGCTCAAAATTCATTATATTCTCTTCTGCGCGGAAAATAGATATTTCTTGAAAGTAGAACGGATCATATGCATGTGTCAAAACAGTTAATAAGCGACCAAAGAAAATATTGTTCCTCTCACACGTTTTGCATTCATCAGTATTTATTACTTTAGTCTCGAATCTTGGTGAAAAGATTTAGTAATTCAATAAGTTTCATAAATTTTCTTCTCCTTTATTTTAAAGGCAGTTAACAATCGTTCGTCCCCTTTTTTAATCTAATAAATTATACTCTGACGTTTTCGTATACTTATTTATACAATATTTCAAGTATACTTCAGTAAGGTCCATTTTCATTTTGTTTGTTTCTCCACGTCTGATTTTCTCTAAGCGCCTTTTCTGTCTGTCTTTCACTAACCTGAATTTCATTCTCCCTTCCCAATACATCTTGCACTCTCTCCCACCCTCGGATTCACTTCTGCTTTGTCTTCGACCATTTACATCCCTACTCTCTTTTCACCGTCTCCCTTCACAATTCTCCGTTCAAGACTTGGCTAATACCGGATCAGTATCTAGCCAACTGTCATGGACCACGCGCACTCTTTCCATCCTCTTCCTTGTCATATCCTCACCCCATACTTACACACACTTACACCAGACTACCAGACATGTCGGAAGACCACTCAGGAGCTTAGAGCGTGTCCCGGCCTGGAGAGGGGCCCCGCCGATGGGAGATATCTGATTGTAGGAAAACCCCACCAGCCTTCGGTAGGTCGGCGCCGGATCTCGCCATCCAGCGTGGGAAGATCACCGCCTCCTCGAGAAGGAAAAACCAGCTACTTATGGGACGAATGACCTTAGCAGTGGACGCGCCCGGAAATACGATTAATCAATCTCTCCTCCGTCGTGGTTGTCTCTCCGCCTTCGCGGCTGCCTCCCTCGCTCCCTGCATGCATAGTCCCGGTGGGGGAGGGGGAGGGCGGCGCTCTTCAGACAGGTCGCATGGCACGCGCAGTCCTTCAGAACGCGAATAAGCCATCTCGCACGGCGGCGCAGTGGATCGCGGAAAGGGGCACCTCCGTAATTGTGGCACGCTAAGAGCTCCCGATATAACGTGTATATAGATTTTGGAAAAGTTTTTGACAAGGTAGATCACCAAATTCTTCTCTCAAAGAGGGAGAATATAGGAATAAGAGATGTATCTTTAGAATGGTTTAATCAGTTCCTCTCTGAACGGGCAAAAATAGTCAAAATAGGTAACTGTTAGAGTAATTCAGACATAGTCGAAAATGGCGTGCCCCAACGATCTGCGTTATCAACGATCCTTTTCTCATATTCTTTAATGACCTCTTAAAAATTCAGTTCCCAGGAAAAATAACAGCTTTTGCTGACGACATTGCTTTTACTTTTTCTCACAATGACGAACAACTCTGGAATGATATTAAAGACCGTCTTATGATTCTAAAAAATGGTGCAGCAGTAACAAAATGAGTGTTAATGTAAGAAAATCTAAATACATGAATATGGATTTTGCTGATTTTTATTTTAAATATGATATTAAATTCCACGATCTTTATTGTATTCAAAAGCTGACAGGCAAATATGAAACAATTGAGAAAGTCAACTATTTCAAATCCTTAGGAATAATAATAGATAATAAAATGACTTGGAAAAATCATATAATAAGTATACAAAAATATTTAAGGCGTTATATAAGAAAATTCTATTATCTACGAAATTTTTGCAATATTCATACACTTAGAATTCTATAATACCCACTAATCAATTCAAAACTGCAATATGGAATCGAAATACGGGGAGGCACATTCAAGACGTATATTCAGAAACTAAGAATAACTCAAAACAAATTTATCCGTATTATCTATCAAAAATAAGACTAATTCTTCACTTCCTCTTTATAAACAACTAAATACTTTACCATTACATCTTTTTGTATATAAAGTACCACAAATATTTTATGTCAAAAGCGGAAATAATTGCAAAAGCAGAAACTGAGAGAATATTTCACAATTACAATACAGGTAGCAAAGCCACCAATCAAATTAAAAAGCCCAAAATTCATAAATTTCAAATATCAAGAACCTTGGTGTTCATTGGGAATCAAATATATAATCAATTACCATTAGCTCTGAAAAATAGTAAGTCCTTAAATATTTTCAAACACAAGATAAAGATTTGGATTTTAAAACATGATGATAATGATGTAAACAAGTTAACTGAAATATTGCAATAAAAAGTTTTGTTGTATAAATTAAATATAAATTTATTTATGTAATTATATATTTTGTCTAAGGAAATATACCTATTGCATCTCTGTAAATTTTCACTTATTGTAGGATTTAAATCTAGGTTTTTTATTTTGTATGTTCACAAAAACTTAGATTGTAAATGTTAAAAAATAAGAATATTGTTAAAAACACGCCACACAAAAAATACTATGTAGAAGTAGACAGATAATGATTGAAATGATTGAAGGCGTTGCCATTGTCAACAATACTATTTATTTCAATAAGAGCAGCTTTCGATGGCTTAGCCATCATCATCAGTTTTCTGCTGTCTGGAAGTCACAAAAACGACTACAAAACCGACTCGTAGTCGTTTTTGTGACTTTCAGACAGCAGAAAACTGATGATGATGGCTAAGCCATCGAAAGCTGCTCTTATTGAAATAAATAGTATTGTTGACAATGACAACGCCTTCAATCATTTCAATTATGTAAATGTCAACTATAACTCACCACTAAACCAATAGACAGATAATAAATTATAGATTCAGTATTGCTAACAATCACAACTGGTTATCGATGGTTAGCAATTCCAAGAAACAACAATGTACTACATTATCTCCGTAAAACAAGTTGGGAATAAATATTATTATTATTATTATTATTATTATTATTATTATTATTATTATTATTATTATTATTATTATTGTATGCGGTGCCGCGCGGGAGGGAATGGAGGCGAGGACGTCCGCGAGATTGACGCGAGGGAAGCGTGGCGACGAGCGCGGATGGGCGCGTGGGAAGGAGGTGCGGGGAATGAGGGGAGTGTTCAGGAGGCGATGTAGTAGGCGTTGCTGGAGGCGCTACTGGAGGCGATGCCCGAGGGCGGTGCAGGAGACGGTGGACGATCTGGTGGAAGAAGCGGTTCAGAAGGCGGTGGTCCAGGAGGCGGTGCAGGAGGCGGTGCAGGAGGCGGTGCAGGAGGCGGTGCAGGAGGCGGTGCAGGAGGCGGTGCAGGAGGCGGTGCAGGAGGCGGTGCAGGAGGCGGTGCAGGAGGCGGTGCAGGAGGCGGTGCAGGAGGCGGTGGAGGAGGCGGAGTAGGAGGCGGTCCAGGAGGCGGTGCAGGAGGCGGTGCAGGAGGAGGAACCGCTGGAGGTGACGACCACGGAGGCGGTGCGTGGGCGGCGCGTGGGCGGCGCAGGGGGCGGTTCCCGGGGGTTTCGCGGGGCGATGGGGTGCTGTGCGGTGCGGGAGTAGTGCTGGACGGGGCCGGCGAGGGTGGCGGTCGGCGGGGGAGGCCGTGGGTATTGCGGCACGTAGGCGCCTCGGATTGCGTCCAATCCTCCCGTCTTTGGTATGCGCGCCGCGTCAGCTTCCGTGGCGGACGGGCCGAGGGGCGGAGGCGCACAGGTGCCTGCCCATCCGCCCGGGGAGCGCCAGGAGCCGAGCGGCCGCCGCCGGACCTCAGGTGAAGGCGCGATGCTTTTAACGAGTTCTTAAATCGCCGCGGGCCACCCGCACCACCCGCGCAGCCCGCCTCTCTCGACACCCACGCCCGCTCTTCGGCGAACACCGGCTTCGTGTAGCTCAGGGACAGCATCGCAGCTGTCTCTGCAGCGACTCGGACCCGCAGGTCCTAGCGTACGTGTCACGACGATGACGTAATTTGGACACTACCATAGCCAGGTCAAATCCAACCGATAACTGGAGGAAAATTCTAGCGGCCGACTGCTTCGAACGGCTGTTCGGGGGTTTCTTCCATCAATGACAGGTCAATGCCTGAGTAGTGCTCTAACGAACGGACCATGGACCGTACGTTATGTTTCCTTTCTCCAGCTTGTCTTCCTCCTCTCGCTTTCCTTTTCTCTCTCTCTTTCTCTCTCTCTCTCCCTCCCTCTCTTACGCTCTTACACGCACTACACTAACGGGTAACCAGTCGGGAGCCTAGAGCTTCTCCCGGCTGGGGCAGACTCCACAAGCCGACCCGCGACATGTAGTTCGATGCTGCAACTCACCATCCAGCGTCAGAGGAAAACCGCCACAGTGTTAAAAACATTCTTTACGCTAATGGGACCAATTGCCATGGCAGTAGTCTCCAGAACGGTACGGTTGACGTATCCAGAAACATTAATCAATGAATCTTCAGCATACTGTACATGCTGCCTCACAGTGGTTTCAAATGCCAAACACCTGGCCAAGAGTCTATAAAGTTCAATATTTTGAATTTTGTACTGTGAAATATTGTAACCGTTTCTCCGCACACTTGAAGGAAGAGCATTGTCACATGTATGCCGATATCACATTGTAATGGTGAAGTTAGGTTAACGAAACAACGTGTATACGAGTATTTTGTTCTAACAGTTGCATTTTTCGCATTGTTTAAATTCTTATAATTTGTGGCTATTGTTAAATGTTCAATTTCTTTTAATGAAGACTGTTCCACCATGTACGTAGAAAATATAGAGGTATGGTTAGCCCAACTTTATTAATATTTTGTGCTGAATAATGGTGATTGAAAACTTGTAAAAAACGTTCGTATTAAAATGTTAAAATATTAATAGTAATATATTTTTGCCTCCGATCGCCTATTCTCTATCAACACTTCTTACACCCATTATAATGTCCATTAACAGAAAGTTAAATGTTTAGTTTCCAGTACAATCGTATGGCGTCTTTTACTGAAGCACGACATAAATTTTACATCCGTTAAAAACGGCAAAGAAAAATGAAATCAGTTAAAATTCTTCACAAATTTGTAATGATTCAAAACATTTGTATTCTGTTATAGTTTAAATTTTACATTTTAAAAATACAGCAATAAACTCCAATTTTGATTAATCCCCGACATGAACCCTATAAACTACTTCATTTCTTTATGAACTACATTCATATTCTTCAAAACATTACATGTTTTGTGTTCAAGTATTAAAAACTAGTAAATTTTGATTATATTTAGGGTTTACAAACAAAATACTCGATTTGCACACTTGTAGAACTGGTAAAAAGAATTAACTTTGGTTCCCACCTGTCAAAAATCTGGCCAAAATATGAAGTTTTGGGTTGATTTGCTTAAAAAGTCTGCATGCAAGGGCTTTAGAGGTTGGTGATTCAGAATATGAAAATTCATTTTCCGAAAATAAAATGGTCGGTTTAATTGGCGGTCCAACGTTGTTACCAGTGAACGCCTACGCAAGAGACGTGGGCTAGTAGTCATAGACATAAGAAACGCCTTGACCTCTGCCAGATAGAGGGACATCGTTGAAGCACTGGTAGACAAAAATTACAGGAATACCTCTTTAGGATGTTTGATTGTGATCCCGAGCGCGTCAACTACTGAGGTCATTATTCTCGTAAGTGTAGTGCACGGTTTTTCGTCGGGAGGTGGTGATCTTTCCCCACTGGATGGCGAAAACCGGCGCCGACCTACTGTCGACTAGCGGAGTTTTCCCCAACCAGGTTCATGTCACTGCAGTCACTCTGACCGGGAGATCCCAGGCTCGAGTCGAATTCAGTCGCTACCTGGAGGAGAATTCTAGCGGCGGCTGCTCTGATCGGTAGTTTTCCGTGGTTTCTCCGATGAACACCAAGCGAATGTCGGAGCAAGTGCCCTAATAAACGGGCCAGGACAGCGCGATTTCTATCTCTTCCTTGTCGTATCCTCACGCCTTACATACACTTGTACTAACATGCACTACACTACCACTCATGCCGGGAGACCGGTCGGGAGCTTAGAGCTTGTCCAGGCTGGGGCGGTGTCCCCCTGTTGGGAAATAACTGGTTGGGGGAAACTCCGCTAGCCGACGGTAGGTCGGCGCCGGCTCTCACCATCCAGCGGAGGAAGATCGTCGCCACCTCCCGAGAAAAAAACTTGCACTACACTTACGGGGCTAAAGACCTCAGTAGTTGACGTGCCCGGTATTACTAACAACCAACTAACCAACCCAACCAAGTACCCGACCGGGATGTGTGGTAGTGTAGTGCATGTTAGTATATGTATATATATATATATATGTGTGTGTGTGTGTGTGTGTGTGTAAGGGGTGAGGATAGGACAAGGAAGAAGAAGGAATGATCGCGCGCGGTCCGTGGCCCATTTGTTACGGTACTTCTCCGGCATTCGGTAATTTTAGAAACCACGGAAAACTACATAGTAGAGCAGCCGACTGCCAGAATTCTCCTCCAGAAAGCGACCGAATTTGACCTAGTGGAAAGGTGGTGTCAATCCTGCCACCGTCGGGACTCGGACATAGGACCTCCCAGCCAGAGGCAATGCAGTGACATCAGTTGATGCTTTCTCGACAGAAGAATAGTGTACTTGGACTCCTCAGTCGAAGACAATGTGACTTGCGGTGTGCCCCAAGTCGCTAGGTTGGGTCAGCTATCATGGAATGTCATGGATGACAGTCTATTACAAATTGACCCTCCATCATATACTCAGCTTATATATCACGCAGATGATACCCTCATTGTTTGCCATGGCAACAACATCGACTTGCTGGAGACGAAAGTGAATGAAACCCATTTTACGGTAAAAAGGTGGCTTGACAGGAGACTCCGACATATGACTATGGAGAAAATGCAACGGTGTTAATTACGGATCGGAGATCATTCTGTTCCCCAAACATTCCACTGGGACACGTGAACATCAACTGGAGACGCTTAATAACCTTTTTGGGAGTCGAAATCGACCACATACTCAGCTTCGGTATGCACATTAACAAGACTGCGGACAAAGCAGCGAAGACATGATCCGACCTCTCCAGATTAATACCAAATGTGTTGGTGTAAAAGAGGCGAAATGTAGAATAATATCTTGTGCAGTTCATTCCCAACTGTTGTACCCGACCCCAGTGTGGACGGATAGACTAAGTAAAGCTTGCGTGAGATCGAAGTACACGCGGAGGTTGGCGATGAGAATAGTGTCAGCCTACCGCACGGCCTCTGACAGCGCAGTAGGGGTACTGGCTAGTGTACTTCCTGTCGACATGTTGGCTAGAGAACGGAAAGCGATCTACGACGTAGTGAAGCTATCTGATCCCGTTCGTGACGAACCTCTGCGCACGACGAAAGGGTATATCAAGAAGAGGGCTCGGACTTCTCTCTTGGCAGAATGGCAGGTGAGGTGGGACAGCGAGTGACGTGTAGGTGACCGCGACCACAAAGGACTATGGACCTACGTGATGATATCACTATCGAACCATGGTTCAGCAGAAGCCATGAGGAGGTAAACTAATACCTTTCCCAAGTGTTCTCAGGGCACGGCTGCTTTGAATCATATCTGTTTAGATTGAAAAGTGCAGTTGATCCCAAATGTGAATTTTGTGGATTTGAAGGCGAAGGTGCCATGCATAGTATATTTATATGCGTAGCCTGGGATACTGAGAGAAGACTACGTAGTGAAGCCTTGGATGTGGATATCTCCCCATCCATCTCCCCGTCTGTCTCTCCATGAAGTAATGTCTAGCGACGTTTTCCGAAGAGAGAAGCAAAAGAAGAGAGAGTGTTTTAGTGGGTGAGGGTCCCACACACCAGGGATGGCCCATCTTTATCCCTGACGGTGCATCATGCATTTTCCCCTCGGCAAAAAAACAATGGTAATAATAATAATAATAATAATAATAATAATAATAATAATAATAATAATAATAATAATAATATGCAAAGATAAAAAAGCATTCATTCGCTGCATGTGGAATGCAAGTAACGTTTTACCAATTGTCAAAAATCTCTGGATTCCATTTGAAGACATTTACTGTCGTTTACTTAGTATGTACGCACTTTTACTCGTCTGCCAAGATTGATTGATTTGTTTCCGGACGGATAAGTGTAGAGCATGTTTTATTGCTTGAGAGGTGGCGGTGATCTCTCGTCGCTGGATGGCGAGATCAGCGTCGACCTACTTGACGGTTTGCGGGGTTTCGGGTCGGTTTCCGAGACATGTGTGGTAGTGTAGGGAATATAAGTGTGTGTAAGTAAAGGGTGAGGATAGAAGCAGGAAGCAGGAGGAAAGATCGCGTGCGGTTCGTGACCCATTTGTTACGATACTGCTGCCTGATGTTGATTGGAGAAACCACGGGAAAGTACCAATCAGAGCAGCCGGCTGCTAGAATTTTCCTACAGACAGGTCCTCAATACGACCAAGCTATGTAGCTAATGTCGTAAATTCTGTCAGCTTGTTATAAAAATTATTTATTTCCTATCTTTTTTTCTCATCCAGTTCTCTTCAGCTCTTTTGGAACCTATCCTTAATGAAAGCTCGCGAGTTTTACTTCGTTCTCTCTCCTTCTTTCTTTTTGTCTTTTTTTACCTCGTGTTGAAATTCATGATGTCGTTTGAAATAAAATGTAATTATTCATGTCTTTCATGAAGCAACTTTGTATTTAATTTGAATAAAAATTGT
This sequence comes from Teleogryllus occipitalis, assembly GCA_011170035.1. Taxonomy (NCBI): domain Eukaryota; kingdom Metazoa; phylum Arthropoda; class Insecta; order Orthoptera; family Gryllidae; genus Teleogryllus; species Teleogryllus occipitalis. Next base: position 328,762 of record BLKR01000292.1, read on the forward strand.
GGTGATGATTTCTTTTATTTTTTGTTATTTTTTGGACTTTTCTGCCTTACCTACATGTCAATTACGTTTATTTTCGCATTACACTAACGTAAAGTTTTAAGACCGAAAACTTCTCCGAAATAGCCAGACATCTAAAGGAAATTGTGGTGCTGGAACAGCACATACTTTCTCGCATTATTTCTAACTATACTACACTACTGCTATATTATACTACTGCATAAACTTGCAAAAGTGTTTTCAACAGCAATATTAGTATTTTTCCGCGTCGAGACTCGAACTCAAGTCCTTCGAGTTTTCTTGCCGATGTCGGCGATATCCGAAACTGGAGGATGATTGCACAATTTTTCATTTCAAATTCGGATTCATCGCGTCGGAATACATTAAGAAACATGTGTCAAGTCTTCGGGTCTGACATTTTTTGTGTGCCTGTGTTATTTGTAGAATATTTGAATACACATTTCCTATAAAATATTGGATTTTGTTTTGATTTTGAGTCACTGGAAAGTAGAGGAATGATTATAATTAATAGAAATAACTCATTTAACTTTTAAATGCTCTCCATAATCACAGATGATACATTATGGAGATTGAAATTAAGGGGATTTGCACCGTCTGATTCTTTAAATGACACGTCAACTCTACTTAAAAATGGAGAAGCCATCTCATTTTGGTCCATGTAATATGACCAATCAGAAGTAAGAAATAAATAGCTGCGCCAACAAAACTCATACGTTTTCGAGAGCCTCCTAGAGTGTGAGATCGCTATCAATGATGAACCGAAGACACATTAAGGAGATCAACCAAGCGTTTTGCAGCCAGCAAGATTTAATTTAATATTGCTTAAAGGCGCCGCAAGGAATCACGTATGAATTTATAATATACTAAAACTACTACTCACACTGTTTAAAGTATAATTTGGACTGTACTATACGCGTATTACATGTACTACATTTGAAGAGGTGGTCGGAAGCTCATTGTACAGGAGTGAACTACAGCAACATGCACGAGGGGCACGAGGTAAAATTCACAATAATTTCGTGCTTTGAAAGAAAGTTTTGATAATTTTTCGTTCTTGTTCCAGGGTTTTAAAACAAAGTAAAATGTATTTTTGTTGTTGTTTTAAAAATAATTTTTAGAGTTATAATTTGACGCCGAGAAAATATCAAGAATATTTTTCTGATAGTTAAACCCTTTATTGCATAGTGTTACTCAGCTGTAACAATGTTTTTCAGGCCATAAACGCATTATAACGATTTTATTATGGACTATTTTATATTACGTTTGATGTACATCATGCGTTTATGTCACCCCATGGCCATTATTAGGCCCGTTAACGCGATAAGATAACGAGATGAAGTGATAGTAATCTAGTGGCATCGTGAATGGGAACTTCCTGGTAACACGTATCAGAAACTAAACGTTTTTAGGAAAATAATCAAACTAAAATACGAATTTTATTCTCTTGCTTGGTACATATTTTATCACATAAACAATTTGAAAAATACAGATTTTTTTAAATCGTGAAAAATAGCACATTTTGTTGGAGGTGTAACACAATGACATAGTTTTTTCTCAAGCAGTATTTACTTTTGGATTGTTTTATTATTTTTCCCTTAATTAAAATAAATAAAGTAATGAAAAATAATTATTGCAAGTAAAAATAAAAAAAATCATGCAATAAAAGGATAAATTATTTTGTTATTTTTCATGTATTTACAGTCAGATAATATATTGTTAATTTGACGAAAAAATTAAAATTAAAAACATGTTTTTGACTCTAGAGGTGGTGTGGGGATGGAAGGGGGGGCAAGAAACCTTTCAAATATCTTATTTTCATGTGAGTCATATTTTCATATTACATTCATTATTCATATACCATTTGGTTTAAGAGAACCTTTTACCATCATTTCTGGGATTCCCTTTCACCTCTTCAGAGAACTGATATGAAAGAGAGAAATTTTTTCATTGCATTTTTTATCGATTACTTTGACATAATTTGTGTGGTCAGTTAACAAAAAAAATACCATTTGTTTTCTTTACCTGGTGTTATACTTTTAGAAAAACTTACATTTTTGGACATCAGTTTGGAAAATTTCCAAATATTGAAGATAAATTTGGAAGAACTGGAAATTGAGTAAAATATTCATACTAAACATGTTTTGCCTTCCGATGATTCTTGGCCAGCGACCTAGATTTCAATGCCTCCACTCCGGATTCGATGCGCAAATTGGAATCGATATCTCAAAAAATATTTTGTTCCGTTAACTTCCACCTCAAGTCTTTCATGGCAATCAATTTCTTATATTCCATTTGCTTCGAATTCGATTTCTTTTGAAAAAAAACCACTAATCACTCCATTGTGGAGGTTGTTTAAAAAATATTCTGAAATCTTATAGTATAACAGTTGGAGGAAGTTTTAAACGCAATCATAAAAGATGCATAGATACCAGCTCATGATCGTTGGCTTCGTAGCTAGTGAATTTATAGAGAGAATGGTTTCTCAAAGAATCCTTTCTTAGAGAATGGACAGGGGTCGAGAGTCCATGCAAGAAGGCCAAACGCGCCAGATGGGACGAGGGAGGGAAGCGGCGAGAAGAGCGCAAAACTGCGGCGCCCGGGGCCGAACCAGCGCAGCGCGGAGCGGAGCGGAGCTTAGGAGAGCGAAGTCACCGGGGGCTGGGGGCGGGGCCGGAGCCTGCAGGCCGGCGCCCGCGCGGCCCAAGGGCCGAAACAAAGGGACGCTCCGCTGGCTACATTCGAATCTGACAGAGCGAGCCGCGGGCTGCATATCGGAAGGGGAGCGCGGCGGCGGAGGGGGCGGGACTGGAGGCTCAAAGCCGTCGGCGGCCTCTGCGGGGGACGAGCCAGGCCTGCTGCCGCCGCCGCCGCCGCCACCGCCGCCTGCCGCGGCGAAGGAGCCTGCACACGCTCCCCGCTGCCTCCCGCACCCCGGCGACCCGTAGCGCAGCGACCGGCGGGCTAGCGTTTCGCGTCAGAGGGCAATACTGTCATTACAAGATTTGCACCGTCTGAGATGAGTCAGAGCAACAGCCTCGCCACTGCAGTGTGTCTGACCGAAAGGTCCTAGGGTAGGAGGCCCACAGTGACGGTTTTGACAATAACTAGATAGCTACTTCCAATTCAGCCGATGTCTAGAGAACAATTATAGCGGCCGGCTGCTGTAATCGGTATTTTTCCGTCGTGTCTCCTATCCATATCAGTTGAATGCCCGGATAAAACCTTAACAAACGGGCCACGGACAGCATGCAATTTGTACTTCCTTATTCTCGATCTCTCTGCTGTCATTACACAATCACTCTTACATGCACTTTACTGCATGTCGGGAGACCAGTCCGGAACTTAGAGCGTGTCCCTACAAGGGCGGTGTCCTAATGAGGAGATACCTGAGAAAGGGGAATTCCTCAAAGCTGAAAGTTATTTCGGCGTCGGATTGCACGTTTCAGTGGGGGGAAATATATAGTGCACTTACCGGACTAATGTCTGTTACAATTTGGACGTAGAAATGTATGTAACTCTTGTATAAGACATATTAGAGGACAGTAGACCTCACTTCAAGAATTAATTAGAAAAATATCTTGGAAAAGTTCGTTCTATTAAGGAAACGGCAATTAGGGTGTGGGAAAATAGCGGTATAAGTGGTATAAGCGGAGGTTACATTGGAGAGGAAGTTAATAAGTACACAATGAATAAGCTAAATAGTAATTAAGTAAATAATTTTATGAGTTACTAATAACTAAATAAATAGGTAGATCAATAAAGAAATAGGTAACCAATTAATACTTAAATGAGCACATTAGAGGCAAATGGGAGCGGGCGTCCGAGAAGAAAGCGCAGAAGTGAGAGTGTGGATGATCTTCAGTGGTGCTGTTTCATTTCAGGTGCTCAGGAGGTCAAAGACTGGAAGAAGATTACTTCACGTCCGCGCCAGGATATAGATAGCTTAGAAAGAGTTTCGTTGATTAGGAACTACTCGTCTTGTATGTACTCATACGGCCGGTTTCCCCCTTCGGGTTTTATCCTTTTAGTCTCTGTTTCGCAACTTAATACGATGGAGAGCAACTGGAGTGAATACTAGAATTCGAAGGGTTACAATACTTTAGGATGTGTGTTTTGAAATTGCTTAAAAGCCGTTGGCCTAACCACATAGTATCAGGTTATATAATGTATAAATGTTATAATTACTTATTAAATAAAAATTAAAGAGTGGAAGATCTGCGGATATTTAGAGCATTGTTGAAAGAAATCTACATTTTTCGGATATAAAAGCCGCAAAAAATTGTGTGTTGACAAAACTGAACTCCATATTATGAGAGTTTTGTACCCTGTGTGACTTCGCAAACTCGCACGACCTCGCCAGCCGGCCGTCAGTATTGTATTGCACAAGCTGTCGCAAATAATTGCCTAAGTCTGCTACAGCGCTTCGAGTCTTGCGTGCAAATTTCCGGTGTTATACAAGTTTGGACTAAATTCAGAAAATACAAAAAACCCTTTCTGCAGGAAACTGCTCCTGAGCCCAAACGGTAAAGGAATTATTGACTGCTAATAATATACAAATTGTGAGCTAGGTGATGAAGTGTTGTCGACATTATTAAAGAATGAAATCATTGAAGTCATCTTTGTTAACATAGATTTATTCAGAGAGCCGGCTTTCGACGGCTTTGCCCTGTCTCCTTAATTTCGTCACATATAGCAACCCTGATGATGAAGCGTTGAAAGCTGGCTCTCTGAGATGACTTCAAGATGACATCAATTTTTGTCATTCAATATTATACTAAACATGATAATATGTTTTCTCTAACTGAAATAACTCATCTTGTATTAACCATCTTCGCTAGAAATTCTATCAGTTAGTAAATGCGAATCTTGGTGCGAACTGTCTTTATTCCAAATGTGTTCTTCCGGGTTCCGAATTACAATGATTAGTGTCCACATTAGAAAATATTTGAATGAGAGCCATCATCGATACGGCATTGCGTAGCGTCGTGATGGTAACTGGATAGAATGGAGAACCTTATGTAACATGAGTAAGGTAGCTGCAATGAAATGCAGTTACTCTTCACACCATTCGCTATCTCATGATATTGCACAGGTACATGCTGTATCGTTCTTTTTGCGTTCTTCAGGCTATGTTTTGTAAGGAAACAATGTCCAATTAGATCTTACAATTAGGAATATCTCAATTTTCTTCTAAGCGCTGTGGATCCAGCTCTTTCCCTCGTGTACTCGCTCACCTGAACATAGTCATTCACCCGGGCACTTAGTCATTCAGCGTCATCCTCTAATATTGACTGACTAGGACAGCATACACCTGGCAGTCAATAACCCGGAAAGTTTACAAGGTCTCTTTGAATCGATACCACGCCATGTACGGGCGTTCTCATACATCACATGGAGAATTCTCACAAACTATTTACATGTCATAATGTCTGCTACTGGTCTGAAACAAATAATATAATTCATTGCGTTACATATGGAAGAAATATGATTCTGGGATGATGATTATTTCTTAATTTGCAAGTTGCAAAAACTACATTTTTATATAATTTTATATAATATATTTTATATAATGTACAATTTTATATAATTTTTTTTGTTTTAATACAAAATAAATGAATGGCGTTCGAGATTTGGAAACTAAGTCCCAGATACAGTATAAAAGGAAGTCAACATTCTGGTTGCCTACTAACCGATGTAAGTTCTCCGAAGAAAGCTTATAAGCTGATAAATTTTGTAGGCAATAAATAAATAAAAACATAGATCTGGTTTTAATGTATTCATACTTTGAAGAATTAGAAAATATGTTGTGATTTATGAGTTTTGAGCTTTTGTTTAAACAAATTATTTGTAGATTTTCGTGGGACAATATGAAATATTCCATATGAAATGTGCTCATTATCCATATGATATCCAGCTCATTTCCAGCATTCGTTTCTCTTTTTCAAATTTAACTTTTAATATGAAGAGCATACTAATCACATTAACAAGAATGTTTATAAATAATAATAATGCTATCATTTAATTGGTCCATTTTATGAAATGTCAAACTTTTTATAGGGTTCGAAATGTTAAATTTTAAATTAATAAAAAAATTAAATTGAAAACGTTAAAGAATTAATTGTGTGATGTTTTCCTGACATAATACTTTATTTTAAAAGAACACGAGCTGCGATATGACTACAAGGTACAAATACGAGGTATGCATTTCGTAGGCAATGTAGTCATAGTATCTAATGTTATTAGACTGATCATGTGCCCTGAGAGCAAAAGAATACATCCACTGGAACATTTTTACTTTTGAAAGTAATTTCAACTTCACTTAATTGGAGACGTCTACCATCAGTTTGGTTTCCATAATATTACTACAACCACATGAAAGTGTATGTGAAAACTGATGTGAACAGTTGTCAGCTTCTAAACATCAATTTCATTTTTATCAATTAAAATGCAATTTTCCATGTCACATAAGTAATTGTAAGTAATTGTAGCATTGAGACACTTTTTAGTGATTCTTCCAAGTAAAACAATCCTGCGGCATAAAGGGATTTGGAGAGCCATGCACGCTGTCATAAGAAGGAATGGGCAAGGGAATCATCAATATGCGTTTTGATCTTCAGTTTGTGTTGTGGATGGCAATTGCAGACTACGTATTCAATCGTACCTAAATTATAATAATTCATTTCTGAATTCAATCAATAATCAACTACCAAGTATGTGCTTAAGCCGATACCTAAGAAATTAGCCCTGAGGCTGAAGACCAATCAATCATTCTCCTTCATTTTCTCCCTTTCACGTTCCTGCTTTGTCATTCCTGTTCTGACATAGCGTAAAGCGACAAAGCATTGGTTCAAGCTCGGTGTACTCAGTGGTGGGTGGGCTCATAGGGCTTCAGCCACCCCGCACAAGCCAGAAGTAAATACTATATTCGAAATACAGCATTTACTAATTATCTACTCGAACGTAAATCCTTCAATATATCAATTGTTAATATGAATATTAACTTGTATAAGTCAACAAATAAAAATTCATTTTATGTTCAGCTTAAATGTAAAATCCCTTGTATAAAAATCATCAAGTCGGCGGGACACTATATCTGAAGTTCCTTGGTGGGCCTCTGAGTGTACCACGTACATTGTTATCACGAAACCGAATCCTTTTATTTTATTTAAAATTATAAGGATGTAGTGTAGACTAAATAATGAGTTAAGAAGGGAGTGTATGAGTAGGAGTTTGCACAAACGCATCTTATTTCCTTTCTTTACAGCGAGGATCTGCCCATAAATGCATGAGTTTCGTCTCATACTTTGAGTAGTCTCAGCTTCTCAAGAGCCTCGCCTCCCCTTGCACCTGTTTCCGGCGGAACAAGACGCCGGTGCGATTGTAAGAAACTCTCCCATGCAGGCCGTCCCGAGGTAGCAATGCAGGCGGACCCCCGGGGAGATCCGGAACAAACTCGGGACCGGCGAGGGGCGGCGCGGGCGGCGGCGGGGCGGGGCGGGCCGGGGCGAGGCGGGGTGAGGGGAACGGTCGGCGCACGTGCCGACCCGCGGCCCGCGGCGAGGAACGTGCGGGGCACAGGGGGCGAGGGGGGCACGGGTGCGGGGACGACAGCTGGCGCCACCCACGCCCAGGCCCTCGTCCGCCCGCCCGCCTCCGCTACATAAAACCGCCGCCCTCACAGCCACCCGCCACCGCCGCTGCAGCCGCCCTGAGCTCCGTCGCGCTGTGATGTATGGACTGCAAGACGGGCATCAGGCCCGCCAACTACCCTCTCGTCTGCCGTACTCCCTTCTAATTTTCTGGCCAGTGTTACCATCTGTCAGTGTTTGATCTGAAGGTCTTGGCTGCCCACATGGTGAGAACTTAGAACATGGCACAGGTTGAATTCTAATCCCAGTCTCTTATTCATATAAATTATACCACTGCAAAGGTATGAAAAATTCAAAATTTGTATAAAAGCTTACTTACAAAATAATGATCGTTTTTACTCTTGCTCTGCATTATTTTTCAAAGTATCTTTACTGTTCTATGATTTAATTTTCTTCTCGTCAATCTTTATAACCTATCCGTACAGTAACCTAATCCATACAGTAAAATCTTTCCTTCGATGTGTGTTCTTCCACATCATCTTATTTACGAAATGAGAGCTCAGCGATAATTGCAAGTTTGTCAAAGTTATTGGCCAATTTTATTTATTATTGTACTTTTCCGAAGGTTCTTGTAGAAAGTATTTTTTCATAAGCGATAATTATCTTGACATTTCAGCAGGGTCTTGATTCTTGAATTAATGTTTCTCTTGCCTTGCATATCTAGGAAGCGCAGAATAATGTATTTCTCAAGACATTTTAGCTTATTCATCGCCACCGTTTACTATCTAAATCCTCCTCATTTTGAATGAGAGATTGACTATCAACAGTTAACTCAAACCGTCAGGCCTGAACAGGCAGTACGTACTGATCGTACAGATTTCCCAACAATTAAGCATAGTTTTCTGGAATACGGGCTCCTTCATTTGTAGTTTTATTTATGTGTGTATGTTCTCTTGCGGGAAAATGGAAAATAAGATCATATAGGTAACTGCATCAAAGGAAAAGCAATCATTGGGTCATTTACAATTCTTTTCCTCATTATAATTGAATGAATTATGAAAAAAATAATTTTCAATAACCTTTGGGTTAAAGCACATAATGTATAATTTCACAGGCAAAACTCCAAAGCTATTTCTCTTCATAACTAATCAATTCAATAACACTTGTGTGAAATCGCATCATGAAATTAATCTGATAAAATTACCGGTTTGAATAACTCACGTTGTGCTACGCACTCTCCATTTCTACGATTTCACCAAGATTTTCCACAGACAGTTATGTATTTGCTATTCATATGTATGCTGGTGCCCGCCTGTTTTTGCTACTTTACTAAGACTTGAATTTTGGATGAATGAGATGGAAACATGTTGAACGATTCAGTATTTGATTCCTGTAGCACAATATAATTCCTATTCGATAATTTTTTGAATCGTTCTGTCAAGCAAACGTCTACAACCAAATTATCGTCCGACATAGTGATAAAATGTGACATTCTATTGTATTTTGATTGCATAATTCCTACAAATACCCTCTGAATAGAAATTACAATTGGTTAAGTTACAAATAGCAGTAAAAGAGAAATACAGTGAAACTTGCGTTCTCTTATAAATTTAATAAACGTTTCATACTGAAAGTAGGTAAGAAGGTAGTTAATATTGTGTATTCAATAACGGACCTATCTAAGGAACATTAATACTTAGACCACTTACGAATAGTCTGCAAAGCAAAATCTGCATTAGTTTTAAATTTGTATTTTCAGATCATTAATTTCTATTTGCGAGTGCTTTAAGGCATTAAAAACAGAAATTGCTCACAGACGATTATGGTTTGTGTAGAAGATAAATTTAAGACCTTGTTTCCGAAGTGTAGTATATCCATTTCACTTTTTCTTAGTTTTATTTATCAGTATATTCACACAACGCTTCTTCATCATGTCAAATCACCACTAACCAAATATTGTTAAAAATTGGGTTTCTTTTACGTTAATTGGTATCCAAAAACCGTTCAGTCCTTGCTTTACAACGCAAATGTGAGTACTTTCGTGTCCTAAAAATGTACTTCAATTGTTGGGTTCAAAATTACTAAAACGTGAATTTTTCCTAATTATTACGTAGGTCACTGCGGCTCCAGGCCGGTCAATTTTTGTCTCTTTTGGGTAAATATCAACGAGATATCAGGAAATTGTTAATTTTTTCATAAAAATACAAAATAACTGCAGCGATATTAAAATAAGTTTGTCACAAGTGGATAAACTGATATATTTAACTATTTTCGATTATGGAAATAATCATCGAAAAGATAAAGCAAATCAATACAGAAACACGCGGTAATGTTTAGCCGTAAAAAAAAAAAGTTTCTGTCTTACCGTGTTCAGCAATGTCTAATTTTGTGCAGCTACTTTTTATAGATTTCAGTCATTCAAGGGTATCGAGAGTAAATTTGGTCGAGTGATTGCTCAAATGACTGCTGTAGCGGAAGTCCGCTGATAGGAGAAAAGTCTCTGAGAGGCGCCAGTTTTACTTGTAACATTTCTTAGTTTCTTTGGGGAACTTTCACTGAAGACAATCGGAGAGGCTGGGCAGAAAGGACAGTGCATTGAATCCCATTTTTCTTTATCTTATTTTCCTTAACTTTGGGTTCTCCCTTCTGTTTCTTACCTCTGGTTTCTTTCTATTTCATTTTCATTTGTTTCTTCTTCTCTTTTTCTTCTTTTTGAGTCTTTTAATGCATTTTGTTATGTGATTTCTGAATGATTTTAGTGTTTCAAAACTATTGGAAATACAATGATATTTCTTTTAATCACCTAACATATACGCTGTAGTACTTGAAACAATATTTCCCACTGTTGAAAAAGAGATAACTTAGTTTATACATTTTTCACCGTTTAGAAGAGTACTTAAACTTCTGAATAAAATAAAATAATGTCATCGCATGGTAAACAATTTTATTCATTAATGAAAATTAACACCTTTCTCTCCTGCTGTCTCAATCAATGTTACAAACTATTTCCATTGCCCTTTCGGTGGTGACGGTTAGTGTGACGCTCTGTATTAACAAAGTTCACGAGATCAAACCCCATCGAAAAAGCCGTGGATTTTTAAGAGCGAAAAAATACTTCTTCGCTTTCCTTTTGAAGGGACGTAAATTCGGGTGTCTGATGTTCTAGATTGTTGTGCAAGTAAAAGATTCTCAAGCTAAAAGAAGCCTCTGAGCTAAATCCAAATAGTATGTTTCATCGCCCGTGTGATACCATCTTTCTCTGCTAGATGGCGAAAGAAGCTTAGCAAAATTTGTGCGTTCAGGCGGAAATGGCCTAATTATTCTAAATAAGAAATAATTTTAACACATAATAAACTTGTTTTTATTCTTAATAAAAGCACTCATAGAATTTTTTATATTCTAACATTTATAGATGATTCCAGATGTTTACATTAAACTTCGTAGGGGTTGGGAGGTGAAAGAATCAATATTGTTCCAGGCGGCACCAATTTTACTTACATTTCTGATACCGACGATAACGTTTGAAAAAATGCGTATTAAGTCGAGAATATGTTTCTAAGCATAGTTCATATCTAATATAAATAATTCATCAATTTTAATGCCATAGTTTTATGTATTCCGGAGAATAGACAATTTGAAATTCTATTCTCGTTTTTCGTCTGATAATTTTGTTGCCTAGAATATTTTCTATGAGAGGTCTGGTAACGTAGTTAATTCTTCGAATGTGCCAAGAAATCGGCTTGTGTTGAAATTCAAGGGGCATTCCACTAGTGCTCTGTTAAGTTTTAAAAATGTGCTTTTGTAAGGGACAGAGGGGAAGATACCGTACCTGCCACGAATTTTAAGCAGGTGAAAGTCTGTTCAGAGCAGGTAGAGAGGGGAGACAAAATCGCTATCTTGTAGTGGACGCGTCTGCTTTTAGTATGTATGGAGCCTGTGCAACTTTTAGGGGGAATTGAGGTGGACAAGGGAAACCAGAGAAGGGAGTCCGGAATAAGAAGACGGACAATTGTGTATTATTGAACATGAGCATTAATGATGTCCAGTGAAGAAATTTTATCAAAGACACATTTTTGCTCTGTTCTTAGAGGATCTCGAAAATATATGGTTTTTCTTCGTTTCCATATTTCATTTTACCCTATATGTTTACTACGAAAGGACATTTCAAATCCTCAATTCCTACGAACATTGCGATTAGTGAATCAAAACTCGAATATTCATGTTTTTTTGTTAGTCGCATTTTTGGAATCCTAGCGTCTATTTAAGCCTGTTTACTTCACTTTTAACTCCTCAAAGACATTTAAGAGATTATTTATTGGATACTTCTGCACAGAATATAAAAATAGTGCTTTTAGTGAGACTTCTAATTCTTAACTAACATTTACACTTTACGAGTGGAATATACGAAAACCGCTTTTTTTTTTACCTCTGATTGAACCGTTAAAAACCCGCTGCACAAGTAGGAGAATTTCGGGATGTGCAGTGGACAGTTCAGCTGGGAATCGTTTTACCACAACCTCTGCTACTACCGACTTTAATTTCAGTTGAACTGTTCACGTGAAGATGGCTGGTACGATTGACGCTCTCACCATCTGCAAGCTGTGTAGTGTTATTCACTTTCTTCAAGAAGAAGGAAATAATGCAACAGAAATTCGCCGAGAAATGATGCGAATATACCGGGTAAATTTTCAAACAAAGTAAAAATAATGCTGCCTTCTGAAGATGTGTTCATTCACGACAACATCCACCTTCACAGAGCTGAAGTAACCTAATAAATTCTAAGCCACATGGGACGTGCTTGAATATCCGGTATATAACATAGACTTAGAGACATCTCTACCAACAAATGTAGCTTCACAATACTCTATTATACATAACTTCATCTCTACTTATATTAATGTAGCTTCACTACGCGTACGTTTGGTTCAACTCTCCGTTTGCTTGTAGTGGTAGGAGTAGAGCTGCAGGTGAATTACTATTTTGTTAGCAATGCAGAAAAATGAAATCTAGAGTTTGTTTCCTGATGCAAATAAGTTTTCTGTAAGTCGGTAACAAAAATGTCTATTTTTTCAAATGTTGCTAATTTTGCGCTTTTTTAAATTTTAATATTATTATGAATTATTTTTATTCATCTTTCTATTATTTATGGTTAAAATGTTTGGAAGATATTCTGGAATTCAAGAAAACGTCCACAGATCTCCCCCATACGTCAGTTTTTGACTAAATAAAACTAAACGAAACTAAACTAAACTACCTCAAACTGAAGAATTGTCTAGAACGGTCAAATTTTTCAGAAATTTCTTAGCTTCAAAGCAAAGTTTGGGTCTCACATCACTGGCGACTACGAGGAGAGGACCTAATAGCACGTCCACGGACAAGGCTAATGCCTGATTCATCAAGGCCATTGTGTTGAAAAAAGTTTGTAGTACATAAGTTTTGGTAAAAAATAACCCAATATTTTCTCTACTCCTGTTTTTATATTATATTCCATCAGAGGTCGAAAAAACGGCCCTCGCACATCTAATTCATTTTTATGAAATCATGTCTGTCGCGTATTTCTTCTGCCCTGATATGCTTTTATGAATCTGTTGACCGAAGTTTCCTACATTAATGGCCTCCGTCTTCTCCCTTTGAGAACATTATCTTCTCTTTTCTCTTTGCAGAACTTTTAGAATTCGTCCAACTATTAAATATCTTACACTTTAAATTTCATTTTGTTTAAGTATAAGATTCTTTGATGCTATTACAACATCAACCTTATTCCACGAAAGGTCTCTCGAACGTCCGTGACACCCCCCACATACACATACACACACACGCACACACATACACATACACACAGTCAGGATTCATTGATGAAAAGTAATTCCCTTTTCCCCTTTACGTGTCCTCTGCGTTCATGCGCTTTTTTCTGAAACATGTGTATAATACTAAGGATAGATATTGTTTGTGTCTTACACTGAGGTGACAAAAGTCGTGGAATAGTATATATATATATATATATATATATATATATATATATATATATATATATGCAAATGACATTCCATTTTGGGAATCGTTAGAGTATTAAATATTCCGAGATCCACAGAATCAAAAGTGTGCCAAGAATACCGAATTTCAGTCATAACCTCTCAGCACGGACAACGCAGTGGCCGACGCCCTGCACTTGGTGACTGAGAGCAGCGGCGTTTGTATAGAGTTGTCAGTGCTAACAGAGAAACAATACTGCGTGAAATAACAGAAGAAATCAATGCGGAATGTAGGACGAAGGTATCCGTTCGGACAATTCGGCGAAATTTGGCTTCAATGGGCTTTAGCAACAGAAGACAGACTCGAGTACTGTTGTTAAAAACACGACATTGCCTGCAGCGCCTCTCCTCGTTTCGTGACCACATTGATTGGACCCTACACGACTGGAAAACCATGGTTAAATCAGATGAGTCCCCATTTGGTAAGAGGTCCAGTTGATGGTATGGTTCGAGTGTGGGGCAGACCCAGCGAAGCCACACTCGAACTGTGTTGTCAACAACGCACTGTAGAAGCTGGAGGTGCGTCAATAATAGAACGGGCTGTTTTTACATAAATTGGACTTGGTCCTCTGGTCCTACTGAACCGATCATTGTGTGCAAATGATTATGTTCATCTACTTGGAGACCATTTGCAGGCATTAATATACTTCATGTTCTCAAACAAAAATGGAAATTTCATGGATGACAATACGTCAAGTGACCGTACCACAATTGTTCGCGATTGGTTTGAAGAATATTCAGGACAACATGAAGAATGATTTGGCTACCTATATTGCCTGACATGAATCCAATGGAACATTTATGGGACATAATCGATAGGCCATTTCGTGCACCACATCATGCACCGGCAACATTTTCGCAATTATGGACGGCTATAGAGGCAGCGTGGCTCAGTGTTTCTACAGGAGACATCCAACGACTTGTCGAATCCCACGTCAAATTGCTGTACTTCGCTGGGGAAATAGAGGTCCCACACGATTTTAGAGGGAATCCCATACACTTTTTTTACCTCCATTTTTGTTACACAACAGCTTGGCACGTTTAGAATATAGGTACAATAACAGCCCTACTGATTGGTTGAGTCATTTATTCTTTCCCTGCACGCCACCTGTAACGGTTATTAGTCTCGTTAGTGAAGTGAATGTTTTACCCCGGGAAATAACAGTTTTTGTCTCCTACTGAATGTTGAGATCTGTCGACGACCTATAAGTCGCCTTGCTGTCAATTCCCCCCCCCTATATCTCCTCCCGCGGGGCACCACCTCAGCCGGGACAAGCTCTAAGACCGGCTTAGGTGTCTCATTGCATCAGTTGATATCACTGCAGAACCTCTGACCAGGAGGTCCGGGAATTCGAGTCAGGATTTTTGATGGCAGGATTTTCGATGATAGAAATTTCATCACTAGCTTGATAGTTAGGTCATATTCATCCGCCGTCTGGAGAAGAATGCTTACGGCCGGCTGCTCTGATCGGTAGCTTTCCGAGGTTTCGCCGATCAAACCCGGGCGAAACCCGGAGCAGTATCCTAACAAACGGGCCACGGGCGATACGTGGCCCGTTACGCACGATACTTCATCTTCCTTGTTCTATCCTCACCCCTTACTTAAACACACAGTCACATACAATCACGTACACTACACTATCACACTCGCAGGCAGAGTAACTTCCGAGACAACAGCAATGCTGGTTGTGAACAGAAACTCAACCAGCTGCTATTCATTTATTTTATTTATTTATTTATTTATTTATTTATTTATTTATTTATTTATTTATTTATTTATTTATTTATTTATTTATTTATTTATTTATTTATTTATTTATTTATTTATTTATTTATTTATTTATTTATTTATTTATTTGTTTTTTTGTTTGTTTGTTTGTTTTATGAAGGGCATGATTTAAAAAATTGCACAAGGGTCCTGGAAAACTTGAGGGTGCTGGAACTACAACGTCACATATTCTCGAATTATTTCTAGTAGCTACCCATTGTTATAAGACAGGAACCTGCAAAAGTGATTCCAACCAGCAATTTTGTTTCTCCCGCTGGCATTGTAACCCACGTCTTTATACTTACCACGCCATTCACGTTCCCACTACCCACCATCTCCACTACCACCACCATATTTTCTTACTCGTCCCAACGCTTTCAAATAAAGTTGAACATTTTCATTCCCAAGCTGAAAATTCAGAGATTTTCATTTACACTACTTCAAAATCTACTTTAAAAGAACTGATTTCATTAATGAAAATATCTTTATCATCAATATTTTAGTGTTAGAATATTAATTTTTTTATTTGCAACTTTTAATATGTAAATACAGAGAGACCATCTGGGTCAATAATTCCTTCTTGATCGTTTCATCTGTTCACTTTCTCGTCTTGGCACGAACCTATTAGTAATTAAAAAGAAAGTATTGTAATGCTGACATAAAAAAGTTTCGACAGAAAAACTAGGATTGTGGGTCCCTCGTATCGGAAGACTGGATAAATCTTGTTCCTATACAGTAAATTTTACCAAATTGATATTCCCTGATGGATCTCTACGAAGTCAAGGCCCTACGACATTGAATGGATATTTTAAATTTTAATTTTTAAACTTTACATGAAACCCCAACATTTGCTAAATTTTCTCAAATATAGCTCCCAATTTTTTGATTACTCCTTGTCATCGCAAAGCGTAAAGGACGCACAAAAATTGTGTAGGTGAAATTTTCTTCGATACCGCTGAATTTTTGTTACTTGCAAACGTTCAAACTTTTTTCAGCGTATATATACATATATATACATATATATACATATATATATCCAAACCAAATCTATTCTTCAAAGACTTTTCGAAATTAAGAATAGTTTTTCCGTTATTTTGTATGAAATAAATGCCATTTGTATGCACTTACGAGTATTTTCTCAAACAGGCTCTAATTTTTTTCATTAAATTTTCTCTTCGAATGTAGCAAAAGACGCTAAAAATTGGTTCTGATCCCATTTTCGGCGAACTCTGTACTTTTGAAAATTGCAAAAATCTAACATTAAAATTAATAACATTAATGGTGATGTGATTTTTGTTAAGTAAAATTTATTCTAAAAAATTAGATCTTTAATAAAGTTCGTATACAATTTTTTTAAGAAAGTGCATTTTCGCGTAAATTCTGCTTGAAATTCATGCAATACATTAAAAGTTCTCACCGACCGCTCCATATATTTTCTTTAATTTTTTAATACCAGGGTTTGAGGACGCTTCTAAAAATGACGCAGGTGTCAGTTTTCTTCGTCCTCGAATTTTGGAAAATTGCAAAAATTACACGTACGATACGCGGGAAAGTATATACTGCGTTAGCTCCGGTAGTTTAGTTATTCTTGCAACATTGGCGATGATTCCTTTATTTATTTATTTATTTTTATTTATTTTACGTCAAAAAACAGTTCAAACTGCGTATGACGTGCTATGGGGAAAAGTGAATTGTGTGCACATTTCCAAAATTCTGTGATCCCTACACTAGAAAAAACCTCCCATGTAATAAAATCTATTTTCAAGGCTAAATAAGCAATAAATTTTGGCTCTTATCCATGTTGTCCTTCGGAATAATACTTCCTGCCGCGACAACATGGAAACGATAATTTGAATAATTGTATTTCCCACTGAATTCTAGAAGACGTGCACAGAAAATGAACTTACATTTATGTCCAGAAGCAAAACAAGGGGCCATCTCAGCATTTGCTCAATGGATCAGGGAAACTGGACGAAAAACCTGATCGAGATGGGGGTCATTGACCCGGAGGCTGTAGTACAATAGTTGTTACAGGTTGTTTATACACATTTATACAGTCCAAATGGTAAATAATGCATTATGTATCATTGTTAAAATTAATGTTACTTTTCTTGTGATGCTCAGTATAGTCTCTAATTGTATAGAAACCGTTATGCAGCAGAAACGATTTCACTTGGGATTTAAACTTTTCTATCGAATTTAATCGTTTAATGTCGTCTGGCAAAGTGTTGTAAAATAATGTACATGTATTGTATGTCAATTTTTTGTATTGAGCTGTTGATACTGTCACCTGATGAATATGAGTTCTACGTCGAGTGTTATAGTAATAGACATCGGCATTTTCTGAAAATATATTCCCGCCCTTAAGCAAGTCATTTTTGACAAAAACAACTGATTCGTAAATAAACAGACAAGGTAATGGTAAAATTCTCAGATTAATGAAGAGAGGCTTACATGAATCACGTGGGTGGGATTTGGTTATTATTCGTACAATTCGTTTTTGTAATCTAAAAGTCTGGGAGCTATAAGATGTATTTCTCCAGAATATTATGCCATATCTCAGGCGGGAATGAACATTCGCATAATATACACAACGAGCAGTATGAAGGCTGACTGAATTTGCAAGAATTCTGAACGCGTAGCATAATGAACTTAATTTTGTGTTCAATTCATTTAAATGGGCGTTCCATTTAAGGTTTGAGTGAATTGAGAGACCTAAAAATTTTGTTGCCTTAACATCAGTCAATGGTACACCGTTCATTTTCAATGGAGCACAGAATTGTTTATTTGAAATGGAAAACTGCATTAAAACCGTTTTCTTTTCGTTTACTATTAATTTGTTATTTCGGAACCAATTTGAAACATCTGATATTGTACTATTTACGGTTTACAAGTTACCAAGTTACCAAGTTACCTAACACAAGGACTTGAAACGTCGTGAGAAATAATGTGAATAAAGTTTAATAAACCAGAAAACATTAATAAACAGATTTTGGCGTTTTTGGAATTTGTTTTGAAATATTTTATTAATGTAACATCCCGCGACAAAATTAAAAAAATAAAAAATCTTAAATTTATCATTAATAAAAATTGTTGTCTTTGTCATGTCATTTATAAAAATGAACCAAACTAAGAGCTTATAAATTCAACGTTCATTTCATTACGGCAAAATATCTAATTTATCGGTAATGGTATAATCTTTTCGAAGATTTCCTTGACTTCGCTATCTCCTAGGATACGCCCCTATGATAAGATTTTTGGAGTGATTCCAGTGAAGTGCGGATAAATCTGTTGCAATAGGCTCCTTTTCCATTAATGTGGAGGAATGTCTCACTCTTAGATTAAACAGTATTGAATGATATTTCGAAATACAAGTGCATGTCTTAGAAATAAATCGTTTTAAGAATTTACGTGATTTTGAGGAATGGTTTTACAGTTTCTTATTAATTTATGGATTATTTATGTTTTTTTATATTAAATGGTTTTCTATAATCTTTAGCGAAGTATATTTGACGAGACAATAAAAATTAATTAATAAACTTAAGTGTAAAAACAAACCTGTCTTGTGATGTACTCTAAGAAGTATCAATGAAGACTGAATGGCTGTAAAATCACATTTTATCGTAATAATAAACGTGTTGCATACGAAAGTTAAAAAATCATATTAAATATATTATTATATTTCTCAAGCCGCAATTGAGTATTCTTCAGCCACTACTTTATAACTGTTTTGTGAATAATCAGATTGTACTAACCGTTTTCATGATAACGGAAATACCGATTTAAGACATATTGTCGTTTTGCCAAATCAATGCCAGCTAATTAATTCGCAAGACAGTTGTACTACTACACGGTATCGCTAACTACAGAGATATTAACTTGCTTTTTGTATTGTTGCCAGTACATGATTTATATTATTATTATTATTATTATTATTATTATTATTATTATTATTATTATTATTATTATTATTATTATTACGGTTTTAGAAACGAGTTTATTGCCAAATATCATTGGGGAACAATTGTCGAACTTTTCGTGGAAGATGCCGCATAGAGTTATGAGAAAATCGGATACCGTTTTTATGCCTACTGCTAAAACATGTTCTTTAACATTGATTGGCAAATATATTAATTCTAGGTTTTAGTTAGTCCTATGTGCGTCAGTCCATGTGGTTGGTACACGTGAGATCGAGTGTTCTGTGATTATAATTGAGGACGTCGTGTAATTGTCAAACTTTGATAGTGTGATATTTATTAGTGTTAAGTATTGCATTATTTATAACTTCTAACTGTAAAAGTTTTGAATGAATGTAATAATAATAATAATAATAATAATAATAATAATAATAATAGTAATAATAATAATAATAATAATAATAATAATAATAATAATAATAATAATAATAAACGAGCTACCGACCTTGAGCAATTTTCACTCTCACAACCTTCTCTCCTCCCCTGGCACATACACACATATACTTCTCTTGCACACATCGCGAGATCAATAGGGAGCTTAGATCTTATTCCGACCGGGTGATGTCCCGCTCTGGGTGGTTCGAAGAGGGAAAACCCTGCAAGTCTATGTCCTACAGGACTAATGGCTATAGACGTTGACATGTTTGGAAACATTAACCAATCAATGAACCCAGAGGTGGAAAGGGCGACGTCGACTGGGATTAACAGGATGGCCCTCCACTTCATTCACCTTGGAGTTCTCATTGTGACTTGATAACAACGTCAGAGGTGGTGCAGTCATTTGTGGCTATGGACAACCCACTCAACATTGAGTCTTTTTTTTAAAGATCGATGTGATGCCAGACGCATTTTTCTATGGAAAGTATTAGACCGGAGAGGTTCCCCAAGACACCTTATCGAAGCTATAAAGAAATACAGCTAAGAACTACAGAAATACAGCTATACAGAAATACCTTATCGAAGCTATAAGGAGAAACTTCGATAATCTTAGGAAACTGTAAACCTAATATAATTGTCCCTAGAAATAAAGGAGTAAAGCAAGGCTGTGCAATATCACCAACACTTTTTAACACACACACACACACACACACACACACACACACACACACACGTGTGTGTGTGTGTGTGTGTGCGTGCGTGCGTGTGTGTGTGTGTCGGAAAAATAAAGTCGATAGAGGTGTACAATTAAAAGGTTCTTTTTACATCAAATCAATTTTATACGCTGATGACGAAAGGGTGATACAAGAGACAGAAAACAAGCTCCAAATGTCCATTTTTATCTTAAAGAAAACCCTTGAAGAATCTGAACTTCAAATGTCAGCTCAAAAATCAAAAGTCGTGGCGTTTCGAGGGAAATATCCAGTAAGACCTAAAATGGCAATAGGAAAATACAATCTAGAACAAGTTAGCAACTTCAAGTACTTAGGCTTTGATATATCCTGTAATATACATTATGACGTGGAAGATAAACTACTAAAATTTCGAAATGTTTGCGGAATGATATAAGTATCTGAAAAAGGAGAAACAGCTTAAGTTTTACAATACAATTGCAATCCCCACACTCGTGTATGCTAGCGAAACATGGGTGAACAAGAAAAAGATCAAAAATAAAATACAAACAGCAAAAATGAAATTTGTCCGAAACACACTAGGATGCCCGCTACTCGACAAGAAACGCAATTCTCAAATTTGAGATGTTTTAAAAGTCAAAGAATTATATGAAAACATTTTCGAAAATAAATTAAAATGCTACAATCATGTATCGAGAATGCCAACGAACCGACTTCCATTCATAGTTATGAACAATAGGGACATTGGCAGACAAAAGCAAAATGGGTGCCGGAACAGGTCACATGACCTAAACTCTGTCGGGAAGAAGAAGTAAGGCCAGGGTATATTACATTTCTATATGATGCGGAAGTCAACGGGAAACAATTACACCGTTATACTTTACTATTATACTGTCTATACTGCCTTCCTCTGGTACAATTGACTAATAGCGCAAGTTAACCCTTCTGGCGCGGACTTTGATTCAAAAAAAAAATCCGTATGAAACGTATGTGTATTCCTCAGTGACGGCATATTGTCAATCTGACGATTGAATTAAGTTTTTATAATGGCATGCCTTAAATGTTGGAATGGTGCCTTCTTGCACTCTCTGTTAAGATGCTGGATAAATTCTTTATCTCTTAGACATTGAAATATGTTCATTCATGAAATGATTATCGAAAATTACAAAGGAAATTGTATTTGAAAACACTTGTCCTGATAATATTTGATAAACTTGAGTAGTCCATTCAGAAAAAGAAGATAACTAAAAATATCAAGAAAACAAAAAACTACAAAACGAAAACTTGTGAAGTGTAGCTGAAGATGGAAAGCATTTATTAGCTTTTAGTGTGAAATAATTTTAATGAGAATGGTAGGCATATGATTTATGGAATACAATTTTTTGAACTTCTCTCGACGTATTTGCACTCATGGGAAATATCTCTAGAAAAAGAAAAGATCTCTTTATTTTCGTCTGATCATCTCTGGCACATTTTTTAAGGAAATGTGCAGTATTTTGTACTGTTTCAAAACATTAGGATGAAAGAATATACAATATTAAAATGATGTAAATGAGAAGATATACAGAATGTCTCAGAATAAATTTAGCAATCTTCTAGGTCCCAAAGAGTCACTTAAGGGAGTTACACAAGTAACATTTGCTCTTAATATGTAGGCAACCCATTATGCACTGTTCTTTTGCAGATCGCGTTCTGATCCAATCAAAGATATCTGGTGAGATATATCGTGAGCTTTATGAAATGTTCCTTTAAAAAAAATAACCATTTATATCAGTTCGTTGATTACAGCTTCACTGATATTTCGTGGATAAATCGACGAGGACCCAGTTCGTAGATGCCTAGATCCTGTTGTGGCACCACCAGTTTTATTTTTTCACTGTCGCGAAGACTAGAGTGCTCATTATTGTCTACGCTATACATTGAGTTATATAAATACACAATAATATTACATAATTTATAACAATTTGCTGCGACCCCTAAATTGGGTCGTAAAATGTGAGGAACTGGAACAAGATAGAAACTTGTTTGTTTGCATATTATTACTCAAGGCTTAAAGATATTATGTTGAAAAGGATCTTTCTGATAAGACACCTCCATAACCATGAAAAATGTAAAACTGTTTGGCTAGCTATGAAGTTTGTTGCTGTTGGAACGACATCTGGCGGTATTTATTTATTTTACGTCAAAAACATTCTTATTTTTATGTGGCTACTCGGGTCAAAAAATTACAATATTATTATAAGTCGCGGAGCGGTCTCTTTACAATATTTTAGATTGTTTTTCAACAGTTTTAAATAAACTACAATTAGCATGCAGTCCATTTTAGTAAAACATGTTTGATAAATAAACGATGGAAGATCTGAAATCGAAATTTGAGTACAGAATTGAAGATATAATTTAAGTACAGAATCACTTAACTTAACGGCAACAAATTGTAGACTTCACAAAATTGGAAAAACCATCGAAGATCTTAATTCACAGCTCCTGGCCAATAGATTGATGTTCATAATTAACTAAATTATTTTAATTAACTTAAATAAATAAATAAATAAATAATAAAAGTTAATAAAAATAATAAATATAGTTCCTTGGAATTGAGTACAATCCTTATGTTATTGAAGATTATTCTAATAATTCCATTTTTTAAAATTTAAAATATATAAAATTTCAAAAGTACAATATTGACGATAGAGGATTTATCGTTGATTGAATATGTTGAAAATATTAGATCCTGAAATAAAGTGATGCACTTTATTTAAATATCCGATTTTTTAAATCTTCAAAAATTAAAAAAATAGGTTTCACATAATTTTAGTTTCAAATTAATGCAATTTATACTTTTTCTCGAAAATGATTCAAAATATTTTCGTTTTTCTCTCGGATGCACCATGAGACGATTGCGAAAATATAACGTTGCAAAAATACAATTTTAATGGCAGATATTTCCCGTAATTAAATACATGAGAATCAATTAAATGAAAATTAAATACTTTTCTTTTCCTTTAATATGAAAATAGTACTTTTCGGGTATTTTCTTCTTGGATTCGATGCAACTTATAAAAAATGCCAAAAGTCTTCAAGTATTTCTATATTAGTACATTATATTAAATCGTTACAAATAATACGAAAATGGATGTGGTATTGTAGCACCTTGTGCGATATCAACTATCAGGCTATATAAAAAAACTACTTAACACTGATTTTGTTCACTGTTTCTAATGCATTCGCAAGATATTCGCCAATTTATCTCGGTGTCTATAAATTGCCAGAAAGCAGGAAACGCTAGGGAATTGTTGACTATTGACGCAGGCTACGTATAACGTTTTTCTGAACCTGGTACGATGCCGAAAGGAATGTCGTCCTAAAACGCGAATTAAACGCATCTGCTTCACATTCATCATAGACCATAACCATCAGGATAGCAGGAAGAGTTAGTGAGTCAACTACTTTGGTCATTTATCCCGTGAGTGTAGTGAATTTTATAGCCGGAAGGTGGTGGTGTTTTCCCCCGTTAAAAAGTGAGACACGCTGCCGACCTACCCGTCCACGTTTGTTTCTTTCTTATCTAGGTATCTCTCTCCGTGACGTACGGTCACAGCCAGTACAAACTCAAAGCTTCCAACTAGTCTGCCGAACAGAAGGTGGTGTGGTGTATGTAAGTGTAAGTGCGTGTGAATAAGGGGAGAGGTCAGAGAGAATAAAACAAGGATGAGGTAGGAAAGATCGCGCGTGGTGACTCGTTTGTTAGGTATTGTTCTACTATTAGCCTGGCATTAATACGAGAAATCACAATAAAAGATCAGAACAGCCGGCCGCTAGAATACTCTGCCGGAGAGCGGCCGAATTCGACCTCGCTTTAAAGCTAGGGTTGGAAATCCACCACAGTCAGGAGGCGAACCTACTCCCTACGATCTCCTGGTCAGATATACAGCAACAACAGTAATTGATTGATTGACTAGTGATTCCGGGCGCGTCAACTGCTATGGTCATTATTCCCGTAAGTTTAGTGCATGTTTCTCATCGCGATAGGAGGCGTTGATTTTTCACAGCTAGTAGGCGAGATCCAGCGCCGACCTACGTCGGCTTTGCAGGGAGTTTCCCAACCAGTTATATCCCACCAGCGGGGTACCGCCCCGCTGGGACAAGCTCTAAGCCCCTGATTCGTCTCCTGCGTGAGTTCGTGAAGTGCATGTAAGTGTAGGTGTGAATATAGGACGAGGAAAGGGAAGGAAGGTTCGCACGCGCGGTTCGTGGCCCGTTTGTTAGGGTACTACTCCGGCATTCGTGTGGTATTGATCGGAGAAACCACAGGCAACTACCGATCAAAGCAGCCGACAGCTAGAATTCTCCTTAAATCAGCAATTGAATTCGGCCAAGCTATCTAGCTAGTGTCGAAAATCCTGCCACCATCGGGACTCGAAATGCAGGTCAGAGGCCCTTGAGTGACATCCGTTGATGCACTGTGCCACCTTTCCACTGAGCCCTCTCAGCGGTGGGAGCACCGGTCGCAGGCTGACGTTCTGCCCCTCAGGATCCCGCAGCACGTCCACCGTGCGCGCGGCGCGTCGGTGGCGCTTCCGCCGGGCGACGACTCGAGAGCGCGTCGGTCGCCGTCGCGCGCCGTTGCGACGGGCTGCGCCGTGGCGGCCGCGCGGCATGGTGCGGCGCGGTGCCCCGGGTGCGCTGACGGCACGCCAGCGCCGCGCGGCGGCACCCGCTCGAACTGCCTCTCTCTGTCTGTCGATAGGCGCGGGGCCCGGTCGAGGGAGGAGCGCGCGCGAGTATCGACATTTTGCGCATTCCCGTCGGGCCTCTCGTTCGCACCTGGCGGCCGACAGCTGAGTGGGCTCTTTGCAAATGGAGGCGGCGCTCAGGCGTGACCCGCGCGCCGGAAACACTTTCGGGGCCGGTTGGGTCGTTCGCGGTCGCTCGGTGGAAATGCACTGGGGGCCTGTATATCCCAAGCTACGAGTTAGTAAAACGTTGTTATTCGGAATGCAAGTTTGTACATTTCGAATTTTAGGGTTAAATATTCTGTCTGGATCCTTATCGGGGCAAATGTTTTGCCTCCCTTGTATGTAAAAAAATACAGCCGAAGTTTTATCGAATTCGTCATTATTTTACTATTTTGATATAACTCGTTTTTCTCATAGTATCACCGGCTATGATGGCGCAATGAAAGTATTGCAGCTGCCTTTGCAGAGACGCTCACCGAGCGAAGCTAGTGTTCGAGTCTCGACGGTACCGAGTTTTTGACATTTGCTATATAGCTACGTGGAATGGAACGACTGTCGGAAGGAGAATTCTAGTGCCTGGATGCACTTATAGTTTTCCGTGAATACTATGATGCATATCAGGCGAGAACTCCTGATCAGAGAGGATTGGCGGATCCAAGAGGCGACGGCATGAGGGCTATGGTCCACCTCAAAAGGCCTCGAGTTTTCATTTGTTACCTTCTTTTATTTGCCCAAATTGATTAAAACTTTTATGTTAGAATTAAGTAATTATTTAAAAAATCTTATATAGTATCGTATATACACTACAAAATTATATACAATATAATAATAAATGTTTAATTATTTTACAAAAATCTATGATCGCCTTCTCCAAAATGATCGGCTGGGTCCGCCCCTCTCAGAGAGGCCGGCCATTAAAATTCTCCTGCAAACAGCAATAGAATCCGACCCCGATGTATTTTCATGTTGATAATTCGCCTCCGACGGGACTCGAAATCTAGGTGGTCTCTGCGTAGACAGCGCCAATACTGGCTCTGAACTAAACTCAGCCGGTCGTGGTATACACTGGGTTTACAAAGTTCGATAATATGAAAATGTTAATTCGAATGGATTGAATATCTCGATTTTTTGTCAAATTCAAAACATTTTCCAGAATATGAGGTGCGCGAGGTTGAAGGGCGCTCTGAACCGAAAACTGTGTCCCTTCCTTAGGCACATCATACATATCACAATGCTTCTGTGAATTTATAGATTCTATTTCTCTTTGATATCCCTCCTTTCTGTCAGGTTCCCCGACTCTGTTGCCAAAACTGCCAACTACAGATAAGTGGGCCTTTTGTGAATGAAGACGGCGTCCGGACGTTACCCACACCGCAGAAACCCTTTTGGGACGTCAGGCGCAAGAGGAATATACTCGTACACAAAACTCGTGAATCTGAAGCTCCACAACACGAAAATGTTTATCCCAACAAAAAAAGTTTCCAGGTATTAATTCAGCTCATTGATTGCCCTAATCTTAAGTAGACAATTTGATCTTATTAATCAGTTTCCTCCCTCGTGATAAAATACGTTCTTCCAATGATTCCTGATTGACGATGCAGTGCAAAAGAGCATATGGCAAGTGAGTGAGTTCGTACTAGTTCGTACATTTCATACAACGAAAATACTTTCCGATAGAAATTTCGAACATTTTGATTTTAAGAATTGTTTCGTTCCTGGATTTTGATTCAATTTGTTGCTGCTGTCTGAGCAAATCGCACATACTTCGTAAATGCAAAACTTAGTGAGATTAATAAAAGTTTTATAGACAAAAACAGCTTCAATTTTTTATAGACAACGTATCACATTTTGTTTTATTAATGGACTTCAATGCGACGTTTCGAAATCATCCTTTGATTTCTTCTTCAGGATCATACAACATACAGACAAAATACAATATGCTACAATCATTGCTTAAATTTATAATTACATTTATAAAATAACCTCATAACATTAATATCAAAATTACTAAAATTCACAGTAAAAAGACAAACTACATAATTCATCATTATAATGAAATTGAAACTTACCAAACCTTGGTAATTACATATCAATAATTGAAAAATAAAATATAAGTAAAAAAACACATCTTTGGGCTAAAATATGCCTTTGTCAACATAATAAAACATCCAAATAAACATTCGTCGTGGCAGGAAGTATTGTTCCTTGACGAAGGACATGATGAGGGATAAGAGCCCAAATTTATTGATTTACCCTTGAAAATAGATTTTATTACACCGGAGAGAATATTTTGTTAACAATCTTTGCAAAAAACCCTCATTTTCTTTCCGTATTCAAAATTTAAGTAGTGTATGGCTTATGATAGGGATCACAGAATTTTGAATACGTGCACAGAATTCATTTTTCTCCATAGCACGTCACACAGTTTTTAACTGTTTTTGACGTAAAATAAATAAATTAATTTAAAAAAGCTAACAAATGGGCCATTGTGAACGCGCATTTTTTCCTTCCTTATCCTTGTCCCATCACCTACCATAGATAATTAGATCCTCCATTCATACTAATGATTTGTTTTTCCTCATAACACAGACTGGTTATATGACAGAATATCATACTTTTGAAACACAATTGTCCACCAGAGTATCTATCTTTAATGACCATATTTCAACTTTATATGCATTAAAGTTCTCTTGCATTAAATAATAATTTATGTTTACCCTAGATTATTTTTTCATATTTTACTAATTTCATTGTCATTGTAATATAATTGGATATTTGGAGTAAAATTGTGTGTATATATAAAAGTAATTTTTATTTTGTTTTTTCATTATATGTTGTTAATCAGACTTCCTGTGGTAAGTCCTAAAGAATCAAGTTTGTTATATTATTGGTTAGTGTAGATTAGCTATGCCCAAAATGTCACAGTTATATTACATCATCTGTGTTTTAACTGAACACTTTTGTGATATTGGCTTTCATTTATTCAAAAGTTACCAGAAGTAGGAGTTTTGCCTCACATAATCATTAATAATCATTTTCCCTTCCTCTTAACACTTGACCATTAGCAAACATTCCTTTACAAATGTTCCTCCAATTATGTGTAGTGTACCGAAACTATGTAGCTTCAGTTCCTATTTGTTTTTTTTTTTGTAGTTGCAAGGTATACTTACATTTAATTATTATATATTACTTATATTTTATTATTTCTTTCCATAATTTTACAGATAATGTATGAGAAAGTGTAGGCTTACGTGGTTAATAAACACGATATTGTGCTTTTTGAACTTGTACATTAGTCCTGATAATGGAAATATATTTTACGAAACGTTGGCAAACTACTAACTAGTCTAATTTTTTTTGACCAAGCCCCATTAACCAGACTTCATTATACAGTAAAACTTGCTGAAAGCGGAATCTCAAGGGACTTAGATTTTTTCCGTATTAGACAAAATTCCGCTTTATGCAATGTAATACTATAGAATTTATGATTGGCAGGACCGCGATTTATATTCACGTCAGACGGATTTCCTCATTATACAAGTTTCACATTGAGCAAGTTTTACTGCATTTATGGTCGTAAGGTTTCTGTATATATACAAGAAATGTTCGGAAGAAAATATTGTAAAAGAAAAAAGTGTATCCAATAAAAATAGTAAAATCTTCTCGAAGTTTAAAACCTCTAATTACAGGACTAACAGGAATATGATTCATCTAATTGCGTTTAAAGTAGTTCCAGTAAACATTAAATGAAATACCGAAGACAATAGATCGAAACACTGGAATAAATAAGGTACATTTTTTCCTCTACTGACCGCCATGAAACTGTATTGTGGCCTAAGTTTTCTTCATAAGAAATATTCAAAGAAAATCCATTATTTGTACCATAAAGAGAATCATATTTAATAAAGAAGTAGAATATTTGGAATATAATTTTTTGTGATTTGATATTATTCAGAAATAACTCTTAAAGACACCAATAATAAGGGACATTTCACTCCAGGAAAATGAAAATGGCAGTCCTTATCAACAGTATTAAATATTTCACATATAAATAGCATCACAACTTTAATAACAAAAAATACATTCAATTTAATATAAATTGAATGTATAATTCAATATTAATTGAAAATTTAGTTTAAGAAACGGACGATAGTGAAAACATGAATGTCATCCTCTCGACTTACGTAAGTAATCTTTATATAATTTATATCATTGCTTCCGAGAGATTATTTGCCCTATATTGCAATTCTCTAACGTTTTAGTTATAGTTTTTTTAAATTCATATTATCATTAGTGTTAATCGAACTCGTGCGAGGATTACGAACAGAATTTCAGTAGCCTCCCCCCCTGTGAGTCGCACCCTACTGAGCACAATTGCGGAGAAATAAACCGCAAAAAACGTACCACGACTTCTTGCTTTTATTCCCTTTCTTATAAAACAGACGTTCAGATGAAATCCAGGAACTACCAGAGTTAGTAAGGACATAAAATGAAAACGCCAGATGAAAGTTATTTTCTCCTGTATAAAAATTCTTCTGTCCTCCTTCAATTTTCAATGGTCCTCCAGCGAATTATCTAGCTACAGGTTTGACTAGAGTTGTAACTTCAATTTCGGTGCATAAACGACAATCACATTCACGACAATAAATGTAAAAACTTGTCTGGTTGTCAGAGTTCTCTTTAGTTTTTTTCTCGGAAACATGTGGTTCTTAATAAGAGCACACGTCAATATTGTGTTTCTGAAAGGCTACACCTAACTCTTGACTTCATTGGTGGGCACTGGGTCGTTTTTGAACGCCTTAACAAATGATGGAGATACAGAAGATAAAGGACGTAGATTCTATGGACGAAATACCTAGCATTTGTTGTAAAGTCGCGGAAAGATACAGAAAATTCCTCCATTCTTCCCCCTCCGATTTCTCTTCTTTCGCCTTTTCGAACCGAAGATAAATATCACTGCCTGCAATATAAAGTAGGATTATATAAATCGATTTTCTCTCCCTATTGCAGCAAAAGGATCACAGATCTTAATATAAACAGAGAATCGAAGTTGGATTCTACGACTTGCAGGAGTAACAAATAGCTCGGAGCAGTAGTAAGCATCTGCTATAAAAATGAGCATACACAGTATGTCAGTTTTCATTCGCAAATGCAGAATAGAATGAAGCTTTGTAGCAGACTTACATTGTTAATTTGGATCACTACAAAAGGATCTCTAATGATCCTAAACATCGTCCACAGGCATAACGTTTAGAGTTTATTTATTGAAAAATTAACTTTAACTTAAGAATCGCCCCGTAATTGATTAAGAAGGAAAGTATTTTACACATTTCATTTTTTATGTTTATCTACAATCACCATATTGCTGACTTTGCAATTACCTCACCTTGTTTCATTGAAAACCTACAAAGTTAACTGTCAAGAGTGTAAATTCTGTGGTGGCAGCTGAGATTTTGTGGAACTCCATGATAAAATATATGTGGTGAATGAGATATCAACCACAATAGTATACAATGTAATTTTAATGTGATTATATGTAGTCAGACACGTGTTTCGGGAACACTCTTCCCATCATCAGTGGTTCCAAGTAACACAGATTAAACCCATAATTATGGAAAGTTGTCAAAGTATGACGCCATTTTGATTGTACGCTGTAGGAATGCAGAGGATGGGAAGAGTGTTCCCGAAACACGTGTCTGACTACATGTAATCACATTAAAATTACATTGTATACTATTGTGGTTGATATCTCATTCACCCCATATATTTTGTCAAGAGTGTTTTCAATATTCTGATTGCACGTTACATTTTCCCCTTTAACGTCTGATTGTGAGAACACATATGATATTTCTAAATAATTCTATGAAAATGTAAAACTATACATTATCTTATGTTGTATTTGATTCGCGCTCCTTGATTAATGAAACCAAATGTGGAATTTTGAAATGCACATAACGTGACATGTTAACATTTTTTCATGGAGTTTTCAATTTTAAATAATTACTAATGTATATTTTCCTGCATTTCATCAACTTTTAAACCAACTAAAGTGTCCCAGAGTATTCACCGATGTCACTGCAGTGCCTCTAATCGGAATGTCCTAGCCTTCCTGTTCTGACAGTGGCAGGATTTTCGATAGCTAGATCGAATTCAGCCGCTGTCTGAACAAGAATTCTAGCGTCCGGCTGCTCTGATCGGTAGTTTTTCGTGGTTTCTCAGATGAACACCAAATAAATGCCAAAGCAGTACTCTAACAAACGCGCTATGAACCGCGCGCCTTCATTCCTCTTCCTTGTCCCATATTCACCCCTTACTTTCTTGTTACTTTCTCGTTTACGTATTTATATACGAAGTATATTCGTAGTATACAGAAAGTTATGTAATGCCGCGGAAAATCGATTTCGAGATTTCAACAGAAATACGTATATATGTACACGTTTTGAGGTCCCCTGATACCGAGAAAGTGTTTTGTTTTTCTAAACGTCCGTCCGTCCGTCCGTCCGTGAACACCTCTAGCACCTAAACTATAAGTATGATTTTTTCCAAAATGGATATTCCCCGGCCGATTTGGCTCGACTCGAGGCGCTGGATTTTGAAAAACTTTCTTCCAAATTTGGGAATACTTTACATGAAACCCCTCAGACATTTTTAAAATTTGATAGATTATATGTATTATATTATTTTACGACACCATCAGATGTCATTAAAAATTAAAAATTGAAACAAATTTAAAAGGAGGTAAAATTTTCTGCTGGAGAACTAATTTTACACTACAGAGACTATATTGAACAGTAAAAAACAAAAACATTTATTTATTATAATGATACTAATGCATTGGTTATATATTTCCTTGCATACCTTGTGTGTTGTATATTTCCAAAAAAAATAATTTTTCCAGTAATATGTATTGTAATATTTTTCTGTTTTGTTTTTGTTTGTTTAGTATCAGACTTTCTGTAGTTTTCCTTGATCCACTGAGCTAATCAGAAATGACCTTTAGCTTAGCTTCTGAGTGTGAACTGTTTTCTTAATGAATGAATGTCATTTAAATAGGGCCTTATCTCCTTCCCAATCCTAACATTCTGTTTTTACTTTTTGGACACTGAATAAAGAAAATAAAAAGTAACAGACGTTAGCTACCGATCGACATTTCAAACCACACGAATTTGTTATATCTTTCTCATTCTTTCTTTATCTTCTCTTTCTCTGTCTCTGTTTCTGTCTGTCTCTCTTTCTCTCTCTTTCTGTGTCTGTCTGTCTGTCTCTCTCTCTCACTCTCTCTCGAGCGGTTCTTCGTGTACATGGATTAACTTTCATGAATAAATCCTGCATTGTACTTAGTTATGGACACTCGTTTGCATAAATGTTCCGTTATGGTGTGTTTCTCCAAGCTTTTGTTTTATATCGAATTTCTCAGGAAATTCATTAGTGTTGAAACTTCATTTACTGTAACTTTGTCGTCTTAACAGTATTGTTGACGTGTTATATCAATAAGTGTCTTGGTTCAACAAGAATTAGCTTAATGGGAAACAATTATATTGCGCCCTTTTTCTTCGAAGTAAATTATTAAGTGCTACAAATGTAATTCTCAGACGAAAGAAAAACAAGAAAGAAATGCCAACTATAAGAAGTATTTCAAATTATTCTTCCGATGAGAGACATGATCGTTGTTGGCCCGTTAGCAACAATACAATATTCTTTGAATTAGGACAGTGCCATACTCTCTGTATATTTTGCTTCAATAATCCTCTAATGTCACCCAAGGCAAATCGCTCCAGTTAGTCGTTTTGTGGACCTCTAAGTTTGCGTGTGGATACAGGGAAAGCATATCCTTATCTTCTATTCTTTATTCTTCTTGGAATACATTAATGAAGTTCAAATATAGTATCCACTTTTTTTCGAAGAGAAAGTCATTACTAAAATTATTTTTTTTCTTGTTGTTCTTCCGTCTGAGAAATACGTCCATTTCACTATTTCGAACTATTCTCCGATGAATGAATTCATCTATTGTGGAGTTCATCCATATTGATCCGTTATCAACATTATAATATTCTTTTAAATAGGGCAGTAATAATGTATGTTTTGCATCAAACGACCAATCACGTCATCCGCGGGAAACACAATGCTCTGGTCGTTTTCAGTACGTGTAAATTGGCATGTAGATACGACAAAAGCTTTCCCTTATCTTCTGCATCAATTGGCGCATGTATAACACATTTCGCTTTGCTAGATTTTTCCGGGATTGTAGGCCGTGGTCTAATGTTGTCTGCGTTGGATCACGGCCTACAATCCCGGAAACATCCAGTAATGCAGAAACCGGCCGTGAAAGCCTACATTGTATGTTAACACATTTTGCTGTTAAAAGAGCCGGCTTGCTTAATTTTTTTAATTAGTACAATACCTGGTGTAGATGACGGTTTGTCATCGTACAGTCACTTCATTCACACACGACTACTATTGTTACGTTTATGATACCTCCTCACTTGTGACTCTCCCAACCACGTGTACGTACTTCAATATAATGTGGGTGTAATGTATACTCACTTATATACCCCCCCGGCAAGAGGTGCTAGTGAACCACACTCTGAAATTTATTCTTTCGAAAACAGTGTTTACACCAATGCTCCCTTCAAGGACAGATATTGCCCAAGTCCATTGTTATTGATTCAAGAGACATTTATAGTTTTGTTTTCTGAGTTCTGTAAAAGTGTGCATCGGGGTTAGATGATATTCAAAGATATGAAATCACATTTCAATTCGCCAAGCATGGATACCAAGGGAATCGTGAGTAACATGCCTTTTACAACTTATCAATACGAGGAAAAGTATAATCGAGCAAGCAAGACATGTAATTAATATTTTAGCTGCTATTATATGTTCACAAAGAGGATGCGCTAGAAGTTTAATTTGACAAGTACTTTTAATCCGTATACATTAAATCGGTTGAAGTTTCAATTTTCAAAACAAATTGTATGAGGTAATACTTTTATTGTTACGTAAATATTGTGATTTCACTTATCCGAAAGTCTACAATCATTCAGGAAGTTATTACCGACGAATTAATTAATGTCAGGACATGCAATGAATATCGATTTTGTCTGATAAGTGTTAAATTAGCATGCCATTGATCTCCCCTAGTTCAGAAATCTGTTCCTCAGACTCTTGGCTAAGACGTAAGAGAGAAACCCAAGAACGTGTGTAATCGTAAAGGTGCGCTTACACGTTCGAGGTTCGTGACATTTTTACCTGTATGGGTTTCGTGTCTCGTGATCGACCGTTCCTCGGCGGCGCTTGCAGAGCCCTCGGAAGACACTCCTACTCAATGAATTCCACTTCACAGGTTGATAAACTTACTACATGTTATTTCTTAATAAAAGTTCCAATAATTACTTTTTAGACAGTCACAAATCCATTTATTAAAACAAAATGATTTTTACATTACAATGGTATCTTGAAACAAGAAACAGCGTGGCAACGTTTCAGAGATCAAGTTGTGCCTCCATGGATCCGTAACACTACACGATTATATTTCTCCCGCGCACGTCTTCTCGCCTGTTTTTAGTTTTTTGATGAAATAAATCAAATGAGGGAAATGAGGGGCCGATGGGTTTGACTCGTGGTCGTTTTACCTGAGGGACTGTCGGC
This sequence comes from Teleogryllus occipitalis, assembly GCA_011170035.1. Lineage (NCBI taxonomy): Eukaryota > Metazoa > Arthropoda > Insecta > Orthoptera > Gryllidae > Teleogryllus > Teleogryllus occipitalis. Next base: position 363,597 of record BLKR01000292.1, read on the forward strand.
AGAGAATAGCATATATAGCGTATAGAGTTATATAGTTATTAACGGCATTACGTCGATAAAGAAAATATTCGTAGCAAACAAATATGTTATTTTTGTTATCGACCATTTGTCGTTCAATGTTTTTCTTTATACCATCATTTTACAACAAAATTTACCGGGAGAGTTGGTTCAGGGCATCAACTGATGTCACTGCGGTGCCTCTGCCCGGAAGTTCAAGTTCCAACGTTGGTAGGATTTTCGACACTAGCTAGATAGCTAGGTTGAGTTTAGCTGCTGTCAGGAGGAGAATTCTAGCGGCCGGCTGCTCTGATCGGTTGTTTTTTCGTGATTCGTGATTTCTCTGATGAATACCAGGTGAATGCCGGAGCAATATCCTAACAAATGGGCCACGAACCGGGTCCGCTGTTTCCTTCCCTCTCCTTGTCACATCCTCACCTCTTACACATATATGCACTACACAATCACACATACGGGGCGACTGATCGGGAGCTGAGAGCTTGTCCCGGCTGGGCGGTTACCAGTTGGTGGGAGATGCCTGGTTGGGGGAAACGTCTTAAATCGTCGGTAGGTCGGCGCCGGAACTCACCATCCATCTGGGGAAGATTACCGCCACCTCTCGGGGAAAACACATGAACGTAACTTACGGGACCTGAGAAGTTACGTCGGGAATCATCAATCGATCAAAAAAACAAAAGAAAACACAATAAATACTAGTTCTTGGAATGAATGTACTCATATGTATTCTTTAGTCACAACTCATTTGATTTTATTGTTTTTGAGGGATGGCGAACTGTGCGAATCGTAACGGACGCCAGCCGTTAAGAGGCTTGTCGTTGCTCAGGGAACATTAAGTTGATGTTATAACAGAAGAGTATTACGAAAAAACTATTACGCATCCAGAACGTATATTGAGCGTATATATCCCGATCCCCTTGAAGAGTCTTCACAGAAGGAACACGAACACACGTGTGTCACCCTGACAGCGCTCTGCGAAGTCCCATCCAAACGCCCTCTTTCTCCCCCTCAGTGGCCGTTTTGCGCACCAAGACTCGTCCTCGCAGATGGCACTCCCCGCCCGCTGCCATCATCCAGGACTCCGAATCCTCCGTAGCCCCGCCCACAACTACAGTACCCCGTCCTCTCCCCGCTGCCATCCGATGAGAATTTGTGTACAGAAGACGGCCTCCCGTTGTATTTTCGACGCGCGCCTTCGAGCGGGGGACCCAGCCGGGAAACCGCGAAAGAATGGAGTACTTTTTTATTGCTTTCTTCAGACTTAACCTAGAGCACTGCTTCGCGAAACTGGAAGTCCTCCAGCCTCGGCCGCTAAGTTTTCATGGTTCATCTGGTGCCTCCCTCCGTCGCAGTGTGTCTCTCTCTCTCTCTCTTCGTCCCCTCCTCCCGTTTCGTTGCGGGCCGTCTCCTTTCGGCGCGTATTCTTCGATCTTTTTATTCGGGCGTGTCTCCCGCGCGGGCTGCGCTGCGTCCCGTCGTCCGTCGGCCGCTCGTTCGCCGGGAAGGCCGCTTCGTAATCCCCCGGCGGCGCGGCGCGGCGCGGCGCGGCGCGGTGCGGAGCGGAGTGGCGTTGCTGCGACGCCAGCAAAACAAGACGGCGGAGCCTTCCTCCTATATTCCGCGCGTGGCCCCGTGCGACGTCGGTCTTAACCTCCCCTCTGTCTCTCCAGACGGCTCGCCCCGCCCGCTCCCGCCCCTCCCCTCCCCGCGTCGCCCGGCCCACGCAGCCCGCTCGCTCCCTTCCCCGCCCCCCGGCCGTTCCCCATCCCGCACCTCGCCACCGGATTCTGTTTGTGACTTTCTGCCTTGTCACAGGTGGGCTCGCGGCTTGTCTTTTTTTATACACGTTCCGATTTTTACAGCCCACCGTCGGACCTAAACCAAGGAAGGGGGCCCGGTTTAATAAAAACAGACAAAGACAACGGGTCCGATTTCTCCGCCCGGCGAAATCCCGCCCGGCGTATCGAGGGATTTTTTATAGGCACGGGCTGGGACTTTCCGCGCCGCAAGGGTGGCAGACCTGTTGACAGCGGGAGTCCCGGGGATTCCCGACGCAGATCCCCGTGGGGTTGCGAGGGTGATGGGTGGCGGCGGGCGTAGGGGCTTCGCAAGGGATTCCGCGCCGGTGTGTGGATGCCGGGCCCTCGCCTTGGCCTACTTGGCCGCACTGCCGCCCGGTGCAGGAGGTGCTGTTGTGGGGGGGAGGGGATGAGAGGGGAGAGTAGGAGGCTCCGGAGCGAGATGGGCGGGTCGGCTGAGGCACTAGACGGCGTCGGACATGGCGATGTTGATGGGGACTCGTGAGCTGGCGAGGACGTGGTCAGCCTGCGGAAAGTTGAAAGCAATCTGTTCCTTTAGCGCGGATACGTACAGAATTTCAGGAGAGACAACGTCCCTTAGGATCGTCGTAAATTAGTTTTAAATGATAAAACATGAACTTATTCATTTGAAATGCAATAAATAGGTCATTATAGGAAATAATTAGGGCCCGGAGGTTTATGACAACTCATATTTTTTCGTGTTATTTCAATGGAAAATATAAATTAAGCATAATTTTTTATCTACAATGACTAAAATTCGCAATTTTCACCTGTTATATATAGTTATATTTTGGCTCTTTTAATGCCTTTTGCCATTTTACCTTCATTTTTCCTATTATGGTCATATTTTTTCCATAAATTTTCGTATTTTGTGTCATTTTTAATCTTTGATTCCATTTTCATATACTTTCTTGCTGTCGTTTCAAAGAGATTTTTCAGTATCCTAATTGTTATGTAATTTCTAACCGTTGTGTCTAATTGTTGTATGCATTTCCTATATATATATATATATATATATATATATATATATATATATATATATATATATATATATAAGGCAAACCGCTTCTATAAATAACTTACCCCGTAGACTTGTCTTCATGAGGTGCCAAAGAGGAAGAGGAAAATCGTGAGTGTACTCGATTTTTAAAAAAACTTTCAATATAATGGTTATTTAAACAGCGCCAAATTTTGAAGGTTTCGAAAATGCAACCAAAAAAATTTAAAGTCATATTATGGTCATATTTTCATATTATTTAGTTCATAAATGTTTGCTTATGTCTACCATTTTTAGGTCATAAACATCCGGGGCCTCGACATAATACTTGGAATTATTGCGATCAAAAGTGGTAAATGTTTAAAATTGGCTAAAATTACAAAAGAAAGTTAGATTTGGAAGGAAGCATGGCTCCTAGGTGCCCCTTCGATCTGTCACTTTGTTTTTGATCTTCTTGAGGGTATATCGTTATGCATTAACCGTTTGGTTTAACTGCTAACTTTTGCTTCTTGCCATGTGAATAAAGGATAAGGATGTAGAAGTTTTGAGGAAACAGAGGAAAATAAGAATTCAGCTCTGCGACATCTTAAAGGAAGAAGTTCCTCTCTCGCGAGTACAATACTTATTATTTTGTGTGAACATTCATTCAATTTCTAATCACTTTTATATAATATGTTAAAAACTACCGTGTAAATCTAAAACAAATCATGTATAAATATTACAATAATAAATACAACATGCTTCTAATAAATCCATTAAAAAATAAATTTAATTATGTTAACGGTTAATTATAATGATGATGATAATAATAATAATAATAATAATAATAATAATAATAATAATAATAATAATAATAATAATAATAATAATAATAATAATAATAATAATAATAACAATGTACTTATTTTACTGAATGTTTTTAATTTTGAAATTTTTTTCCACCTATGGTTGGTTGGATAGAGTTTCCTACTGCCTCTGTACCTGATTGAGTTCTTCCTGGCAATTGCCCCAACCGTTGCTGGAAGACGCTAAAGGCGCTGTATAAATATGTAAGCGATAAATCGCTGTTGCTGGTGGGAAAGCGCTGTCAGGAAGTTCCTTACATAGATCTAACAAATATTACACGATACGTTTCTGATAAAAATGCTGGATTACAAAAAGAATAATGAAAGAATATGTAGCAAATATATGGAATTAAATGCATGTTTAGAATTCAGTAATATTACAAGCAAACATTTCTTTTTTCCTTTAGATACCAATTAGTAAATACCACCTTACAAAATTAGTTTCTTTTTCTGGTGTTTTTCAACTTAATTTTATATTCTGATCGCATTTATCATTATCATCATTATTATCATAATTATAGACATGTTAGATACTTGGTGAATGGAAGCTTGAAGATTCTCCAGTGAGTATATATTATTTCAAGCCAAAGCAAATTAACGGAGTCTTCAAATGACTGACGGTGACAGGATCGACTTCTCAAAATTGATAGTGACGTCGATGTCGAAGATGACGTTCGTTACAATTCGCACATGCGAGAAGGCTGGGTCCAAGTGTGCTATAGAAAACGAGGAGGCAGAACGTGGCGTAAACTTGTCAAATTAGGACAATGTACTTTTATATCAACATCGGATGTGCAGGAAACTCGCTGCCGTCTTTTACGAATTAGGAACGGAATTAGATGCAGGTCAGGGCAGCTCTGCGATCGCGCCGACCTCGCAAGCCGGCCGTCAGAAATGCAGTACACGCCCTGTTTGTAAATGACTCAAATGACCAGCTGACACCCTGCCTCTACAACAGCGCTTCCAGTCTAGAAAATGCACACAAAGTCTTGGTGAGGTACAGACTTCCACGAAATTGGAAGAATAAAAACAAATCCTCCGACGGGAACATGTTTCTGTGCCAAAACAATAAACGAATTTATTTCCACTACTATGAGAAACACGCTGGAGTGCTTTTTCCACCTGAAATGACTCACCCGAGCATAAGTTATTCTAAAATAAAGTCCTAAGATAGAGAGAATCTTGCTGATCATCGTGTTTTTCGAATTCTCGGTTACCGGGAGAGGTGGTTCAGGACATCAACTTATGTCACAGCAGTGCCTCTGACCGGGAGGTCCCCACGATGGCAGGATGTTCGACACTAGCTAACTAGCTAGTCCCAGTTCAGTCGCTGCCTGGAGGAGAATTCTAGGGGCCGGCTACACTGATGGATAGTTTGTCCGATCAGTACCAGGCGAATGCCGGAGCAGTACCCTAACAAACGGGCCGCGGACCGCGCGCGATCTTTCCTTCCTCTTCCTTGTTCTATCCTTGTGCCACACCTACACTAACTTGCACTACACTACTATATATACCGGGAGACCGGCAGGGAATTTAGAGCTTGTCCCGGCTGGGGCGATGCCCCCCTGGTGGGAGGTACCTGGTTGGAGAAAACCCCGCTAGCCGAAGGTAGGTCGACGCCGGATCTCTCCATCCGTGGGAGATGATCACCGCCATCTTCCGAGGAACGAACATGCTCTACATTTGTGGGACGAATGACCTTCGCAGTTGATGCGCTCGGAAACATCAATTAGTAAATCGAATTCTCGGTATTTGTAAAACAAAATAGCATGCACATAGCTTGTGTTTTAAAACACTGATGTAGTGCGTATCATACATATTCTTGCTTAGATTGACCATCTCTTGAATACAGATTAATTGGACGTTAACCAGCTGACGTATCATAGCGTTACAGATTTTTCTGGATGCAAGGTTTTTTTTACGTTGTTTATTACGACGTAATTATTTATTATAAAAACATTAAAGCTGTATGTAACCTAAGAGAGCAAGTGCAGATACGAAAATAAAGTATGGGAGTAGGTGAAAAACGTCAATACAAGGAAGTCATTTCAGGTTCATGTCGTGACAATGCTCTAAACATTGACCGTGCGCACTTAATTCATAGTCGACCATGCCTTTTTTTATTATCTCGCCTTACTTCGTAAGATGAGAACTTATTGTAATCGTGGGCCAGAAACCGGTTTCGACAGAAAAATTTATTGTCCGGCCCTGGTCACGAAAAAGTTAATAAATCTTGTTCCTATTTACAGTAAACTACATCCTCTAACACGTTGAGTAGTCAGAATCTATGTTGTATGGGTCCTTGATGGAGAAAAATCGATCGACGCCAAAATGTCTGTTGGTCTGTCCCTTCGTTCACCTGTCTGCTTTTCGTCACCGATAAATATTTCAAAGGATTTTCTCCAACATTGTTTGCCCCCGATCAATTTAAAGGAACTTGAGGTCCTTCGATTTTGAAACAGATGTTTTGATTTTGGGGGTTATTTACATGAAGCCTCAACATTTTCAAACTTTTCTCAATAACGACCCCAAATTTTTGGAATAAACTTTGTTCTCGAATAGTTTAAATTACACTTAAAAGAACAGTACACATCTAATTCGTTGAAATCCCTGACTTGTTGAAAACTGAAAAAGTTAAATTTTGTTTGGCGTCTTCGTATAAATACAATATCGAAGTTAGAGATTCGTTTCGGTATGTTCTCTAAACACTAGATCTGTTCCCTAAACACAGGTCTTGCAATAAGGTCAGGCAAGTTTTCGAAAATGTGAGTAGTTTTCGCGTAATGTTTCGTGAAATATGGGCAATTTTGAAAATATTCTTACTGGAAAGAGGCTACTATTTTTTCTGTGAATTTTCTTCTCGTATCAGAAGACGGTAAAATTTTGCGCTGATCCTATATTCGGTGAACTTCTGTATTTTTTAGTTTCAAAACATTAACATTGCAAAAGTGCAAAATTAAAGATAGTTATGTTTGTGGTAAAGAATTTCTATTCTAAAAAGCAGATCTAAAACAAAGATCATTTTTGAAAAAAAATAAGACTTTTTGCTTGCGCTTGATATTAATTCAATCATAAAAACATATTTTCATTAGCAGTCCTAAATTATTTCTTAATTTCCTTAATTTGTTCTTAGGGATAGGGCAAAGCACTGTTAAAAATGGCCGAGGTTTAATTTTCGTTGAACTCTCTTAAATTTCGAAATTTACGTTTGAAATAATGGGAGACACTATTCGTTTTTTAAGTCTCGGCGCGGAGACAAAAATTGCTGAATGGAAAAACGTGTAATGTAAGTTCACGTAATAGATAATATTGCGGAGACGTTCCAAATAATGTGAAAAAGTATGTGATATTCTAGCTTCACTAGTTTCTATCTCTCCTCTTTTATTGACTCTCACATCCACACATACAAACGCTCGCTCAACAGGCGCTAATCCCCTTAATTATCCCCTAGAACTTCCTCACGGAACTCCCTCTTCAATATTCCAGATAGTATCCTATACTCCAATACGCGCTTCAGGCAGCATTTGTGATTCATACTCATAGAGCATAAGTTCAAGGAAAAAATTATCTATGGACAAATGGTTTTGCAAACATGTTTAGGAACGGTTATGCAAGGAAATGGTTCTCATCAAGAATATGTTGTAATGTTTGACTAGTATTTTGAGAATATTAATTATAATATCCTTGTATATTAATATAAGAAAATTCTCATTCATATGAAGATTCAAACTCCGCTTGAAACCTGATTCTCACACGAAAGTTGGTTATTAAAATGGTTTCCTTCTCTTTTTTCTACGCGTTGAAGATTTGCTTTCTTTTAATATCGCTGTATCTTCCATTTTCATGTTGTTAAATTTGTTGGTGAATTTTTTCTAAAGACCCAAAAAATCACTGGCTACACGAAATAATATCATTTAATAGCAATTACACACTTAATTCACTACTCCAAATTAGGCAGAAATAAATTATTAGTATGAAGAATTAGCCATTCGACTGATTTCTTGACATACCTGTGTTTTGCAAATTCACTAGAGAGCAGATGTATGGGTGCTGCATTATTGTAATTGAGAGGCGAATTAAAAGTTTTAATCGTGTCGCCAAAAAACAAAATTTTCGGTAGGTACGCCACTGTTGCAGCAAATGATCGATATATTCCTTGTCTACTTGTGTTTGTGTGTGTGTTAGAACTTCCACTATCTCGCTATTGCCCATTAGTCATTCACTCAGTAGAGCACGATATAATAGTCGCACAGCGACTACATTTCAGCTGTGTAAACTTTATTTTCAATTTTCTTTGAATTCAGCCATGTTTCACCAGCAAGAGATTAAGTGTTGGCACTGCCAACGGTGTTGTAAATGTAAATAATGAGCTTAAAAATTTCCGCATTTAAGCCCCGGCGACGCGGTAATTTTTTATTCTAGTACCTCTCGTGAGCCGCCGCGCATCGCCACGCCGCTCCGCGCCTCCGCGCTCACTGCCAGCCCCACGGCCCCGCGACGGAAGTCAGTGCCTGGGAGGCGGTGGCGGCGGCGGCGGCGGCGGCGGTGGCGGCGGCGTCGCGTTGGCTGCCGTCGTCATCGCCGTCGTCGTCGCTGCCCTTCGTCGTCGTCGTCTGCAGTGTCGCTCACAGGGCCCCGTCTCCCCCTCCCCCCGCCCCCCGTCCACCGCCCCCGCGCGCCCCCTCCCGCCGCCCGGGGCGCCGCCTCGGGCCCCCCTTTCGCCCCCGGCCCCGGCTCCATCCGCCCTCCTCCCGCGTCTTTCCGCCATTGTTGCCGCGTGATTACCGCGTCGGGCGAACAAAAGACATTCGGCGGAGAGAAACAAAAGAAGGCACGCGCCCGCGCCGACTGGTTGGTTCGTAATTTTCGCTGGGTGCTTGTAGCAGTAGCGGTAGTATTTTCAAAAAAAGGGGGCTGCTCCCGTCCCTTTCCGCGGCACCTTCCGCCCTCCGGCGCCCGCCTCCCTCCTCCCTCGGCCCCACTGCCCACCTCCGCCTGACCCTCCTACGCCTCCACCACCACCTTCATTTCTGCCTGTATATCCTGCTCCTCCCTCCATCTCCACCTCCTTTTTCGCGCCACCTCCTACATCTCCACATCATATTCTTCGTCTCCTCGGCCAACACGTCTGCCTCCACCTTCACCTCTGATTCTTTCGCTATCCACGTCTCTAACTTGCTCTCATTCTTTCTCTTCTCATTTTCCTTCTCTTTTTTTCTTTCTCTATTTTTTTCTCTCCTCTATTGTTATCATCCTCTCCTTGTCCTCCTCCTCCGCGTCTTCGCCCCCACGATTTCCTTTTCCTCCTGCATTCCCCCCCCCTCCGACCCCACATTTGCTTTCGTCTGCCGCTCCCATGTTGCGTCCCACCGCCTTCTCTTCCTTCCCCTGCTCGCTACCATCTCCATTACTTGAGAGACGCCCTATCGAGCATACGAGTAGGCCCCGATGGTCTACTGATGACGCAATGCCGAGGATTCGGTTCGTTCTCTTCATTGTTTGGTTCTTTAGCTGGCTTTTACGCGGGGCAGGGAGGAGCCTTGTGGTGCGGCCTAGTGTGTGGCTGGGCCTTGTTCTTTTCGTGTCAGCCTAAAGTGTTTAACCCTTTCTCTGTCTTGGTCTGTATTGAACAATGAATGCCGTGGGTTGGAAGCACTCGTCTTTGAGTCCTACAGCACGTGACGCATCGCGCTGGTTTCGTTTTCGTGAAGGACTTCAAGTGCGAATGACATTCGTGTAAAAATGTCTCTGTTATGTTCTAAGTTTTATGTACTTCACTGAAGAAATTGCAGCGTAATTTATAGAATGTTAAACTAAAATTTTAGAAGTGAAAATACTGCTGGGAGAGATAGCATAGATTTAAAATCAGTTAGTTTATAAATATGATGCAAACAATTCCTCATTCCTCTTTTCATGTTCTTTGTCTATAGAAGAATTTCGCAATTTTTTGCAGTTATGATTATTTATATTTCACTGAAGAGAATTCTTATTTAATTATTCTTTTATAAACTACAATCCGTCACCATCAACATCCAAATCACCATCTCTTGTTGCACCATTATTTAGTTTGAAATTTTCAAAAGATGTGGAAAAGTTCTCATTGTCAACATTCACTCAGACTTTACTCTTTAAATTCGTCGTAAGTAATAAACTTTGGCGTGGAAAATTTAAGAGAAATTAAATGAACACCCTCTTCAAAATAATATTTACTAAAGGACATTGTTCTTGGGTGTTTTTCAGAAAATAAATAAAATTTCATTTCAGCGTACTCTACACTTAAACCACAACACACAATTCTGCTAATATGATCGTTTTCTGCGTATCTATAAAGCCGTTAGAAATTCCAATACTAAAATCCACGGTATTGGAAAAATATTATGCAGTAAAATTACCAGTGGCACTCCAGCCTCCCTTCGGCCACTTCATATAAAACGGATAAAAAGCCTAGGCTATAAATTTCTGTTAGTTCGATGTTCTCCTGTCGTAGTGGAAATTAATCTCATGAGAGTATAGCAATCAAGTTTTATCATATCAAAAGTTACGTTTTCCCGAACCGATATTCCTTGAAACAAACTCTGAGTATCTGCCCACATATTTGTGTATTCTAATACAGCTCTAACCAGTGGACGACGGTTCTATTTCGTATGGTGTGTGGAGATGAGCTTTACATTGTGCTTAATGCGCGTAATAAGATAATAATAATAATTATTATAATTCAAAGCGGTCTGTTCAAAAAAATGTTCTGTAGCAAAATATGATTCCAATTCCTGATTTTTAAAAAGGGATTAAATAAAACTCTCATATACATATTTATCTGTCTACTATTGCTGTATTTCAGCAAAATATTTGGAGAAAATTGTAGTCGTTTTTGAGAAAATATTTTACGCCATATATTGCCACTCAAAAGGTGAGAGAGTAATAAAATTAATAATAATAATAATAATAATGATAATGATAATAATAATGATAATAATAACAACAACAATAATAATAATAATAATAATAATAATAATAATAATAATAATAATAATAATATTTTATTACATAGTGTTTTAGAGATATGTTTTGTTTTAGAAGAAAACAGGGTACAAAACATGTTATATTAGTATGTATTTAATTTAATACTATTTTTGTGTATTGATTGATTGATTTTTCGTGTTTCCGGGCGCGTCAACTACTGTGGTCCTTAGTCCCGTTAGTGTAGTGCTTGTTTTTTTCTCGCGAGATGACGGTGATCTTCCCCCGCTGGATGGCGAGATCCGGTGCCGACCTACCGTCGGCTAGTGGGGTTTCCCCCTAACCAAGACTCTCCCACCAGTGGGGCACCGCCCCAGCCGGGACAAGCTCTAAGCTCCCGACCGATCTCTCGGAATATGTGGTAGTGTAGTGCATGTTAGTGTAAGTGTGTGTGTAAGAGGAGAGGATAGGACAAGGAAGAGGAAGGACAGATCGCGCGCGGTCCGTGGCCCGTTTGGTAGGGTACTGCTCCGGCATTCGCCTGGTGTTGATCGGAGAAACCACGGAAAACTACCGATCAGAGCAGCCGGCCGCTAGAATTCTCCTCTAGACGGCGACTGAATTCGACCTAGCTGAATCTTTTTGTGTAATATTTCAATAATTTTCATTATACAAAAAAGAATAAAAACTGTTAAACATCTACAAAAGTTAGATTGACCCAGCCGTATTCTGCTAAAATACTAAAAAAAGAGGACCGTCGTCCATATTTCCTCACCTGGATAAAATGTTCTGGAAAGAGTATGAAGATGAAAGTACTCTTTTGTACTTCTGAATATTCTCCTTTTCTCCTTTTACTTTCTCGCCTTTTTCAATAAGTAATAAAGAGAAAGATTTGTAATCATGCGGCGCAAATCGGCGATTTTTCGAAAGAAAAGCTCTTATTGTGAGGCCTTGGCAACGAAAAAGTGAATTTTTCCTGTAATGTAGTAAATTACTTCCTTTAACACATTGTGTAGTACGAATCGACGTTTTGTGGTTTCTTGATTACGAAAAAGTTTGATGAAATGTAGAAATATGAAAACAAGATTTTCTCAAAAACAAAACTTGGATTTTTTCTATAATGTTTTCTCGAATGGAGCAAAATTCAGTTATAAAAATGGCTCAGGGCCCATTGCGAAAGTTGCTAAAGTATTTTCTGTATTTTTGAAAATTGCTAAAATGTTTTAAAACTACAATATTTTTTTGTATTTGCGGCATGTTGGGTCGGATTAATTGGTGGTTTGCCTGCTAGCGGTGTTGCCAGGACTGGGCCCTGTTTTATTTATTATCCCTGCCTCTCGGTAAGCCAACGCCATCGTAAGGGGGATACAATATTTATGATATAATATTTTTCACGAATGAAATCTGTCAAAAACTTGATAATTAAATATCATAATCTGCACAATTTTTCGAAAATATGAATAGTGGTTGCATGAAAAAAGAATATTTTTTAATTATTTCAAAAAAGGCTTGAATTGTTTCCTCGATTAGACCATATAAACGTTTATACGCCATTTTCCTGCAACTACATTATTGATAATAGAGATTTTTCTTTAATGAAATCTATTCTCCCAAGATATATCTTTAAATAAGGTCTTGTACAATTTTTCGAAAATATGAGTTGTTTTGGAGTAATTTTACGTGAAATACAATCAACGTAAAAAAAGAAAAGTTTCCCTAAAACGACACCCAATTGTTCTTTATTTTTTTCGTTATTTGCAACAATTACGCTCATAAAAATGTCGCAAGCTTCATTCCGTTAACTCTTTGCATTTTCGGAAATGAAAAAATATTTAAATTGGAAAACTACAATATTTGTGATAGAATACTTTTTAGTGAAATCTGTTCTAAAAATTAGATTTAAAAAAGGGCAATTATACTTTTTGAAATTGATTTGTTCTTGCTTGATATAAAAGCAATAAAAAATATTTTCTCGAAATCGGTTCCATTTTTTCTCAAATTTTCTAGAATTTGAAAAAGTATTTTTAAAAAATTGCACGTATAGTGTTTTTGTTGAAATCGATGTATTGAAAAATTTGCAAAAGTTAATTTTTTTCTGCGTCTTGCTACGACTGCAATATGGAAAATAGGTATTTTTTCTTAGTGAAAAATGTTCTTTGATACTACATCTTTCATGTGTTAACTGTAGACTTCAGAAAACATTCGTTCTCACGTTTAAAACCCAACATCTGAAAACTTCTATATTTCGATTTAAACGCAGTTGCGTTTCAAGATCACGAGCTGGAAGGAGAGAGGGACATTAACATCCAATCGGGAGATTCGATACAACTTAATTTTGGAGCTCCCAAGTGGATGACAGTATCCCCTCCGTCCAGCTCGTGACCTTGAGGCGCCACTATTTTAATCGAAGTATATATCAAATACCAACTGCAATATATTAAAGTTCATTCTCTCTTTAATAATTAAACACTATATTGGATCAGTTGCTCCTGTACATTCCGGAGGATGTTCACAGACCAATTCATTATGGATTTGAGTTCTGGTAAGAAATAAATCTCATAACCCAGTTCTTAGATTATAAATTAGAAGTATCAACAGCTCATTACAAAAAATTCACATACAATACAAGTACATTATTTTACAAATACTTTGCCAGATGACATTAAACGATTAAATTCAATAGAAAAGTTTAAATCCCAAGTGAAATCGTTTCTGCTGCATAACTGTTACAATTAGAGACAATACTGAGCATCGCAAGAAAAGTAACATTAATTTTAACAATGATACATAATGCATTAATTACCATTTGGACTGTATAAATGAGTATAAACAACCTGTAACAACTATTGTAACACAGCTTCCGGGTCAATGACCCCCATCTCGATCAGGTTTTCGTCCAGTTTCCCTGATCCATCGAGCAAATGCTGAGATGGCCCCTTGTTTTGCTTCTGGACATAAATGTAACTTCATTTTCTGTGCACGTCTTCTAGAATTCAGTGGGAAATACAATTATTCAAGTTATCGTTTCCATGTTGTCGCGGCAGGAAGTAATAAGAGCCAAAATTTATTGCTTTTTTATCCTTGAAAATTGATTTTATTACATGGGAGTGTTTTCGTTTGCTTTTTCTTCCTTTCAAAATTCAAACTTTATTGCTTATTTATCCTTGAAAATAGATTTTATTACATGGGAGTTTTTTTTCTCCCTTTCAAAAATTCAAAATTTAAGTAGTATATGACTTGGTGTAGGGATCACAGAATTTTGAAAATGTGCACACAATTCACTTTTCCCCATAGCACGTCATACGCAGTTTTTAACTGTTTTTTGACGTAAAATAAATAAAATAAATAAATAAATAAAAGAAGTTAATGAAAATATTTTTCTCAATACAGTTCATGTTGTTTTAAAAAAAATATTCGAGTTTGTCTTAACACGTCCTTGTCTTAAAATAAGTTTCAATATTAGCGTTTGTCTTAGCATTCTTTCCTTATTCTGAGAGAATAGTAAATCCTATGGCCATATTCCTTATTTCAACTTAATAATATTTTCTGGATAGTGATTGAAAAAGTAAAGAATTTTTTGAACATGTTTTTTATATACTTTTCCCCCTTGTTTTAACTTACACTTGTCTTTACAGTCTCCCTTTTTCTCTCCTCTCAAAGATGCATGATTCTTATTTCTTCCCATTTTTTATTTTAATTTTATTGCTTCAATGAATGAACAATAATGCAGTAAGTTTTGAAATTTAAATCACTCCCTCACTGATATTTTTATAGATAATTTAAAAACTGCATATACTTGATTTCCCACCAACTATGTGTACCATCTCCATACGTTCTAAAGGGTTCACGATATCGAAACAATACTAAACAACAAACTAAATCTTAGGGCAAGTAATATGACGCAAATATATTTTTCATAACGTTTTTAGTTTTATAGAAATTCAATCATCTTCGGATTTTAAAAGTAACTACATAGTTGTTTCACCTGCAATGGATAGATCATAAAAAGAGGACCGTAATGATGTATAATTTGTCAACGATTTCAAAGTATGAAGTAAAAATATATTCTGACACGTGATTCAAAAGTTTACGCCGTAGTTTGTACTAATAATATTTCCTTCCATTAGCCCTTGAGGAGATCGTCTTCACGACCCCGAGATTTTTTGAGTGAGAGAGAACTCAGTGAGGGTTGGAGGCCTAATTATGGCAATCAATGGTCCTGTCAGGAAGGTCGTGGAAGTGGAACATCAATATTGAAGATCAGAATAAGAGAAAATGTTTTTCTTCCCTTGATGCAACTGAACTAAACTTTTCTTCCATTGATTGAAATTTCAAAGTATCAACAATAACCAGTGATGCTACAGATTGGCATCGACTTTTTGTAGAAACGTTTTCTATTTTCCTTGGTGTAGACTGGCTTTACAGTGTTGCTCCATCCTCTTGCCGGCAGCCATCTATTGCCCCGAAATATTTTTTTTGAAATTTTCTCAATTTTTGCGTTTCCTAATAATAGAACCCGAAATATTACTTCAAGAATATTAAAGTAAACCTTTGCCCTAAATCGCGATTTTCATAGCAAAATTTGGACCATTAGAAAATGGCGTTTAAGTGTTACTGTAGGTGTGAAATTTAATGCTCCTTTCACAGGAATCTATTGAGTTTTCGAAAAACTTCATTTAAAACCATTTAAAGTACATCTACTCACAAATGCAATAATGTATACAAATTGATGGGAATGTGCATATTAACGGTGTGAGAGATATTAAAAATAATAAAAGGGTGTCATTTTTCAAAAACAAAAGAATAGAGGAAAATGAAATTTACGTCATTTTAAACAGTGCAATTAGCACTACCTGTTGGAAATGTTTGAAGAAAAATTTGGAGTCATTTTTGAGAAAATTGCGTTTGAGCGTTTCTGAAAATACGGAATTTTGAGTTCACAGAAAACTGTTGCGTTTTCGAGAAATTTTATATGACATTATTTAAATCACATGTACTCATGAATATAATAATGTGAACAAATTGCCGCTAATGTAAATATTAACGACGTGAGAGACAAGACAAAAAGAGTACATTGTTGTATTTTTTGAAGAAACAAAAGAATAGAGTAATGTAGCATTTGCCATCTTATATAGTGCATTTATCACTATCCCGACCAAAAAGTTTAAAGAAAAAATTTGGAGCCTGTTTTGAGAAAATCTTTTTTTTGTAATTTTTTTTAAATTGCCGATATTGCACGCAATATTGCTCAAAAACTACTAAAAGTTTTAAAAAGATATATATGACCTTAGTGAAAGAACTCATTAAGAACACAAATTTAATTTGAAGAAGAAATCTCTATCTTGAATTTTGTAGTTGTAGAAAGACGCCGGAAATAACTCAAACTTTTGAAATTTTATAAAATTCCGAGTTAACAGTGAAAATTGAACCTATACCACCTTCATAAGTGTATTTTGCTCTATTCTCACAAGAAATGTAAAGAAAAAATTGGGAGCTGTTTTCGAGAAAATTTTTAAAATGTCCTAGGGGCCTCCTGTAAAGTACCCCCAAATTGTAAAGAATGTTTTTCAAAATCTCAAAGCTTCAATTCGAGCCAGATGGATAGGGATTTCTTCAATTTGGAAAAGATTGTACGCATGGTTTAAGCGCTAGTGGTGTTAAGACAGACGGACGGCTGGACGTTTTGAAAAAACAACACTTTTTCGGTATCAGGGGATCCCAAAATATGTATTTTCGTTCAAAGCTCGAAATCTATTTTCCGCAGCATTACATAAGTTTCTCTATACTACGTGTATTACTCCGTATATACGTACGCATACGAGAAAATAAAAAAGGACGATATAAAATATGGAAGCATATAAAAGATAACAAAGTTTATTTTGAAACTTAATGATTTATCTCAATTTGTAATAGCTAACGAAATAATCCAACATTCAAAACATATCAAGTATAAACGAATTGAGAAAATGGTTGAAGATGTTTAACAACAACAATTCCAGATAAATCATTAGACTATAAATTGGTAGCAATTTTATATTATGCTTTGCTGTTAATATACTCCTTTCTACATCAATGTAAGGAAAATCTACGACAAAAAAGAATTCATGTATAACACATCATAGATTGGTAAAAATGCTCTATTATTATTTACTGTCAATCGACTCCTTTCTCATTACTTCAATATAACAAATTAATGACAATAAAGATATACAAAGTGCACTCCCCAGAGATGTATTTTCAGAACGACTGTGGCCTTGTCCCTTTTGCCATTGCGTGAATGAGTATTCTGAACAAGCATATTCAGACCGATGGAGGGCATGGTGGTGTCATAAATTGGCTAACAAATTCTCCAGATCTCTTGCCTTTAACATTTTTCTGCGGAAACATGTAAAAAACGTAGATGAGTGTGTTGCAAGTCCATAAGGCATAAAAAGGAGGATTGTAGAAACTCGCTGTGGCTCGAAGTGCAAAAGACAACAACGAGTTTGTCGCTCTTTGGCCAGCTGAGTTTAGCTCGACGAGCATTGCCGTTGTATCCGCAGTGACTCTGACCGCAAGGTTCTAGGGATCGAGTCCTGACGATGTCAGGATTTCAGACTCTAGCTAGACAGCTAGGTCGAATTTAGACGCTCTCTGGATCAAAATTCTTGCGACCGGCTGCTCTGATCGGTAGCTTCTCTTGTTTCCCCGGTCAAATACTAGGCGAATGCCGAAGCAGTACCCTAACAAACTGGCCATGGCCCGCGTACGATCTTTCTTCCTCTCGCTTTCCATATATTTACACTTACATGCACTACAATACAACAGATGTCGGGGAAACAATCGTGAGCTTATAGCTATTCAGGCTGGGTCACCAGGAGAGGTGGCTCAGTGCATCAACTGAAGTCACTGTATTTCCTCTGACTAGGTTCGAGTCTCGACAGTGGCAAGATTTTCGACACTAGTTTGTCAGCTAGGTCGAATTCAGTTGCATTAAAAAATACATGCCCTCTATGCCTGCCTCCCTCCGATCTCAAACTAAAAATCTCAGCGCGTAAAGGCCACGTGCCCTGAAATTAATCGCTGCATGGGCTTCCAAAAAGAAAATATTGTTCTACCTAATAAGGCGTAAAATTTCATATCACATTAGAGAAATATAATTTTTACTCAATATTACTTTTTAATCATTTCCAAAGTATACATTATTGTTTTCCTTCTTGTGTGATTTATCCATTGCAGATGAAAATGTATATAGTTCCATTTGGAAATTAAAGATGATTGAGTTTCCCTAAAGCTGAAAATACTGCGAACAATGTCTCCTCGGATCATTACTTGCCCTATGATTCTGTATTGTTGGTTGACAACTGCATTTTCATACCATTAACCCTTTAGAAGTTGTGTAGGTAATCCTTATTTGGTGGGACACCCGTCTCTCTCTCTCTCTCTCTCTCTATATATATATATATATATATATATATATATATAGCACTTAAGTTGACACAGCAAATATCTTCCAAAAGATATGAGCTATCAGGGTGCGGTTTGCCCCAAGCTGTTGCGGATGATGGGGAAATGACATATTTTATTTATTTTTAGTTGTGGAGATACTGATACGACTATGTTTCTTAATGAACATTTGTACTTTTTCACTGTCGTTCTAAAGGTCCTGAAGAGAGGAACACAATGGTTTATCATTTTCCACAATTGTTAATATTCGGAAAGAAACTGTAGAAAACGAGCTGTATTCCCTTAGAAGTAAGATTTTATCTGTGTGTTTGCTTTTGTCAGATTTCATCTTTGTTCCACTCCCTGTGAAATCTCGCTTTTACGATTCAACAGTCCACACGGCTGACAGGCGACAAATTCAGTGATTCCGAAGTGGAGCCTACTGACGCTATGCAAGTGACAATAACGATGAATTATTTGTTATTTATTTAAAATTAACTTAATCTAATTCACATTTGTCAAGGTAATTGTATATTTCGATATGGACAGAAAGAGTAAAATATCACCGTTTTGTAATTTTAATGGCATGCTTGAGATTCAAAGGACAGTGGGCAAGGGCAAGGGCTCTTACTACCCTTATATCTCTTTCATTATAAAATGAATTATAAATTAGCAAAGAAAAGGTAGCCTAAGAATATGACTGGGTAAAAATTTAATGAATCAAAAAGCAAATTTATTAGAATACTTGCGAGCACAAGTAAAGCGCGTTCGATTGATTCCTTATTATCTTAATTGATTTCATTGGGGAATAGGAACAGAAATTCATTCTCTTGCTATTCGAGCGAAATTATCAGGGTATCGATTTGTTTTGCTACAAAACAATAGAGAAACCGTTAGTAAGGATGTCATTGCAAAAAAGTATTACAAATAAGTATGTTTTGTAAAAAACGAAGTTTATTTCTATTTCTTCCTGATGCTTTGACGCAAAAAAAGGACATACTTTCCGCCTTCCAGACAACAGTTGTGGAAAGGAGCAGTACACGTGGTTTCTAAAAAAATATAGCACGATTACTTCCAGTTTCTTTGCGAATATTAACAATACTTATAAAGCTGCATTTCCCTCTAGGGGAACTTTAGAATACTTGTGGAAACAATACACACTTCCATTAAAAAATTAAAGTTGACAATATCTGCAAAATCGAAAATGTTGCGAAAGAGAAAATATGTTGTTCTCACAACATCTACAAAAACGTGACAGAAATCGCATTCTGATACTCAAAATTGTTTTGACGATATCTGTTCTGGCTATCTCAGGTGAATTCTGCTATACATGTATGTATATTTATAATAAGCGTGTATACCTAGGCATATACTTTATTGTATGCTCTCTAATATTAACTAACATTTATACATAAATTGGTCGGAACGTCGCAAAGATATTTTTTGCCCAAGACGTTTATTGTGATTAGATGTTAGCAGTGCCCCAGTTCCAACTTATCTGTTGCGCATCGGAGCAGCGTGTCAGCCGAAGTGGCACGTGCATATGCCGCCGTTTTGTGGCGGCGACACAGAGATCAAAAAGTCACTCGCCGCAGCTCCCCCGCCTCTTCCACTGCCGCTTCACACGAGAGGGAAAAAAATTCGCGTTCCAAGGCCGTGCGAAATAACGCAATCGGCATTAAGTCGGTTATGTTAAACGCGGTGGCTGGCAGTGTGCGGCGGAACGGGAGGGGCCGGTGCGGAAAGGGGGTGTGGCGTGGGAGGGGACGGACGCGACGAGCATAGGGGCGCAGACAGACGGGGGTGGGAGCCAGGCGGGGGCGGGGCGGGGGCCTCTACGCCAGAAGGTGCGGGCGCGCGCGGCGGCGGCAGTGGCGGCGGACCATGAAGAGGGGAGAGAGTGAGAGAGGAGCGCGCCGCGAGCGAGCGGGGAGGTAGCGGGGCGGGGTGCTTCCCCGCTCGGAAATGAACGATCTTATCGGCACAGGCTCCCGGGAAGAGGCGACGGGGCGGGGTAGGGGAGGCAGCGCGGGCGACGGCCGTGTGGAGGGGTACGTACGAGAAGGTGGCCACTCGGAGGGTGGGGCGGGGCCGTCGGGACCGGACCTCGCTGCCGCCGGCCGACAGACGTGCACTGGCGGGCGCGCGAGCGACGACGCAAGGAACGGCCGAGCGCTGGGAATGGAGATGAGTTGCGAGTGGAACGGGTGAAAGTCGACAAGGGTTCCTATAATGTTTTGCATTTTCTTCTACCAACCAAATTTAATACATTAATATATAAGGCGTTTATATTTTGTTTTTATTTTTGATTGCATTGAGGAGCTTCACAACTAAACTTTGTGATCTCTCTCCTAGCTTTGAGGCTTAACCTTATTTCTCATTTCCGTTTTTCACTTTTATCTTACTAATACTTCAGAATCTTTATATTTTTTATTCACAATTCAGTCAAATCCGAATTATGTTTCAATGAATCGTTATCAATGATATATGATGCGTTCGTGGTTCGGCGTTGAGACGATTGCGATGATGTGGAAGGTCAACATTGCGGGCGTCTCACAGTCATTGTAAATTTCCTCTTTTTACCTTGGTTATGTTGTAGAGAATTCAGTTACGTCAGATCTGCAACAAGTTTTGCAAAAGATGAGCTTTGTGACTGACTCAGTGAAGTATTACACAGCATTTTGACAAAGCTTCATTATATGGAAATGAAAATGTGTCAATATCATGTATATTTGTACCTGATAACTTTTCGCGTTTAAACGTACTCGTCAACCTAAATTTCAGTAGAGTGGATGTATTGGTTCTAGTAAACAATACAGAATTTATTGTCCCTACTGAAAGATATGTTTAGCATTTAGCATTTAATAAAATTGGCAATATTGTTCGTAAAGTAAATGCTCATCAAGAAGGCGATACATTCGCTTCTGAATAATTCATTTTTGAGAAATTCAAGACAAGATTTGAAGGTTTCATTAGTTCTTGGCAAAGTGACTAAAGTATCTTTCCGATGTTAATAAAATATTGACATTTCTAAAACGATTGAAGCTAGAAGGAAAAAGAAATGCGCCGTAGACTGGGAAACATGTTTCCGCTGACCAACATTTCTCCCGTGGACTACAATAGTGGCAAAACGCAAAAAATACGAATTTTGAGTTAATAGTCTCCAGAATTTCAGATTGGTCCTCCTTCCAGCAGCAACAGCAGTGTATATTACAGTACAGTATTCTACCAAGAAATGACAGAATTGTGAATGCAAGAAAGACCATTTCAATACAAGGTGAAAACTTCAAACTCATTTATTTAAGGTCACCTGGCTTTTTGAGTTGTTCCACTCTTGTAGCACACGAACGATTTGGTTGATCAGATCTGGTCTCTGAGAGAGAGAGGGAGAGAGAGAGGGAGAGAGATATAGTGCGATTACTACGTGTCCAAATCTATTAATAACGATTATTATTAACCAGCCGCCTTCTGTGGTTTGGTTGCCTCGTCCTTGCCGGTGTAAGTCAGTTATAACGGAACGTACTCGTCCTTTTGCCTCAGCCCGAAATGGGGGAGATAAATTGGAGGGGAAGGGGAACGTAAGATCGCGCGCGCATGGCCATTTGTGTAGGGCACAACTCCAGCGTTCTCCTGAAGTGACCAGAAGAACGGAAACCTTCAATCACAGCGGTTTCTTCGGCAGACGATGACCACCTCGCACCGATGCACACCGATGCACACCTCGAACAAGTGTCGGGCATCTCGCAGGGTCCGAACCTACCATCTCCCTCCTCCCACCTCCCTCATCAGGAGGCTCGACCTTAAGTGTTGCCTTTGCTCTCGGCGCTTCTGATGATCGTACGTCCCAATAATCAAAGTCTGTGCTATTTCATCATTGATTCCATTCAGTATCTTATTTTTAAAATTTATCCCAATACTTTTTGACTATTTTATTATGATTGATATTCCAACCTCGATAAATAAATACACATATTACCGAAGAGTAGATAATTCCTGTTGAGCTTTGTAATAATCTGAATATAAATAACTGTAGACAGAGACCTCTTATTCCATCCCATTGTTTTCAATAAAATAAATTAATTCAAATAATTAAGAAAATTCGTAAATGTTCATGTATTTTATTAATATGTATTTAAAGTTTCATGAATTTCATTCCAACTTAAAAATGTTAGATTTTTGAACCGTGTAATTGTACCGTGTAATTGTTATGTAGTACAAAAGACAAGGTCAAAACTCCGTTAATAACAACTCTATAATTTACATTAAATTCCTGTATACTTCTTGAAATTTTACAAATAAGAATTTTTAAATTTTAAATTAATTTAATGCATGTAGTAAAACATTTTTAAGTATATTTTTTACTGATGCCATGCTTTAAATAACAACGGAAGTGGATACGAAAAGAGTGATCTCTTTAAAACGAATGCGCGGGAGGATCGCGGATAATTTAGAATTCCAAGATTGAATCAATTCACGACGCGTCCATGGACATTTCGTCCATCCATTTGCTCCACTTAGTTCCGTGCCGGCGCACGCTTACCGCTGCTAACCCGCTAACAACACTATCATCCAAACCATTAGTTTTCACGCCACATTGCGGGCCGCTCCCGCCCCTGCTTCGGAGCGAGGCGCGCCCAACCCTCGCGGCGGTAGGACGTCGCGCCGGCGCCTCCTTTCTTCATTCCAACGCTGCGACGCCGCCACGCCGCACCTCCGCACCTCACTCCGCCCCGCCCCGTGCGGCTCCGCACCTCTACCCCCCGCTGCACTCCACTCCACATCTCTACGACTCGCCCCGCTTCGCCCCACCCCGCCCCACACCGCTCCACACGGCCCCATCCCGCGCCTCCCCGCCCTTCCCTATTGGGTCCCGCTACTCCCCGTTCCTCTGCGCTCCACCTCGCTCGACTCCGTCCCGCTCCAATCGGCAACGCCCCGCTCCACCGTGCTCCACCCCGCTCCCTCCCGCCCTGTGACACTGCGTACCTCGAAACACCTCTACGTTCCGCCCGGCCCACCCCACCCCATACCGCTCCGCACGGCCCCATCCCGCGCCACCTCGCCCTACCCCGCTAGGCCTTGCTCCTCCCCGGTCTGTCCAGCCCTGCACCTCCCCCACTCGCATCGCATTCTTCACACTCGCTTCCCCTCACGTTCCGCGCCCATCCTCTCCTATCCGCCCCGTTGTTCTCCATACCACACTACATCACTCCCCTCCTCTTCATACACCTCCCATTCACGCTCCTCCTCTCCACACACCCGACGCCCGTCCACGCCTCCGCCGCCCTGCAAAACCCCTCCATACTCTTCCAACCCCTCCACGGCACTCCACTTCACGCCACTCCACGCTATTCCACCGTACTCTACGCCATGCCACGCGACGCCACCTCCTGCTACTCCACGACTCTCCATCTCCGCCAAGATTTTTCGCGACCAATTCCCTGGCTCGGAATGAGAAATTGAATGAGACTGTTTCGCAAGTTGTCTTCGGTATCTGCTATTAATACAGCTCGCGCCCGTGCCCGCGCCGGCCCCCGCGCGAAACAAGTTCCATTAAGCTGAGCGGGCACCGCCGCGCAAATAAGGGAGAGAGCAGCCGAGGCCCCGGCCCTCACCACCGTGTGCGTTTACTTCTCCCGGCCCGTGTCCTTATCGACTTCGGTTTACGTCCGCTATGCCTTCGCCTGCACCGCCGCCGCCACCGTCGCCAACGCCCGTCCCCTCCGCAAAGGGGCTTTCGCAGCTTCTGTCGACATTTCATAGTCCATTTCCCCGTTTGGGCCTCACAATGCCCCTCCCCGTTCGCCCCGCCGCCCCCTCGCCGCCCCCGCGCCGCCCCGCTGCCGGGCTCCATTTCAAGACCCACTGGCTGCTGCCGCGCCCTTCTCTCTGAGGCAGCGAAGGTGGCGGCGGCGGCGGCGGCGGCGGTGCGGAGCGACAGCTGCGCTGGGAGAACAGCGCGGCCAAACGGTCGAGCTGTGGCGGGGACGGTGATGAAAGCGGGGCTTGGGGCGGGAGCGGGGTGGCTGCGGATTGTGACAGCCGCGGCGGAGGTGCCGGCGGTGGAGACGGTGTGTCTGGGACTGCGGCGGGAGAGGACGGCGCGCCGCCTGCAGGCGCAGAGCCTTTGGCGCCCAAGACCCCTCCCCTTTCTCTCTCTCGTTCTCTGAGCGTGGATGGGGGCGGGGGGAGTTGGAGTGATTTCTTTTTTTCTGAGGTGCTGCTCGACCGCTCTGATCGTGTCGAAGTTGCGGTGCAGACGAATAGCAGTAACGCGACGACTAACCCTACTTGATGTTTTGTAATTATATATGATGAGATGTGACTCTTACGACAGGGAATATTATTACTTTTTAAATTTGTCCGTTGTTCTCAAAACTGAAGCCGCTAGGGACACAAGGTATGATGAACTTATGTATAAATACCAGGTCACTGAATGCTCTTTATTAAATCCAATAAACAAATGGTTCTAAGAACACATCCTTCATGGTTTACTCTATACTCTCTAAATGTGTTATTCGTCCCAAATGATTTGTTTTCGAAATCTCTCCAGAGCTGACGTCCTTCTTTTCTATTCAAATAATTGCTCACACCTATCTTGAATTACGATTTTGTTAGTATTTGATGTAGTTTCAAACGCATTTCCGCTATCCTCAAACGCTGTCTCATAGAATCAAAGAATGGTGTTCTCAGAAATCTATAATTGCTAGAATAAAAAAGGGTAAGATTATAAAGCTTAAGCTCCATGTTGTTGCAAGTTTTGTACTTTGTCATATTGTGTAAAAGTAATGTTAATAAATAAGAACGAAATAAATTTCTAAACAGCGAGGCAATCGCGGAAAACCACACACATTGGTAACTACTCCTCCGTTTTCTCCTGGAGAAAAATCAAACTTTACAAGGAAAAAAATAGTTGTACGTTATTACAGTTATTTACAGTTGAGTGGATAACTAAACCATGTGTACCACAAAGTAGGGCAAGCTTTTCTACAACGAAAACTGAATAAAAATTCGATAGCACAAAGCACTTTGTCATCATATTTTATAAGATGTACAATAGTTATTACAAATATAAAATATGACAACTTTCCGTAACGCCTATTCTTAAGCCATAAATTATGAAGCATGTGATTCCTCCATTTCCATAGTCTACAAAAAAATTAAACATTTATCCCCTAACTTCATTTTTACTTTCTCGCCTACTACAGACGTACTTAAGAGAAGGACTTTTAAAGGTGTGGCGAAGGGTCCATTTTTCGAAAGAAAACTCCTTGTATGGATCCCTGATATCGAAAAAGGGATTTTTTGTTGCTGTATGTAGTAATACTTTGTGCAGTCAGATTCCAAGTTTTGTGGGCCCTTGATACCGATCGACAAGATTGTAATTCCCCGATCTGGGCTAACACGAGGTCCTGCGAAAGTGAAACGAATAGTTTTGGCGTTACTTTACATAAAGCCCATACACTTTCAAAATCTTCTCAAAAATTTCTCCAAATGGTGTCTTTACATTTTTCCTCGAATAGAGCAAAGCACATATATTGTACTACGTACATTTCTTTACAACACACTACCAGATTACATTAAACAATTAAAATCGATGCACAAGCTTACTGTACAAGTAAAATCGCTTTGTTGCAAAACTGTTTCTAGAGTTAGAGTCTTTACTAAGAGGAGTTGTAAGAGGAATTAATATTTATTTTAACAATGTTCCTTAATGAATGGCTAATATGTGTAGTGTACAATAAAAAAATATACGTATCTAAAACGATTAATGTAGATACTCCACCTTCTGGGCCATTGACCTCCATCTCGATCAGACTTTTCGTCCAATTTCCCTCATTCATTGAGCAAATGCCGACATAGCCCCTTCGTTTGCTTCTGAATTTAAATGTCTTATAATAATGCGCATGTTCTGTTGACGTCTTCTTTTGCAAGTTGTAGTAGTAGTAGTAGAAGAGCCGGGAGTGTGTGTTCCTATTTTGTTAGCAGTATTATAAAATCAAATTTGTAATTCGTTTACCGAAGCAAATACGTTTTCTATAACACGTGAGATTTTTTCGTCTTCAAATGTTGCTATCCTCGGTTTGTAGGTACTTTTGTTAATCATTCATCTGTTTATAGAAAAAAGGGGGAAAGGGTTTCTGGGATCAAGAAAACGTCTATAGATTTGCACTATCTCCATAGGTCATATACAGCTTTTTATTTTTTTTCAAGGAAATAAATCAAATAAAGTGAGTCGAATCAGCTGGTAAAAACGCATGGGTTTCATATTCATTGAACTCAATTTTTGATAACAAAATTTTAATATGTGAACCATGTCTTTAACTCCAACATTTATGAGAAGAAATAAGAGGTCAACTTTGTCAACATATTATATATAACTAATATATTGACGAAGATGACCTCTTTTATTTCTTCTCATAAGAACATCGACAACACCACATCAGAAATTCCACAATACATTTATGACAAATTTTTCCTCGATGAAATTTGTTCTTCAAAATTGGATCTAAAGGTAAGGTCATGTAATATTTTTTGAAAAGATGGGCAGTTTTCACATAATTTTGACTGATAAAAGGCATTTTAAAGTAATACGTAAACAAAATTTTTGAAAGGCAGCTTTAATTTTTTCTTTAATTTTTTCTTGAGTAGATCAAAGTAGGTTTATAAAAGGCTTTTTAAAGATATATCTGTGTTTTCTTCAATTTCAAAAGTTTAAATTTTTATCAGCGGGTCCATAGTAATAATATTGATGAAAGATTTGTCTGAATGAAATATGTTCTTCAAAATTAAAACTTTAAAAATGTATTTTAAACTTTTTAAAATGTGAAGATTTTTCGCGTAATTTTGAGTGATAGTTACAATTGATGTGAGAAAGTATGTGATGTGCTTCTATGTTTTTACTAAAATTAGTTCAAATTCTGTATTACGTTATATTCTCCTTTGTAAGAGGTGGTGCTTATCGAAACTATCAACAAACGCGCACCCAGCACGTTACGCCGATAGAGCCTATACTGCCGAGAACGGTCGAGGAGCAGCAGTTTTAGACAGCTTCGAGCCTTGACAGAGACCTACGTTACGATTTCACTGCAGATAAGAGCACGCACGCCCTCCGAGGCTGCGAAAGCAACTTCGCCAGAACGATCGATAATAGAATGCGCTTTGTCCGGCTCTAAACTATACGGTTATTGTAACTCAACAAAATAAAAGATGTACTAGTTTTCAAAACCATTGCTCGCTAAATATTGAGCAAATCGTGATCGATAATATTTTTATATGATCGTACGTAGGTTAAATCAATTAGGACAATTCTTGAATTTTTTATGTCATTAACATTAATATTTTAAATACGATTGTTATTATTATTGTTAACGTTACTGATTGATATATTAAAGAAATAGATTTGAGGCGTTCTTTTATTGTAGTTGTTTATTTTGGCAGAAAGCTTCTTCGGTTGCATTGCGGCCATCTTCAGTGCTACAAATAATAATAATAATAATAATAATAATAATAATAATAATAATAATAATAATAATAATAAAAATATTAACAAATAAAATTTTTCATTTATTACAAAATATTATTATGAATTTAATTAAAATATAATTTAAGCAAGACAGAAAAAAATCTTACCACTACCATGATTGATATATCAACAATTATTGATTGTGAAACTAGAAGGCGCACCTTTCGAAGGCGGTCAAAGATCCTCTGGGCCATGCTTCAGCTGCAGCGGCTGCGGGGCGCCAGGATGCTGCCAGGCGCCGTGTGACGACGGCGGCCGCGCGCGGGACAGGGGGCGCGTAATCCTTCTTCGCGGCCCCTGCATTAACCGCGCGCACGGGGACAACGAGGAGCCGGCAGGCTGGCTGGCGCAAACGCCATTTCCTGCCCGTCCCCCCCCACCCGCGCACACCGCCGTCACTGCCACAATGTCACCCGACCTGCCCCGTCATGGTCCTCCCCGTCACGGCCCTACCTGTCACGGCCCTCCCCGTCTCGGCCCTCCGCATCACGGCCCTCCCCGTCACGGCCCTCCCCGTCACGGCCCTCCCCGTCACGGCCCTCCCCGTCACGGCCCTCCCCGTCACGGCCCTCCCCGTCACGGCTCCCTCCCTGTCACGGCCCTCCTCTGTCACGGCCCTCCCTGTCACGGCCTCTCCCCCGCTCACGGCCCTCCCCGTCACGGCCCTTCCCGTCACGGCCCTCCTCAACATGGGTTCTCCCCGGCACGGCCCCGTCACTGGCTCCTTCTCCTGGGTCGGCCCTCCCGTCACGGCCCTCTCCGTCACGGCCCTCCCCGTCACGGCTCCTCCCTGTCACGGCCCTCCTGTCACGGCGCCCTCCCGTCACGGCCTCCCTGTCACGGCTCCCTCCCTGTCACGGCCTCCCTGTCACGGCTACTCTCTCCCTGTCACGGCCCTCCCTGTCACGGCCCTCCCTGTCACGGCCCTCCCCCTGTCACGGCCCCTCCCTGTCACGGCCCTCCTGTCACGGCCTCCTGTCACGGCTCCTTCTGTCACGGCTCCCTCTCTGTCACGGGTTCTCCCCTGTCACGGCCTCCCTGTCACGGCCCCCTCCCTGTCACGGCCCTCCCTGCCGCATGGCTCCTCCCTGTCACGGCTCCTCCCTGTCACAGGTTCCTTTCCTGTCACGGGCTCCTCTCTGTCACGGTGTTCCTCGTCACGGCCCTCCCCGTCAAGGCCCTCCCTGTCACGGCCCCCTCCCCTGTCACGGTCTGGGCCCTCCCCGTCACGGCCCTCTCGTCACGGCCCCCTGTCACGGCCCTCCCCGTCACGGCCCTCCCCGTCACGGCCCTCCCCGTCACGGCCCTCCCCGTCACGGCCCTCTCCGTCACGGCCCTCCCCGTCACCACCTTCCCCTTCAACGCGAATCACGCAACCGCAACTCGCGACCGTTCCCACCACCGCCTCCCACACAGCTTCATAGCACCGCCAAACGCTCCCTCAACTGCTCCCAAGACCACTCTTATCACCACAGCAACACGCTGTCCCTGCGTTACACCCGCAACTCCACTGCTGCCTCCACCGATAGGACCTTTGCTCCCATCACCGTACTACTTACAGTTCTCCAACGTCACACTACCGCCCCCGCCGCTCATTCCCACAGCTCCCACCACGGCTACCCCAAATCTCCCACCAACGCTACCTCATCGCCCGCATTTCCGTTTCCCCATCCGCTGCCCCAGCCGTAGCCGTACCCACTGCGACTCCCCCTCCCGCAAATGCTCTTCCAATGTGGCCACACCCGCTCCCACCACCGCTCATTCTATCGCTCGCACCATCGGTTCAGTCACCGCCACTCCCACCACCGCACGCCAAACAACTGTCCCCACCTTGCCACCGTTTCCATCCCCGACTTCGCTCACTGCACCGATGAGTCCTCCGCTACCTCACCACTCTCACCATCGCTCCCACCGCCACTCCCGCCAGTCCGTCCATTGCTCCCCATAGTCCCTCTACCACACCAAACACCACTACCCCACCGCTCCGCAACTCGCACACCATTTCTCCCGACGCCCCCCCCCCTCCCCATTGCACCGCATCCACCATCGCTTCAGCCACCGCTTCTCCACCCCGCTCCCCCCCGTCACCACACTTCACTCACGTACGTTTCCAGGCGCTTCCTCCACCTGCGCTCTCTCATCGCACACCGCTCCTCCTCGCTTCTTCCTCCCGCTTTCACACTCGCTTTCGCCACCGCTCCCACCATATCTCCTCCCAACGCTCGCGCCACCGCACCGGACACCGCTCCCACCAGCACTACTCTTGTTACTCTTCCCTCCTCTACTCCCCCACCATCACCACCACCACCACCGCCACCTCTCATCCCCCGCCCCGCTCTTACTCTGCTTTCACCCCGCCGCCGCTTCCGCAGCCCCTCACTCCATCGCAACCAGTTCCATCCCCGCCACCATCTTCGCAACTGCTTCCGCCATTGTCCTGTACCGGCGCCCTTTCGATCCCACCCCTTTTCTCTCTTTCTTGTTTCGCCCAACACCGCCTCGCACCACGCCCACCCATCCCTGTCCTCCCCCGGCCAGCTCCAACAACGCCCCGCTTCGCCCAGCCGCTCTCCAACCCGTCCCCTTGCTCTTCCGCCCCCGCCCCCCGGCCCGTCCCGTCCGCGGCTCTTCGCCGCCCGGCCTGTTAGTTCCGCGCGCGAACACAGCGGCGTCTTACGCCTGTTAGTCACCGAAGCGACGCCGCCTCCGCCAAGGGGCTGAGGACCACGCCCCCTCCCGCGCGCCCCGCCGTCGGCCAAGGGGCTCAGGGAGGCCCCTGGAGGCGCCGGGATGCAGACACTCCCTCGGAAGACGCTCGGGCGCCTGTGCGCGGGGCCAGACGCGGCGTGGGGCAGCACGCGCTCACAAGGAGCTTGTATGCAGGGGATCAAATCACACACCTGTAGCATTGAAAAGGACAGCCTCGTAAGCTTCTTTCTTCGGTTATTTTAAAGGCTCTATAATCACATATTCGGTTTAAGTGCATCGCTTATTCTTATGTAGATATTTTTTCAGATGTTTTTCTCATTGAATAGTCTTTTTATTTTTCCCTTTGTTCAATATCTAAGCTTAAGAGTGTTACTAAAGAGAGTTCCTCTCTTCGAGCCGTTCAGAGGTTCACATATTCCTATTATTGACGTTGATATGACGTAGTAGTTTGAAATAAATCGCTCAAATGTTTTCATCGTCAGCAAAATGTTTAAGAATGAAACCTCCCACATACAGGGCACAAATTTATTTATAATTGAAAGCAGTAATGTTTCAACGAAACAAACTGAAACTAACGGTATTTCTAAATTTCTTAATAACTAATTTAGTTTGCGAATCTTCTGAAAGTTCAACGAAAGTTAGACCTGTGTCATTTTTTAACCATCCTTTACTGTCTTCGTAGCAAGATTTGAAGAAGAATGTTTGAGTCATTATTCAGAAAAGATATTATAAATTGCATAACCTCAAGCTGAAAATACCCGAAAACTAATATTTTTATTGTTCTACATGGCCTCATTTAAAGATACATTTTGAGAAATAATTTTTGTTTAAGAAAACAATTTCAATCACTAGTATTGTACTTTTGCAAAGTGAATTTTTGCCATTTTGGACAATACAGTGCGTTCGCCGAAAATGGAGCCAACACCAATTTTACTGTCCTTTGCTACTTAAAAGGAAATGATTTATATAAATAATTTGGAGCGGTTTTTGTAAAAATAATTGTTCAAAAGTTGCCAACATTTCATGAAAATTATACAAAAGCTACTCATAATTTCGAAAAATTGGGCATAGCATTATTTCATAATCTATCTTTGAACAACAAAGTTCATTGACGGAAAAATCTTTCTTGAAACTTGTAGTTGAAGGAAGACTCCGGAAAAATGATTTTTACAGGTTTCGAAATTCAGAGGTTTCTGCGAAAATGGGATCTGGGTCTTGTTTAAGAGTTTATTACGGTAACGGGCGACAAAGTTAAATAAACGAAATTGGAGCCATTTTTGAGAAAAAAAATTGAGGCTTGATGTGAAGTTTCTCGAAAAATCAGAATATCCGTTTTTAAGTCTCAGGGTCTCGGGTTTGCTCAGAACGATTGGGGAATATAAATTTCGGAGAAAAATGGTTTAGGCGCTAGCGTTGACCACCCAAGAACGGACGTTTTGCCGTCAATCAATTTTTCGGCATCAAGCATTCATAAAATGTGAATTCTGAGCACGCAACGCGTTTGAGGAAGTACGATTTTCTATCGATAAATCTCTGATTTCTGTCATATTTTTTCAGTATTACAATATTTTCTCGTTACTACGTACTTTGTCTTCATCTACTTCTTAGTAGGCCATAGGCCTGTTCCATTCCTTGGATTTAAAAACTTTCGTGCCATCGTCGCCTTCCGGAATATCTTCTTTTCTAAGGTCTTGTGTCTCTTGAAACCCTTATCTATCTTCATTCATTCTATCAATGTGTTGATTCCAATCTCTCCAAAGTGGTATTATCCATTCGGAAATGGGACTAATTCCACATGTTGTTCTAATGTTATCTTTTCTTCCTCTATTCAAGTAAGTTTTGTTTAAAATTAATAAAGCGAGAAAATAAAATATTTGGAGTCAGTAGAAATAAAAAATTATAATTTTTAGTATGTTCATTTAATTTTATTTTTAATAATCTCCCACAATTTTGGCAAATCCGTTCTTATTCTAAATCTTCCGTTTTATGAAAAATCGGAATGTGAATAAATTCCTTTTAAAAATATTCCATCTTCTTTCAAAACGACAGTTTCAACAACAAAACATTCTGTGTGTTTAGAAATTCCGATTTGCTTTTATGCATTACCAGGTAAAATCATTTAAGTTTGCTGGATGAGTCGCTTCCGATCTGCAATGCAGCGCGAGCTCTGCCAACATTTTTTTAGTTGTAGTGTTAATCTACTTGAGGTCCTCTGAATATCACAGAGCCTTAGTTTATTGGAGATAAAGAAAAAAATTGTCACTGCAAAATTGAAAGGGACAAATTCTTGTGAATGGCAATAGCCTACGTTGTGAATACTAAATGAAACACTGACACTAAAAGCGCTATACAGTGCATAGTAAAAGACACGGGTAGTTCGAATGTGCCGACCTGGATGGCCGAGGTGGCTAAGAGCGAGTACCGACTCAGCGCTTCGGTCCCAAGGGTCGCGGGTTCGAGTCCCGCCTTGGGCGTGACTGTTTGTCCCTTGACTTTGTGTGTGTTGTCGCGGAGGGCGTCGCGTTCTGCTGACCCCAGATCAGAGGAGCCCGCAAGGGTTTGTCTAGTGTATGGTCGAATATGTGTCCCTTCGGGACGTAAAGGGCAACCGGCTGTCGGCTGGATAAAAGCCATAGGAAAAAAATACGAGTGTTAATATACGTTGACATTGAAAATAATAAATATAATTGCAATATGTATAAATAAAAAAAATTGGAGTGTCATAGTGACCTGATCGTTCTCTGTAGTTAGTGCCAAGACAGAAACATAGTACATAATATTGGGTAAACATTCAGTCATATGTGGATTCAAATTTTGAAAGTGCCTCGGGGTCCTACGGTGCTTCCAAACTTTCCACCTCTTGGGACACGCTCCCAAAGAAAATCAGTGGCGCCGCTGGCTCGTCACCGGCGCCGCCCTTAAACGGGCACGCCGATCAGGTCCGTCTCCGCGGCGCGAGCTGGGTGAGACGCGCGGGCGGCAAAGGGATGGGGGCGGAGAGGGGGCCGGGAGGCTCGGTATTGGGCTGGGGTGACGGTGGCGACAACGAAGGCAAAAGTTTCAAACCCTCCGCCACTCCGGTCCCGCCCAGCCTGCGTCTCCGCCGGCCCCGGGCGGCGCGTGAGACTCTGCTATTGGGCCTATTCCAGGACGGACGAGCAGGCTCGCCAACTTCTGGGAGAATGTCCTTGCGCATCCCCTCGCGAGCGCCGGCCCAGGCGCGGCGCGGCGCCTCGCCCTTGCGAGTCAGCGCTGGCACGGGGCACTGCCGCGCGGGGGCGGGCGGGGGGCGTTTTCGCCAAGCCCGTGGTTTTTGAAATAAAAGTCTCTTCGAGCTGACGGCCACCACGAAGAGCGCCGTGAATTTTCCTGTGGATGAATTTAGAGTCCAACTTTGTCATCATCACTGTTGTTTTTTATTATTATTAATATCATTATTATCAGTATTATTGTCATTATGTTTTTGATTTTGTTTGGTCATATCACTGCTCCTCAGGAAGATCTGGTATTTAAATAACATTCGGCTACTGATATGAGTTATCTGATTGCAGGAAGTTTCGGACAATACATGTACTTCGAATAATACACTTCTGTATCAATTTCAAGTGATTTGCAGGTCTGTCAATTTGCTCGCGATTTTCTTTATTTTAATTTTCAGCAATAGCGGTGATTGCTGAGATCACTTTTGGTCAGAGGCGTTTCACTCCATGTCATGTCTAGCGCCAACACCCCGAAGCTGACTAGCGTAGGGGACTGTTTTATACGCCTCGTCGCAACTGTTTTTTTCATTGTTAAGTAATTTTACAAAGTCCGTCTTTTTTCGTCTTTTGGTGATAATTGGCCACTTTCCACGTAATTTATTTGTATCTTGCTGTCATAAAAGGCTTCGTGTAGAGGTATGGCATAAAAGGAAATGGGAATCAATTCTTTTGGAAATGAAGTCAAGGGAATAACCAATGACACTAAATTAAAATTTTTGAAGAAATATTAGAAAACGGGTAAACTTGTAAAGTTAATGACACAGGACATATACTCTAGATTGTCGCTGCGTTCGGTGCAGAGCTACACTACCCAAACGCTGTTGCATACCCGATATTTCCTCTCCCGCCTTCCGTAAGTGAGTGAATAAGTATTTATTTTTTTCTGGGAGTCCACGTATCTCTCTCAGCGGAACACTGCCTCAGGTGGGATATGCTCCAATTTCCCACTGGTCTTCTGTTAAGTGTAGTTGTGTAGTACACGTAAGTGTAAGTGTGTGTGTGTGTAAGTGAAAAATATGTGATAAGGATGAGAAAGGGAAGATCGCGCGCGGTTCGTTATCCATTTTTAGGGTACTGCTCCGGGATTCGCTTGGCATTGGAGAAACCACAGAAAACTACCAATCAAAGCAGTGGACCGCAAGAACCAGATCTAGATAGTGTCAGGATTCGAACCCTAGAACTCCCAGTCAGAGATACGGTAACAACAGTTGTCACTGAGCCATATCAACCGGTTCCACTTTCCGTCTCTTCATATGAATTGTCATCACCACCACCATCATCGTTAATGTGATCATCATCAACGTTGTTTTGTCATTGTTATGTTCCTTTACGTTCAAAATATTTCTACAATTCGCAGTCTAACACATCAGAAAGTATTTGTAAAACTAGTGTCTTTACTGCAAAACGTTCTTGCAGAACAGAAGAGTATGATCCAATCTCTGTCATTTCTCTTCTTAATATTGTCAGGTCGGTCTTCGACTTTTGATCCTGTTCTTGCCATTTGCGGTGACTTTTTAATAGAAACTGTGGATACGAACGGATATCACAAGAATGTAGGTTTTATTATAACTACAGCCTCACTGCACAACCATGAAAATATTTGCGTTCAGAACGGTGTATTGGTTTCGAACACCGAACGTCATTTCACTTGTGCATCTCACTAAGAGGCAGTTAGTTAATCATGGTGTGATTACATGTTGAAATCTCTCAATTCCTGAGGATGGTTCCAAATCCCATCTGAAACCGACAATTTCAGTTTAACATGTTTTGCAATCCAGTATATCTTTGTATAATGTAAATAATTATTTTTATTTTTTCGGGAGTCATGTTAATTTTCATCATTTAAAGGTCGTAAATCTGTATTATTATTATTATTATTATTATTATTATTATTATTATTATTATTATTATTATTATTATTATTATTATTATTATTATTATTATTATTATTATTATTGTTGTTGTTGTTGTTATTGTTATTATTATATAAATTGTTCAACATTCCAACAACTACCAATTAACTATCAGGATCAATTTGCTTTGTTATTTTATTTTGATGGTTCAAACATGTAATTATTGTTTTATTAAAACTCATAAGAAGTTTAGTTTATTAATCTGTGATTGTGAATGTTTTAAAAATTGCTTTATTTTTCTATTTCACGGCCTCACTGTATGGGTTTTAAATGTGAGTAGGAATTTTCAATGTTTGCATTATATACAGAATTAAAAGTTAACCGGTGAATATAGGTATTATAATATTATTGTAATATTCACTGTTTACTGACAATTCTTCAGCGCTATGCAAAATAGTTTTCGCGCTGCATAAATGCTAGCCCTATCATTGCTGTATCATTTGCGCCGCATCAGAGTCTATTCCGATTATAATGGAACTGGCAACAAGGGTTACATTAATTATGCATTAATACACGTGGTTGTGGCAATTGATTAACAATGCATCAAGTCATACGCAGTTCATATCGTTATTGAAAGTCCGTGCTACGTATGCAAAAGCACGTGAACGTGTGAAAGACCGGTAAACGACGTCCGGACCCGTGTGATTTGTTGATTGAACGAATAGTTTGCATCACAGGCGCTGCTTAACTGAAAACAGCCCCGTAAATAGAGTGCAAACGGCATTCTCTTCGCTCGATGTAAAACGTGACAACGCAGCGTCATGACATTGAGGTCTCATTTATATCGTGGATAACAGGCTATCCCTGGCTTCTGATGTTCAATGTGTTTTCCCATAACTAACACATCTATGGATTTCCTTAATTAAGACAAATAGAAATCTCAACATATCCATCAGATGACTGAAATAAAGTTTTTAAATAATTTTTTCCCGTATCATCCTATAGTTACGACAATTGCATACTTAAAAAAATATTTTGTGATATTAATAGGTCGAAATTTCCCTTTCGCACGATGGGTAATGATAACCAACAGACAGAAAGGGCGAATATTCATGTTTCCATAATTTTGAATATAATACTTAATGGATATATTAGTTAAAATGTAAGTAAATAAATAAAAGTATCTTGATCTCTCCGATATTTACGAATGAATGTATTTGAACAGTAAAATATTTTCTGAGAAAAATATAAAAAAATGGAAGTTGAAATTCTGGAAGGGTAAAGCTTGGTGTCCATTAAATTGTGATCTTTCAATTGGCATTTGCCCAGAAAGAGTTTCTAAATAAATAGTTATTTTACATATAAGTAACCCATCTCTGTTTCCCGCAATGACATTTGTCCAAGTTACATTTAAGCGAAAAAAGAGCCAAGGAGAAATAGAAAAGTAGCAACAGTTGGAAACGAAAGGTTCTGTTTCATTTTTGACATTTTCACCTTTTCCAAATTTTATCCGTTGTTTTTTCGGAGTTATTAATTTTTTAAAAAAAAACTACATTTGTCTGATACTCCTTTATAATTTTAATACCTACGAATGATAGGAAGAAGTGTTTAAACCTTCGGAAATATATGATCAATTTCCAACAATTTAGTATATACTCTGAAGTTGAAAATAATGTGGAGCTCTGTGTATTCAAATGAATTTAGATAAAATGATCGTCTAAAAAATATGACTATGTAAGCTCCTTTGTTTTTGTAGTCAAAGACTAAAAAATTGTTACAAAACAATTAGTTAATATTCCCCTTTATTATCGTGTTAAACATTTTTTCTTAGTCCTAGAATTAATTTAATTAATTCTATTAATGCTATGAATCCACATTAAAAGCTTTTTACATTTTGTTTCATCACCGAAACATACAATGTTCCAGTGTGAAAATAAAGTAGATATTTACAGGTATTTTTCATCCATAAAGACATATACTTGAATAAGAACCATTTTCCATTGGTAGAAATATTGATACTGTATAAATACTTTCAAAAAATATTACGTTTTCATTTTATTTGACCCTTATTTATAATTAATATTACTCAAGACAGTAAAGAACATTTTTTTTTCTCAATCTCTATTATTTATTACTGTATAATTCATTCTACATTAATTTTGTTTCAGTGAAATCAAGAAACAAGACGCAAGTACACCGACCCATCTAATTTTAAATTCTCTTGAGGAACAAGAAGCAGATTTTCCGGACAGTACTTTTCCACAGACTACAACCTATTAACGGCACATGGTATGTACTCTTGAATATATAATATTTATTATACAGGGTGAGTCATGTAACTTTAGCACCTTCTGCAGTTTTGTTGCAGTTATTGCAATGAAATTTTACGGACGTGTATGAGGGAATGAAGCTAATTGATACATGTATTCATTTCCATTCTATCACTTGTATTTAACGAGATATTGAGGTAACTTTAATTTTAGTTTTTTCAAATGAAACTATACTTACTTTTTTAGTCTGTCATGACGAGCGTAAAAAGGAGAATCTAATGATAAACATGTTGATATGTTAGATAAGCATTTTCTTAGTAATTTTGATTCTTTTTGTGCTCAGCTTTCCTTTCCCGGGCGTGCGTTATCAAGGGGGGCGCTACGTGGCCTTGTGTGGTGGACTGTTAAACAGTAGTAAAATATCCGTTAAACAGTAGTGGCAAAAAGAAATCAAAATGACCCAAAAAATGTTGATAACAATATGTACTACATCACTGGATTCGTCTTTTTACGCTCGCCATGATAGATAAAAAATATGTGGAGTTCCATTTGAAAAAAAAACAAGTTACCTCAATATCTCCTAAAATACAAGTGTTCAAATAGAAATAAATACATGTATCATTTAGTCCCTTCCCCTCATGCAATTCCGCGAAAACTGCATTGCAATGACTTCAACCGTTCAAAACTGTAGGAGGTGCTACAGTTACGTGGCTCATTCTGTATAATCAAACATGTCAATAATAAAATACTTGTAATAAGTAGTTAGTAAACTCACAATCCAGACGTGTGACATGGTCACTGGTGACGATATGAAACTGGCAACTTGATGTTTTTAGCTTAGGTTACTATCATGACTAACTTACAATTGAAGGAAATAAGTATCTACAATACGTAAAACATGTATTCACGAGGTGAACACGGAGTTGTAGTTTGTAATAAATGACTCCACAATCTGTATGGATTAATTAATGAATCTGAACAGGACTCTGCATGGACTTCAACGAATCTGATCAGATATATTTTATGTATCTGAAGATATCTGGTATATACATCTCTCTCATTTTTCCATTGTGAAATGAGTGGAAAATTAATAGTAATAATAATAATAATAATAATAATGCAATTTGACATTCGTTTTATTATAAACATGCACGAATGTCATTTACTTAAATTTACTTAAAAATAATTATTGAACCAAATTCAAATAATATAAATTAATGTTAATGAGATGTATCCTTCGTTTCAATTGAAAAGTAGAAGGTAAATCGAACATAAGAGAAAACTGCGAAGCGAGATAATAATCTGAAAGAGACAAAAGACAAAATTACTTGAAGATATTTTATTCATAACCATTTTACATTAAAAACGTAAAGCAACAGTAGTTAGAATTTTCATTTTTATTCACTTCTTTGGCCATTCTTTTATGGATATATTTGCTGTAACGCACGTTATAGTTTACAAAAAAAGATGTGGAATGATTTCTAATAAAATCTTGTAAATATGAATACTTCACACAATTTAAAAAATGTTCGTTTTAAATCAAGGAATATTATGGTTGTTTTAATGTTGCTTCTAAAACAAAATTTTAACCATTACTGGGCCGAACGCAAACTGAAGCGGATATATTTTCTAATCATCCCTTCCGGTGACACATCGCACGTCGGCTGGACGCAGTGGTGTACTTTACATACCTCTTCATACATTAAGCGTCGCGCTGATGTAGACGTAATGCATCCGAAGTAGTCGGAGCAGCTTTTCATCAGCGATCAGCTAAACCGATGACTGCGGGATCCCGGAAAACTATCGGCCGATAGATAGGGCGAGCAGGGGCACTATGGGTAATGACGTCACAAATCACGTGTGTGGGGGGACAGTCATTCTCGCGGGCAGCCAATGACTTTTAATGACCGCTGTTGCGTTAATGAGGCTGCAGACTGGCGGCGGGCACGGGCGACGGGCGTGCTGGCTGTTGGGGCGGCAACGGAAATGTAAAAGCGAACTGTGCTCGCGGCCGAAGGGCGGGGGCGGGGAGGAGGCTCGGCGACACGGCGTGGAGGCGTGGTGGTTGAGCGGCGTGGAGTTTAGTAGATTCGCTCTGCGTCCCTCCCGAAGGACGTCAAATACGGA
This sequence comes from Teleogryllus occipitalis, assembly GCA_011170035.1. Classification (NCBI taxonomy): domain Eukaryota; kingdom Metazoa; phylum Arthropoda; class Insecta; order Orthoptera; family Gryllidae; genus Teleogryllus; species Teleogryllus occipitalis. The sequence continues at coordinate 403,401 of BLKR01000292.1, forward strand.
GAACGGAGGACAGGAGGGAGTTACATGGAAGGAATTGTTATTAATTTGTTAAAGGGGTATATTTCTAGAAAGAGCTTACTTGAAGACGGATGGAAATTTAAAAAGAGACAGTGGTTTTATGTTTTTTTATCTACTAGTACGGTCAACGCAATATACCTGCTGGGGCCGAGTAGGACCCCTAGGGCTATGTGTTAATGACAAGTACGTTTTACCAAAGTCAGTATTTCCTACGAATTAAATACAAATTTTAGTCCAAAAATGTTACTTTTTATAAATCATTGAGCAATAGCATTCTCGTAGAGATGGAAAGAAATCTGTTGGATGGAAATGATTCCCTTAAATGTCGTAGCTCAACTTCGAACATTCCTGTTCCGAAAGAATTCCTTCCTCCAACCTATTTCTATGGAACTTCCCTCATCCGAATATTAAAATCTGTAGTGTTTATGAAAACTTTTCATACTGCGTGTAATGCTTTTGATGTATAAATTCTGGATATTATATATATATATATATATATATATATATATATATATATATATATATATATAATTATTTTTCTCCATTTTGCAGACATTTTATTTTTTGTTTTCTAAATTAAAATGATTTTTATTACAATATTATACTAGATCCATGTATAAAATGAAATACATCAATCCTCAATAGAACTTCTAAGTCAAGAATGAAACAAAGAAATAAATCACTTTGTTTCATTCCTGGAGGGAAACACAACGGCATATCACTTGTAAAATACAGATATTTGAATCTTAGATAAAAACGACTATTGTTAATTACTACAATATTTTCACGTTTCGATGTGTCATATTAGTATTTTCCTTAGCCTTCGTGCTTTATCTCAGTTGAAGAAGCAAATTAGATTTCGGTCATAAACTATTTACTAGACAATTTAATTGCCCTCTCTAAATTGATGGATATTCTGTCATAATATTCTATGTTTTATCGTTAGTCTATTTTCCATTTCTCTCTATCAGCTTTCGTGAGACTTCGAGCAAAGAGCGAGATATGCTGCTTAGGGTTTCAACGGATGTCACTGCAGTGCGTCTGACCGGGACGTCCTAGGTTCGAGTCCCGGCAGTGGCAGAATTTTCGACACTAGCTTGTCAGACAGGTCGAATTTAGCCGCTGTTTGGAGAAAAACTGTAGCGGCCGGCTGCTCTGATCGGTAGTTTTCCGCAGTTTGTCCGATCAACATCAGACGAATGCACTGAGCAGTATCCTAACAAATGGACCTCGCACGTTCTTTTCTTCCTCTTCTTTGTCCTATCCTCACCCTTTACACGCACTTACAATAGCATGCACTACACTACCATACATGCCGGGACACGGGCGAGCTCAGAGCTTGTCCCGGGTGGGACGGTGTCCCTCATGTGGGTATACCTGGTTGAGGGAAACCTCGTTATCTGACAGTAGGTCGGCCCCGGATCTCGCCATCCAGCGGGGGAAGACGACCGCCATCTCCTGCGATGAAAACATGCACTGCACTTACGAGAGTGATGTCCTTAGCCGTTGACGCGTCCGGAATCACTAACAATCAATCAATAGAACAAGGAAAAAGCTATAGAAAATATTTTATATTCCGTCTTCAAGTGCTTTTTTCACTATTGGATTATTTTAAAATAATTTTGAAAATTGCATTCAAATTACATTTGTAGTGCAATGGTGTATTGCCATAAGTCTACGAAAAGCGCCAGCAAAACCTCCAGAGAATTTCTCGCGTCCATACGTGAGATAGGTCTTTCTACCTGCTTTGCATTGTCCAAAGGACTGTTAACACGAAACACAGGCTATAGGATCCGATTGTGTACAGACACCGGTCTATTGGTTCCACCAAATCAGCAGAGTCGTTCCGCCGTGTCAGCAGTTCCGATCGCAGCCGAACCCACCCGAAGGCACGGGGCTGGCCCGTAATGAGAACCCGAGACCTCGAACGGTTACGGGACGAAGCGGCTGGGTCGAGAACTAATTTCTAAAGTCAATACCGCTCGTGGCCTTTTCAATTAGCCAAAACCAACACGGCAGGCCGTTTAAAGGCATCTCGTACGTGTATGCAAGAGAACACGCGCGATGGGACCGGTCAAATAGGGCGATTTATAAGGACAGTCCTCCAGGTCTGGGTGGATAAAAACCAGTGACGAATCTAATTGGTTTGTCTACGTTTTATTATTTTTATCTTTTTGAAAATTAAAAAGAGTAGTAGTCTTTATATGACTTTGATAAGAAGGGACACAAAAGTTGCATTTAAATGCGGAGACGCATGGAACAGCATTTGATCTGTCGAGGAATGCTGTACGAAAAGCTAATCAATATAAAAGTAATTGATTCTGAATATGTTTATAATATTTGTTACAGATAAATGCAGTAAAATTAATTGTTTTAAGTATCAAGAGAATAAACATTTAATTTTTGCTTTGTACTAATGTTTCATTTCAAAAACTAAGTTTATCATATTTTTTCCTAAATCAAAACTTCTAAGATTCACATTTTCCTTGCAGACACATTTTTTCGGCAAAAAATATTTTACATGCCTTCTTGAAAGAATGCTATAATGTCTTCGCGTCTTAAATAACGACTAACAATGAATGTGAGAACGTTTGTATTCCCATTTATTGCCTTATTTTTAAGCTTTGAGCGACTTATTGGATTTTCCCTGAATCCCACATGTGCTGGCTTTTCGTCTCGCGAGACTAACGGATACACCCTCTAGCTAGTTCTAGTATAGAATGGTAACACTGCGTATTTACCCAAAGTGCATCTAAACCATCTGGACCATCTGGACATAACCTGAAGCAGCTCTGAAAAGATAAGTGCACATGACACTTAAGGAATTCTTTATGTATTTTCAGGGTATGGGTTGTTAGTGGTCATGCCATTACAGTTAAGCCCCTGTTTCCCAGTCACTCCCCTTTGTTGAGGTGAATTACAAATCCCTGTCGGCCAAGAGGAGGGTGTTGGAAGCAAGAGCGTTTCACTTCACAGATAAGGGGGATTTTAGGGAATATGGTAAAACAAGCAGTCTTGTATCAATAAAGTTCTGAAAATAGTTGTATCATAGAGCAGGGCTTAATGCTAGTGCACGGATATCCTAAATTCTTTGACCTGTCTGTAACCGTACTTCTGTGGCAGGTCTTTCTAAAATAACAGCTTTGTTAGAAACTCGTGTCATTGACAAAAGGAAGGGTTGGTATGGCGGTCTTAAAAGCAGAGGGGTTGGAATCCCTTCGGGGAATGTAAGAGAGTCAAATGAGCGAGGGTAGAAATGAAACAACGACCAATATTGTGGCTCGTTTATTCCCTATTAATAGCTGTCGTCGTAGATGATTCTACTAGATTACTATACTGCTCCTGAAGGTTCTCCTCTCAAATAATTAATTTTCTCTGTAGGCTTTTCGCAATTGCGTAGGGAAATTAAACTTGAGACTCGTTCTATTCAATACCTATGTGTGACAATTTGAATGTTAGTCGTTGGGGACTTTGAGTTATCAGCAAATAACGAAGTACTGTATGCACTCAGAAAATATTTCTTACTGCTTAGGTGCCATAAAAACACTAGTAAAACTGTGTTACTATAAACTTTCGGGACGGAATCACTGTGAAATGTTTCAGAATACAGCGGTATAGCCGTGAAAAGGCAATGGAAGTGCTTATAATGAATGTGTATATGATAGCATGTCATATAGACACTAAAACATTGCTAATTCAGCCTGCCTTCGCGCTGTAGTTGTTGACTCATCCGTGGACGTCATTAAGTTGAATCAAACTGTTTGTTATTTATTGCTCATGTACATTTGTTTCAGTTGTTTTCATTTAATTCTGTGATTCATTTAAACGTCAAACATTTTTATATTATATTATCAAATTAATTTTCAAAATTTTAATTCGATTCGTGGCTATTCATTTCGAATTCTAAGTTATAAAAAATCTTAATAAATATCTCTGAATGTAGCTTCTCTCACCTGGATCGTGATTTTCATTGTTTCAAACGGATTCCTAGAACAAATGGTAACAAAGAGTGAAACTTGTTTAACCAACTTTTTTCGTCTTTCGTTTTACATCAATACTTAATTTCCCCAGGCTATGTAGTTTTACTCTATCTGTAGCTCTCAATTGATCAACTTGAAACCCGTTCACGTTTCATATTTTATATAAATGGGCTAATTTGTAAAAAAAGGCAAGCAGTATAAGTTATCCCTAGATAAGGGCTCAATATCATTAAAACATTCTTGCAAATATGATTCGGAAAGAAGGAAAATTTGCACCAAAGGAAAGAGAATATTTTAGTCAAGAAATTGGTGAAGGGTAATTATGTCCACATTAATTCACAGTTCTGCTTTTTTCAGACACTCATGGTTTACGAAAATCGTTTCATGGTACTATAGGGACTATGCCAGTTATTTTTTGAAAAGAAAGTTATAAATCAAAAATGAATTTTGTATATCTGCCTCTATTTTTGGACTGACTTCCTGATTCACGTTATTACACCTCTAAAAGTATATATTCTTAATAATAATAATAATAATAATAATAATAATAATAATAATAATAATAATAATAAATAAAATGTTCCTACTGTTTCTCCTGGAACAAATTGCAAATGATGAAATTGTTACAAGTGTACCTTTCTCTTGGTGGATAAATCGAATAACTTAAGGCATCCAAAAATGCCGAATTAAACAAAACTCGGCAACAAGGTAGTCAAGCGTATTTCCTGTAAGGATTGTCATAGGGGCCAATGACAACACTTTTCGAAAAAAAACTAGAGGTACTACAGAATGGCACAGACTTTCGCGAAGCAACTTTTTTGAATTTCCTTAGTGAGGACTGACTTTAAGGTCCTGCTCCATTTTCTCGCCAGCTGCCATCTCTCGTCTCCAAAAGTACATTTTCTTGACATTTTCTCAACTTTTCGGTTTCTTAATAGTAGAACCACAATATTACTTCAAGAATATTAAAGAAGAGTAAAATCTGATCCAAAACACAAGTTTTCATTGACAATTTTGAAGCCGTTTTTAAGAAAATGGCGATTACGCATTACTGTAAATGCGAAATTTGATGCTCTTTTTCACAGGAATCTATTGAGTCAATCTTCAATTGAAAATACACCAAAATGTCTTTACACTTTACGTCAAATTACGTCAAATTAAACATTGCAATTACCACTACCCATTGGGAAAAATTGAAGAAAATATTTGGAGCCATTTCTGAGAAAATGGCGTTTGAGCGTTTCTGAAAATGCGGAATTTTGTGCTCATTTTTACAGAAAGCTGTTGAGTTATCGAAAAAGTTTATGTGACATTATTTAAAGCATATGTACACATAAATATAATAATGTAAAGAAATCGTCTCTAATGTAAATATTACCGACGTGAGAGACAAGTAAAAAATATTACATGTTCGTTTTTTGAAAAAATAAAAGAATAGAACAATATGGCATTTATGTCATCGGATAGGATGCATTTGATACTTCTCCTACTAAAAATTGAAAGAAAAAATTGGAGCCTTTTTTAATAAATCCTGTTTTTGTTATATTTTAAAATTGCAAGTATTTCACGTACTATTGCACGAAAACTACTCAAATTTTAAAAAAAGTCTGTATAACCTTAACGAAAGAACTATTTATGGGCAACAAAATTCATTTGAAGAATAAATCTGTGTCTTTAAAGGGTGCCCCCTAACCAAACCGATAATCGCGATGCTCATATGAAATAGAATATAAAATGACGTAGATTCCCAAAAAATTAGCCTCCTAAGGCAATCTGTTGCGGAGACACAACGAGAATTTTTTTGATGTTTTATTTTTTCCCAGCTTCTATTGCGTGTATGAGACTGAAAAAAATTGAAGAGACGGGAAAGCATTGTTGAATTTGAAAGCATTTTTGTCAACCAATTCTGCCGCCAAATTCATATAGAAATTTTTTGTTTTGAAATTAATTTTGGACGTGATAACGTTGGAGTACTGTCTCAATTTTTCCCCCTAAAATGGGCATTATAACATTCTATAACATATTTTTTCATATTTTTAAACAATGTGGACGGTGGTGAAAAAAATTAAAACCAATTTTTTCAGTTTAAAAATGTGAAATTCGCGCCAAAATGTGATTGGAAAAACCTGTTTCACCAATGTTTAAACAGTTTACATTAAAATTATTGAAAGGTCTCGCTTATCAGGTTGATTTGGAACTTTTTGTTCAACAAATGTTTGTTTTATATGGAAAATATTTATATTATCGAAATATAATTATCAAACCCCTTCTGCTTTTTATATTTATCTATTGTGTATAATATAAATCAAATTACTTGGTTTTAGATATATTAATCATTTATGTTTATAATATAAGTGAAATTACTTAGCTGTAGATTTATTAATCACTGACAGTTAGACAATCATAGACAATTAATCATTGTCACTTTTTTCAATAACTGGAATCACGCATTCGTTTATACATCTACTAATTTTTTTTTTCAACATTTCTAGTTAAAAATACCTGTTGAACAATTTTCGTCAAGTAACGAGCGTGTACCAAATGTGAGTTTAAATGATCGCAACTATGTGGGAGCAGCATCCCAGGGTGCCACTACTTTCATTCGCACGTTCACAGTATCGTTTCCCTCCCGATATTCCCATGGTGGAAAGAGTTGTGTGGGCTCCTTCGGTGCACCGAATTTGCTTGTTCCGCGCAGCACCAGTTTCCGTCAAGAACCATGTGACCACTTCGTTTGAAAAGCGAGACCAGACGTGCCGCCATGTTTCATGGAGAGCAAGAAGAGTTGAGAAACATTTCTAATTATTTTATTTATTAATATCAATTTATGTTGACAATATTATTTTATTTTTCATATTTTCAAAAGACATAATTATAATGAGCTGGAGTAGCAAAAATGATGTTGCCAAAATCGAAATAAATTGGTTTTCCGAAAAATATCATGTTCTCTGTTCAAGAACAACAAATAAAATACTTTTGTTTAACACTGCAATAAATTAAATATTCTAACAAAACACTTCACGAATACTGCAATAACCTAGTGTAGTATATGAACAGTACAACTGTTCTTTACATACCATCAATATTATAGAGTGATTAGCAATTATTCGTTAAGAACAAAACAAATTAATAACGACCAGCCTCTTGCTTGGAGTCTTCTCCCGCATGACTCCATCTGTGATGCAAGCAGTGTCTCACAGCGAATTCAGTCGGTGTGCGCGGAAAAACAGAATCAAATATTTGTATTGTTCAGGCAAAATCGTAAATTTCTTTTGTCGGTATTTCCCGAGCTCTTGAGCATCTGATGAAACTATAAACACATTTCACTTTTTAGGAGTCTTTTCTTTCAATTTCTGCGCACAATGGAATTTTTTTAGTTAATGTTATTAAATTTCCTAATTTTTCCGAAAAGTGAGACCTATTATCTCTTATGTCCTAAAGTTTTTATATCGGAAGTAATAGCTCCCCATTCTCATCCATTTGCCTGTTCGTGCTTTGTTGGCACATCAATTTAAGAGGATGTGCATCCAATCTTCTACCTCACCGCAAAGCACACAATACCATTGCCATTTAAGTATTTCAAACTACGTTGCAGCCACTCGTAACCCCAGACCGAACCCAAACCACACGTAAACCTCTCTTCGACCCTTTTGAGTAAGTAAACATGACTTTCACAACATCATACATGATATTTTCACAACCTCAACAATGAAGTTTGCACCTCTAGCGAGCGGTTTTTGGCCGTTGCTGCTAGAATATCTTGCCCTTTTAAATCCTGATTCTATCAGAAATTAACCGTTCCTTACACGCAGATAAAGGTCGAAGACACGAGTGTGTAGAGAATTGCAACGAGACAACAACAAGAGCAAGTTCGAAGAAGTAAGGACGAAGAGAAGTGCGAAGAGATAGGCGATAGAATTCAGGCGATAGGAGACGAGCGATAAGAGGCGAGCGATAAGAGACGAGCGATAAGAGACGAGCGATAAGAGACGAGGGCAAAGTTGTAAGGACGAAGATTAATTAATTAATGTATGTGTGCGGGTACTTCTGCTTTGATCATTAGTCTGTTAGTGTAGTGAATGTTTTTACTGTATGTAGCTGTGTTCTTCCACTGCTGGTTGGAGAGATCCGGCTCCGACATACACGCCGGCTTGCAGGTGATTTCATGCTCCAGGTATCTCCACCAGCGGGGCACCACTCCACTCGGTACTAGATCTAAGCTCCCGACTTGTTTGGAGGTGTGTTATTAAGTGTGTGTAAGGAGATAGGGCAAGGAAGAGGAAGCAAAGATCGCAGCAGCCCGTGGTCCGTTGATCGTAGAAATTTTGTAAAATTGCCAATCAGAGCAGCTGGCCAGATAGCTGCTGAATTCGTCCTAGTCCAATTCGACCAGTGGTCGGAATCGGTACAGACAGCGGCAATGCTGGCACTGGGCTGAACTCAGCCGGTTCAAGATGTGGGGGCGAGCGGGGTCTGTCGCCAGAGAGAAGGGCGAAGAGGCGCACGGACTGTGTTGTGCGAGGCCGCGGCAGGGCGTGTACGGTACACGAAGGGGTGAAGGGTTGTGCGGGGGTGGGGCGGGGCGAGGCGGGCCGCAAGGGGAGACGGGTGAGAGAGCGACCCGGCGTGCGCGGGGCGTGAGCGGAGTGTGGCATGACGCGCAGGGGGGCGGGGGAGGGTGCTTATCGGCAGGGGGAGCGCGCCCTTTCTCGCCGTTTCCGGCGCCGCGGATGCACCCGCCAATCACCGTCACTGTCGCCTTCATTATACTGTCGCCGGAGACCGCCGACCTGACGCTGGCGACGTATCTTGCGGATGCGGGGGCGGGGCCGCGGGGGAGGGGAGAGGAGGAGGCAAGGGACGCGCGCCGCAACGCGAATCTCAGCCTCGCAGGGCCGCGCGGGCGACGTGCGTGTGTCTCGCCCCTCCCCTGGCCGCGCCGATGACAGCCCGCCGGGCAGGCGTCCGTGGATGAGGTGGCCGCACGTGGCCGCAGAAATTGCCAGCCTTAACCAATCACCAATATGCGTCGATTTTTTCAGGAAGCTACTTCGAAATTCAGAGTCTAGTGGACATATTCCATTAACTATACTGTGATGAAGGTGTTCTTGTAAATATCCGTTCAAGAAGATTGGTTTCAACGATACGTAATGAAGGGTTCTTTGAATAAAATAAAACTTTTTGTATTCTTGATGAATGTAATTAAATTGTTATATGACGTGTAAAACCATGGCTTCTCAATATTTGTCGTTAATTGAAAAGTAAATTAAAGTCCGTTTCCTTAGAACTTACATTTTGTAGCGTAATCTTGCTGGCCATCTCGTGGAGCAGAGCAAAGTCGCTCGCCTTTCACCCAGGAGATCCGGGTTCGATTCCCGCCCAATCTCATGTGAAATTTGTTCCATAAAACGAGTTTGGCTGCTTCACAAGGGCTACTCTAGCCGCAGCCCCTGTGAAGTGTCCTACACCCTACCCCTATCCTTATTCCTTCCCAATTCTGGCCGCTGAGTAGAGACGGGGAAGGCGCGTACGTGGAGATGCTACCTGGCGGTCCTCGTGACAACAGACTGCGACGAGACGATAGAAATATACAAATATCTACAGTAACGGAGGATTCCGCGTCGTGATTTGACGCAACAAATGTAATGTAAAAAATCGTTCGTCACTTTTGGTGTTCTCATTACTAGTTATTTTTAATGTGAATGACAACAATTATTCCATTTAAGGTGATACAATTATTAAGATTACATAAAATATTAATTATATGTTACTGCAGGATTTGAGCTTTCGCTAGGTAGCAATAGTCCCATGATTTTCAAATACACATACATAAACATTCGTACTTCACAAAATCTACAAATATATTGTTCCCTAATAACGGCCAGAAAATCAGAGTTCGAAATTTTGGTATATGAAATGAGAGTGTTAATAAATAACGTGTTCAGTAGGAGATTATCATAAGCTACACTCGACCAGTTTTAAAATACAGAGGAAATACGGTTCGGGAAGCACATGCAAACCGTTGAAGCCCTTGTAAGGCTTACAAGGATCGATCAAGAAGATCTTCTTCGAAAGGAGAATTTCTCTCGGGCTACAGAAAGTAACATGATGCAATTGCCCGTGATGTCTACCGTCATAATTTCAAATAAGCACGTGAAAGGTCTTTCGTGGTGTCACAGGAACTTCCACACGCAAAACGAAATCTGGTGGGCAGCCATGAAGAAGTGAGACATACCAATCCATCACTTCAACTATTTTTGAGCATTTAGAATGTATTATTGACATTAAATTAAAGTTTGAAATGGAAAAATCTTAAAATTAGTAGAAATTAGAAATAAATTACATAGTGTCTACTATTCATTAAAATGAATTATGAGTAAGGAATTTGATTTCCCGTCATTATTGATGGGTAACCGCTAGTACTGATTAATGTTTAGTATTTAAAAGTGTGTTGATCAAATTATCTTAACTGCACTTCTTTCAAATTAACCAGAGACTGAAACCCATTCAGTTTATCATCTCATAGCAGAGAACATAAAGCGTATGAGCAGGTCAAAAAATATTGGGTGATTTATTGCATTACTTTGTACGATGAAATTAGATACATTGACACAACTTCAAACCTGATTATTTTTTATCAATGACTCTTTAATTGTTTCAGAAAATTTGACTTTATTTTACCGAAATTCACCTTTGTTGTATCGAGTGTCAGCAACGCTTTTATTAAAGGGTATGTGATGAAATGCATTTACATTTAGAAGATTTTATATATTTTCGCGATCTAAACTGCAAAAATAAATGCTAATAGAAATATTTGCTTCTGAAACAGCATTGATGTACTTATGGGATCAGTTATAATTGTTACTGAGCAATTAATGCAACATGATGGATCTCATCTCTTATGGATCTATAAATAACAAACAATGATTTACATCTAATAATGTACCCTAGATAACGTCATTTTTTCTTCTATTGACTTTTTTAAAAAACCGTGCCTTTTACAGAAACAAGCTTCTCATTTACTGCCACACATTTCGCTGCGTACCCTCGCAGACAAAAGGGAAATTGATTCGCGCAGTTGCTTTGGACATGCGCACAATACTCTGTTCAATTGCTCTGAACAATAACGTTGATAAGAGATCAGCCTAAAATGTTTACGTTTAAGAAAATTATTTCTTGATAATGCAATCCGACTTTTCTTTGAGCTGTTTTCACTAATTACTAGTTGTCTGAAAAAGAACAATGTTAAATCATTTTACGACCCAAAAAAGCATCGAAATCCACATCTCTGAAACATCACAAAACGCGTGGCTTCATTTGGTGAACAATGCAATATGGCTTGGTGGATGCTGGTCACGTTTATCTTTGCTGCAACACATTCTACTGCACACGATCCTCCATGTAGATTGCGTTTGCTGCAGCTGGACTCGGCGAAATATTTGAACAAGACTGTGGGTAGATTGCACTGATGAGTCGAATTGTTGGTGGAAGGGAAGAGACGCTGCTGTCCAAGTTATTGAGAAACATACTGTCATTCTGTTGCGTATCTGAGATGCAGATTATAGTACATCTCTTTTGAGATTTTTTTCCAAAATTACATCACTCATATGTTTAGATTTTAAATTGTATAATATGTTTTTATTACCATTTTTTCGCTGTTAAAATGAAATTATGCTGTTTTTAAATTTAATTTGTCTCTAAGTATTATTTATACGCCGACAATATATTATTTCTAGGTAGGTAATTTTTTAATGTTGCTTTTCAGCTATTAGGTCATAAATCGACTACTGTTATTACCATTGGTTTTGGAACATTGGGGGTAACGGTAGAAGAATTTGCATACTGTACACGGACACACACTAACATCTATTTCCCGGGCGGGATTCGAACCCGCGACCCTTCGGGCACGAGGTAGCTACGGCCCTTCAACCTTAGAAAACTCGGCTATTTAGGCCGGCGTAGAGAATTTGGTTATTGGAACAATTCCAAATCACAATCTTCTAGCCTAAATTAAGGTTTTTGTTTGCGCCAAAAAAACTTGTTTTCGTCCTCCCCTTGTTCCCACGAGGATCCTCGACCATTGAAGCTAGTTATTTGATGACTTGATGCGTGTTTGTAAAAGAAGGCGATGTACTCTAAGAGTTACAGTGAAAACGGTATTGCATACACGTACTACATGTAGCGCAACCATTACGCAGCATAAATTGTTTTAGTATTCAGGATACCTTTACACGAATAACCATGCCCCGCTGATAATAACGCGAGTTAACTATGTATATACTGAATAATCTTTCTTTTGTACCATAAGAAACTGAAATAAAGCTTTTGCAGCAGTCATTGTCATTTTATAATGACGTAAACATTTTGAAATTTCTCTACAATTTCAAGTAATCAATACTACAAATAATGAGAGACGGGATACACGCTGGTTTCCTTTCGAATAAAAAACTTAATTTTCTTTCTTCCAATACCTTATTTCCCTATAGAGAGACTTAGAATGAAAACTACAAAAAGATCTACACTTCGCAGACTATACAAAGATGAAGAAGCGGAGAAGAGAATGTCCTGATGGCAGCGACATGGCACTTTTTGCCTCTAGGATGATGAATATATTATGCTGATCCTATTTGACACAATCACAGTTATTTTGACAACAAAAAGTTTCATAGTTTATATTTATTTAATATATTTAAGGTAAGCCTCAAGTGGTAGATTGATAAGGAATACAGTTTAATACAGGAGTTATTAGAATGTATATTTAAGCGCCATAACGTCTAGCGGAAATGCATTGTCTGAAGAGTTTAACTTGTAAAGTGTAGCAGAAATGTTATATTACAATGTTCTAAAATGTTCAACTTCTGGGAGGGCGACGAGTAGAATTATTCTGGAGCTATGAATTTGATGCGCACGCCTACTCGCACTTACACACTGTGCACACTCCGCTATCACCGGCTGAGGTAGACCAGAGTTTCAACTGATGTCACTACAGTGCATTTGACAGGAATTCCGACAGTGACAGGATTTTCTACATTAGTTACTCATCTAGTTCGACTTCAGCCGCTGTCTGGAAGCGAATTCTAGCGGCCGACTTCTATGATCAGTAGTTTTCCGAGGTTTCTTCGATCAATACCAGGCGAATGCCGGAAGTAAATAAGCAACGGACCCCGCACCAATTTTCTTCCCTGTTCCTTGTTCTATCTTCGTCCCCTTACTTACTCTTACATGCACTAGACTACCACACATGTCGGGAGATCATTTGAGATGTTAGAGATTGTCCCGGTAGGGCGGTGCCCCGCTGTTTGGAGATACCTGAATGGGGAAGATCTCATACTTAGAGGTGTAGGTCGGCGCCGAATATCGCCATTGTGATAAAATATTCACTATGCTCATGATACTAATGACCATGGCAGTAAACACAAAATAATCAATCAATCGGATAACGTGCAGGAAGTTCATCGTATGCGTTTAGACAATGCACTGCATCGTGCTTTTAAACACTTCCGTGCAACAGACAAAGTTCTGGATTACCCGTGCAAGGGACCAAAGAATAGAATACTAACCGAGAAGAAAGAGCAGCTGCACAAGTATTAGTGTTGGTACTCCACAAATCGAAATCCATACGCCGCATGTTCGTAACACTGCCAGTTCCAAGATCATGATTTTGCCGAATTCACAAATACGTGAAATTGGGAACCAAATCATTCGAGACTCAACGTTGCATAGAATTAAGATGATTCTGATTGCCACGAGCAGTTTACTGAAGAATGATTCGCCAGTTTAGACGATGGTCCACAGTTAGAACAGTATGTCATGTGCACAGATAAAGTCGAGTATCAACTGCCCGTTAGTATAAATAGACATCATTGAGTTTATTACCTTAATTAGAATCCAAATGTGCTAGTAGAGCACTGAGTCTAATATCCTGACATTTGCTACATGAAAGTGTGCAAAATCATGTGAAAATGTGTCTCCTAAGTTACAGTCCTCGGTTGGCACTGACAACATAAATGTTGATTGGCACAAAAGTAAAAATCACACACTTGAAAATCGATATTTAAAAGCCTATAGCGTACGCAGTGGCTGAATCACAGCTTCAGGCGGCAGTATCTTTTTGGCGTAGAATTTCAGGCAAACCGAGGCTTTCTCTGCCTAATGGATGCAACGCGAGATACCAAATACGATAACATTCCAATGTATTTGAATTTTATAACACAAGTGGCTCCCTTAAAAGTTTAACATTATGATCTAGTCTGTGTACATGAATGCAAGTGCCTCAGAATAAATGTTACAAAGGTTGGAAGGCGCTTAGGGGGACTAATTTTTATTTTTTTTTTTGCCAGACACCAACGCATGATGGGTTGCCTACAAATCAGGGGCAAATGTCATGTGTCAATGTTCATGTTTAAAACCACAAAAATTGGTCCATTATTTCCAGACATCGGGTGACTAGGATAGTGCATTTTATATTGAATTTTTACTAAAATTGATTAGTATATGAGCACGAATTATGAAAAATAAAAGGTTTTGGATTTTTATTTTGCCCTTTTAACATAAATGCCTTTTTAAAATTATTCACTCTTTTTAAATGCATTTTAAAAAATCCTTCACTTCAGAGACAGCAACATTTGCAGTTTTAGTAACCCCAATAGTTGTTTACAAGCAATTTACTTTCACTTTGTTGTGTCGACTCTGTCATTTCGGTATGCATGGTACGTATGTCATGTCAGGTGATCAAAATCTTGCTTTTTTCGGTCTTCTTCACACAATTAAAAAAATCAGTGAATGGTCTCAGGCGAACGCCAAGCACAGATCCCGATCGCATCCAATCACTCGGTGATATTGGCAAGTTGAGAACCCTGATTTCTGATATTCATATTCTACCACACAGCCGGTCTTTCAGGAAAGGAAGGCAAGAAGCTCTGCAAATTCCAAGAATTTAATGTTAATTCACTTTCATATCTGCTCGCTCATTACAATAAATGAAACTGAAAAGGCGAGAGCATCCATGACACAATACAGTGGTCACAGTTTGTTACTTGAATCCTGAAATCTCTCCGTCCTCCGATTTCCTGGAGAATAAAACCGAGGCACAGTACACGCCAAAGAAAACGTTAGCAATTTTCATTTTAAGTAGGTAAAATTCGTTGTACTGTATGCCTACAATTTCTCTGAAAGTGGTCTCTTAAAAGGGGTAAACTAATAAAACTTCTTTTTGAGGTTAGTTGGTGATCGGGGAGACGGGTGGACTATTCACAGAGGTATAATTTGCGTACAATATACGGGTTTCCGTTCCAAGAAAAATCTGTCTTTAAGAGGAGTGGTCGTTTAATAGAGGTAGCCTTTAAAAGAAGATTCACTGTATTCATTGGTATTTGCCCTCAGGCAACCCCATATGCACAGATGCTCGGCAGGTACATGAAATATCCTTCCAACGCTGTCGGAAGTATAAATCGTTTGGCGGAAATCGGAGGCAGAACATGATCTGCCCAACATCTATGAATAAGGAGTCGGCTAAATATCAGGAAAAAAAGTCACATTTGTATCTCCATTAAATAAAATTTTCCACTGCTTTGCGTTCTGATTATGCCAGTTTGGCGACGTGTTTTGGCTCTTACCTCTCCAGGGGAGGGGGATGTCTAAGGATAAGGCGGAAATCTAAGCGCTCACCATGGGACCAGAAACCCCCCTTGTAAACCCAAAGCAGTCTAATAAGCTTCAGGCGTTTACTAGACCACTAGATTGTCAGAGAAATTAGTGTTAGATGCGTTCATAAAAATAAACAAATATCTGGAATATTTGGATCTTCCGAAGTTTCAATGAAAATGTCACTTGCGCTTCAAAATTCATAGTATGGTGTTAAAATATTCATAGTATCTTCACAAACCGTCTGAAAGAAAAAAATCGAGCCATTTTCGAGAATATTTTGCCTTCATACTAATGGAAAATTGTTACAATCGCACTTAAAATTACGCCGAAAACTCTAATAATTTGAAAAACCTTAATATAAAATTATTGAAGGATTAAATGTTGAAGAATATATTCAATTAATAAAATAATACATATCTGCAATGCTAAAGATCCTATATGCTCTAATTTGTTTTTTGCAGTTTTTTTCGAAATTGCTGTTTTAATAAAACTCATATATCTGGCCATGTTGGATAGATCCCAATCTTTTAGTTTTGTAATTGAAATATCAGGGCAAGATCTTAATATTTGTAGAATTTTATTGAGGTATCGAAAATCAACAATGACTACAAAAATATTTCTTTGATTTTACAAAGAATGTATATGTGGCGTTTGAGTCAGAATCAGGAGCGAAATTACGGCTGCAGCTCATTTTGCATTTGCAAAGCGAATAATAAGTTTCGAAACATTATAATGGACATTTTATCCGTGGATATATCGACTTGAAGGTTGAATGAATGCATGTTTTGCCTGTAAAAACAGCAACTCCTGCTGCATGCATGCCACGCCACCGCCCACCGCGATTGTGTGGGAGTCGATACGAGCGACCAGTTGGTAATGAACTACAGGCCGATGCGGTTGACCTGTACAGGCGATGCAAAAACAAAACGTCCCAGCTATTTACGGTCACCTGAAATGCAGAGCAGAACTGTAAAGTTTCTGTTTCAGTTTTATATCATCCAACCTAGTTTCGGATAAACCGAAATTAGAAGGACAAGGAGAATTTGTATAACTAATGAAATATACTTGTAATTGAGGGTTTTATGTGGTAAAGATGAGCTGGTTTTAATGTTTGCCTATTATTATTATTATTATTATTATTATTATTATTATTATTATTATTATTATTATTATTATTATTATTATTATTATTATATTCTCAGTGCCGGAAACACTGGATGGACGATGATCGGGATGTTCACGAGATGTGAATGATGGTGAGAGATGAATGATTATGGACGAAATGATTGTTCTATGTGTTACGTGGTGATATGAGAAGTCAACCACGCCAAATTTCGCATATACTCGGGTTTATATGCTATATGAGTGATGGCGTTATATGCTTCCAACATAATAGTTCTAAAATATTCCGGATTAAAAAAATCGAGAATTCGTCTCTCACAAGCCTCTCTAAATAAGGTAAATAGATGATTTTCAATGAATTGAAAGTTAGTAATTCAAGTAATTCAAGTCATTTAATTTACTTAAAGTCGAGTAACATAATTGTTGGAATTTGATACTATAGAGTTTAATATCATTTTAAATTATTTTAATATAATTCCAGTTTCAAATTCACTCTTGTCAATTTGAACACAAATTACTGTGAAAAATTGCACCCAAATCCTGTCTAGCATTGTTTAATCTTCTGAGTACCGATCATGACCAAGGTGACCCCAAAGATCCATAACAGTTAAATATTTGTATGAGAAAACGAAAACAATACGTAGCGTTACTTTTATGATTAATTTTAAAACGCCCTTAAACTAAATGCTGTTAGTGCAGAGAAATCCTACTATCGTGTCAAAATAATTGTTCTCTTTTCTAGTACGGCATTCGGTGTTTCTGTTAATTTTTATCGTAAATTCATTGTACTTTTCCGTACAGGAATCTTAGATGTCATTCTTTGAAGTCTCCATAATTGTCTCCTTGTTTGCTATATTCCTAGTTTCCGTTAACTAATGAAATAATTTTGGTGTCGTTAATGTCACATTATTTAAATAAACGAATTTTATTTTTACGTTCTCCGTTTAGTACGTACTTGCGTAGTAAAAAACGTATTTTAATGCTGCGGCAAAGATCGGTGTTTTTTGCCAAAAAAAACTCAGGTTCAGGGTCCTGTTAACCAAAAATGTTCTGTATGTCTGTGTGTGGTCAACACTAGCTAGTTAGGCGCTAGCGTCCGATCGGTTCAGACAATTTTATCCAAAATTGATATTTCCTGGTCAATCTAGACGAACTCGAGGCCCTGTGAATCTGAAACCGATATTTCATATTTTTACGAAGTCTCAACCATATTTTCAATATTTTCTTAAATAAAGCCTCCGATGTTTGTGCTTAAATTTCTTTCCTCGGATAACGCAGAGCTCATTTTCGTTAAAATATTTTTTTTTTAATTGTAAAAGTTAAAAATATGTGAGTGTCTTCCTAAAACTGAAATATTAACTCAATTCGACGCGGAGGGTGTAGAGTTAAGTCGATTTGCAGGGAGACTTTTTAAGAAACAATTTAAATTCCAGCTTGGAGGAAACAAATTGCTGGCAGGAAACATTTTTACAAGTTTCAGTGATTGTATAATATTGTATAGCCGTTACAAATAATGCGAGAACGGATGTACTATGTTAGCACCTGACACTAGATTGAGAGAAGTCTTTCTATCATTTGTATCTGTCACAGATGCTACTGGTAAAGATCTTGCTCACATATTAATTATAACGCATTAAGTTTTAAGAGTGAATTTAGCGATCTTGTGAGGTTAAGAATGAAATGGAGCTGCACCAGTGAATGGTAAATTCCAAGAATACGCCGTCAATGTAATGGCAGAATATCCTGAAGCTCTTTACGACAGTTTTGAAAATCTTTCATTAAATTTAGCTGTTTGTGACGCCCGTTCGATTCCAAATGTAAGAACATTCGATACTATAGAAATTGTTATTTTCGAATGTCTAGTAAACGACAAAATATTCTACAAAATGAAGTATGTAATCTTGAATCGGGAATCTTCAAGAAAGACCGTTTAGCAAAATTATGCGAAAAAATAGACTGAAAAATTCGCTGCCATAATTACATTCTTATATTTCTTATTCCAAATCTTAAAATATATGTAGAAAAAGAATTTCAAAAGTATGGAGACAAAGTATAATTAAAAAATGTATATAAAACAAATCACAAAAAAAACAATTATTTCATGATTGGGTTGGCTGTGATTCATATTCTTTTACATATCAATTACATGTTTATTGGTAAGAAGAAAAGACCGACTTATCTTTTGCTTTCAATGTGGCTGATGATTTATTTATTTTTTGGAACAATATAGTTCAGATTGTATTTCAAAAGTTCAAAAATTATTTCGCGTTGCTGCAGATTTAGTTAATAATATAAACGAACAAATACGTTTACAAATAGTTACAAAACGGCTGAACCAGAAAATTAAAAGTTGAAATCACCCGAATATTATTATCGTCAGTATATATTCATTCCATTGCTTGATTATCTCCCAAATCAAGCAGGAAACAAAACATGATTTGAAAACTGCAGAATATTGTCGAATACTGTTGTAGGTTTGTCCGAAAATGAAATGAACCAAATTGTAGAATTAGTGCTAAAAACTGGGATAAATGATGGAAAAACTGGAACGAAAATATAATGTTCTAAGAACTTATGTTATGGAACCAAAGGCGGATAAAATTGACCTTTAAGCTACCTATTCCTTCATCGATGCTTTGAATAGCTGATACAAGTAATTATTTTCAAATATTTACCGATTTTTAAAAAGTGAGACTTCGCAATCTGAAACCGTTACTAGGGTTGAATGCATTTTCTAGACTTTGAAATGTGTAAAGTAATACTTGCAAAAGTTACTGGAAAGATTCGCCTCAGACGTTCTATGAGCATCAATCAAGCATCAATCATTCAAATCAAGCATCTAGATTGGTTATGTTCGTACCTTAAACAACGATCTCAGAGAGTGGAAATACCTTACTGGAATGTTGGAACATTACGTTCGCACCTTTCCGACTCTTTGCCCATTGCACGTGGAGTTCCTCAAGGATCGATTTTAGGCCCTATTCTGTTCCTACTTTACGTAAACTATATGCCCTCGACGATTCGAAATGGAAGAACGGTTCTCTTTGCAGATGATACGAACATCCTTTGCAATAAAGAAACCGTAAATAGTACAATATTAGATGTTTCAAATTGGTTCCGAAATAACAAATTAATAAACGAAAAGAAAACGGTTTTAATGCAGTTTTCCATTTCAAATAAACAATTCTGCGCTCTATTGAAAATGAACGGTGTACCATTGACTGATGTTAAGGCAACAAAATTTTTAGGTTTCTCAATTCAGTCAAACCTTAAATTGAACGTCCATTTAAATGAATTGAACACAAAATTAAGTTCATTATGCTACGCGATCAGAATTCTTTCAAATTCAGTCAGCCTTCATACTACTCGTTGTGTATATTTCGCGAATGTTCATTCCCGCCTGTGATATGGCATAATATTCTGGGGAAACACATATTATAGCTCTCAGACTTTTAGATTACAAAAACGAATTGTACGAACAATCCAAATCCCACCCACGTGGTTCTTGTAAGCCTCTCTTCTTTAACTAGGAATTTTACCATAACCTTGTCTGTTGATTTACGAATCAGTGTTTTTTGTCAAAAATGACTTGCTTAAGGGCGGGAATATATTTTCAGAAAATGCTTTCCCTGATCCATTGAGCAAATGCTGAGATGGCCCCTTGTTTTGCTTCTGGACATAAATGTAACTTCATTATCTGTGCACGTCTTCTAGAATTCAGTGGGAAATACAGTTATTCAAATTATCGTTTCCATGTTGTCGTGGCAGGAAGTATTATTCCTGGACAAAGGACATCCCAAAATTTATTGCTTATTTATCCTTGAAAATAGATTTTATTACATGGGAGCGGTTTCTTTTAAATTCAAAATTCAAGTAGTATATGACTTAGTGAAGGGATCACAGAATTTTGAAAATTTGTACTGAATTCACTTCTCCCCATAGCACGTCATACGCAGTTTTAACTATTTTTTTGACGTAAAATAAAAAATATATATTTCTTTTGACGAGCCTATCAGGAGCAAATTTATATAACCCTCCTTCCGCGAATGTAAGCTTCAACCACGCCACTTGCTTGTTAGGTACTCGTACTCCTAAATTAGGAGTGTTTCGTTTCTTGAATAAGTGGAAGAGAAATTGAAATCTTCAGAGTAGCCTCTTCATGTAAATTTAGCAATATAAATGACACCCTTTTTACTTTTTCAGAAACCGCAAATGAATAGTAAGTTTGACTTCAAATAATAGTTCGATTATTACTTTATCTCTTGAGTACGGATACCGCTCTGATGATCGAATTTATCTATGTTCGCGAACGAACGAACAAACACTTTCCACCGGCCAGTCCCATCAGCAACCCGCTGGTAATTGTTACTAATAATTGGCTACCGCAACTCATTTCCTGACTGGATTACCCACGCAGGGGCTCGTAAAATTGCCATACGTTACGCCTCATTTCCGGTGTTTTTCGAGGGCCTCTGTCGCTCCTGTAGGCTACGTGCATATCCGCGGGAAGTGTGATACACGCACGTGTGATTTGCGCGTTCTTAACATAATATTCTACACATCACAAACGAAAGAAGCGAGGTGAAGAGTAGATGAGCTTGAATACATCGAAACATTCGCTAAGTTAAGGAAACTTTTAATCAACACAAATAATCATGTTGTTTGTTTTGTTGCACTGAAGATGGGGAAAGCCCCTCGAAACCAGTTTGGTGAAATATGTGTTAAATACACTAGTTGTATTCATTGTGGTCTGATTACCTCTATCATACCTCTATAATATGAATTACCACAAGATCACATCTGAAACTTCGAAGTTACTTTAATTAGCAATTTAGGGCTTGGCTGTAAAACTATGTAAGTAAAATTGTTGCGGTTATTCGTAACATAGTTCTATACATTCTTTGGGTGATCTACTGCCGTACCTCCACAAAGTACTGAGCTAAACCCAATGGATGGCGTTCGAAAGGCTTTTAAAATACTGAAATGCGACTTTTTTATAATATTTTTGTTTAAAACATTGACAGGATGACTGTACGCGCACATTCTACTGTCAGTTGATTAATTTAGTGATTCCGGGTGCGTCAACTACTATGGTCTTTAGTCCCGTAAGTGTAGTGCGTATTTTTACTCGGGGGGGGGTGATCTTCTCCCGCTGGATGTTCAGATCCGTCGCCGACCTACCCTCAGCTAACGGATTTTTCCCTAACCAGGTATCTCCCATCAGTGGGGCACCGCTTCAGCCGGGACAAGTTCTAACTCCCCGACCGGTATCCCTGTATGTGTGGTAGTGTAGCGTATATTAGTGTAAGTGTGTGTAAATAAGGGGTAAGGATAAAACAAGGAAGAGGAAGGGTACTGCTGCGGCATTCGCCTGGTGTTGATCGGAGAAACCACGTAAAACTACTGATCAGAGCAGCCGGTCGCTAGAATTCTCCTCCAGACAGGGACTGAATTCAACCTAGCTGAAAATCTAGTGTCGAAAATCCTGCCGCCGTCGCACGGTGGTTTGAAAAGCGGACAAAAGTCAATTTTTCAAAATCGTCCAATTTGCTTTATTCTAGCATACATGAAAAGAAAAATGTTCAATGCTTTATATCTTATACTATATTTAGTTATTTTCTTGTCCATTGTTTTGTATAACGCGCGTGAAAACGGGGGATTTGTAAGAGTCTGGACGGCCATAAATTCATCCCATTTTGGAATCCTCATTTCTCGGTTAGTATTAAACTTATTAAAATATTTTTTTTCTTGTTACTCTTCAATACTTTATAACTACATTTCTTGTAAAAACAAAATGTATCACTTTCACATAAGTTGTAAATAAATTCTTGAAATCCAGTCTGTTAGAAGCACCATTCTATTTGCGTTCCTTGACTTACAAAAAAATGTACGTCTATGTATGTCATGAAACTTGCAGTAATATTTCCAGAAATACCAAGGAACACGTTCATGTAGGTTTCATCTGCAACTACTTGCAACTCTGGAAACGAGAAGAAAGAGAACGTTCTTCCGCGCGGCCGGCCATGCTGTCGCGGCAGCTTTGATAAGAAACAGGCGCCGGAGAGCGAGGGCTGCTTTGACATATTTATAACCTATGGCCAAACTCCGACATTAGGGAACAAGGGGACCCTTGCAGTGGTTGTAATGTGCTCGCTAGCTCTTTAATGTGAACGAAAGATCTCCCGGGCTGTAGTCTGGTCGAGTTCTTCAGTAGTGTTACATGTGCAGTGTGGTGCAGTGTGGGAAGTGAAAAATGAATTTTACAGTAATTCGCAGTGAGCTCCATAAAAAATTAGAGAAAAGAAAAATGACTGTCGCGCAAAACAAGAACAATTTGTGGTAGCACATCTCATGAACAAATTTGACTTAAACGTATCTGAAGATGTCAAGAAAACAATGTATCAGTGCGTAAGATCTTTTTTCTTCCTTATTTCGAACGTTGGAGAAAGTGTCACCGTAGGGAAGATTTTTTTCGAAAAGAAGAATGCAGAGTGGTTAACGAAAAACATGCAAATATCTATTCCAATAAACATTAAAAGTAGAGTTCTAGATTAAAATAATTTCATTTTATTGAGAAAAACTATTTTTGTCCGCGCTTTTGCCAATCCGTACCATAGTGCGTCGGGACGCTAACTTAGGGTCAGTCCCCGGTCAGTCTACTGTCAGTGTGACTGGAGTTTTGGATTATACGGATATCATATGAAAAGTTTGGAGGAAATTCACACAGTTCATGGGCATATAAACATTTTAGAAAATGTAGACAAAAACCCTTTCCATTTGGTGTGATAGAGGGGTAAAATATAATAAAAGGTTAGTGCTGACATCTAAAAGCATACAAATCCAAAAGCAAAGGAAATGAGTTTGATCCCCGTCGAATCTTATTGTGAAATTTGTTCCAACAAAACGAGTTTGACTGCTTTACAAGGGGTAGCCCAACCCCTGTGAAGTGTCCTAAACCATACCTTTATCCTAATTCCTTCCCAATTCTGGCCGCTGAGTAGTGACGCAGAAGCGCGTTGTAGGAAGCGCGTACGCGGAGATCCTACCTGGTGGTCCTCTTCACAACCGACAGACCAGACGAGACATAAAATATGAAGATATTAATGGAGAATTACTCCGCGCTCAACGCCCGAAGAGACACGATGCGTCAATAAGTATGATTAAGAAAGCAACAATTTAAAAAAAAAGGTTTTCAATACAAAAATATCGTGTTCTTACTCACAAGTTGTTGGCCCCGTCACTGCTTAGAGTCATGCTTTCATGCACACATTTGATTATTGCTTTCATTGCTTTCCGTTTTGGTTAAGTAACGGTGCTGGGGATAATGCAATTCCGCAAAATTCAAATATTTGAAACGTATTATATGAACATATTCAGAGGAACTGAACTAATTGATGAACGTACTGATTTTATATTTTCAGAAGAGTATGACGAATGAGTTCATTAATGTTAATAAATATACAAATTCGTCTACATTTCTCAAACTAATAAATTTGTGCTGACTTTAATAGAAGGAAACACATTTCTTAATTTTAAAACTGCACTCATGTTTGTGAAAATTGCAACACCAACAAGGAGACAATATTACAATGACATTTATTCCACAGATTACGAATATCACAATATACAAATGATTAGAATTTCAAAACTGAACCTGCATTTTGACCTTGAGTTTTTAATACGGTGTTAAGCTGCCACCCACAACCACCAGAGCCTCTAGACGTCGTGACACGGATTGAAAGAGAGCCTGGATATGCTACTGGAGGACACACTATCTCGTGGTTTCTAATTTTGAGCACACAGCATCGATAGTGCCTGCAGGAGGATCAGAATGAACAAGTTGCCGACCGATCGTACCCCAGACATCCTCGATGGGCGACATGTCAAGCGAACGTGCAGGCCAGGGAAGCAGTGGTACCCGTCGTTCTTTGTAGAAAGCTTGCACATTCCTCATCAGATGCGGCCGGGCATTGCCCTGCTGAAGTATGACATGTTAAGCTGCTTGGAGGAGGGGCAGAATCTGGGGCTCACAAACCTCTCTGATGTGGTCGACCAGGAAGTAGTACTGTGAACAAGGATGAAGCTACAAAAATACACATTTTTTCGAAGCTCAGAAATTACAATTTGCCAATGCCAGAAATGCTAGGTTTTCAAGAAACATGTTTACAGAATGTTAAGTGAAGAAGGTTATTGAGAGTTTCAAATTCGTACAGTTGCTGTTGAGAGAATCTTGTTGAAAAAAACGAGATCGAATTATTATCACATTACGATGGAATTTACGTTTACATTCACTTCGGATCACCGTTGTACCACATTGTAGATGTTGCAAGTTGAGGTACTAAAAACGTTTCAACAAATACTATTGAAGCGAAGTAATTTGCATTTACAAACTGTTCTGCTTTCGTTTTCGCAGATGATTTCAAATCTCATAATTTCACAATGCATCAATCCAAAAAATAGTTAAATTCTTTGAGTATGATTTTGCTCTGATTTGGGCTAAATGAATTGATATATTTAATTACACCAAATAATACTAGAAGTAAAAGAAATAATTTTTTTTTATTTGAATAGCAATTGCAAAAAAGAAAGAAGAAAATACTTATAGTACATCATAGCGATGTCCAAAAACTTCAAAATAATACTAATTTAATCGATTCTCTTCAGAAAAACCAAACACAAACACAAACGTTCAATTACAAAGTAAGAAGAAAAAGTGTAAACAAGATCTTTAAAAAAATTATGTACATTTTTTTTAAAAGCTAGTATTTTTCTCGAAATTTCTTGACGTTAATGCAATATAAAATAAACACAATAATTAAAATAAACATTTCCCCCGAAAAATCCTACATGTTTTTTTCTTTTTTTCAGGTATAGAGCATAGAATGCTTGAAACAGATTAAGGACACTTAAGGACAGATGTAATTATTTTATTTAAATATTGTTAAGAAACTTTTTGCAACATGTTTTCACAGCACCAATCAAGAACTTTGTAGGAATCAATATACCGTTTCATTAAAAAGCAACACCTGTGAGTAGCTCGGAATCTTAAAGCTTGGATGAATGCAAGTAAATATATCATGAATGTAAGAATGTATCACGCTTGGAAGCTGAAAAGAAATATTTCATTGAATGCGGAAAACAAAATAGTTCCAAATTTTTTACTAATATTATGAATCGTATTGTTTGTTAACAATAGAAATATAAATTATTTTCATGAGAAACAACAGAAATACCAGATTCAAATTTTATCTTTAGGAATTGCAGTTAAACACTGTCAGTTGAGTATCCGTGCTAAAACTTTAAATAAGATTGAAAATAACTTAAACCTTTTAATAGATCCCCAGGTATTGGATAGGTTTCATGTGGCCCAATTAACCCGTTTGAAACGTGAGATATAACAAATTCTAGAAACTATTAAAATTACACGAATGTATTAATGAAAAAACTATGAGAAAACTGGTCCATTCTTATTCCATGAAAAAATTGTTAACTTTACTAATACATATATACTCCAATATTATATAGATATTGTTAATATGGTGTTTTCATGGGCAATAATTTCAACTTCCTCACTACTAATAAAGATAATAAATTAATTACATTTGAAGGCATTAAGAAATTTGAGAATTGAATTCTCAATATTCCTGAACAATTTAGAAATAAGGTTAAACTTGATGTAGCAAATCATTACAACAAATATTTAAAGCAAAATATCAACCCATATATACCCAGCATATTATTACATTTTCTTTTTTTAGGTCTGTTTTACATGAATTTGTTCCATTTTCACTAATATCTCTACTCATGTTGGATAGGAGGCGCGCTCCAAAAACTGGGCAATGGGAAATGGAGGATACAGGACCGTCAGAATAAAGAAAACTTTATTTTCAAGAACAAATGTTTATTTTATAGAACTAAATAATTAAGATTTATATTTAAGCTTTAAACTAGAAATTATTTCATGGTAATAAACAAATTAACAATTTTCCTGCATTGAATATTTCGGAAATTTTAGGCTGATTTTTCTTCTCAAGCGGAGCTTCTTTGAGCATGTCCATTACAACAGATCCACCCACACCAAAATCTGGCTTTTCGCTCTTGGTAGAAGATCTCGATATTGTTCCGATAGAACTAGGTAGCACAATCGAGTGTACAGTGATCATATTTTGAAACAAAACCGTGATGGTTTCCCTTGCAGGTGTTGTTTTGTGGAAGGTCGACCATGGTTTAGGACCATAGATTCACCTACGCACAAGGTCGCATCTTGGAAAAGAAAGTGAGCCATCTTTCATTGATCATTACACACAATGGTCAGATTTCGATAATTTGTCACCCTTCTTTAGATTACTGTTGTTAGATACATGGAAATATCTAAGAAGTCTTCAAATCTAGTTGTTGACATTCCTCTTACCACTGCTGTAATTTCATGTATCGCAGTCATGACAGTTCCTAGCACACTGAGCAACAAAAATGCAATAAACGTTTTCATTTCATTTCACGATGCGACACATTAAATATAGTGTTTCCTTTGAAAAAAAAAGCTCATTTCAAATAGCAAATCCCAAACTTCACTATCGTAAAATAATTCAAAAAGATCAACAGGAGACCATTCTCTTTGCAGCCAATCTGGTTCTTCTCAAATATGTTCTGAGAGAGGCACTAAGTCCGTTTTTCACCCGTTTCGAACTGTAGTGTTTCTTGAACTGTGCTCAATTCAGACGCGACCCCTTGTTCATTACATCAAGGGTTAATTCTTCAAATAGTAGAATAATTTCATCTATTTAGGAGGAAGTAATCTTTGACGCTTGCAGTTCTCCCTGGTCTCGTAGCTGGTAACCAGTAAAATAGTTTACATGTTCTGTGTCTTCGTCATTGTTTTCATCACTATGATGGTTTTCATAAGCAGATATAAAAATTGACGCCTCTGTGAAATCATCACAATCCTGTAATTTCGTTTACGTTTATGAAATAAATAATAAGAGAAACAAAATAACTACATAAGAAAATCCTAAACATTCGAATATAATACATAATCACATCGTGCAATATTGGTATTTACTCAAATGTCAAAAATATACTTGCTAACAATAGATATAAAAACCCGTACCCTCTCGTTTCCACTGCCTCTCTGAAGGGGCGTCACGATTTTATTGGCATTTGGCGCGAAAATATAAGCTACAATGTTTAGTATTTAGAATATATTTCAAATATAAGTTTTAGCAGATCATATTATATTAAAATACACTATTAAAATAATCATAAATTTAAGTAATGTACTTTTGATTCACGAAGCGACATGATGCTCAAATGCAGGTACTTCATGAAGATCTCCCGCATTCTTTGCTGTCATTCCAACATTGTAGCATACACAACTTTCCTTCATTCGTTCCAAGAGATGAAATACTAACTGAACAATACGCTACCCCATTTTTGGGGCAATGGGAATATATGGGTTAAGTGGAACAAACAAGTTGAAATTTTAAAGAAACTGAAGGACGCAAAGAAATTTACGCAACAAAATTCAGATATTTTGTTCATTCAATGTGATAAAGGAGGTGTTAATGCGTTTATTTATCAAGTAAATTATGTTAATAAACGTGAACAAAATTTTACTGATAGCAATACGTATATTGTAATTAATTTCGAAAAAGGTAACAAAAATATAACAGAGACATAACAAATTATAAAACGACGCAAAATTAACGAATATATAGTTACGAAAACTTATAACAAGATTTATCCTACTATAGCAAATTTGCCTAGCGGGTACAGTTTCTTGAAAGTACATAAACAAGGTTATCCCATGCGTCCTGTTGTTACGTCCATTGGCACTCCCGAATGCCAACTATCCAAATACCTCAATGCTATTCTCAACCCTTTACTTGACGTGGATTACCCATATGTCATTAAAAATAGTTATGAACTGATCTCAAAATTAAGCACAATAAAAATGGAAAGGAATTACAAAAAGATGATGATGATGATGATGATGATGATGATAATGATTATGCAAGCCCATTGAATTCCTAAAAGGGTAAGGGCCTCCTGTCAGAACACATGGGTGGTTCTGCTTATATCTTAAGGTGAGCCAGTCCTTAGAGATTTAGTGTGATTTTAGTTTTCAAACTAACATTTACACTTTCACTATGTACACTTCCGCAAAACTTGTACAGAATGATATCAATTGATATTATTTCAATGTTCCCCTGGATTCCCCATCAACTAATTTTAGAGACACTCCAACAAAATTTGAAAGGTAACTCCTCTAAAATGTACATTCCTCGACAATAAATAATGCTTTGTATTAGGTTTTTTGCTAAATAATATAAAATTTAAGTTTAACAGCAAAATGTATTCCCCCAAAGCATGGCTGTCTTATTGGAGGCCCATTAATCTATTTTTTTCTCTGAAATAGTGATGTGCTATATTGAAAGAAAATTAGTTTAGATTAATACAGTTCATTATGTCAGGTACTTGGTAAATATATTTGTTCAATAAATCTATCCAATTTGAATTGGAAAAAGCAGAACATAATCGTATTAACTTCCTTGGTGTTAAAATCTTCAGACATAATAATTAATTAGAAACCAATTGGTATACTAAACCTACATTTTCAGCATTTATACTGGATTTTTATCTGGTAATCCAACTTGGATGAAAATTGGAGTCCTCTATAATTTAGTCGATAGAAGTATCAAATTGTCATATTGTCAGTTCCGTACTGATAATCTTAATAAAGTTAAACAAATCCTTTTGGACAACCACTGCCTAGAGAAATGCATACTTAAATATTTTAACAAACGGGTCAACAAAATTTTAAGAGTTCCGCGCAACATGGTGGCCAAACTTTCTACTGAATCTCTTCAAACTCTGCCTAACGTAAAAATTCCTTTTGTGAAAACACTGATCAAACCGTTACAACAGTTAAATCAAGGTACAATATCGACATTAAAAGTACAATAACTAACAAACAGAATCTTATAAAAAATGTTAAAGATACAATACCTAATCATGACATGATAGATAGTTTATGCAGTTGAATGTAATGAAGGTTAATTGAATTATGTTGGCCAAACAAAATGAAGAATTAAACAGAGAACGACTTAGAAAAAATATCAAAGAAGTTTCAAATAGGCAGAATTCAATATCGCAACATAGAATTAACCTAAATCATACAATAAATTTTGATCAGTTACGTATTTTAACGGTAGAACTCAACAGAAATAAGAGACTAATACTAGAAACTTTGAATATAAAAACTCAGAATACTATGAATACAGTAATAAAATTCAATCAGCTTACGAAGATTTATGACAACATACTAAATATTTTTCGGCAATAACCTCCCTCCCCCTTTTTAACATTGGGATCATGCATTTCGAAATTACTTCTTACAACTCTCTTCACAGTTCCGTTACTCCTTCACTTTTGCAACGACTCTATTTATGCGGTCAACGGTCATGTGGTTGGACTGCACTTCACCACCTACTTAAAATCGGATATGTTGGTGAATAATTTGTATATACTTTGTATATGTTTTGTATATATTTTACTTTTAGTTTTCAAAGTATATTAATAGGTGCGCTTTCATTGAATTGGTCACAGCATAGATTTAATTATTATTTTTTGTAATTTTTATATAATTTATGACAACCAATTTAAAACTTAATCTTATTTAGATGTCATTTTCGTCGAAGTATCAGAATTTTTGAAAATGTGGAAGTTAGAAATAATGCGAGAAAGCGTGTGCTGCTGTAACACCACTTGTTTTCTTTATTAGCAGAACTAATTCATGGACAAAAGATGACTCTCCGATAATAATGCTACTATCACCAAACTTTGATGTATAGCGTATTTACTTCGTATAGCGATGACTCTTAGTATCGTATTTACTATTGCAAATAATACACTTTTTACATGAGTGCGAATAATTCATGTAATCAAATGGTACTAAAAGTGCTCGTTGCTGTATGTATTCAACATAATAACGTATAAGGGCGAGGATAAGGCTTAAATACTCGTGTATATATTTCATGTGTCTCCCATACGTCACATCAGAATTTAATTTTTTTCTCTTTTTTTGGCATTGAAAATACATGATTTTTTAATAAAATCTGTACTTCAAAATAAAATGTTTAAATAATATCAAGTAAATTGTTTTAAAAATATAAACAATTTTCAATGAAAAATACAACTTTTAAAAATTATGTAAATATTTTTTTCTCAAATCTGCAAACTTTTATATTTTTTACTCGAAATCGTTTGTTGGAATCTCTCAATTTTCAAATATTAGAAATGTTCAACTTTCCTTTTAAAAGATCAGGAAGGTTGGTACGTCGACTGAGAGGATTGGGTAGTGACCTGCTATTTTCTTACGTACCTAAGGACTTGAGTCCGAATTCTAGCGTGAACAAAATTTTTTGCGGGTTGGAAATATTTGTGCATATTCAAGTATTATTATAACATTGCCTATCCATTACAATAACGCTAGACAGTACGTGGAGTTGTAAGCACCTCCAGTTCATGTTTGTAAGAAACTGCAGTAAATGCGGACACCTTAATGCATACACATATGTATTAAACTGTGGAAAAATAAACGATTGACACATTATGATCACATTATTCCAAAGCTAATCATTGTTGATTGAAAAATCATGTGTAAATTACTTTATCCATTGATAAAGTTTGTAAATAAACTAGTGGTGTTGGAACAACATATACTTTCTTGCTCGTACTTTCACACAAAATTACGCGAAAAGTATTCAAATTTTCGAAAAAATGTACATAACCTTATTTCAAAATCTATCTTCAAGAAACAGATTTTAATAAGGAAAGAAATCTATATCTTTAGTATTTTAGTTGTAGAAAGACTCCGGAAATATTTTTAAATTAGGCAATTTTCGAAACATCTGAGTTTTCAACGAAAATAAGATCTGCAACATTCTATTAAATGTCCTTCACACTACCTAACAACAAATTTTAATCAAAAAGATGAAGCCATTTTTTTGAAAATTTTTAAAATATCCTTGGGGTTTCATGTAAAGTACCCCCCAAAATTAAAATGTCGGTTTCGAATTTAAGTGCCCGCGTTATCAACCAGATCGATTGAGTAATATAAGGCGTAAAATAAGGCATTAACCAACTAACTAACTAATATCAATTTTGGAGAAAATCGACGGAATGCTTTAACCGCGTTGTTCACAGACGGACTGGCTGACAGACAGACAGACGTTTTGTCATCATTCGATTTTCTGATATTAAGGACCCACAATACATGTATTCTGGCTACACCACGTGTTAGAGGATTTTTTCTAAATTTAGCTACATCTAATTTTTCGTTACCAGGGCCCTGTAATAAACAGTTTCTCTGCCGAAAATTCACCGTTTCTTCGCGCAGCATTACATAACTTTCTCTCTACTCCATGGCTAGAAAATAAAATGAATTTAAAATTAGACGTTTTTTCTTTACATTATATATAGAGAGGAGTATGGTTGTTCCCGTTAAACAAATCTCAAATTGTATGTTAAATTTCACACAGAATGGTTGATACGGTTTTTTTTAAGTTTGCCACATCTGAGCGAGAAATTCAAATCAGCTGTCGCTTCACAGCAGACAGGGGACGTATGCAACAGGACTGGGTTCTCAGCGTTCGGACGTATCTCAGAGTTTTCGGCAAAACTATTGAGTGAGGATAATATCACTTTCCGCGCACTAGAATATTTTAAAAGAACCAAGTGTTTTATGCGTTCTTTTCATTTGTACTATAGAAAAATCGCCATTTTCCGTTGCAGCTTTACAACGCTTTCT
Source organism: Teleogryllus occipitalis (assembly GCA_011170035.1). Classification (NCBI taxonomy): domain Eukaryota; kingdom Metazoa; phylum Arthropoda; class Insecta; order Orthoptera; family Gryllidae; genus Teleogryllus; species Teleogryllus occipitalis. The sequence goes on from BLKR01000292.1 coordinate 435,975, forward strand.
CTTTCCTTACAGGAAAGTACATAGTAGGTGAAAGAGTAAAAGTGGTTGTCAGTTGTTACTCATGTAGGAACGTCAGTGTCGTAACCTATGCAACAACGAATTTATATTTGCACAGTTGTCACCTCAAATTATGAACGACTTAATCGCATTCCACTTATTAACTTGTGTGCTACGAAGAATGAAAATATATTATCTACATTAGTTTTACTTCCCATTGACAAGAATTCGCTTCCGAAGTATTTATATGTGACGATGAAATAATCGATACTTTTGCGCCTGCAAAAATTAGAGAGATGACTGATGTAGGTCTAACATTCCCACAGTTGAATAAACAGAGTGAGTCACGTTACTTTATCACTTTCTGTAATTTTTGAACGGTTGAAGTTATTGTAATGCAGTTTTCACGAAAGTGTCTGAGGAAATGGGGCTAATTGATGTAATGTATTCGTTTTGATTTCATCACTTGTATTTTAAGAGATATTGAGGTAACATTGAGGTGAGTTTTTTTTAAATGAAACAATACATTTTTTTGCCTATCACGACGATCGTACAAAGACGAATCCAATGACAAACATAGTAATATGATAGATAAGCATTTTTTTGAGTAATTTTGATTTTTTTATATTCGGGTTTAACGTATATTTTAACTGTGACAGACCACCAACCAAGGTCGCGCAGCGCTCTTGCCGCTAGCACGTGCTCGGGGCGTTACAATATCCGTTAAAGACGAGTCGCGAAAAATCAATATTACTCAAAAAAATACTTATCTAACATATGACTATATGTATATCATTGGATTTGTCTTTTTACGCCCATCATTGTAGACTAAACATATGTATAGTTCCATTTGAATAAAACAAATTTGCTGCAATATCGTAAAATACAAGTGATAAAATGAAAACGAATAGATACATCAATTAGCCCCACTCCCTCATGCACTTCGTGAAAACTGCATAGCAATAATTTCAAATGTTTAAAAATTACAGGAGTTGCTAAAGTTACGTGACTTACCCTGTATACTCAATCATTACTAAATTAATGTAAATAAAATAATATTAATATAATATAATTTTTGAATATAACTAAAATATGCAAAAAAACTCCCTCAAATTAATTTGTTACATTAATTGCACGTTTTTCATTTGCTTACTCCCTGTTGTCTTGAAATCTAGCTACGCTTTCTGTGTGTAAAAATAAAGAATTTTCAAATCGATTTCGTTACGTCAATCTCTTAGCATACTTGCCGAATTTTGGTCTTGAATGTGTCCATCAGTAGGAGACCTGCACTGTTTATCTCTCTTCAGGAGGATTCGTCAGTGTAAAGATTGTCGCGTTGCGGGTTCAGACCGAAGGAAATGGCTTCACACGCTCTGCTAAGGGAAGGATATAGAGAAAAGATGGGAAAAAGGAGGAAAGTTGTATATCTTCCAAACGCCAAATTCCTTAAAAAAGAGATTTAACGTAGAGATAGTTCTAGGAAGTCTCTCTATTGAACAGAATGTGTGTGAGTGTGTCTGTCTGTCTCGCAGTCTCTCTGGGCGTGTGCGTGAGTCGGGCGTGTGTCCGCGCGCTTGTGTTTTCTGTGAGTTTCGTGTTTATCTTCTATCGGAGAGAGAGTGAGAGTGACAGACCACGCTTGCCGTCTAATGGCGGAGTTTACTTTAATTTAAACCTGCTGAAGTACCCTGCATTGCCGGGTATTTATTAATCAAAATCATTCTGCCGCACCTGGTTCTCCCTGCTCCTTCCCATCTTGCCAAGTCTCTGAGGATCCTCGTTCGTACCATCGTCGCTGCTATAGGCATCTGTGAATAGATGCATTTGTTGCGTACTCCCGGCAAATATAGTAATAATTTTGGCCTTCAACTATCTAATTGTGTAATTAGAATGAATCAAAATGCATTTAGTAGAAAGTTTCATGGGCTTTTGGAGACATTTAATTCACTTCGGTGAATTTATTCATCGTTTTCGAGAAATTTGCAAAAACCCGAAAGAAGGCAAACTTTAACATTACTCTAAGGGGTAGGAAAGGGAGATATGATGATATTTATTTATCTTCCATTTAGGTAAATTGATTTTTTTCAAAATAGTTAATTGTCTTCTGAAACCATTCTTATTACGTATGTCTTCTTTTAAAACAGTTTGCTAATTTCCTCATATTGGTAGTTGGTCTAGAATAGAATTTATTTTTTGCCATGCACAACGCATTCAAACCTGGGAAATAAAATCACAAAATTCCAATTCTAAAAATGAAGCCAATAAAAATATTGAACATGTTCAGACATAATAGTCTGTATATCTGCAATTATCTTCCTTCAGTTCACTGGTACATCTACCTCAAATATATCTCTTCTCCAAAGTCATCGCGCAAAACCACCGAAGCGCCTCGCTTGAAGAAACTTCTCGAGTTTCGAAGCCGGGACCTCTGTGGGTCTGGAGAGGAGGACTTTCAATCGTCGAAAGGATGTTCAGCCGACTGCCAGCAGAAGTGGCGGTCTCTCCTCTTTAACAGTAACTCTGCAGCTATCGGTTTTCCTCGCACTGCCCGCCTGCCAGCGCCGCCACCGCCACCGCCACCGCCGCCACCGCCTGCACCACCGCCGCCGCCGCCGCCGCCGCTGCGTTTCAAAGTCGATACGTCTCCTGAGAACAATCAGCGTTCCATTGTTTCAACAGGCTAGCCAACTCTGCGCGCACGAAATCCCTCATAACACCCCCCCTCTCCTCCATCCCTCATCCCTCCAGCGAGCGTAGGCTATAGCTCTGCCTAATGACAAGTCATTGTATACAGACTACCCCGACCCCTCTGCCTCTCACTCTTAAAACTGTAGGGCGGCAGGGGTGGGGGTGCTATTTGTTTTGGCCGGGACCTGAGCTGGCTATTTGCGGGCGCGCTGGTGTTGGTACGACTGGATGGATGTTGAAGAGACGACCCAGCAGCTTTTGGACCGAGTTTTATTCGTTCTTTGCTCAAAATGCCCCAAGTGATCTTATAGTAGGGAATTCGAAGTAGGCTGGTTCTCAAGTGTTCTAACTCCAACATATTTCGTAGGATACTTTGTTTATCTAAAGGTAGTTAATAAAGTTATTTTGAAAGGATGAACCTTCATCAACTTTGGATTATGGATTAAATTTGATTCAAAAATTTAATTATTTGAAATTATGAATAAGTGAGTGTACATTTTAACTCATTGATCCCTGTGGAATTTCAAACACTTCCTCGGAAATGTGAAACCTAACAACGTCCTTCGCACGTTCTTTCATATCAGATGATTGATTGAATTTGCATGTGCTGGACAAGTCCGTAAGATCTTCATCTGAAAATTGCCCTGTTGTAAACGTATTTTTAAAGCAAGGGATTAATTAGCAAGGGACCAACATAACGGGTAAGATGTTGTGAAGCGGTCTTAATTTTTTTAATATCACATAATTTGAACTCTTTCGAATTCATTTACAATGTTTCAATGAGAAAGACAAGAATTTGGTAAGACGAAAAATATAGTTCACACAAACTGTACTTACCACTGTAAATTACCACAATAAATGTGACATTTCTTATACTTACTTCAATTTTGTTTTCCAGTTTTCCAGAAAATTTTCTTTACTTTTTTATGACACTAAATAAATTAATAAATAAATAGAAAAGTATGGCCATGTGACCTACGAGGGAAAGAGTAAATGAATAACATACGTTATTCTCGCATTTAGTTATAAAAGTTCTAAGCTAAGAGATTTCTGGAAATGTCAAAAATATTATTTGGAATGATTCATCCTTTGATATTACCTCAAACTCATTCGTTCATGCTAAAAAATGAGCTGAATGTGATATTATGAAATCGCTTGTAGAAAAGTGTTTGTGGAACTTCTGAAATGTCTAGAATCAATTAGCAGATTAAAATTGTGTAATTACCAAGCATTTAAAAAACATGACATTATCCTAGTTATAGCATTATTTGGAACTGGAAAATGTTTTGCAGTGAAGTTTGAAAGACAATTTTAATTCCCTAAGAATTAACGATCAGAGACTCAAACACACCTCTGCAAATTTTAAAATACGTACTGAAAATGTAGTTAATAGAATTGATTCAACAGGTCAGGGTTTTAGAAAATCAGTTAATTACTATGTTTAATTCTGAACATTTGCATACTAAAGGTTTTAATGATTTAAACGAATTTTGAGCTGGAAATACGGTTAATATAATCTATATTACGGAATATGGCAAATGTAGGTTTGATGTGTTTTCTTCTTGCTCTGTTATTACATATTTTTTGTTAGTTTCAGGTCACTAGTGTTCAAAACTCAAATAACATTGTTCTAGTTGACACTGATGTTGTATACTGCCATAGAACTTTTTGTACCAAAAAATATGTGTTTAAATCCAATTATCCTAGATGGTATTCTAAACAATTAAAGTACACTCTTAAATTAAAAAACAGACATAAAAATTTAAAAAATTACAACTCTTGGAAGATAAACTTTATTGTAAATTGCTAAGATCCCATTCAAAAATGATTATTGACCGTGACCATCGCAACTATTTAAAAGATATTGAAACATCTGTTTGTGGTAATATAAAGACCTTTTGAACTATTGTTAATTCCAAAAATAAACCTGAAGCGATACCTAACGTGATGATTTATAACAATGTGACAGCAAATGACATGCAGCAAATAGTACAGCTCTTCGAACATTTTTTTAAGAAATACATTTAATTGATAACACAAGTCAACGAGCAAAAACTTTTTTGTGCATATTCACCTATATCTTATTGTTTTAAAATAACATTGTCTGTGTCTCTAGAAACAGCTCTGTGTCTCTAGATACGTATGAGATGCAGGAAGTTAGAATTAGAAAGGATTAGGATGAAAAAGACGTTAGTATACGCTTTGGTAAAATATTTCTACATTGTGATCCCTCCCATTACTGCCCAAAGATAGGCCCGGCGGTTTTGCTGTTAGGGTTGCATATGACAAGCAGTACCGTGTTTGTTTTATTCGAGGCGCATGTGTTTACATTGTTGCTAAAAATATAAAATACTAGTTTAGCAGTTATTGTTTAGTCATGGCTAGTCGTGGTGGTTGTAAGACAGTCCTGTAAGTTTTTAATGTATTTGTGGCGAATTTGTGATTAAAAACACTGATGTAACATAACAGACTTAGAAATGTGTATTTATCATATTTCGGAAATAAGTTTAGTGAACAGTCCAAATCCGGGGCGCGACACAAGACCAGGCATTTAAAAACGTAAAAAATTTCTAGACAACAAAAAATATCTAGACTATCAAGCAATTGTTGCCAATATGCTGGATTCTTTGTAAAAATTGGGATGCTTAAAAAGTGAATCTTGAGGCGTCATTTACAATTCTTTCCGGACAATTTCGGCGATGTAAGTGAAGAACAAGGTGAGCGTTTTCATCGTGATCTAACAGTGAAGAAAAAACATTATCAGGGAAGCTAGAACACCAATATGATGGAATATTACTGCTGGTCACTTCACCGAGAGAGTCAGAAAATGGTGCATAGGAGAAAAAGCTATATCAGGAGCTTTAAAGAAAAAGAGATCCTTAAGTTTTAACATCTCGTATCATAAAAGACCTTTTTCTTCAACTGAGTTTCGAACAGTCTTCTGTCGTAGATATAAATTGCACATTTTCTCAAGGATCCCAAGGAATCCATCTTACAAGAATGTCTCTCTAACACAATGATTATCATTATGCAGTGTGTTTGTCGGAAGTAATTCTCTCTAGTATTTCCTTTCGCTAGATTGATTACTTTTGATGCTATTATATTTCTCTCTTAAAAGAGAAATATCTTTATTATATGTCTTCTTTCGGTAAGATTAGTATTTCATGATTTCCTACAACATCCGCATTCATTTTCCTTTCCTCGTGCACGAGAATTCGACATAGCACGTTTATATCCCCTATGAGTAAATCTCCCCTTGAGTGGGATCGTAAGTGACACTTGAGTATGAGATGCAGCGTAATATAACAATATAACAAATTCCTTTTCTATTTATTTCTTGATCGTTTGGGTGCAGAGATTCACCATCCGAAGTCCTAAAGCCTGTCGTAAAGTCCACCATCTTACACAAGAATACCCCTTTTTATGACCGGTTTAAAAAGTGTCGTATCTTGCTTGTTAATATCTGGCGAGCCTCACCTGGCTGGGGTGGGTGTCAAGGTGAAGTGGAGGATTTTGTGGAGAAGATATGGAGGTTGAACATCGATGGGAGCTAAATTTCCTCGCTACAAAGGTATCCACCCTGCAGTAATAAATTTCATGAAGTTAAGATATTCCAAGCCATCTATTTCTGGAACACCATGTAGGAGACAAGCTCAGCGGCCGAAAGAGCAATTTGAATATATTGTGGCAAATTTTAGTCTTACTATGGATTTATAACTTTCTCTCTCAGGCAATATCTTTTTCGAATAAATTAACTCTTGCCTTACAACCTACTAACACTTAGTACGATCTTCGTATTTCATGGCCGTGGTAAAGGGTGCGAAAAACTGTGAAGTAATGGAAATTTGGGACAAAATATAGTAGATAAGTAAAGGTAGGCTCATGAAAAATTCACATTTAAGTATTTAACTTCGAAAAATCATGTTAGGTTTTCCTTATAGCAAACCGAAGATACACATGGCAATAGCAGTTAATATTTTATGGGGAAAATAAGTAAAATTTATTTAAAAGAAATTATTAGAGATGCTTTTTATTGTTTCAGTACAACAATATTTTCCCCCATACCAGTAGAGATATTCAATACAATAAAGTTAATTCTTCACTTACTTGTTAAATAAGAAGCTGACAATATGTAACGCCAATTAAATGTTACATTTAATTTTACAAAGTTGAAAGTTCATTAGTTTTGTCCATTAGTTTGATTAAAATAATATTCACACAATTTAAATGTCATAAATATGTTAAAATATCTTGAATAATTACTACTTCTTTCGTCAAATATGTTTAAATTCTGTACAAAAAATATATTGTTCTGAGATATTTAACGAAAGTAGTCGATTTTCGTATTTGTGATAATACGTAATGGGTGATTTGAATATCAAAATATGAGTGCCTGAAAAAGAAACGGTGACGAATGACATTTATGAACATATTGAAATTAGTAGTATACATAAAAAATACAAATACTAAATATTTTGTAAATAAATGAGATATAATTGTATTCATTTTCTCTCCTAACATATTGTAGCATTCTTTCAACCCAAATAGTTCTTTTACTTACTAAGATGGGTGTTACTATAGGTGCCTATTGCAAATACCCAACTGCTGTAATTAATTTTGCGCTGTTCAAAGAAAAATAAATTGTGTCAAAGAACGAAGTACGTCATGTACACCGCTGTATAGATATTTCTCTGAAAAAAAAAAGATTAAACACAATATAGAAAAAGGAAAGTATTTGTAATGTTTATATTTGTAACATTCATTCAATTATCTCTGACATAGAACTTCAAATACTTCTTTTGTAAAGTAGACGCATATTGACTCTTCCCTTGTCCACCATATAATTGTTTGCGTGTTTTTGGTTTACTTAAAAGCAAAAGTAAGTTATATGTTTCATAAACAAACAGAAAGTGAATGGAAGTGAGAATTAAATGGGAAAATCTTAATTTCTTTTCCACCAATGTCAACACTAATGAAAGGCACCGTCCCTTGAATTCGCGGTATTCAGTAGCTGAGTTTTAAAAATTCAACGTCATTTACACTCATGGTTTGTTCGTTACAAATAGTTTGTAATGCAAACTAATGGGCTGCACATGCGTAAGAAGCATCAGTCCTGCACCTCCTTCCCAGCAGCCCTTCTCCGCCTGATGGTACTGATGGTTTATTTATTTATTTATTTATTTATTTATTTATTTATTTATTTATTTATTTATTTATTTATTTATTTATTTATTTATTTATTTATTTATTTATTTATTTATTTATTTATTTTTTAATTTAATTTATTTATTTATTTATTTATTTATTTATTTATTTATTTATTTATTTATTTATTTATTTATTTATTTATTTATTTATCTATTTATTTATTTAATTAGTGAAAAACTCTATGTGACGTATGGGGGGAGAAAATCATCTGCACACCCTTTCCTGAGTTTCAGAATCCCTTCCCAACTATTCAACTATTAATAGTTGAAATATGAAAAAATGGAAATAATAATAATAATAATAATAATAATAATAATAATAATAATAATAAATTTAAAAAAGCAAGAGATTAACATTTCAAAATCTAGATATTTTCGTTGCCGAATTATAGAGAACTTATTTGTAACGGTAAACAAACGGATTTGATTTTCTCTATTGCTAACAAATAGAAACTCACCCTAAGCTCTACTACCACTACAAGCAAAAGGAAATCTCAACAAAACGTGCGCATAGTGAAGCTACATTTACGTCCAGAAGCAAATCAAGGGGCCATCTCAGCATTTGCTCAATGGATCAGGGAAACTGGACAAAACCCCGATCGAGATGGGGGTCATTGACCCGGAAACTGAAGTACATTACTTGTTACAAGCATTTAAGTCTTTTTTTAATTATACAATGCAAATGTAAACTAATTCATTGTACTATATCATTGTTTTGTCAAAGTAAATATTATTTGTCTTTTTGACGATCAGTATAGTCTCTAATTCTATAGAAACAGTTTTGCAGCAGAAAAGATTTTACTTTTAACTTAAATTTGTGTACCAATTTTAATTGTATAATTTCATCTGGCAATGCGTTGTAAAGTAACGTACATGTATTGTATGTGGATTTCTTATAGTGAGCTGTTGATACTGACACTTGATTGATTAATTGATTTTTCGTGTTTCCTGTCGCGTCACCTGCTTTGGTCATTAACCCCGTTAGTGTAATGCATCTTTTTTTCTCGGGAGATGGCAGTGATATTCCCCCCGCTGGATGGCGAGATCCAGCGCCGACCTACCGTCGGCTAGAGGGGTTTCCCCCTAACCAGGACTCTCCCACCAGCGAGGCACCGCCCCAGCCGGGACAAGCTCTAAGCTCCCGACCGGTCTCCCGGAATATGTGGTAGTGTAGTGCATGTTAGTGTAAGTGTGTGTGTAAGGGGAGATAGGACAAGGAAGAGGAAGGAAAGATCGCGCGCGGTCCGGGCCTGTTTTTGTAGGGTACTGCTCCGGCATTCGCCTGGTGTTGATCGGAGAAACCACGGAAAACTACCAATCAGAGCAGCCGGCCGCTAGTATTCTCCTCCAGACAGCGACTGAATTCGACCTAGCTGAAAAGCTAGTATGGAAAATCCTGCCGCCGTCAGGACTCGAACCTAGAACCTCGCGGTCAGAGGCGCTGCAACGACATCAGTTGATACACTGAGCTACCGCTCTCGGTGATACTGACACTTGATGAACATGATTTCTACATCGAGTGTTGTAACCATAAATATCAGTATTACATGAAAATAAGTTCCCTCCGTTAAGTCAGTCAGTTACGACAAATACTACCGATTCGTAAATAAATTGGCAAGGCAAAGGTAAGATTCCAAGCTCAAGGAAAAGATGCTTGCAGGAATCACGGGGATGGCATTTTTTCATTATTCAAATAATTTTCTTTTGCAATCTAAATGTCTGGGTACTAAAGGATGAGCTTCCCCAGAATATTATGCCATATCTCAGGCGGGAATGTACATTTGCAAAATAAACGCAACGAACTGCATGAAGGCTGACAGAATTTGAAATAATTCTGAATGCGTAACATAATGATCTTAATTTAGTGGTTAATTGTTATATGTACATTCCATTTGAGGTTTGATTGAATTGAGAGACCTAAAAATTTTGATACCTTAACGACAGCTAATTGCATATTGTTTATTTTCAATGGAGCATACGATTGCCGATTTGAAACGCAAAATTGCATTGAGACAGTTTTCCCTTCATTAACTATTAATTTGTTATTACAAAACCAATTTGAAACTTCCGAAATTGTACTATTTATTGTTTCTTTTTTGCAAAGAACATTCGTGTCATCAGCAAACAGAACTGTTCTTCATTTTTTAATAGATGAGGGCATATCGTTTACGTACAACAGAAAGAGGATAGGTCCTAAGATCGAACCCTGTGGGACCTCATGTTCAATTGGCAAAGAATTGGCAAGATAAGTAAATAATGTCCTTTCGTGCCAGTACGGTATTTCTACTGTTTGCGATCGATGTTTACGGTACGAGGTTATCCAATCTAGGGCAATACCACGAATTCCATAAGAAGGTAATTTTGAGAGCAAGATGTAATGGTTAATAACGTCAAAAGTTTTCGAAAGATCTTAAAATATCCCAATGGGTTGTTCATTTTGGTCCATTGATGAAGCAACATCTTTAAGGAAAGAAAAATATGGCAGTTTCCGTAGATTTTGATTTTCTGAAACCGTGTTGTGAGTCTGAAAACGCTTCGTTTTTCCTGAGAAAAGTTTCCATTCGCGTATAGAAAAGCCTCTCTAATATTTTTGAGAAAACCGACAAAAGAGAAATTGGCCGGTAATTTTGAATTTCTTTTTTATTCCGTTTTTTTAAAAAGTGGCTTAATTTTTGCTGTTTTGAAAATATCTGGAAATATTCCTCTGCACAAGTTCCTGTACACAGATTCTAGTAATTTTGTTGTAATTGTTATGTGTAATTGTAACTCAGTTTTGGGGTCTATTGCGTTATATCTAGGTTGACTAGAACTGTGCCTCTATCATTTTATTGTCAAGATAATATAACTTTGTCATTGAAAATTGTTAGTTTCTTGGAAATTAACTCTGGCCTTTCACTTAATTGTGATAGCTGTTCCAAAACGCAATATACCATCAACATTTTCATTTTGAAGGATAACTATTTTATTCTGAACTGAGTCCTATATTTTGCAACCAATGATAAAGGGTTTTTCTTGAACTGTCTTGTGAGCTATCTTTATGATTTTTTTTCTAGTAAATTAGACTATTTAATAAGTTTTTTTTCACATAATTCAAAAATGACTGCTTACGTGTTTCATTCCACTTGTGTACAAACAATGACTGTTCTTATTGCTGATTCCGACAATCGAGGATATCTGATATAAATCCCGTTATCCAATTTTGATAACCGAAGGCAATTTATATTTTTTCTAGTTAGATGGAATAATTCTGGGGAATTCTCTTACACGGAATTAACATTTGCCGTCCCTTTTCTTTCCGAAAATTCAGAATGAAAATCTTTATGGGCAATACACGTTGGACAGTTACGAACTATATTCGGACAAAATAATTTTTAGTTGCGGCGAATGTATTGGAGTTAATGCAATCGGCTCCGACCGTGGTGCAAAAGGGAATGGATCACACGGAAGCAAAGGGAGAGAGAAGCAATCAGTTCGCGTCACAACCCTACAGGAGACAATATCGTCAAGTCCCAAGAGCGAATGCTTCATGTTATATATATATATATATATATATATATATATATATATATATATATATATATATATACCAATCAGACTATTTTTGTTACGTGGTTCCTTACAAAGTATACCTCAACAATTCTAGTTCTGTTTTACATCCGTATTTCATTGTTCCCTAATTATTTATTTACTCATTTACGTATGTGTTTATATAATCATTATTTTACCTTATCTTGTAACTATGCAATTTATTATAATTTTTATGTACTATTAATGAACCTTTAATTGTTTCCAAATTCACTATTTCAGAATGGAGTACTTCAAAGTGTAATAAGCACTATAATAAAACGTCTTGAATGTTAATACATGCCGAACAGAGAAAATAAATTTAACAAAAAATAAAAAATATATATATAATTTAAGGAGAGGGGAGGAGAGCTTTGCTACGCCTCTTAAATCTGTCCAATCCACAGTAAACAAGAAGTGGCTGAAGTAGGAAGTATCATAAAATAATGTCAGTGTAGAAGGCGAGAACAAAAATAATGATTTATCGCTAAAACCCATCTAATACTAGTAATTTTCGTCGGAATAATAATATTTCTTTTCTTTCAGTGGTAAGAGACGGGAAACAGAAAGGAGAAGGTGTTAATCAACTCCTAATCGAACATGAACAAGTTGAAATATGGATAAAAAATTATGGCGAGATAATATATAATTTGATATGTCTTCAGAACATACATTTACGACCATCTATTTTCTCCTCCTAAGGTTTCTGTTTGTCTTAATTTTTAGTGAGAGCATTGTATTCTTAAATGAATTATAATAATTTCCTTTGTCTAGATTCCATTCAACACTCATAGCACAATAGTTATAACGTAGGTGGTCAAAGTGTCTTTTAGGTCTCACACAGAAATAATGAATTGTTTTCACAACATCATGAGTCACTGTTGATGTAAATATATTCAAAACTCGTTTAGTGTACGATAAGTAAAAAATAAATAGATCATAATGACTTTCAGAATGATGTGTTTTGAAAAGAAAATGAAGACAAATAGTGCATTTGTTATCTCATCAAAATATATAAAATTGATGAAAAGTTTGCCTTTCTCGGTTGCACTTATACCAATCAGTACGCTGATCATATATAAAATGAAACAAAAACGTAAAGGACGAGATAGTGCAAAAATTGAAAAAATGAGATAGTGAAAAAATAGCGCAAGAGTGGTTTGCTAAAGATTGAGTAATTGCTTTATCATATCGATCTCATATTTTATCAAATTTTACCCCTCAATACGTACACCCACGATTATTTGAAGTGTCCCCCAACGTGGGTCTCACTTGTCATCGCGTCCACGGGCGATTTCTTTACTCGAACGCCTCTAAAAACCTCATTAACCAGCGGTTAGCAGGAAACCTTCCGCCCAGTCCCATCCACTACCTCGTCCCCACCTCATCTCCTCCAGCTCTATGACCCCCTTCGCCCCGCCCCGCCCCGTCCCCTCCCTACCTCCATTGTCCCGCGGGGGCGTTTGGGTGCAGATTCTAAAAGCGGCCCTTCCCCGCCCCTTTCCCCTCCCCCCCGCTGGCCGGTGCCCCCGTCCCCTCGCCGCTCCTGTTGTCAACGCAATCCCAATCCCCAATCGCGCTCTGTGGTCAATTACGCCATATCGGCGTCACCCAGAGAAGCCAATCTAGCCGTCTCCCCACCCGGTTGTTAATGACTCGCGCGGGCAGATAAACAGCGTGCCCGAAAATCCAAAAGGGGGAGAGAGGGGGGATGTGGGGCGCGCACGCACGCGCGAGGGGGGACAGAGGACAGTGACAGGGGGACCTGTTTGAAAGGAAGCTGCGCTTGTTTTTGGCTTTTGTTGCGTAAATAACCAACACCGGTGGCGCGGGACGTGGCCGCGCTACGTAGTCAAGTTGATCGGCTTCACATCGCACCGCTGCATCGCGTTTAGCGCCGGCGTCGTTTAATAAGGCTCCCGGCCGCGTGGGGCGATGGGCAATGAAATACTGCATGGAGAGGGGATTTCGTTTTTTCTTCCTTTTTCTGCTCGAATGAACACCCGATAGGAAATGTTATTCGAAAATACATTTCTTGAGGAGGGGATTGTTTATAGTTTTCCAAATTTTTAGAGAAAACTTACCTTTGTAAAGATGTGAAACCTGTAAGTAGAGAAAATAGTTATATAATTGTTTCAGCTGTTAAATATTTTTATTTTTACATTTCATGAATCAGTAACTGACCCTTCAGAACTATTTAAAAAAATTGATGAACATTTCAAGAAGATGTCCATTTCGTTACGTGTTTGTGAGTAAATCACTTTATCATTGTTTCATAAAAAAAAATTTTACAGTTAAGTGTAACATTCTTGTACACCAAATGGAAGTTTTCTAACGTTTACCTTTATCAGAAAAGAAAATGCGAACATTGCACCTATTGAATTGCAGTTTCAAAAAAAAGTGTATAGTGTTCTTGGAAACCAGTTTTATTTAGACTAGCGATATACAGCTACCGAATTGTTGAAAGTAATTTAAAAAAACTATGGTAAAAATTACTTTCAAGTAATGTTATATTAAGAAATAAAACATATTTATAACATACCTTTCTGAAAAAATCACTGCTATTAGAACTAGACGCTTTACATCAACTGTGGCCAAATTTTGGAAATGAAATTACCTGCTCGGTCGCATAACCAATTTGTTAGGGTAAAAGAAAACAATATACACAAACTAAAATTGAGAAATAAATATATTTAATAGAACGCCTGCTTTTGTTTGGCTGAACAAAGTGCATTAATGTCTATATCAACTGAGGTTCCTACTCGCAAACAATTTTTCAAATTAACATCACCGATTCTTGTTCTCACTTCTGATTTGATATAGCTCATCCCACTGAAAAACTGTTCACAGGTGTATGTGTTGTAACAGGGCATGTTTCTAAAATGCAGAATATTTTTCCTTTTCCAAATAAATTTTGTTGATCTCTTTCAAGCCCACCTGATATAATTTCTCATTTACCTGTGCATCACAACTCGGTTCACAATGTTCCATTTGTAATCTTCTGGCAATAAATTCACATCTGCAGAAAATATTCAAATTCAGCCAAAAGTTAATTATGCTTTTTAAAATCTTTAAATCAATTTCCGAATTCAAGGTTCATACCGGATAGCAACGAAGCGTATTTATCTGCTACCGCTTGTGTGACATTGGTCGCAATTACAATCTAGAAAAGTGAGTGAAGAATTTTTCCCTTACCTGTTTTTCTAAATTCCTAGTTTCATTTGAAACGATTTCCCATGTCTTAACATCAGATAAGTAGCAATTGCATATAACATCAGATAAACTGCAATTACAGTTTATCAATCAGAAACGCAGTCACAAACCCACTCCTTGTCTTCAAACTCTTGGATACTTTTTGACTTGCTTCCGAAGAATTAAGTTGTTTTTTTTTCTTTAAATACAAAATTACTTTCTTACATTTAAGGGCGGTTTAACCATCTTACCTCTGCATTGTAATATGATGTTATATATTCTGAATTCAAGAATTTGAGAAATTCTTGAAAGTGGTGGTGATTCAAACCTTCGACTGACTTTCGACCGGCGTTCTTTACTGTTTTGATAGTCACGTTCATGGCATGGTCTATTTTAAGACACTGAGAACATGTATCTTTCTGATGAATGGTGCAATGAAAATTTTGCATCCAAGTATTACCAACTATGCACACTTCATTTTCAATCGGTTTTACTAAACCTCCGTGTTTCCCAACTACTACAGCCTGGTAAGTTGTTGATTTGCAACGAAAAGCGATTAAATAACTGCTCCTAACAAATCTCTTGAGCAAGAAGTGATCTGAAGAGTCTGTAGCGCCGCTAATTCCTCCGTGATGTTAAAATGGATGTCAACACCCTTGATAAAAATCACCAATTCTGCTGTACTTGTTATATCGTTGCTTTTATCTAATGCCAGAACATAAATTTGTATGCTCCGCTTTTCAAATTGTCTCCAATATGTTTTAAATGTCATCCACACGCCCTGTAATAGTTTGACGAGATAGACTTGTTTTTATGAAATCATTTTTCTTTTCTGGATACACACTTTTAATGACGCTTACTATTCCTTAAATATTTCACCATTTGAGTATGACGTATATTTGTTGCAAGTATCAAGAATACTACATAACTAGCTGTTGTAAAGTTAATTGAATCTTTAGCCGCTCTGCAAAATGTCACACAGTGCAGAAAGTTTTCTCTTTGAGCCATTTATTAGTCGTGCTGAAACTACTCTTTGTACTTATCAAACTTATGTTCATACTCAGTCTCGTATTTCTGTTTAACTCTTTTAAGACAGAAACAGATTAATTTCATAAAAAAGCATATGAAGTTTGTTTTAAATTCCACGAAAAACAAACTCATAGTCCACCTCTCTTGAAAATTCTCAATTTTTCTATGACTTACCTTTTTTGGTCCAACTTGTTTACTTCACGACACGATACTTAGTTTTTATCTGAAAAAAATAAAGTACCTTTATAAAAGTGCTCAGAAATTCCGAAACTGTTTTGAGGCTACTTTACATGAAGCCTCAAAAACCTTTTCAAACTTTTCTAAAAAATTACTCCAATTTCTACTTTCTCGTATACGTACGGAAGTAATATAGGAAGTATACAGAAAGTTATGTAATGCTGCGGAAAAACGATTTCGAGATTTCAACGGAAATACAGGTTTTGGGTTCTCCTCATACTGGAAAAGAAGTTTATTTAAACATCCGTCTGTCTGTCTGTCCGTCCGTCTGTCTGCTTGTCCGTCTGTCTGTCCCTCTGTCTGTCTGTCCCTCTGTCTGTCTGTCCCCTGTCTGTGTGTCCGTCTGTCGCATGTGAACAAATATAGCGCCCAAAACCACACGTACGATCATTTCCAAATTGAAGAAATCCCGGTCCATCTGGCTGTAGTTGAAATGTTGAAAAACATTCTTTAAAATGTGGGTGTACTTTACATGAAGCATCCCGGACATTTTCAAAATTTTCTGAAAAACGGCTCCAAATATTTTTTTTAAATTTTCGTTGTAACAATAGAGTAAAATACACTTACAAATGTGGAGTAGGTCTGATTTTTATGGTTAACTCTGAATTTTCGAAAATTTCAATAGTTTGAATTTTTGGGGGGTCTTCCTACAACTATAAAATTGAAGACACACAGTTTTTCTTCAATTGAAATTTGTTACCCATAAATAGTTCTTTCATTAAAGTCATGTAAACGTTTTTGAAAATTTTAGTAGTTTTTGTGCAATAAAGCATGCAATATTTGCAATTTTAAAAAATTACAAAAACAAGATTTTCTCAAAAAAGGCTCCAAATTGTTTCTGTAAATGTTTGGTAGAGATAGTGCCAAATGCACCCTACCCAATTACATAAACGCTATATAGTTCTATTCTTTTGTTTTTTCAAAAATGACAAAAATTTAATTATTTTGACTTGTCTCTCACATCGGTATTACTTGTCTTAGATTCCATGTCTTTACGTTATTAGATTTGCTTTAAATAATGTCAAAATACTTTTTTACCCTCTAAACGGAAAGTTATTATCCTCTGACACAATTACTTAACTTTGAATCTGTACCACTCAACATATCTCGGTATATGGTCTATATTGTTAACTGTTGCATTTGAAATCATTGTTACTTCCTAAATAAAAATCCTTACGTAAATTTGATCTTTCAAAGCTAGACAATAAATATTACAAACTTCTAGAACATGTATGGGGTCGAAGATCACTTTTTGTCAATATATAGTGGGAAATGTCATATAAAGCAGTTACACATGTGCAATTGATTCTGATTGGTAGACAACTCATCGTGCACTCGTGTTTTGTGGGTCACGTTCCGGTACAGTAAAAAGAAAACTCCTTATACCACTGCATGATGAGTTCCCCACAAATCAGGAGCAACTGGCTCATCCGTAATTTCATTATATGAAATCCCCCTCCACATGATCATTGGCAAAAGGTGATCATTTAAGAGCCCCCAAATCCTTCGGAATTTTTCAGCGGTAATTTACTGAAGCAATTTTCATATATCCTAAAAGAAAACAAGTCAATGTTATCCTTAGCACTTGTGATATATCGTGTTACGTAACTACTTTCCTGATTTACGTATTTGCTGATATTTAAGTTGACAACAGATAATAACTCTTGTTATCTTTGTCGCATTCTTAGTTTTCAATTCAAAAAATGCATCTCAAAGATACATGGAAGTTCGCGGCATAATTACTTGATTAGTTCCTTGACATGTTACGTGCAGTATTTTACATTTAGATTAGAACTAATTACTATGTGACTCATAAATTAGACGCAACACACGTACATCGTGCTGAGGGCCCGGGGCCATTCTGAATACCCGATTGCGCCGCGCCCCATCGTTTCCAAATGTCTGAATAATCAACGCGAAAGCGCTTTTGTTTAAACATGCACTATCAGAGCGCCTTCCCGCCTCCCTATCTTCAAAGCAAACTTCCTCCATACTTGTCCGTTTCATCAACCAGCCACAACTTTCCTTATTTCGCACATCCACCGCGTACGTTCGTTCCACTTAGTTCGTAATGGGGCCCGCGTCTCGAGCCAAAAGACTTGCCCGCCGCCGTGAAATGGCCGCTACGGGAACGCAGCTCAGTGTCGTCACCTGTCGATAAAAATCGGAATTAATTCCGAGCGTCATTCCATATTCATACGCTAGGAGGAACAATACCTTAGGGCGGCGTACAGCGGCGCGGGAAGCTCACCAGACGTTAGACACGCGGCCGATTTTTCACCAAGTGATTGACTAAGTTCTGGTCGCGTGATAAGCTCTGCAATATTTAGCGACGGAGGCTGCACCGCTGGGGGGCCCGCGTTGGTTGCGCCTGGGAAATAATGGATGTAGTTTATTAATGACCGGCGAAGGGAAGTTGGTAAGTGACGTAAGATGAAAGAGGGGTGAGGCGGATTCTCCGAGGGAACGCTGGGTCGCACACGCCCTTGAGACCGGGGACATGGAAGCTGGAAAAGCAGAGAGGGAGGTCGTTGCCGTTGCCAAGACGCACTTGCCTCTGTGGGTGGTCCCATCCATCTGGACGATTTGTTAGCGAAAGTTGTTACTAAATTTATTATCGGAAATGCAATCAATTTACGACGCGCTATATTGTAACAACGTGTAGCATATTCGGTGCTCCTTAGCTGATTTTCTTACGATTTGGTATTTAAAGAAATATAACTCTGCCTCTTTTCCGAAGATATGTTATAGTCAGGTCAATTATGGTTGCCTTTTAGATATGGATTTCAATATGAGGGAAGCATTTTATTTAGAAACCTCAAAATACTTTATATATGTGTGTTGTATATCCAAATGCTCTCTTGAAATATTGCACTTAATACTGTTCAGTATGTAGAATGAAGAACTTCATATTTGCGTCATTTTATGATGGTAACATATTTTGATGCTATAAAGCTGTTTACAATTATACATATCATTACATATCATAGGAATCGTTCACATCAGGTGTCATTATCATCAGCTCATTACAAAAAACTCCCATATACGTTACTTCACAACACATTGTCTGGTGGCATAAAGCAATTAAAATCGATATTCAAGTTTAATGCGAGGTAAAATATTTTGTGCTGCATAACTGTTAATATATAATTAGAGAATACACTGACCACCAAAAAGGATAATATTTATTTTAACAATGATATTTAATGAATTAGTTACCATTTGCAGCAAATGCTGAGATGGCCCCTTGCTTTGCTCCTGGACATAAAAGTAGCTACACAATGAACACGTTTTATTAAGCTCTCCTTTTGCTAGTTGTGATAGAAATAGAGGCGGGGGGATTCCGTTTTGCTAGAAATACTAAAAAACAAATCTGCAGTTCGTTTACGGATGCAAATAAGATTTTTATAACTTGGGAACGAATATGTCTAGTTTTCAAATGGTTCTAACCTCGCTTTGTTGGTACTTTTTTCATCATTCAATAATAAAGTATAGCAATAATGAAGAAAGAGATTCTGAAGACCAAGAAAACGTGCCAAGAGTATAACCCCACGCATCACATACTATTTTTACTATATTCTGGTCGAAAATAAATCAAATCAAATATATATAATATATTATATATATTATCTATATATATAAAAGAAAGTCGTGTTAGTTACACTATTTATAACTCAAGAAAGGCTGTACCGATTTGGCTGAAAATTGGTAAGCAGGAAGCTTAGAGCCAGGAGACGGACATAGGATACTGTTTATCCCGTTCGACAGCGTTTCTGTGTGAGAACGCACGTTTTTGCACGTTTTCGCACGTTTTCGCGTGATTTCGCATGTTAGCGATCATTGTTGCCTGTTGTAACGCCGCACTGATAACAGAAGACGATAATGAAAGCCGCCTTTCGTTCGCCGTTATATCTATATATAGTCGTGTTAGTTACACTATTTATAACTCAAGAATGGCAGTACCGATTTGGTGAGCAGGAAGCTTAGAGCCAGGAGACGGACAAAGGATACTGTTTATCCCGTTCGACAGCGTTCCTGTGTGAGAACGCACGTTTTTGCACGTACGCAGTGCAACAAGGATAGTACAGTTTCTCACAGTGAGTGCGACGCGAGAAAAAGATGGTACCAGCTGTTAAGGCGGAACAGAGTTCGCCGGGTCAGCTAGTTATTAATATATTATATATATATATATATATATATATATATATATATATATATATATATATATATATTATATCTATATATATAAAAGAAAGTCGTGTTAGTTACACTATTTATAACTCATGAACGGCTGTACCGATTTGACTGAAAGTTGGTGAGCAGGAAGCTTAGGGCCAGGAGACGGACATAGGATACTGTTTATC
The DNA here is from genome assembly GCA_011170035.1 of Teleogryllus occipitalis. NCBI lineage: Eukaryota > Metazoa > Arthropoda > Insecta > Orthoptera > Gryllidae > Teleogryllus > Teleogryllus occipitalis. The sequence continues at coordinate 456,253 of BLKR01000292.1, forward strand.
CCGTTCGACAGCGTTCCTGTGTGAGAACGCACGTTTTCACGTGATTTCGCATGTTAGCGGTCATTGTTGCCTGTTGTAACCCATTCTTGTAACGCCGCACTGATAACAGAACGCGATAATGATAGCCGCCTTTCGTTCGCCGTTATCTATATATATAAAAGAAAGTCGTGTTAGTTACACTATTTATAACTCAAGAACGGCCGTACCGATTTGGCTGAAAGTTGGTGAGCAGGAAGCTTAGCGCCAGGAGACGGACATAGGATACTGTTTATCCCGTTTGACAGCGTTCCTGTGTGAGAACGCACGTTTTCGCGTGATTTCGCATGTTACCGGTCATTGTTGCCTGTTGTAACCCATTGTTGTAACGCTGCACTGATAACAGAAGGCGATAATGATAGCCGCTTTTCGTTCGCCGTTATATCTATATATACTACACCTATTATATACTTACGTTATACCCATATATATTTCACCTATGCACCAAAATACAGGAACAGTAATGAATGATTAATCTACTTATTTTTTATTTGCATTTTCTAATAAACAATTTAACTTAATAAATTCCAAAATCTGCTTATTTATTGCCTTTAACAGCCGATCCCTATTAATACAGCTTTGTATTTCTCTCTTAAACAAAAATCAATTAAAAAAAAAACGCTCTGCTACGTAATAGATTTTTTTATTATCTATTTAATATCAGAGCGTTTTTTTGAAATTCTTCTTTGTTTGAGAGAAAAACATAAATGTGCAATACCTTTATTATCACGAGGGCAACAAGGATAGTACAGTTTCTCACAGTGAGTGCGACGCGAAAAAAAGATGGGACCGACTGTTAAGGCGGAACAGAGTTCGCCGGGTCAGCTAGTCTATATATATAAAAGAAAGTCGTGTTAGTTACACTATTTATAACTCAAGAACGGCTGTACCGATTTGGCTGAAAATTGGTGAGCAGGAAGCTTAGAACCAGGAGACGGACATAGGATACTGTTTATCCCGTTCGACAGCGTTCCTGTGTGAGAACGCACGTTTTGCACGTTTTCGCGTGATTTCGCATGTTAGCGGTCATTGTTGCCTGTTGTAACCTGCGCCTGATAATAAAACAAAAAATGTCGTGTATCACAAGGTACTTAACTGAAGAGTACAACCTATGCACCAAAATACAGGAACAATAATGAATGATTAATCTACTTAATTTTTTTATTTGTATTTTCTAATAAACAATTTAACTTTATAAATTCCAAAATCTGCTTATTTATTGCCTTTAACAGCCGGTCCCTATGATTACAGCTTTGTATTTCTCTCTTAAACAAAAATCAATTCAAAAAAACGCTCTGGTACGTAATAGATTTTTTAATTATCTATTTAATATCAGAGCGTTTTTTTAAAAATTCTTCTTTGTTTGAGAGAAAAACACAAATCTGCAATAGCTTAATTATCACGAGTGCAACAAGGATAGTACAGTTTCTCACAGTGAGTGCGACGCGAGAAAATGATGGGACTGGCTGTTAAGGCGGAACAGAGTTCGCCGGGTCAGCTAGTAATATAATATATTATTTATTAATATATTATATATATAATATAATATATTATGAATGCAAGTTAAGGACTTTCACGACAAAGCTTGAGCAGTATGAATGAGTAAAAAACTCGTTTAAAAAATAGATTTAGCTGTGTGCTATAATTTCCCATTCTGTAGTATCAGCGCTGAACGACGCATCGATGAATCTTTTGAAGTATTCACAGGTGTGAATCATTCTCTTAGACAGTGTTCTCCACGAGAAACATTATTTTAAATGCTGTATTTTAGGGATAACCGATTTCATATCTCAGAATGCCTTTCCAAGATGGATCATTTGATATGTTCTATTCGGCGCTAAGATCAGAGCCAATTCAAGTATGACTTTTCGTTCAATTGTACCAGCAAATATTTCGATCGTAATGTCAATTAATTCACTCTTTCCCTAAGTTCCGCGTTAACTTTGGAAACTCCTGACGTGATAGAGAAAAATGGCGATCATATTTTAAATAGATCATTAATCAATACTTTATTACGCATGGCAGAACACTAGTTATAATATTGGGAAACTTGTAAATAACTTAAAAGTGCCAAGCACGTGGAGTTTCTTAGAGATAAGTCAATTTCAATAAGTATTATCCGAAAGATTATTTTATTTATTTAGTGTACAGCAATAAACTACACTTGAATTAACCAACTGATTTTCTAAAGCCAAAGAAAAAGCAGCGAGAAATGTAGAAATATCGAATACTAAAAAATAAGACTTTTCTGCACTCTGTATTTGTCAATAGCTAATTTGAGGAAAGCATGAGAAACTCACTTCGAAATTCTTCTCGGGAAGGAGTGAATTTTATTCTACTACATTACGGAACACAATTCATTCTCCAAACATCAGATAGTTTCTTTTGGAAATTATCAACAAAAGTATTATAAGCATAATATTTAAGAAGAGTCATGAACACGAGAATGCCAATGAACGGGAACAAAAGGAAAGACGATGAAATTAGTATAATAGATACAATAATTATTATACTCACAGACTTTACAAAATATCAAATATTTCAAAAATTTGGAACCTTCTTTATGCGGACCTCAACTCTTCTTTTTTTATTCTGCTCTTTTAGTCAACTTTCTCTGTTATTAATTTGTGTTTTCACTGCCAAACATCTAATTGCCGACACGGAGGTTTCGTTCTTAGGCTTCTGGAATAACGCGCGAAACTTTATGAAAATTATTGTTGTGAACTTACAGTGAAAATAGGTTTTGAATGAAAGATTAATTTATTTAAAATGGAAAAATTATTAACTTCATGTCAGAATTGCAATTTTGAATATTAAATCTGTATTTTCTCACTAATTTTAATAAAATATTTTAGTACTACTTAAAATAAAAAATGTCATTTTTCTCACTGAATTTTAGGCATGTTTTATTTTACTTATAGAATCTAATTCTTCATAATCTCCGCCGTCAGAGAATTTAAAATATTTATAATGACTGAAAGATCTAAAATGCATGAGAATGCTATTTTCAACAAAGATAGCAACTTCATGGAAATCGCATTCTACATGCTAATACGGAAGAGTTGAACCCCATTTAAATTGCAAGCTAGCAAAATCGTCTGCGCATGATGAATCAACATTATATTTATGTATTAGGAAAGTTTTGCTATCTGTTGTTTCATATTTGAAACATTTGCATTAGTTCGTTTTTGCGCGTTTGTTATATTTACATGTTTTAATATTTTGGAAGTACATAATGTTTTCTGAATATTTTTTCCCTAACTAATTTTTTCAAAATTTTAACACTCTGCATCATGCATTCACATTTTCTTGATTTCGCATATTTTTATTTAATCATTTCTCTCATCTTCTATTTGTCCAGGCGAGCTTCTATTTGTCCAGAGAGGAAAAAAACGGCATTCCAGCTCGTAGCAAAAACGGACATTAATCATAAGCAAATGTACTTTTCATTTTCCACTTGTATTTTTCCGCAGATAAGACCGAGCCTTTCATTGAAAGTCGTTTAGAATTTTAAAGGTGTAGTTTACGACGTACGCGCGAAATGTAATCTGTGCGGTGATAATATTCGCCCCGCACATGTTATACGTATACACCCACACACTCCTCTCCGTTTCTCTCAAACGCTTGCAGTTTCTAATTCGCCAGCCCCGTGAAGTGTGGACCATTCCTCAGTAAGGGGAGTTTTAATTCCATTTCCAGAGCTCGTACATTCTGTGCTCTCTCCGGCCTCCACTCACTAAATGTCTCTATATCTCCATCTCTGCCTGCGTATCTCACCGTCGCACACTTCTCCCGGGAGCGCTCGCTCTGAGTTTCGAAGGAGTTCACGCTCTTCTCCAGAGGTGGCAGCACGGTGGTCGTTGAGAGCGAAGCACGTAATGCAGGTTCTTGCCAGCCTACGGAAGGGAACGCCTTCCCCTTTTGACGAAAGTGACGCACTTGCTACTTCCGGGAAAGTAATGCGATTTATCAGAATTAACCAAGAGTTTGTAGACTGATTGGAACATTGTTTGGAATGAATGATGAAATGGATGAAATATTTCATTAAATTGTTAATATTATGGTCGTTCTTTGGTGGTTTTTTCTCGTATGATTTTCATCTAATTCCTTTTCGTGTGTTTACTTGTCCTTAAAGTCGAACCATAATCAATGGATTTGTTTTCTACTTCGGGCTACACCATATTAGTTCTGATTAACTCAATTGAAAGCTATGTTTGATGAAATGAAGAAATGCCGTTTTTTTAAACGACGCTGCTTTCTCAGCTTTCAATTCAATACCTGCTCATGTAACTAAATTTATTCAGCATTCCACCATCATTGATCATCATCATTTTTATCATTATTACCATCATCGTCTCACTATAAATTCTCGTAAGTTGAACTACATTAGAATTCGATTCACGATATTCACGTTTCCGAAAAACGGTATTTTATCCTTTATACGATGCATAAATATTGAGAAAGAAATGTATTCATAAATATGAATCTTCATCGTAATATTGACTCCCGTTATTTAGTAACAAGGCACTACTACTTGCATTACCCACAATTTTTTTTCAAGACAAAATTCTAGCTCGCGAATCTTTGGGCAGAAAGTTCGCCTTCTTTGGTCGTGAAATAACATACTTAGATTCTAGATAAAAAGCAGGAATAATTTTACTTGCTAGAAAGATATTTTTTAAAACACTACAGGAAGTAAACAAAATGCTAGAACCGTTCGGCTTTTGGAAGGAAGCTAATGAAATTGGAATTTTATTCTAATAGAAAATTGTCACATGTGAGAATCTTATAAGATGTAGAACACTTTCTCAATAATTCTATGCGTTTGTATGTCTCTATAAACGGTTTTACACGAGAGTAAACATGCCACATAACTGGAATCAAAGAGATATTGAACGCGATGAACAAACAGAGATTTTGCCATGCCAATAAAATGCATTATTAACGAATATTATTGTTTAGTGCCAATGACCAATCGCAAACACACCAGTGCTAACTGATTGCAGATGTCCAAACGTCTAATGAAAGGAGTTATAATCACAATATAAGTGTAGAATGGAAAATATGAAAGTAACGGTATGTTGATATTCTTTAATTTCACGTTGTTCAATTACTTAATTGAATAATTATCTTTCCGAATTGGTTCTAGTTGTAACACTCCTTTTGCTTGTAGTGGTAGGAGTAGAGCCGGATGTGTGTAACTACTTTGTTAACAGTGCAAAAAAATCAAATCTGCACTTCATTTACCGATGCCGACAATGTTTGGTTGATTAGTTATTCCTGGAGCGTCAACAGCTTAGGTCATTAGTCCCGTTAGTGCAGTGCATGTTTTTCCTCAGGAGATAGCGGTGATCTTCCCCCGCTGGATGGTGAGATCCGGCGCCGACCTACCGTCGGCAAGCGGGGTTTCCCCCTAACCAGGACTTTCCCTCCAGCAGGACACCGCCGCAGACGGGACAAGCTCTAAGCTCCCGACCGGTCTCCCGGGATATGTGGTAGAGTGTTGATTGTTAGTATGTATGTGTAAGGGGAGAAGATAGGACAAGGAAGAGGAAGGAAAGATCGCGCGCGGTCTGTGGTCCGTTTGTTAGGGTACTGCTACGGTATTCGGCTGGTGTTGATCGGAGAAACCATGGAAAAATACAGATCAGTGCAGCCGGCCGCTAGAATTCTCCTCCAGACAGCGACTGAATTCGACCTCGCTGAAAAACTAGTGTGGAAAATCCTGCCGCCGTCAAGACTCGAACTTAGGACCTTCCGGTCAGAGGCGCAGCAGTGACATCAGTTCATGCACTGAGCTACCGCTCCCGGTCCAATGCCAATAACTTTTCTAAAATTCATGAGATAAAATGTTTAGTTTTTCAAATGGAGCAAATCTCACGCTTTTCATTGCATTAATAATAATAATAATAATATCATCTTTATATCTTCCAACTATTTCTAGTTACAATGTTGGAAAGGGATTCTGCAGTTCAAGAAAACATGCACAGATACAACTTCTCCCCCATATATTACATACAGTTTTTGTTCTCTGACTAAATAAATAAATAGCGAACGGATGTGTTGAACACTAAAGAGGAGATAAGTGGGGCCCATTGTTTGAAAAAAGGTCATGTTTCTAACCTTCACTATTTGCAGTCACATCTTGGCACCTATTGTTTTGTGTTTTTGTAAAGCATTTGCTTTCCTCTTCTCTACAATGTCCCGGACCACATCCTTGTAGATATAAAGTAGTTGCATCTAAACGTACATAGATGCATCCTCATTTCGAATTATGAATACAAAAATTTTATGAAATTATGAATACAAAAATTTGAAAGAAAGGAATATTTTTATCAACATTAAAATAAGAGTTAGAAAGAAAAACCGAAAATATATTTTTAATGATCATTTTTAAATAATTGTAACTATACCTTTCGATAAAATATTTGTATTTATAATTATCTTAGTTGCTGTGAAAATGCTTTGATGATGTGATAAAATGTCGCGAAAATTAGACGTCGTTTTTGTATGAATTTAATTATCTTAAAATGTTCGCAAGTTTTGTTGTTTATCTCCTGGAACTCATTCAAATATAAACTCCCACGATATTTCTGCTGGCTCCACTAAATATATTAATATATTAAAATAACCCTATAACAAACATAAATGTGTGATAAGAAAGGTGCTATGATTTGCTGAAGTACAAACTGAAAGTCTTGTATTTCAGTTTTTGTTCTTTTCCTCTGCCTCTCTTGTTATTTCTTCACCTTTATATTGCGTATCGAAAGTGTGATGGCGATAATTTACACACTGCATTAAGTGACACCCCGTGGTGACATTGTACATTTCAATATTTACCTAGACTCGCAGCGGGAATATGTAAAGTTCTCATCTTGCAGTCATGTAATCTAACTCCAGTTAACCTACCTCAGCTCGAAAAGAAACGAAGGGGAAAAACATGTTTGTGCTCTGAAATTTTGTCAATGAAGATTGTGGCAAAATTGTACGATTGCGGAACAGGTGAAGCCCAAACCAACGGTTCTCGGTTTGCAGGCCAGAGTCTTCCCCTTGAGGACCTCTCTTGCCGTGAAGGCGGCTCCACACATTCGTTATCCGGCGAACAGCGAACAACCGCTCGCCGAATCCCTAGTGTGGATGAGTTGCTTGCTATTTGCCGTGTGACGAACATTCGGGGTTCGCCCCGAAAAGTGAGCGAACATTTGCCGAACATGTCAGGTGCTCGGGATTGGGCGAACACTAGCTCGCTGATCGGTGAATGCCGAATGTGTGGAGCCGTCATAACATTAGCGCGAGAACTCCCGCGGCGGGAGTACAGTCCGTTTTAAAAATAGGTAGTCCCTCTTCGAGGTCACGAACTGGAAGTAGGTCACTGACATCGAATTGGGAGTTTCAGTGCCAACAATTTAAGTCGTTACAAAACACTCAATTAATAACAAATGGTAAATATTTCATTTTATTGTAATCATTACTATAATTTTGGTGAATGGGATTAAACACTTAAAGATTGGTTTTCTGAAGGTACCGAAAAACAAATACACAGTAGAATGTACATAAATTTGTTTTAAAACGTTGTGAAAATTAGAACTGTTCAGTTCAAAAGAACGGAAATGTTTATTCCTCATGAAAGTTGTATAGTGAGCATGAAGTAATTTTTCTTTTTGTGATTGTCCTTGATATGTTCAATTTTCTGTTTTTGTACAATGTGCATCAGAGTGTGCGAAGAATATAAATACTGTGACTTAGGAAACTTAGTATTCTCTATTCAGTGATGGGCAAAGTATCGTGTTCCCCTGACTTCAAAAATTACCCTTTGAAGACACATACGTAATACTACGATAATTGGAAACATGTTCAGATTTAATTTTTTTTAATCTCATGGTGCTATTACCTCCATCGCGTAAAAATGTTTGGGTTATTGCAATGCGAAGTGTTTCCTGTACAATGCCTGTCACTCAGGTGCGTCAGGGACGAGAAGAAATCAGTCCGAAAGAGAAACAAGACGCTGATACAGGCAAACTACATATTAATTTATGAGAAATCAGGTGAAAAATAAAAACCTGAAAAAATAAAACAAATTGTCAAAATATTGCATCTTTTTTTTCACACAGAGCCATTTCAACTACAATCGTTTTATCTATTTCAAAATGAAATTCATTATAATGTAGAAACATGAGCAAACTGAACAGAGAATCATATAATTACAAACATCCAGAATACGATAAAATAATATCCAACTCATTAATAAAGCAGAGAAGGTTCACAAGTTAATTTACACTAAAAAAACTAGAGGTGCTACAGAATGGCACAAACTTTCTCGTAGTAAAGTTTTCTAATTTCCTAGGTGTGGACTGGTACTGTACAGTCTTGCCCTCCGTGCCTTCTTCCATCTATTGCGCGGACCACAGAAAATTTTTCGCAGCTTTTCTGTTTCCAAATAATAGATATTAAATTATATTTTAAGAATATTAAAGAAGGCTATAACTTCGTCCTAAACAGCAATTTTCACTGAAAAATTTAAAGCCTTTTTAAGAAAATGACGATTAAGCATTACTATAAATGCGAAATTTGAGCTCTTTTTCACAGGAATCTATTGAGTTTTCGAAAAACTTCATTTGAAATCATTTGAATAACTTCCACTCACAAATATAACAATGTATACAAATCGATGGAAATGTGCATATCAATGGTGCGAGAGATATTTCAAAAAAATTACATTTGTGTAATTTTTGAAAAAAACACATACAGCAAAAAGAAGTTTACGTCCTATTAAACACTGCAATTAGCACTATCCATTGGAAAATTTTGAAGAAAAAATTTGGAGCCATTTTTGAGAAAAAGGCGTTTGACCGTTTGTGAGAATGCGGAATTTTGAGCTCATTTTTACAGAAAAATGTTGTTTTCAAGAAACTTTATTTGACATTATTTAAACCACATATACTTATACATCTAATAAAGTGAAGAAATCGCCTCTATTGTAAATATTTCCGACGTGAGAGACCTGTAAAAAAATTAAATTTTTGTAATTTTTGAAAAAAAAGATGAATTGAGCAATATGGTGTTTATGTCATCTGATAGGGGTCTGTCCGTCTGTCCGTCCGTCCGTTAGTCCGTCCGCAAAATTAAATGAAAACAAATTCATATCTTCCAATGGGTATTGAATATCATTGTAACATTTACAACAAGAGTACAACAATAATTAAAATGATACATATATGCACGTGAATTAAACGCACTCAATTATGCAGACGACTGTGCCTAGGTCGCGACCTCTTCCTAACACCCAAGAATCTATTGACACCGGCCGTGGAAGCCTTAGCTTCCTTCGGACAGATTGAATATTGAAAAGGAATTCTTGGTGCGCAGCTATCTCCATGTCCATATGAATCAAAGTCCGTGTATCAAATTCAGAAGCGTGATAAAAATCATGCGGCAGCCTCAGAGATTAGTGGTAGGTATTGACATGTATATTCGATCGTTCTCCTCTAAACTTATTTGTATGGTTTTTAATTTCAACTGTCTTAGTTTGATTGCACTAAAATTGCTTTTATATCTGTCTCGTCAATATACAGATTGTCTTAAATAAATGTTACAAACTTCTAGAGCATATAGAAGGTCAAAAATGAACACTATTTACCATGGCACGCCTAATGGGAAATTTCATATAATGAAGTTATGGATGTGATATTTATATGTGATTTTTAGGTAAATCCTTATGGAGAGATGTTCGACATTTCACGTACCTGACGACGAAAAGCTGTGCACACGGAGTTGTCCAACAGTCAGAAGCAAAATGTCAAATTACGTATTCCCACTGAATGTTCATTGTTCAAAAGTGATTCTTTTATACCCCTTTCCATCTCCTAGAAGTTTGTAATATTAATTCTCAAACTCCTGTATACTGAGGTGAATAATCAATGTGACTTTGGTTGTCGACCGGGCTAAGATGTTCATGTTTTTTAAGGATCCTGATGTCTTCCGTCTTTTTGTTTTGGAGAAAGACGGAAACAAGGAGATTTAGTAGAAGTTGATGGAGCGACGGACTTGTGTTCGGTAATTAGGGCATAGTTTTGAGCTATGAATGTGTATTTGTATTTATTTAGTCAAAAAACACTAAAAGCAGTAAAAACCCAAAGTCAGAATCCCTTCGCAACATTTTAGAAAGATGAAAAAAGTTAATAATAATAATAATAATAATAATAATAATAATAATAATAATAATAATTTTTAAAATTTTAAAAAGTGCAAGAGTCCATTTGAAATTGAAGATAAATGTAGAGTAAAATGATTCAGTGTTTAATAAAGTACTTTCGAGGATCTACATAAAAATTAATGAGATAGAAATTTGAAAAGGCGGTTATTATTCGTAAACGATGAGTGCAGCACCTGAAGAGACGGCAAGATGGAATGAGCGTCGATCAAGTGGACCGATCAAGTCGTCGAACCATTAGGATGAACTTTTAATATTTTTTTAATTTACAATATTATCGAAGTGCAAGTTTTTTATTAATAGAAAAATGTAATGATCAAGTAGCCCACGGCATTAGGAGGGTGAGCATACAAAGGAATTTGTAATAGTTTTCTGACATTATTAAACATTTTATTAAACTTTATTAATCTTATAAATGTGTGTTCTAATAAAGACAGAAAAGTATTACAATTAAACGAGATAACAGACGTTAACATATTCCTTAAAATACAATGGAAACATTTTTGTTTGTTTTTATGTTTGGATTTATAAGTTTATAGATGCTGGAAGTAGTTTTTGTAGTGAGCACTAGTATAATATGCTGTTTTTCTTCGGAGGGGATTTAATGTTATGATTTGGAATAGCGTGATAAATTGAAAGTGACAACAGAGGTTCAATGGTTGCCATTGTTAGAATAAACGGCAAATGAAATCGCCACATTTGGAACGCAAACAGTGAGCTTTAATTAAGTTGGTCTCGTGTTCTTAAATATAATTGAAGAAATCTGACAATAATTTACGCAAACTGGTTTCCTGTCAAAAATGACGGTATGAAATCAAACTCCTATATTAATAATTCATTATAATGAATAGCAGAACACAATTTAATTTAAGAATATATTAGAGATTTTATTTCAAAGTTTCCCTTACTGTCAGTATCATATATTCTTGAATTGCAAGTAATAATTTGCAAAAAAATTAAAAATTAAAAAATAAAATTAAATATAAAACAGATTCCAATCTTGCTCGAATTGCTCAAACTTTAAGATAGAAACTTGGGGGAATGCAGGAAATTGTTTTAGATAAGTAATAAAACCAACACGTGGGAGAAGTTCATTATTTTTCCACCACATAAATTTTGTTTTTTTTTTTAATATTACGTACAACTTACTTTCATATTTTTTATGTTTTTTCACTTTACATACTTTTGTTTTTTACTGCATTAATTTTTATTGTCATTTTCTCTTCAATTGTGCAATGTTAAAAACATATTTTGGAAAAAATACATTATTAAATAAAGTAGTAAAATTTTAGAAAACATTTAAATAATTTTCTCAGAATTACACCTAAATATATTACTTGTATTATGTTTAGTATTTACAAATGAATGTGAAATGGGCTGGGAATAAGACGATTATAAAAGTATTTGAATCATGTTTCTCTTGCCTGAATCTTATAATCTTATAATGCGAAAACTATGGATTGAAGCTTTCGACGATGAAGACAGAATAAAACGCGACACCACTATAACAGAGAAAGCATGTAAACATTGCAACTCTCTTTTCAGATTATCTTTTCGGCTCAAATTAATTACGTCATTCCGTATTTTGGGTAATATGGATGTTTGTGCAGGGAGCAAAGACATTTTTTGCAAACAAATGCAAGATGGGAAGAACAGCAAACGGAAAACACAAACGGAACAATGATAGGTTACAGCGTCTGAAGTAAATTAATTTCTAATATTTGCCACGTGCAACTTCCAACAACCTTATCCCCCCTCGCCAAATTGTCGTCGGTTGAGACTTCGGGACGGTGAGCGGGGTGTGTGGAACAAGGGAGAGCGGCCCGAGGTGGGGATGGCGGAGCGGGACGGGGCGGGACGGTGCGGCGCAGAGCGGAGCAGAGCGGAGCAGAGCGGAGCAGTGCGGGGTGCCCTCGCTTGTGACTGGGCGTCGAAAAATCGTCGCACGCCACGCTACACTGGACAATTTGGAAGTCCATCCGTCGGGCTGTCAGCGAGGGCCCGCGCCTGGGACGCCGCCCGGAAAAGTGACCGAAGGCGCGGGCAATGGGCCGGCAACGCTCCCGGCGGGGTCGGCGGCGGCGGCGGTGGAGGCGGAGCGGGCGGCGGCGGAGGGTGCGCGGGAAGCGGGCGCCCGCGCCGACCTGTGAGCTCGCGGCACCGGCCGCAACTGGACAAGTCGCGGAAAGGAGGCACCGAGGAGAGGAAGGCTGCGAGGACAACGCGACGGAGAAGAGAAGAGGGGAGAGAAGTGGGGCGAAAGATTATGAATGGCGGGAGGGAGAAGAGAAAGTGAGGAGAGGGGGACAAATATACCGAGAAAAAGTGAAAAGGAAGAAACGGTAAAGAAGGAGATAATGTGAAGAGAACCGTGGATAAGTTAGGATGGAAGGAATGGAGATAGACCCAACAACGAACAGGAATACCAGGCAAGTGGAAGTGGAAGGAGCGAAGAAAGCGGATAGGAGGTGAACAGATAAACAAGAGAAGTTGAGATGCTGACGAAGTGAGAATACCTGAAAGAGATGACGATATGTGAGGTCAAGACGAAAGGGAAAACCGGCGAAAAGGAAGTGGAAGAAAGATATGGGAAAGATCTGAACGCGGTCAAGAGATGCTGTAGGAAGGGGGACACGGAGTGACATTCAGAGGAGGATTCGAGAGGAGGGACGTGGTGAGGATGCCCTGAAAAGAAACGGGAATTTGCTACTCCCATGGCCTCTTCCGATGGATCGGAAGAGGCCATGGGTCCCGTTGGGCAGTTTTGCTGGATGATGTCAAATGTTGAGGACAATGAAAACTCGCAGATGTAAGGGTAGATATGTTGAAGGTAGATTGATTAGTAGTTGGAGATTTGCTTGTATAAAACAAAATTATTTTTAGTTAACATAATCTTCGATGTGAATAAACGTGTTTGCTCTTGATAGTACTTTTATTGATTTTCACATTCTTTTCTGAATTTCAAGATTCATATTTTGTGACTATTTTCGGATATTTTTTAAAATTTTCTAATTTCAAAATTAGCATACAAACTTTCTGTATAAGGATTACACACGCGTCGTCGACGAAAGCTTGTTAACTTGTATTTCCAAGTACTGTAATTAAAGGGTAGGCTACTCCTGTCGCATATTCAACACCTTTTGAAGTAACACACATGGCCGTTGAATTGGCCAAGGCCGAGGTGAGGAGAATATCAAACAGAGGTGACATAATGAACGTGAGCTTGCCTAGCCTAGCCGAACCTCAGGGAGTGTTCCACTTTTAGTTCTACTAAAAAGCAGTCTTTTGGCCGAAGGTTCGGATTATCATGTTGCCTATTAATGTTTGAAAAGACTAAAAAGACACGTTAATTTTCATATTTGGAAGTTGTTTAATCTCGACATAATGATTGTCTGCCAATTATAATTTTGTTTAAATAATGAGTTTATTTGCGTTCAGAGACAATCAAAACAATGTATATCAGAAAAACTGTTCATAAATTTTCGATCAAAAATTTAAAGAAAAAAAATTGATGAACACTTTCATATTCATTGTTTCAAGAACATCACTTTTGTTATTTTTGGTTGTTTTTAGCAGATATTCAATTCAAAGTTCCTCAGGCAACTGAACAAACAATAAAACAATTTTATACACAGTTTTAGTCGTTTGCCAGGAAAAAGGTGCTTTTGTCGCATGCTTAATACTGTTGCTTTGCAAAACTCTATATTCAAGATGCAGGAGAATATATTTTCGTTAAACATTCAAATCAAAATTCGGATCGAATCGTAAAATGGAATCGTGTAATCAAAAAATGCAATATACAAGTTTTGAAACAATTTTCCATTGCACGGGTGAAAACTAAAAAAAAAGTCATTTTTCATGTATTTTATCTCTGCATCTTACAGTAGCTATTTGTTTTTCCTGCAAAAATTGTTCAGTCCACCACTTCAGAAGTTATAAAATGTGTGCGGTCCACAGTTTGTCATCAAATTTTTACATATTCTAGATTTTTTTATTCAGTAGGTTTCTAATAATATTACTTTATGGGACAAGTTGTGTGTTGTTCAGTAAGTTATGATTTTTTTTAAACATATGTGTATTTCATTAGTTTGTAATAGTTCGTAATTAGTTCGTACATACGATTTGGATATTAAAATGCCATTGATTTCCAAGCACCAATTATGTACTAGTAAACAAGCACTTGTCATTTCAACTTAAAGAATAAAGCTGTAAAATTGTTCAATCCACCACTACAAAAGTTTTAAAACGTATGTTATTCACTGTTTCAATGTTATCAAGTTTTACATATTCTAGACTTTTTTTATTCAGTAGATCTGTGATTTTTATTCAGTAGATTTATTTTAACATTCATTAATGGTTTAACAAGAAAATGATGTTCTCTAACTCAATGATTCTAGCTGCAATAATTGAATGTATAGATCATTGGCTTACAAACATTATTATGAAAGTAATATTTTTGTGAAATTTCAGCCATTTTTTATATATGCAATCAAAGTCAATACCCAGGGTCTTGTATTCAAAATACCAAGTATTCGAATTATCATTTGATACAGAAAATGTACAACTGACAATGGAACAAATATCTGAATTTTTAAAATGTCGCTCAATAGTTAAGCAGCTTGTGCTGGTATATGCAGCTTATTTTTATCTCAGCAGAAATACATTAAATTCATGTCCATAATGTACACTCTCATATTGATCGTATTTTTATAACCCTTTCAGCCGAGATACAATCAATAAAAATAAATAACACAAATAAATTTGCTTTCAAAATACAACAAGTATTATTTGACTTATTTGACTACCTCATAGAATCAATAAGAACGAGTATACAAATATTTTATATCTAATGTAACTCATAAGATGGATTAATATTGAATAGTTAACTTCAGATCAAAATTGAATGTAGAAATTTAGAAATCTATTGGAAGGAAAATTCGCATTGCCATCAATTTTCGAGTCATTTAGCATTTGGTATTTTATCGTAAGAAAATTCTAGTTACCTAAAATAAGTAAACAATTTTCATCACCACCATCCTTTTTATTAATGTCATTCCTCTTACGAACGTACAAGTGAACAAAATTAATATTTACTGTGAAAAAAGGCTACTCCCTGTGATGAGTTGAAAAATGTCTACAGGGCCTTGAAAACAGGAAGGGTTGACTCTGTTTCTGGCTTGCCGCGAGATCCCCCAGCTACTCTCCACTGCTTTTCTCTTATTTATAATTACATAATTTATTTACAAAAACCTTATTCCACTATCACATTACCTTCTGTTACCGCCTCAGAAATACTCTGCTTATTATATTTCTCAGATACTATCGCCCGTTTACGTTCTCCACAAACATAAACCGATCTTTCGCATCACGGCTGCCAACATCGGGAAGTTTAAACACCCCATTAGGCTCTAAGATTGTTTCCCTCTCACGCTTTGAACATTACCGTAATGAAAATTTGTTAGGAAAGATTGCGAAACAATTTCATTTTGCTTCTGTATCGATTTTGTCATAAAACAGAAAGGAACATTAAAAGTTTTTTTATGTGGTGGTGTTACCTACACTCGCCCCTCTCTTCCCAGGCGACGCTCTCGCCGCCGGTGCCGCCTCGCAGTTCCAATTAACAAGAGATCTTATCGGGCACCGCCATGTCTGCGCAGCTAGCGCTGCCTGGTGGCGCATTCCGTTACTACCCTGCATTGTTGCTCCGAATACTCGACGACGTCTGCTCGCGAAATGATCTTAAACGACTGTTTCTAGTTGTGTTTCTCGATGTCGTGTTTCTAAGATGTTTCATTGCAAATTTTCATTTTCCCATTTACCCTTGGCTGGTTTAATACAAAAAAATGTTTTGATACGTTAAGTAGAGAATAACTGAATGTAAACATATCCCTAATGTTTGCACGTGTTTGCCATTTCCTCAATCGTGACAAAGGCGAGAACTTTGTCTTGAATGTGATATGCTAAATGGCTCGAGAGGCAGTGGGTGTCATTAACTACAAGAGCGGAATGTTATGAAATTCTCTCTGAATGGTGAAATTTAGCTTCCGCAATTTCTCTTCCTCTCAGAAACCCAAGTGAACACACATGCACGCATTTCACACAAACGAAAACAAACTATGTGCTTGTCTGAGCAAATTTCCATGTTAATTAAACTATAGGAAATACATCTATGTTACAGTGATAATATAATTTTAGTGAATCTTTTGTTTTTGTCGTGTGCTTTAGTGGAAAGGACACATCAATTTTCAACATTTAGCCTATAATTTTGTAATGGTTGTAAGGTAAATCTCCATCCCTCTTCATCTTTTCTTCATGATATTGATGGAACAAATTTCAATATATTTCTTCTTCAGAGCTCTTCGAATCTTGGAAACATGAATCCCAAAGCTAGAGATTTTCCCAGTTTGCACCAATGCTATATCGAGGTCAAACATCCCACCTCTTACTCGTCGGTTTTGTTTCTCATCGCACAAGAAATATTATACTGTTTCAAGATAACAAACTCAAAACTACTTTAGAATATTCGTATATGCATTACGAATAACTCCACAATAATTCATCGTGTTTATTCATTTACAGGAATAAAATAATGTAAATTCCAGTAATAAGAATTACATTCATCATCATAAAACACTGAATTTATGGCCTAAACCACTGCTTCTGTTCGTTTGGGTGCGAAAATGAAGGCAACTACAGTCGGTTCTTGCGAAGCGATATTTTCTCCCTTCTCGAGCATCTGCTCCAAACATTTGTCTTCCCTGGCGGCATGGACGCTTCATTTCAACGTCTGAAACGCTATCGATTAAATCATGCCTCCCGACAGGGCTACGAGTCGTTTCAGTCACTTACGATTTTTCTTTTCACTTTCCCCTTTCCACCCCCACCGATCTTCATCAGCGTATGTCCATTCTTAGCAGGTCACGCTAAGGCACACATCTCCTCTCTCCCACGAGCCGGCGCTTCTTCGTTCCTGTGTAAACATTATCCAGGTATAAGAGCTGCATTATGCCGCTCCCGGATCATTAATCATCGACGTCTCCCTAAGCGCTGGGAGGAAGAGGCGATGGCGAGGAAAGGGGGGGCGAAGGGGCAGCGTTGGCGCACCCCCTGCCACCCCCTCTCTCGCGTCGGTGAGCCATCTTTCTCTCTCTCTCTCACTCCCCTTCTGGTCTTCGCTGGCAAAAGACACGCATTCGTTATGAATATCCGAATTACCTTTAAACACAAGATGACTCGTAGCTGCGAAAATGTTCCAATGCAACTCAAAAATGATTGAGCCGCCAATTTTTTTTATTACCAATCCAACTCCACGTTTCCGAATCAAAATACTTTTGTTCAATAAACATATTGTTTTTCGTTATTACCCAAAATATATTCTAAAAACGTACCTCTCAAACCAATCCTAGAATGCTTACAATTATGGATTATATCTTTTTAAATAAAGTTTACACGCAACAAAGATTTCACTCATTTCAAAAACAAATAATAGTATCTCTCTCTCTCTCTTTTTCTCTCTCTGTGTGTGTGTATATATATATATATATATATATATATATATATATATATATATATATATATATAGTGAACAAATTTGTCAATAAAGTTAGTTCTATGCAGTATTGTGTGTATTTTATATTACATTCATGACAGGATTCATTACAATATAATGAATTAATAAAACGAAACTTTGAAAATAAGTTCTTAAGTCAATTTTATGCAGATTTTATTTAATAAAGTTCTTTAAGATTTCGAATAGCTGAGCCACAAAAAGCACTCAAACGTTGGTCTGAAAAATACGTACTATGCAAAAATTTGAATTTCAGAAATATATAAACACTCCACAAATATGCAAATTGTTTATTATTTACAAAAGAAATTAATATATTTGTTTACAAAGGTAAAATTAACATATAATAAAAAATCAATTGAATTGTGTAAATTGGTGCATTTTAATTTCTGTGTTAATTTTTTTTTAAAAAATACATGCATTTATTTACTAAATAGTAAACAATTTACATGTTTCTGGAGCGTTTATATGTTTATGAAGTGCATATTTTTGCATAGAAAGAATTTTTGAAAACAAGTATTGAGTGCTTATGTGGCTCAACCATTCGAAATCCCGGAGTTTATTAGACAAAATACGCTTAAATTTGACTTTTGAGCTTTTTTTCAGACTTTTGGTGTTTCCTCCCTGGACCTCTTGTACATAGGTCCACATTGTATCTGGGTCACTTCTGAGTAATTGACTGATGGAGAGATAATACCCCGAGAACCAGCCAATCAATGGAAGTTTAAATTTGCAATTTTGAAAATCTTAGTGTAGTGTAATTATTTTTATGTAACACATAATCTTGCGTACACTGATTAATTTTGTTTATGCGACAGCAACATAAAATTTTATAACTATTATTCAGGACTTATTAAAGACGAATGCACACTCCAAGGCGGTAACACTCGCAATAAAAAACAATAGGGCGATGATGAGACGAAGAAGCGACGCTGGGAACTGGGGGAACGAAGAAACGAAATCTGCATGTACGGGGCTCCGGACAAACTATTGTTGGAACGAATGAATAGATGAGAAAAGCATTTAAGGATACTTTTCGCCGGAAGAATCTTCAAGAATAAATCATTTCCAACAACGTATTGAATTTCTATACGTTTACAATGCACTTTTTACACTTCGGGTGCAATTAAACGTAATATTAAAAATCGAAGCTAAGAAATGCTCTCCTAGTAAGCTTCCCTAGGGAACGTAGGAGTTAACTAACGGTCGGGCTGATTCACAGTCTGACGCGCCGTCTAACGGACAAACGATTTGTCGGAGAGTCGATCTGACAGACAGTCATACGGACAGACGGTCTTACAGACAGACAATCTGACTGACAGACGGATTCACGGGTAGACCGATTGCCGGATGAACGGACCGAAGGGCTGGAAATCGCAAAGAAACGAGTGGACAAAGACGCGAGAACAAAAATACAAAGCGACTGACGTTCAGATTTGTATTTAAATGAGTTATGTGCGCTAAGTATCTGCGCGTTTACAACATGTATTCAGTACTCAATTAATAAAAAGTTCGCATCCAGAAATGTCCCTGTATAGCCAAAAATAATAATAATAATAATAATAATAATAATAATAATATTTATTCCCAACTTGTTTTACAGAGAACGAACAAGGGAACGAACGGATACACAGATGGATGGGACGGTCGAACAGAAGAAACATCAGTAATGAACGATGGTGAGGAAGAAGAAAACTATAGTTTCATGGATAGATGTCTGGGTAAACAACAGACCACAAGAACGTATATATCGTTTAAATAAGAACATTAAATTTAGCGCACAATTGAACTGTACGGGATCAACAAAATGTTTTTGAAAAAACTAACGGATTTAAATCATGAAAATAGCTAAAACAGCTCTGTGGTGGCCCTCTGCGAAGGGCACCCCTTCTCGCTAGGGAGCGCCCTGTGCACGCAGCCTCCCGCCAGCCCACTCGGCGCGCCGCATTCACGCCCGCGCGTATTTTCGGCGCGTGATAAGCGCCCGGCGAATAAGTGAATGGCTCCTACGGTTCGTTGTGCGCGCCGGAAATAGGGTCTGGGGTTTCGCGGCAAGACTTGAGGTGACTTCTGCGATTGAGGGTCTGCCGCCTGGTGACGTAATTTCGAAACTTAATTCATTATAAAGTTTTCGCCGTGCCTGTCTGGCGCGTGTAATAGCTAGATCATATCAATCAGAACGATGCTTCGCTTTTGTGGAAAAGGGGGTTTGTACAAGTCGTAATGGATTTCTATATTTCTCTTCATTTCCGAGAAGGGAAATATTGTTTTGTAAAGATATGGAGCGCGCGGGAGTATAGACAGGGTACAGTCGACGTCGAATAACAAACAGAAAATGTGAACATGCCGGAGTGGTAAAATCAACTTCAAAGGGACTTTCGTCGGGTTGGAGGAATTTAAGGAAATGATTCTTGATCTTGAAGTAAAACTTCTCAGGAAAATGAAATGTTATAAAAAGATAAATAAACAGCAAGAGACGTACATTATTATTTTTAATATCACGGTTTGTAATTTATTCTCATCTCGGCGTGGTAGATTGTTACGTCCCCATCTTTGGTACACAAAACCGACGGTTTATATGAAATGGTGCCCATCCATTTATGTGAATTGCATCCCGCGAAGGGAAAAAACCTAACATCCATTAATCTTACGTATTTGTTTATGATCAACATGCTCGTATCATTAATTAATAGTATACGTCCGCGTTTAAAACCTTCCACGTGTCCGCTTAACATAATCAATTCCTAAAACGTACGTGCGCAAAATGCTACTTGTCAGTCTAACTACCGTCACCTGAGGTTTAATTACCGTTTATATTTTCATACGCGTTAACATATTACCGCTGTGTACTAGATAAAGCAAATGTAAAAGTCGAAGACTTCTCTTCATTCAGTATTCGTTGGAAATATTCATAAACATGAAATTGGTATAAAATGTAAAAATCATTTGAAGATCTCTTTGATATACTCAATATATTATCGTTCAGTATTTTAATATTAGTTCATTCTGTGATATGAAACTTATTCAGTATATATTCATTCTCGTATTTATACATTAAACACGAGTATTTAAACACGACATTTAACCACAACATTTGAGCATGATATTTACTTAAAAAAATAGGTATAAAAGCTGATGAAACTCTACAGAATAGGATCGGTGCACAGGATACCATTTCACAAATCTACACATAAATTGAAAATGACTGTATCGTATCCTTAATGAGTTATATTCCACGCAATTTTAAGTAATATTGTACACAAATTCTCAGGCTTAGAATAATTTGAATTTCAAGCAAAAGTGAAATTGAGGTATCTCTCTCAATCTCTTCAATAACACCAGAATTCCTCGTTGCTAGCAAATGCAAATGTTTTCGTTTGTACGTGAAATTCTTTAGTTTCTAGTGAATAAAATCTCGAATAAGCACCGTACAAATAATTTTACATTCTGTAGCAAGTTTTCGCCAAGAGCGTGGGGGAAACTAAAAGCTTTTCTTGCTAAAGAAGAAAAGAGATATGGTAAAAAGGAAATTATTTGAAACCGAATTAGATATCTGCAATATGTATGAATACAGGTCAACATTAAACTAAAACCGGGATGTTATTCGGAAAAACTATTAATAAAAGAAGCCAGATTGGTCAATTCGAAAGCCAGGTATGTCATTTTACAACACATTACCAGGAGAAATTAAGAAATTACAAATTATTCACAAGTTTAAATGTGAAGTAGAATCTTTTTTGCTACCAAACGGTTTCAAATTTGTTAGAGAATAATCGGATCATCTAATAATGAAAATAATGTATGTATGTATGTATGTATGTATGTATGTATGTATTTGACATTTCTTGTCGATTTGACAAGTTTTCCGGCCAATTAACATTGATTTCCATGCCTCGGCGTAGTTTAAATCCCATGCTTGGCGGTTAAGAGGTACATATAGCGAGCATGACGTTTTCCTATCACCGAGACTAGCAAACTCCGCCTGCCTGAGCATTTCTTCGTTGCCCAGCAACGATTGCATTGTCCAGGAGCCAGCAAGAAAAAGTATGATAAGCTCGAAGCTAAAACGTTTTGGGAAGTTAGCCAGTGTCATGAGGAACGAAAGTAAGGTGGCCTGTAGGTGTCGGCCCTTGCTCTGCATAATTTTTTGAATGTGTCGAAAAACTATACCATCGGGGAATGAATACATAGCTAATTTCTGTTGTATGTTGTTCGTTAAAGTGTAAAAGAATTTTATGCCATAGAGATGTGGCGTCTCAAACTGTATGCCATATTGAATTCAAAGTGTCATTTTTAAAATTCTCTCTTGTATTACGAGCTCAAAGCTAATTTTTTGGCCTAATGGTAGAACATTAATTTTCAATGCCGAATATTACCACGCCATACCGCTGCGGCGTCTCTAAGTAGCTGCCGTAGTGATTAAAAAATGTCCAATTATCCAAATGTCCACTGAGGTACCTTTATGCTTATTCTGCAGACAAAGATCATACTCCAATTATCTTGTCTTACGAGGGAACCTAAACTTACTAAATAAAGCAAACAATCATACCAATCATACAATTGATTCCATACAGTAACAATTTGTGTACTTCAGTGGTGCCCCCAATGAGGGAGCTCATAGGCATTCAGTCACACCCAAAGAAAAATACTTATTAAAAAATTTAGCTTTTGTAGATTTTCTATACTAACAAAACTCAATCAATACATCAATTGTTTCCGTTATAAATATTCCTATAAATGAACAAATGAAATACATTTTATATTCTGCTTAAATGAAAAATTATTTATGAGAAACATTAAGTCGACTGATCTCTATTTATGTAGTCCCCCTCGGAGAAAAATCCTGGGTGCGCCTCTGAGACAGTGGCAAAGTGTGGTTTTCAGCCGCCCGGGACGGAGGAAAATTTTGCTGCCCCTTTATTTAGGTATTTCAATTTAATAGTCAAAAATATACCGTAATTCTAAAGAACTTTTCGGCCAGAACAATCATTATTATTGTGTTTTGTACAGGTTACAAATAAAAAAGTCATATGTGCATGTTTTGCAACGTAATAATCTCATTTATTTCAAACATTCTTACGCGTATGCCACTTACATTGATGTAACAGGTATAGAACACTTATGATCATTCCTTGACGATCGACAAGATTGAATATAAAACACCAATTGACTTCCAATTAGAACTAGAACGACACTGTTACTATTTATATTTATTTAAAAACAATATAATTGTTATAATTAAAAACAAAACTGTCTTTAACTAACACTTTATTCGTCTACTTTTTTAAGAGCAAAATCTTTTATTGCAGTATGAATGTCTATGGTATCGCATACCTCTTGATCCATAGAAAAAGTAGGTAGATCAATTTCAATTTTGAAAAACTCCTCTGACGGCTGGCATTGTTTTTGGCAATTTAATGGAATATTCAGAGCAGTATTATAATATTGAGTAGAGTATCTTCCAGCTTGGATTTCACAATAAATTTTAATATTTCAAGTGGCTCCGCATTAATTTATTTTCGTTGCCTGTGGCAGCAACAAAAGTCCGCAGTTGAAGGCGTTCCAGCTTGAAATCCTGTTCGTCAATTTCGGCAGATACGTTCTCTAAATTACACTTAGTATCGTCCGAATTTAGTAATAAAACCGGCATTAGATTAGCAAACTTATCCGCCAAATTCTGTAGCAGCTACAGATTTGTTTGCAATTAACGTTTACAAGATTATTATTTATTAAGACAATTATTATTTATTGTGAAATTTTGTCGCCCCCTAAAAGTGCCGCCCCTCCCGCCCCTACTACGCTAGACCACTTCTCTAAGGTATTTCATCTTCTCCTAGATGATCCGTTGCTTTGCTTATTTGATATTTATTTGCTCAAAAAACAGTAAAAACTGTATGACGTATGGGAGAGAAGATTATCTGCGCACGGTTTCTTGAGTACCAGAACCCCATCCCAACATTTTAACTATAGTTCAAAGATGAATGAAAGTTAAAATAATGATGATGGTGATAATAATAATAATAATAATAATAATAATAATCATTATAATAATAATAATAATAATCATTATAATAATAATAATAATAATAATAATAATAATAATAATAATAATAATAATAATAATATGGCAAATGAGAGAAAGGAAATGTGGAACGACGTGGAAATGGTGACGATTATACCAATAATTCTAGGCGCCACTGGTGAAAGTTCCTACATGAATCCCTGGCTGAACTGTAACTGAAGAAGGGATTATACATCCAGATGCAGAAGATTGTCATATTGGACACATGTAACATCGTGAGGAAGTTTCTGAACATTGATGGTTGATCCAGTGCTGATTATGACAGTTGGAACGTGTATTTCTTGTTCGTGGTAACCGAGATGCACGAGTGGAAACGTGATAGTAATAATATTAATAATAATAATAATAATAATAATAATAATAATAATAAAATTTTAAAAAGCGCGAGAATAGCAACATTTGAGAAACTAGGCGTTGCTTCTGGACTGCAAATGTAGTTCCACTATCTCCGCAGGTCTTCTTCGCTCTGCAGGGTGCATAGTTAAGTTATTTCGTCATCAGTATCAAGTAATATATGTACCTAGTTTGCCGATGCAAAAGATTCTTTAACAAGACGGAACCCATTTCTTGTTATCAAATGTAGCCAAAAACACCCGTTGCCTTCTTTTATTCATAATTCAACTAAGTATAAGATCGGATATATGGATTTATATTTCAAGAAAATGGACAGATTATACTTCTACAAAAGATAATTATTATTTTCTTCATCTGAGAAAATAAACTACGGTGTAGAATTTCACCAAAATGTTTCACTATGTATCTTGAGAATGTTGTAGGGAGTGGATGCAACGGATTGTAAATTTTAATATTGAAGATGACTTCAAGGTTATGAGTGTTATTAAAACTTTTTTGTTTGCAGATGATATTGTTGCCGACAATGAATGTAATGAATTAAAAAACATGCAAATATAATACATTGTAATTCTCAAAAGATATGGCAGTGCCTTTTGGCCCCTATGTAAATGGAACCTGCATTTTGAATTTCGAGACCTACAACAGAGAACAAATAGCTGAAATTATATTTTTCATGTCAATCATGGGAGTGACAAGAAGAGATAGTGAAATAAAACCATCAGTTAAAACCGTGAAATTTACTATCTCACAAAAAATCAGAAAATACATAAAAAGAGAATGGCCATGTAACAAATAGAAAAAGCACATTCAAGTAACTCCTCTTCTACACTATAGATGATCAAGAATCATTGGTAGATATAAAACAGATATTCATTTGCTATAATTGTATAATTCAAATTTAAGAGAAATATATTTTTATCTGTATATTCGTACCTTAATCAGAAATGATAGTTGGGCGTTATGGATTCTGGCGTAATGAACGGCTTCCTGAAAGACAACTAATTGTGTAGCTCGTATTTAGTAATACACATCAAATAAACCATACAGGCAGTTATGTGAACTTTTGATTCCGGCAAGGCAACATCTCAGATCATTAGTTCCGTTGGTATAGTGCATTTTATAATTTGGATGGTGTCTGTGTACACCCCCGCTGACATATGATATCCAGTGCCGACATACTTGTCAGTTTGCGTGTTTTCCTCTCCAGGTATCGTCCTTGAGTGGGACGCCCAGTGGGGACAGGCTCTAAGAGTCCGACTGGTCTCCTGGCATGTGTGGTAATGTTGTGCATGTAAGTGTGTGTGTGTGTGAAAGGGGTGAGGAAGGGATAAGGATAAGAAAGGAAAGATTGCGGGCGGCCCATGGCATTTTTCGTAGTGTACTGCTCCGACATTCGCCTGGCATTGATGGGGAAAACGGAAAATTACCTATCACGGCTGCCAACCGCCAGAACTATTCTAGATGGCGATTGAATTCGATCCAGCTGCCTAAAGTTCATTAACAACTATAATGACTATACTTTAAAAAGCGAATGAGCTCTTCGAATACAAGACAAAAATTACAAATATAATCCGTAACTCAGAAGTGAAAACGTATCGAAAACATTTTGTATCTTTAATGAGATTTTACACCCAACCACCGAAGGCTCAAATTCTGCACTGGAAGGCAAAGCGTTGCACAGTCGCGATTGCTCCTGGTTCTATGTACACAAAGTTGCTCCACTATCAAACACACTGACTACACTGCTTCCCTCGGGCCATGTACAAATATATGATTGAAGAACATCGACCTGGCGAATAGATAATCCGGTACCGTGTGTTCTCATCTTCTATGTTCAATTAGCACCTACGTGTGTACAATCCATTGAACATGACATCCATCAAATGAGAAAGGTCCCGATTTGGCTCGTGGGAGAGGTTGCTGACGGTTAGAATTCGTTTTAGGCGCGCCTACTGGAAATATGTTTTGCCCCGGGCTGTACATTTTGCTATCTCGGATGGAAAATTCATCATACATAATTTAAAAGGAGCGAAATTAGCATTGGCGAATCAATATATTTGTCCAACTGTTTTAATCGGTCGCTGCAAAGCCAGGGGAAGGAGACTGCTGGATGATATTGGTTGTGGGTGAGGAAGTTGGAAGTGAGACAGTAGGGCATATTCTTTTTATCCTCTTTGGCGGGAAACCGTCTGTCAAATTACAATGAAACTGGGGAACAAACACTAAACATCGAGCGTTATGAAAAAATCCCTTAAAATGAATCTTTGCTTTAGTTGAGGAAAATGACTACTTTTTAATATAGGTTCGAATAGAGGAAGTTCAATTCTTAAATGAATTTTCGGCGAAATTGGAAAATAAAGAGAACTCGCGTGGTAGGTATGTGGGTCTTTGCAATTTTTTTTCTGATCTTTAGACTTTAAACAATCATCACTGCAGATTGTGTCGAGTGAGAAATATGAAAATCATTCGAAAGTTCACGAACAACTCAAGAAATGTTTTTCAAAAATAAAATTAACTATGATATTGTTGTTAGGGACTTGTTTCAAGGTATATTAATTGGATGAAGAAAAATGAAACGAATGATGTATACAGATTTCTCTATTCACCATCACGGTCGAATGAATATACTTCCATCCCCGAGACGTTTTGCTTGAGTCTACTACATACCGTATCACCGACTTCGACGGCTTAATGGTGGCATTGCTGTCACCTTTGCAGCGTTGCTGAGCGGAAGATACTGTATATACCGGCCCTTGTTTGATGACTTTTGACACTAACTACGTAGCTGGATCGAATGAAAGCAGTGTCGACTGGAATTCTGGCGCCTGGCTGCTCGAATTGGTAGATATATGTGGTTTCTCGCAGTAATACTGTAACAAATGACACACGGACATCGCATGATCTTGCCTTCCTCGTCTTTTTCCCCTTCTCTCCCCTTTCACACACTCACATTTATATTCTCTACATTACCACACACGTCATATGATCGGTGGGACACGTTTATCGTTACACGGTGGCTTATCACGTTTGGAGTGATGCATCGCTGGAGGAAAACTTGGTGACAGAATCTCGATGTCAGATATCAGATTTTAGCGGGGAATAATGTGTGCTACACTCAAGAAGCTAGTTCTCAAAGTACATGATGTATCTGGAATCACTAATGACTCACTCGCTCCTACAAACCCTTCCACTTCTCTTTTATTTCCAGTCTCTCTTTACATCAGCTCCCACAACGCCAACTCTCGTTGATAAAGACTTGGTGTATGGAACTCTCAAGAAGTACCTTCCATTCTCTGATCACTTCTCTAATATTGATTTAATTTTTTGACCTTTGAATAGCATGTTAGACAATAGGTACGATAACAGATCGGATTTGATCTCTCTTCTTAATTGCCTTGTAGTAGGTCTATAAGTAATTATTTTGGTTGTAACATTTAAGTGCACTTATTTTTGTTTCGCCTACGACGATTCTTAAAAACTAAGACTCCATTGAGCTACCAGAATTAGATACATTTTGATTTCCAGAAACATGAGTTCCAAAAATGAATTTTAATTTATTAACAAAACAATACTGATGTCTTCATTTTATATTTGCCACAAACTATGAAGTCTCTAAACGCTGGGTGTGGGCAGCAAATTCAAACATTTACTTTCAGTCAGCACAATAATATTTATTTTTCTTACATTGTTATTTCATTCCTCTTTCAGAGAAGAGAACATTTTATCTACAAGTGTGACTGTACCCTGACTTGAAGACCAGAAGTACAATTAGATGCAATGTGGTGGCCAGAAAATTATAGATTTTTCTACAAATATTGTTAATTTGAATTTTACTTCATTTCTTAAACATCGATGAAAGCTGTAAAAAATTTGATCGAAAGAAAGTATTCAGATTCGATTTCAACGAAGAAGCAGCGGTACTTCTATAGAGATGTGCTATCGCACATATAAATATAAACGTAAGAGCCTAAGTTTACGTTTTGGAAGTGAGCACCTCGTAGAAACCAATTTCCGCGCGATCAAAAATCACCTCCTCTCCAGGCGAACGAGCTCGCGCCGGAAGCAGTGGGTCGAATCGGAGTAAAGTTGGTCGCGTTTTACCTCGCGCGAAATTGGAAGTTCCCCAAAATAATGATTTAATTTCGTCACTCGGCCTGCGAAGGGGACACGCAGTCGCTTCACACTAGGCCGAGGGGCCCGGGGGGAGGGATGATGGGGGAGGGGGGCTCATTTGGAGAAAGACCGTCGCCGGCAGCGTCGCAGACGAGAGCAGATTGCCAGCGAGCATATGCACAGTGCAGCAGGAGGGCCTTCCGTGCGCAGGAGGGGGTTGAAGGGGCCGGGCTGCCACGTAGGCCTCTCGCGTACCCAGCCAACCAATTCCCTCCCCCTCGGCCCCGCGACAGCCGCGCTCTGCAATCGCCGCGCGTCGATACATGCATACAATCGATTAGCGACTATCGGATACCGCGTACAACGATTTGCAAGCAGATGAGAGGGTAGGGAGTGGCGGCGGCGATGTCTGTGGTATGAGTGGGAACGTTTCGCCATTTCCCGACCGTGAAAATTCGTGGTTGCAACGACGGCGGCGAGGGGAAGGCAGGCGGGAGGGAAGCGGGGGCGGGGCGGTTCAGTTGTTACCGGAAATAGCCGCCATATTTCGCGCCGCCGCCGGAAGTTCCTCTCGCGGCCGCCAGAGGCGCGGTGATCGTGCAGGGAATACGCCGAGAAGACTCGGCGGGCGCGTAGGCGGGCAGTGGCTGCGGAGCGGGGAGCGCGGTAGCGGAGGCGGGGACTGCGAAGGGGTGGCGGGGAGAAGCGCGAAGCGGGGCGGGGAGATGCGGGGCGGAGCGGGCGTGCGAGCTGTGTGCGTGCTGCGGTGGCGCGTTGCCATTGCAGTCACCTTCCTCTGGAGGGGGAGCGTGCTGAGGGGCGAACGTGCCGGCGGGGAAATGGGCGATAGTCCCCTGATGCCCAAGTCTTCATTCGGCGGCGTTTATGAAGGTGAAGGTGATAATTGTTACTCTAACTTTCGTTCAAAATGGCTGAATGATTGGAGATATCATGTTTATGAAGCATCAAATCGCCTTTTGCTATGGAGGGAAAGAAATTGGGAGGGGTTCCGAAATTTAATTTCCAAACCTGTAGGTGTTAATTTCGTATATAATAATAGCCACAATTTATAAACAAAATAATAGTGCATCCAAACATTTATTCTCTATATGCAAAGAAATACTACCTGAAGAAGTGACAAATCCCTGTTAAATAACATGTTAAATCAATTCCCTTCACTTCACAAATTGTCACCCATTCAGAGAAATGAAGGCGTATGCAATGAATTTCAAAACGATGAGAAAACGTGAATAGAGGAAATGCTTTGTTATAAAACCACATATACATCAGGTTTTCGTTTTTTCCCTGTGAGAAAAGTTGTGTAACTTATTATTACTAAATGTATTATGATACATGTGTCAGTTATTCGAAAATACAGAATTTTTATATTAATAAGGATTTACATAAAAAATAAACCTACACAATTGTTTTAAATGCATGCTCAGTGACGGTTTACTTCTATTTTTGTACGTAAATACTTGTTTAACTGATGAGCCAGACGAGTGTGACTTACTCCTTCTTTGCTTCTACCTATAATTATTACAATAATTACTCATCCAGAAGTTCATGTATACGTTTCGTATAATCCGTATGACATTCCACACACTCTCAAGCTTTACCAGTTTTTCTCGTCCCTTTCACTTCATTTCTTTCATTCTCTCTATTCTTGGCGACATTTTTATCTCTTCCTCGCGTTCTCGCCCCTCCCCTCTTGTACTCTCCCCCACCCCCCTTGTGCGCCGCGTTCCATCAAACATTCACACCCGTTCCTCTCGTCCTACGGTTAGTGACATTTCATTGCCGGGCGCCGGTAAAAGTGGGGACATTTTAGTGCCGTTGGCAGGCCTGTTTAGTGCGTGGCGGGGGAGGTTTAACAGCCTGGCATGAAAGTTTGAGAGGCGACGGCGCCGGGGCAGCGTAACGCGGTTACAGTAATAGCGGAGCCTTAAAGTCGCCGCGGTATGTAAAACTGCCAGGGAGCCACGGAGCTGCGGGGTGAGTGAATAAGTAACGCGGGCGGTGGGCGGGGGCGAGGAGACAGGGGGTGGGAAAGGGGGAGGGGGAGGGGGAGGAAGGAGCGCGCCGGGGAGGGTCGCGGAAGCGCGGACTCGAGGATGTGCGCGAGGGCGCAACTGATGAACGTTGGGCGCGGTGACGCCGGATTTACCTGTGGATTGATTGGTTCATTGATTATTTCGTGTTTCCAGGTTTCAATTGCTGTGATCATTAGTGTTTTTATCACGAAAGGTGGCGGTGTTATTCGCCTACTAGTTCGGGGTATCCGGCGCCGAACAACACGTCGGTTTGTAGAGTTTTCCCAACCAGGTGTATCCCACCAGTGGGGAAAGCTCTAAGCTTTTCACTGGTCCCCCGAGATGTGTGGTAGTGTGGCGCATGTAAGTGTGTGGGAGTAAAGGATAGAAGTGGGAAGTGGAAGGAAAGATCGCGTGCTGCCCGTGACCTGTTTGTTATGGTACTGCAGCGGCATTTCCCTGGTATTGGTCGGAAAAAGCACGGAAAATCACCACGCCGATCAGGCGGCCACTAGAATTCTACTTCAGACAGCGACTGAATTCGTCTTGGCTACTTTGCTAGTGTCAAAAATCCTGCCATCGTCGGGACTCGAACCTTAAAACCTTCGGGTCAGAGGCGTTGCAGTGATACACTGAACCACCTCTGCCGGTGGATGTACTCGTGGATTGATTGATTGCGATTGATTATTTACTGTTTACGGGCGCTTTAACTACTGCTTGTAATAAAACCGTAACGACGTGTATGTTATAGAGGGTGACAGGGAAGACGGACGGTTTTTAATTAATTAATACTCAGCCAATTTTTAAAATAATGCATGTTTATGCACACAAAATCAAAACTCATTATTTGCCATTTTAGTTAACAAATCTCATTACCTACCATTTCAGTTATTTATGAAAAATAAGGTCGTCAAGGTGATGTCCATTTCGAATGCAGGACTCAAGCCTGTTCACAAAATCCTCCATCACACGGACATGCATCTCTGCAGGGATGGTCGCAACATCTTGAATGATTGCATTCTTCAACTCGTCCAAATTTCGTGGCTTGTGGTTATAGACACAGCTTTTGAGGTATCCCCACAGAAAACAGACACACCGATATGTCCGGAGAGCTGGGAGGCCAAGGAACATTGCCAAAACGTGTGTTAACTAAACTGGCAAATAATGAGTTTTGATTTGTATGAATAAACATACATTATTTTTAAAATTGGCTGAGAATTAGGTCATTAAAAACTGTCCGTCTTCCGTGTGTCACCTGTACCAGCATGTAGCGGTGTTCATCTCCCGCTGGAATGTGAGAGTCGGTGACAACCTACGGGGATTTTCGCGATGTGTATTTGTACCCACGTATTTTCCCACCGGGGCACGTTTTTAACTTCCTGGTTTGTCTCCCGACAAGCATGGTAGTGTAGAGCAGGTAATATCAAGTGTGTGAAACGAGGGAGTATGAGGCAAGGATGAGGAAGAATCGTCCGTTCGTCGCAACAGCGGTGGACCGTACAGTTTAAACAGGACTCTCTAACAGAACAGAACTCTTTTTAACAGTCAACTCTAACAGAATTTTCTCGATTGGACCATCTATGGTGAGGGTAAGAACAGGCTTGCCTGAATCCTCCTGATTTCTACGGAGTTTTACCTCAAATACACGAATACGATAACGCTTTTCCGAAACCAATACATATCAACATTTTTTGCACAATAAAAGAACAATAATTTTTCTCAAATTAGAAATAACCCTGGTAGTTCAAAACCCAGATTTATGACCAAATTGTGCCCTTCCCAGAAAAAATATTTCAATGGGGATCGAATCCAATAATCTGAAATTGGATCCCAACCTTTCTAACACGTCGTCCATCGCAAGCACCCGGTTGCGTTTGCTTAGTGCAATCTCTATTGCCTCTGATATATTTTTGAATGGAAGGTCCTAAGGTTTGAGCCACGACTGTAGCATATTTTCGACACAAGTTCCATAGCTAGGTCGAATTCAACCGTTATATGGAGGAGAATTCTAGTGGCCACCCGCTCTTACCTGTGATTCTCGTGGTTGCTCCGACCAGTACCGGGGGAATGTCGGAGCAGGACCCTAACAAACAAGCTAGAAACCGCGTTCAATCTGTCATTCCTCTTCCTTCCTCTTTTCATGTCCCCCTTCTCTCCCACACACACTTACACTAGCACTACATTATCACACATGGTGGAAGACCAGTTCGGAGCATAGAGCTTGTCCTGGGTGGGACAGTCCGGCTGTGGGAAATACTTGAAGGTAGAAACCCCGCAATGTGTAGGGTGACACCTGGTCTCAATTCCACCACCCGGATTGCAAAATACACAACACCTAAGGGACTATTAACCATAGCACTTGACGAGCACGGAAACACAAAATAAGCCATCAATTAATCACTAGCTCAACGAATTCGTTCTCTAAGATCACTTACATACCTCATACCAAGTAATTTTACAATATTGAATCATTTATTTACGTTTATTACACTCCATTATGTTCACTATTGAGTAAGAAAACACGTGTTGGACTGGCTAAAATAAAATACCCTCTCCATTAGAAAGAGATTTTTCAATATCTCTCACTGTTAGTCGTGTAGTGAATTGCAGTCCATGAGGCCTAACCCAGATTTCATGTAGAGCAATGGAGAGCTCTCTTCTGTGTAGGTTAGCTCGGAGCATATTCCTTTAGGAGGGCTTGCGAATTACATTTTGTATTCCGTTCATGTGAGACACTTAACGCCAGCATCTGGCGAGAATTGTAAAACGGTCCGCATCGTAGCACGGGACCTGCAGGAACAAATGCGTATACGAAGGTGACCATTTGTTGCCTTTCTTGCCTTTGATATCACAATAATTCAGCCTAACCTTTCTCCACGTGTGTACTGTCACTACAATGGAAAAATACAAAAGTGAAATGTAAATTTTGTATTCTTGATCTTGCAATTTGTTCATGTCAGGTGTGTTGATATGAATCAGGATGGCATGTGTCCGTTTTAAATTGGTCCAAATTTTGAATGTAGTTATATCTGATAAATGGTGTACTAGTTGTGTTTTAATTTCTTTACTAAACTGTTACTGATAATTTAATACCCATAAATGAGTGTTCCAAATTTAGGATGAACGTGAATGTAGAGGTGAAATTAACTCCGCAATTATCCACGTATTATTACTTTTATGCATATCGCATAAACATTATATACGAGTATTATTATATTCGAGACCAAAAGCTGGAAGTAGAAGTACGGCGAGTACAAAATTTGACAATTTCATTTTTAATGTGTAGGCACAGTCGATCGAGGTAAATTACTTGTTAAAGATTGTTTAATATCAATTCAAGAAAGATTTTCAATGCAATGCAACATGAAATCAACAATACATTAATATAAGAAAACTATTGCTAGTCCGTGAAGCATTGTATGTGAAATAAATCGTTACGAAAAATGAATTATACGAAAAGAAAAGATACAAACAATTTTTGTTTTAATATCAAATTTTATGGTACGAAGTACATTTTTTTGCTGCTTAGAGAAAAATAGAAATCTCTTACTTTGAAACGCTACGATAAATAGCAATTATGATTATCATCGTCACTATTATCGCAATACTGTGACACCTAATTTTAGAATTACACATTTCGCACTTCATAGAACTACAGCCTATCATGTATTTTTTATTTCAATCTGTTTCCAAAATCAATAAGATGTAATAAACATTTCCTAGTGGAAGCACAATAGGTGTCTTAACATCTTGACTCCTTCTTCTTTTGTGTGCAGGCGATATAACCAGTGGATTGACATTGACTTCGAATAGGGTAATCATCAAGAGTGAAGGATGACAATGTAACTGGGATGTTAATATTATGTAATACAAATACAACCTTAGGTGTGTGTTCCTACTTGTAAATTTTATAAGTAACAGTTTTATTGTTAAGTTAACATAGTCGAATGAAAAAGTACGTCAACAGACAAAAAGAAAATGTGAAACACTTAATCTTTCAGCAATTATTTTAGTGATCTTAAAGCGTTTTCACCATTTTCTTTATTTTGTTTACCTTAAAAAGAAAATATCATTATTACTCGAGATCTTCGGCTGTGAACCAAAATGTCTCACAGAACACGTGAACCAGTTGAGTTTTTAACTTTGTTTACATAATCTTTGTTTACACAAGGCACCCTTGAAAAAATCTGAGAATTTGAAGAACTAGAGTAGCCATGTGAGAACTCTCGCATGGGTTCCAAATTCTACCCGCTCCCCTATTTTTCCTTTTCCATATTAAGAGAGGAAGTTGTTAATGAAACGTGTTTATTTGTTTAAAAAATTTACGATAACTTCCAATGTGCTTATAGAATTTAAAATTAAAATAAGAAACAATGAAATTGATGTTTGCAACAAATTTTGAATAAAGGTTTATGCAGTATTATAATGTTCTTGGAACCATTCACAACACTTTCTTAAAAACATTTGAAGTAATTATACAATCTTCCTTAACAGTTAGCTTTTCATTTTCCTTGACAGTCACAAAAATATTACAAAAGTTTTTTAGAAAAAAAGAAGAAAGCAAGCAAGTTAAAATTGTCCATGCAAAAATATAGGATCGGGCAAGCATTACCCTACTCTTCGGAATATAATTTAACTTTATTATCGAACTGAGAGGTACACCCGTGCAATTTGAACATCTAGAATATCAAGGAATTAGTTTCATTACACATACACATACATTATACATACATTACACATACATTACACATACATTCTGTACTTCTCTGAACATGTTATATCAGTAACATGTTTTAGTTTTTAAGATCTCTGATAATGCCATTCTCAAATTTTCTTGAGCCTTCTGCCTTATCTTTTGGATTCACACGCAGAACATCTGGCAATTTCGTTGAGATGATTCCTTCCTTGAATTTGAGTCGTCTCATAGTACACTGTACTTCCTTTGGTGACTTTTCATCATAGTAGCAGGACTTGCAACGAATTTCTCTCTTATCAAAGTGAAGTGCATCCACCTTCAAAGAAATGAAATCGAATAAACAAGATAAAACAATTATTTATTTTAAATGTCGTAGATCTTTAAAATGAAACACACCAGAAAAAATTAACAATATTGTGAAAGAAATATAGATCTTAGCTTTCATAAGATTTTATTTTTAATTCATCTTTCCAAAAAAGTGTCCCCTTTTGACGCCGAAAAAGATCAAACTTTTTTAATTTTCAAAAATTCAGAGTTAACCGTGAAAATAGAACCTATGCCACTTTTATAAGTACATTTTACTCTATTCTAACAAGAAATTTAAAGAAAAATGTTGGGCCGTTTTTGAGAAAATATTGAAAATATCTGGTTGACTTCATGTAAAGTACCCACAATTTTTTATTTTTTATTTCAAATTTTCAACGCTTTAACTAGAGCCAGATCGATTGGATTTTCTTCAATTTGGAAAAGATCGTATGGATGGTTTAGGCGCTAGTAGTGTTCACAGAGGGACGGACAGACGGATAGACGAACAGACAGACGGACGGATGTTTTAAAAAAACACTTTTTCGGTATCAGGAGACCCCAAAACATTTATTTCCGTTGTAATCTCGAAATCGATTTTCCGCAGCATTACATAACTTTCTCTATACTACGTATATATACGTGTGTATACGAGAAAGTGACTAAGAGGTGCTACAGCATGGCACAGACGTTCTCGTACCAATTCTTACATCAATTTCCTTGATGTGGTCTGGCTTTAAGGCCGTGCTCCATTCTCTGGCCAGCTGTCATCTATCGTCACCCAAAATACATTTTTTTGACAATTTTCTCAACTTTTTGTTTTCCTAGTAGTACAATATAATCATTACGTCAAGAATATTAAAGAAGAGTAGAAACTCGTCCTAAATAGTTTTTATTGAGGAATTTGTT
Source organism: Teleogryllus occipitalis (assembly GCA_011170035.1). Lineage (NCBI taxonomy): Eukaryota > Metazoa > Arthropoda > Insecta > Orthoptera > Gryllidae > Teleogryllus > Teleogryllus occipitalis. Next base: position 492,556 of record BLKR01000292.1, read on the forward strand.
TGCTGTTTTTGAGAAAATAGCGATTGAGCTTTAATGCAAATGTGAAGTTTGAAGCTCTTTTTCTCGGAAATCTATTAAGATTTCGAAAAAGTTAAATTGAAGTAATTTGAAGCACGTTCACTCACATATGTAATAATGCATACAAATTGATGGAGATACCAATATTAACGGCGTGAGAGGTATTTCAAGAAAATAACATTTGTGTATTTTTTGAAAAAAAAACAACATGAATACACGAAAATGAACTTTACGTCATAACACACAGTGCTGCCCTATCTATTGTAACTAACCCTATAATCCCGGTTCAGTTAACCCTATCTATTGTAAAAATTTGAAGAAAACTATTGGAGCCATTTTTGAGAAAATGGCGTTTGAGCGTTTCTAAAAATGCCGAAATTTGTGTACATTTTTACAGAAAACTGTTGAGTTTTTGAGGAACTTTATTGGACATTATTTACAGCACATGTGCTCATAAATATAATTTTGTAAAGAAATCGCCTTTAATGTAAGTTTTACAGACGTGAGAGACAAGTCAAAAAATTTCATTTTTGAAATATTTCAAAAAACAAAAGTACACAGCGATATGACGTTTATGTCACGGCATAGGGTTCAATTCGCACTAACCTTACCAAAAATGTAAAGAAAAAATTGGAGTCATTTTTGAGAAAATCTTGTTTTTGTTACTTTTTAAAATTGCAAATATTATACGCACTATTGCACGAAAACTACTAAAATTTCCAAAAAAATCTACATGACCTAATTGAAAGAACAATTTATGTGCAACAAATTTCATTTGAAGGAAATATCCATGTCTTCAATTTTGTAGTTGTAGGAAGACGCCGGAAAAATTCAAACTTTTGCAATTTTCGAAAATTCAGAGTTAACCATGAAATTCTCTCCTATACCACCTTCTTAAGTGTATTTTGCTCTTTTCTTACAAGAAATTTAAAGAAAAAAATTGGAGCCGTTTTTGAGAAAATTTTAAAAATGTCTGGGGGGCTCCATGTAAAGTACCCCCATATTTTACAGAATGGTTTTCAAAATTTCATAGCTTCAACAAGAGCCAGATAGACTGGAAATTCTTCAATTTGGAGAAGATCGAATGGTTTAGGTGCTAGGAGTGTTCACAGACAGACGGACGGACAGACAGAGGAACAGACAGACGGACGGTCGGACGTTTTGCTTTCATATTTTTTAATGAAAATTGCCATTTAGGACGAGGTTCTACTTTTCTTTTATATTCCTAAAGTAATATTTCAGTTCTACTATTAGGAAACCGAGAAGTTGAGAAAATATCAAAAATGTGCTTTGGGCGGCGATAGATGGCTGCTGGCCATCTGTGAATGGGGCAAGACCGTAAAGCCAGTCCACATCAAGAAAATTAGAACACTATACTACTAGAAAGTCTGTGCCATTATGTTGCACCTCTAGTTATTTAAATACCATCTATTCTTTAGACAGATCTTTAAATCATTATTCACAGCTTTTTAGGAAAATTAATAGTATTTGCATTTAATTTTGCGAGAAATGTAGACAATTTTTAAAAAATTCTCAAAACGACTCCAAATTGTTTCTTTATCTTTTTAATAGAAGTTTTCGGTTATGTCTCCCTTTATTGACGAAAATTTGCAAAAGTACATACTTGATGATTTATATTGAATGGAAAAAAACGTTTATAATGAAATATCTTCTAAAAATTATATATCTAACTTAGGTCGTGTATGACTGTCATATAAGTAGTTTTTATGTAATTTTGCTTGGAGTTAAGGCACTTTTTAAAAAAATACTGCTACAATTTTTTCTTTTAATTTCTTCTGGAATGGAGAAAAGAACACTTATAAAAGTGGTGTAAATACATGTTTTGAACTTTCTGAATTTTAGATATTTGCAACAGTTGCAAAATATGCCAGAAAGTGTGTCCCGTTGTAGCGCTACTAATTATTACATTTTTTAATATAGATAGGTAAAAATGCTAATAGTACATGTGGGTAATTGTGGATAATTGGCATGGCTTCGCGAACAATTGCGCAATAACTAATCGCTTTGGATACTGGTACCCAAGAAAACGTGCGCAGATAATCTTCTTCCACATACGTCATATACAGTTTTCACTGTTTTCGACCAAATATTTCAAAATCCAATATGTTAATGCAGTTTAACTAGATATTATTTCAAGACCTAACTTTAAAAAAAATTCTAATTAAAAAGTTTTATTCAGTAATCTTTTATAGGAGAAGATTGAAAAAAATGTACGTATCTTTCATCTGCAAAATTTCAGAGATTTGAATTAATACCAATTCTGAAGAAACATTTAAAAGATTTAAGAGGTTACAAGTAAAGGAACTCTACAAATTAAAAGATAGGTTTCAATTTCGCAGGATCTCAAGTTCGACCGGATATATTTTGGAATATCAATTTTGGAAAAAGAAGGGTACTGTTTGGACACTAGCTTTTCTTTCACGGACGGGAGGAAAGAATAACAGATGAACAGAAAGAAGGACAAACGACGCAAAGGAGAACAGACGAACTGAAAGGAGGACAGTCGTACGGAAAGGACAGACGGACGAACAGACGGACAGAAAGGAGGACAGACGGAGGGAAGGAGGACAGACGAACGGAAAGGAGGACATACGGACAGAAAAGAGGACAGACGGACGGAAAGAAGGACGGACAGACGGACAGAAGGAAGGGTAAACGGACGGATAGGACAGAAGAAAGGAAAGGAGGACAGACTGATGGATGGTGGGGATAGTGTAAAGGACGACAGATAGACTGACGGCAGGAGTGAGACCAACCAATTTTTAAAAGTACTTTTCGGTTTCATAGACCTCCAAAACGTATTTGTCAGAATCATGACATGGATATTTAGCTTCCTTTATACTTTGAATGCGACGGGCCACGGGCGATGGGCGAGGCGACAGATGTTCTTTTGAAATATTCTACGCTCCAATTGGATTAAATCGTGAAAAAAACAACGAAATATTACAATAGGAAATAATTATATCTAATTTTTAAAACTGCAAAACTAAAAAAGTAGTTAAAATACTTGTTACATGTGTAAAAAATATTTTATTTTTTTAAAATTAGGAGCTCTATTCAGAAGTGCCTTAACCCACAGTTTAGTGTACTTATGCGTTTATCCATCCTCGCGTGGACACACCCGCACGGCCCTAGCAACGTGAATAAGAGCGTAAGCCAGAGCCCGGTATCGAATCAACATGCATACCTGCGCCTTTCTGCCTCCACTCAGCGGCCTTCTTCGTCGCACGCGCGGCCGGGGTGTGGCGCGGGGCGCGGGGCGCGGGGCAGCGCGCTGAGAGGGAACCCCTGGCGACGGGGGCGAGGCGGGGCGGGGCGGGGCGGGACGGGGAGGGTGGGGCGGGGCGAGGCGGGGAGGGCGGGGCGGGGCGGGGCGGGGAGGGGCGGGGAGGGGCGGGGCGGGGCGGGGCGGGGGCGCTCAGCTCCGGAGCGCAGGCCGCGAATTCCGCGCAGCGCTGCCCACAAGAAGCGGCCCAGGCGGAATATTAAATTTCGGATGTTGCTTTCTTTTTATATTACGGTTAGCTACGTAAGCGACTACATTTACAAACATATTTTGCTTTGAATTTTCTGCGGTATCTCGCAACTTTTACCCATGTAAGTTATTATAATGTTAAGGAAATGCGTTGACAGCGACGGTTCACTTCCATGACTAAGTTTCTTTCTTCTGAGATTCTTTAACTGTGTGCCTCTCTCGGCTACAAAATAATTTTTTCGTAAGTTGTTTGACTTATGAATCGCAACTCAAGTCCGCTGGAACAATTCTTGTTAATGAATATCTTTTCAGTTTAACGGAGACTCCCTTACATAAACTCACAATTGACACCTGAATTTATGTTACTGAATATGTTACCACATTGAGAAACAAGAAACGAGATGTACAAACGTCTAAGAACATTTTTTTCGAGAAGGTAGTATTAGAAATTAATTTAACAATGTTTAAGATATTAACTTTAGAATTAAATTTAAAATTTTATTTATTAAATATCAGATGAACACAAACATTACAACCTCCAAATTTTGAAACCCATCTAATTTGAAAATTGTTTATACTATTGATTATAAAATGTTTGTAAATCTTCTGATAATGTTAACCCGTAGGACTTGTAGCACTTTTTTATAGTTTTAGTTCCACTTTTTTTATAAATATATGTATAAAAAATATGAAAAGTCTGAAAAATCGGTAACAACTATTTCGAACTTATGAAGAATGATGCGTTTCACCTGTTTTTGTGTTTACTTCGACAACGCTTTGTAATATCACTCTGATAAAAAAAACTCATGCATTTTATAGCCAAATGTTGTCCCTGTGATGACTTTCAGTTCTTCAGATGCTTGCTCATCTACGAAAGCTGCCAATGTCAGCACCATGCGTTGATACGATCGACCGCGCTCAGGGCTTGAAGAGAAAAATACAAATAAATTGATTCGAGGACAGAACTTCAACTTTTCAATTCTATGAATCGGGTCAGAAAAACGAATAGTCTCGCTCGGCAACGTCCGCAGCCGCTGACTGAACTGCATACAGCGGTGCCCTGCGGGAGGTCTATTCTAATGTTCGTTAAGCTCAGTATGCTCTGTCAAAAAATCATTTAAAACTAGTGCTGCTACAACAGAACATGCTTTCTTGAATTATCTGTAACGGCTACGCTATATTATAGTACTACAGGAATCTACATAAGAGTTTCCAACCAACAAAAACAAGTCCGCGCTGGGACTTCTCTCGGGATCTTAGAGTAAGCACATTCACTTTACAGCTTCACCACCAGCCTTGCTGCTGAACACTTTAAAACGAATGTTCAACCTTTTTATTTGCAAGTTTCAAAAATGCAGAGATTTTCATTTCCATTGTTTCAATATTTAGTTTTAAAGAAGAGATTTCATCAGGGAAGAAAGGATAAATATATTTAGAAGTAATCATACATCTGCCAGGAAATGCTGAAGGGATAATTTTAAATTATCTAATTATGAATACGCTGATGAAAAGTTAAAGCGTATAAAACGAAATCAATCTCTGTATAAAATACTGAAGATATGCGGGATGTTTATTTCGCACAGAAGGTATTCTTAGTTCTTTAAAGTTCTCATAAATGACATTAGCAATTAATAGAAAAGTTTACAATAAATGTTTAATAATTACTTTCCCTGCAACGAAAGTATGGTCCGTAAGAATAAAGCTTTCATTCTGTCTAAATTCTGTAGTAATGTAATGTCTGTCTTCTGTAGTAACGTAGTCTGTAAAAAAAAAATTTCCGAAACACGTGTATGGCTGAATTTTCTGCGTAGTAAATTTATATTGCCTACTACTTGTGGTTGAGATCTCTGATATCCTAAAATTATTTAAGCTCTCATTTTTATATTTTATTTTCTACATCTAAATGTGCGGTTAGATAAGCTCTGCAATAGCAGTTGCATATCGTTCCAATTCTCGAGTGCCCATTCCGATACTTCGGGACGGCATTGGGATCAGTAACGAAGCCAAGCATAAGATGCAATATTATCGAATGGCAATTGTATATTGTAAGAAATAATGCTACATGTATTTAGTAATATATTACAATAATTCGCTCAGAATTGAGTTTCTAATTGATCAAACATTCACCTTTATCCGGCGCATGATTACAATACGTTCTTACGGAGTAATGGCGAGAATGTATAAAGTAACAGCGTTATCAAGCGAGAGCGAAGGAAACTAGGTGTTAAAGACCTTCATTAACACATTTCTTGCATGTAACTATTAGTTTGTATGTGGGAAGCTCATAGAATGATTGTTTTCCTCACGATATTGTTTCGATGAATAAATTCACACTTAAGAGGAGTATGCAGTTCTTTGAAGATGTAACCAGATTACATATTTGTGAATAGACCACAACTACCGGCCCGCCTCGCCAAAATCATTGAACTGAATAAGAGTCTATCTAACCCTAATGTTCATTGGGAATCGACCCCTCGGTGACCGATGCAATTGAAAGGGGGTCATTGGTATTTGAAAGAGGGTAAATGGGAAGGTGAAAGGTTCAACTTGTTGTCAATAGCCGAATATGAACCGTTGGCTGATCGGTATAATCAAGATTCAATTGATTTTTTTAAATAATGATATCGATACTTTCGTATTCACCTGCTCTTTCGTATCCATCGTTCATCGCTAGGGTGAATAGGAAACTCGAGAAATTATAATTAATTATTCACAACGTTACACTATTGCGCAAGGGAATATTATCTGCAATACGCACAGGAGAAATGTTATGGTCAGCTCTTAAAAAACATTAAAATATAATATATTTTGTAGCTATTGTGCAACAATAAAGATTAGAAACTTATATCAGGGGTGTTAGCGTCTCCGATTATTGGCGTAGATGAAATTGATATGAGGAATCAACTTTTAGTCGTTTATTTGCATTGTTTTGTGTTATGATTGCTGTTTGCTGTATGCTGTATATTACAAAGAAAAATGTATGGGAATGAAGAACACAATTAGTTTCAAAGGTTTCGCAAGAAAAACGTTGATAATCGTTGATCTAACCGTAAGGGTAAATATTGCATTTGGTCTTTTCTAAGAAAAAAAATATTTTGTTTCCTTCGGGCCGTATTGTTTCCTGCGAATAGTGTTCCATTAGAATCTCATTTAACATTTTTACATTTTGTTATTAATATTTAAATCTGATGATTCATTATAATGATATAACTCGAAAATACAGCATACTTTTGAGTTTTGGGCACACTTTATTCTGAGCAGACTGCGTATAAACAATTCCACGTGGGCACGATTTATAGATTTGTTTTTTTCTTAACGGTCTCCAAACTAGAGCACTTGTTAGTGATATAGGCCGAAAACAGTTGTCCCGAGCAGACATTCTGTTGGGTATCACCGCATCTTGATATCCGACCATTAAAGTGATATGATCCTAAGTTAATCAAGAAACCACTTACGTTTCAAACATATTTGACTTTATTTTGATTCATTTCGTCACAAAACAGTAAAACTAGTTGTGATACACAACATACTTTCAGGAATTATTTCTTCTTTTGGCAATTTTTCGATTTTCAGAGTTGAACCAAAATGGGCCCTACGCCATCCTTTACTCTATCCGAGGAACAAATTAAAGAAGCAACAGCGAGCCGTTTTTCAGAATTTTAAAAAATATATTGCATCAACTCCAAGCAAAAATTACGCGATAACTACTCTTCTTAAAAACTTGTAAACAATCTTTTTTAAAGATCTATTTTTAAAACATATTTCATTAATGAAAAATAACTCTTATCGTCAATATTTTCACAATGCTCTTTTTGCAATTTTTCAAAACATAGAGAATTTGCAGATAATGGAACCTGAGGGATATTTTAAGTCTAATGCTCCATTGGAGGAAAACTGTTAAAAAATATTGTTTAACACATTGCCCGTAGTTCTCGCAAGACATCGCAAAAATCACACGTAATTTTGGAAAAAATTACATGGCCTTATTTAAAGATCTTCTTTTGAAGAATCGTCTCCTAAATTATTTCAGTATTAAACATACCTTTGGGACTAATACTAAAACATTAAAATACTGTCTCTTAACTACGTAAGTAGTTAGTATGACAAGTAGTATCATCACGTTTTCTTGAGCTTCAGAATCCATACCTCACCTTTTTACTAAACATAGTTTAATAATGAATACAAGTACCAACAAAACGAGATTAGAAACATTTGAAGACTAGAAATGTTTGCTCCCTATGGATTCCCTATTATTATTATTATTATTATTATTATTATTATTATTATTATTATTATTATTATTATTATTATTATTATTATTATTATTATTTTCTTCGGTACACTAACTACATATTTGATTTTATTGTTTTGCTAGCGTCATAACAAACCACACTCCGGCTTTTCTCCTACAAGAAATAGTAAAAGAAGTGCTCAACAAAAAGTGCACACAGTGATTCTAAATTTATGTCCAGAAGCAAATCAAGGGGCCATTTCTGCGTTTGCTCAATGGATCAAGGAAAATGACCTAATTGTGATTGCCCAAAAAGGTGAATTACACGATTTTTAGAGTTGAAGTTCACTACTTTTTAATATTCTAAAATTGTACCGTACGAATGTTAACAATTCTTTAAATATTCATTTTAAAATAAATATTATTGATTTCTGATTTATAAATAGTTGTAGTCTCTAATTGAATAGAAACAGGTATGCAGAAAAGAGTTTTATTGAAAATCGGTTGACCCATCTGAGCCATGTAACCGCTAAATGTTATTTTCATTTTTATATACATAGATGTTAAATGAAATTTCAGTTTTTCATTGTTTCAGAACATTCATTAATACTTCAGAGGTTCGTGACGCACATAATGGGTTAATGTCTTGGTATTTTGGTGAGGAATGTACTACTTTCAGTAAATGGTGCGTTCAATCGGATTACTATTTGTTGCAATAACATTATTTTGTTTTTTTCTCACAGGAAAATTCATATTTTCAAATTATGTTCTCAAGATTCATTTCGTTAAGAAATAAAGAAATATGAAGTAAATCATTTAGATTTTACTTATTTTTTTCACACTGCTTCGGATTTTTTACATCCAAATTGAGAAAATGAGACAATTTTGCCCTCTTCTTAAAAATTTGCTTCGCTAAGCTCCGTTCCTAAACATTCATCCAACGTCTAGTGGTGTTTCTGTTGCCTTTGAAGGAGGTTCTTGATCTCTATCCAAGAGAACCGTCTAAGCTGAAATATCATTAAAAATCTACTTTTTCCTTCTATTCTCGCACAATTCTTATTTTCATGTTTTAGAATGGTCATTTGGAGATGAAATTCTTCGAAGATAAACCAATGAATGTATCGGACGTTAAATGCCATGCAACTTTAGTAGATGGCGCATGATTATTATGATTTTTAGTGACGAATGGATAAGGAGTAATGGAGAAACCGGGAGATCGCAACGATCCTATTCTGCATCGTCCCACAAGGATTCACCGAAAGTAATAACGCCTCTTTTTGACCGCCAAAGGTGGCTCAGAACATTAATTGATGTCCCTACAGTGCCTCTGACTAGGAGATCCTAGGGTTCGAGTCCCGACGGTAGCAGAATTTTCGACACTCGCCACATAGCTAGGCCCTAATTCAGCCGCGCCGTCTGGAGGAGAATTCTAGCGGCCGGCTTCTCTGATCGGTAGTTTTCCGAGGTTTCTCCGATCAATACCAGGCGAATGCCGATGCAGTACCCACACACACGGGTCACGGACCGCACGCGACCCCTGTTTGTCCTATCCTCGCCCCTCACTTACACCCACTTACACTCACATACACTACACTACCACACATGTCGGGAGCTGAGATCTTTTCCCGACTGGAGCGGAGCTCCAAGAAATGCCTGGTTGGGGAGAATATCGCAAGCCGAAATAGGTCGGCCTCGAATCTCCCCAGCCAGCGGGGGAAGATCACTGCCACATCCCGGGTTAAAACATGCACTACATTTATGAGATTAATGGCCTTAGCAGTTGTCGCCCGGAATTCTTACTCCATCAATCAACGAGGAGGGTTAACATTCCAATAGTTATTTGTTTTGGCGCTAAAGACCTCCTGAATTAACATCTCGTCATTTCCACATTTTCTCCATTCTTTCTTTCGTTTGTTATTCTTTCATAATTTTCCCGTTTTTTTCTTATTTTTTTGTCCGAGTATCTCGTAGCTCTTTTGACCCATATTGCACCCCTCTCCACTTCTCTTACCTCAAAATCGTGAAAATAGTTTACTCTTGCTCTGAAAGTTTTTATTTTTCTTTAATTGTACCATTTCCTTTTATCTATATTTATATATTGTCATCTTTGAACCAGAAATTTAAATCTCCATGGAATGCTTATACTTTTCCCCTAATTTTTATATAAGATAATATTAACCTGTGCAAATGTTTCAACACTTAGTGTTCATTTTCCATCTGTTCTCTTGTATCGTTTCGTGACGCTAAACAAATATGTATGAAAGAAATTTTCCGGTGTACACTGAACAAAATAGCGACAGCAACAGAAATTGCCAAGGAAATAAAAAAGATTGCCAAAAAATTGGAAAAAGATATAGAAATATTTTTTTAAATTTTCTGTGTGATGTGATTAACGAAAGCATTCCTCGCAGATATCCGGAATAATTTTAATATTTTTTTCTGCTCGAATATTTCTCCTCTGTAATTGTGTATCTCAGTAACGTATATGGTCTATTATCTAGTCTATTAGATTTAGACTATCGGTAAATGTTTCACACGGTTTGCTTCATTCCATAAATTCATTTGAATTATTACAATATCAGCCGATGAGGAAGAAAATGTTGACAAAAATGTTGCCGATGAAATCTGTAGTTGAACGATGGGCCGTATAAAGGGGAGTACACTGTACCTGAAACTGGCTGCCGCTGGCCACCCCTGCGTTTGACGAATGCTCTCGAGCGGGGGGCCGGGAGCCGCGGACAGGGGGCGGAGGCGGGGGTGGAGGTGGGGGCGGGGGCTGGGGGACGGAGGCTGCAGCAGACGAGGAGGCTGTGGAGTTGGAGGCGGAGGAGGCGGAGGGTGCACCGTGATATGCGAATCAGCACCGGTATGCGGACAATTTTCAATGTTACCAACCTCCGCTGGCTGCCGCCGGCATCGGTGGAGGTATTTCGTGCAATCTGTAAACCCACACCCACACAGCCGCCGCCGCCGCCGCCACCACCGCCGCCGCTGCTACCGCCGCCCCTAGTCTCCCCACACGCGCCCGCGCGAGCACCCTCTCGGCACCGCCCGCGCGCGGTGCCGTCTCCCCCACCCCCTGCCGCCCCGCGAGCGCCCCCTTCCAGAAAGTTGCTCTCGCGTGGCGTTCGTTCGCGGCACCGCCGCCGCGCGGCGCTGCAGTCTGCGTCCGCGTGCCAGCGCCTGCTCCCGCTCATAGGCGCCTGGTACCGCGGCCGGACGCCGGAGGGAGAAAAATGGACGAATGAAAGGTCTATTGATTTATTTGCGACGAAAAACAATTGCCTCCGCGCGTCACTGTGGGGGAGCAATAAAGGGTTGATTATCCACATGTAAAGGTGGATTACTCTTTTCAGGCGGAAGAGGCACGCTGACTTGGCGGTAAGGAGGATCAAGATGGCGGACGCCTGTGTGGGAGTAATAACAGGGGAATGCGAGATGTGAAAACGTTTAAAATTTGAAACGACGTGACAGAGTCAAGTTTTATGTAAAGAATGATTACCCATTGAATAGTCGTTGCAGTCAGTTTTATACCAAACTGTATCTACTTATAGCAGACGTCGTGACTAGTACAGGCAGTGCCAGAAATTGCTATATGATTTATCTGACGGAACGCCTACGATACGCAGATTTCACTTTTGTAAGTTGTTAAATTTTTACCTGAATATACGATATCCTAGAGTTACATTTTCGTTTATTCATGAAGTGCTAATATTTTTTGAAACACATATTTTTAGATTAATTATGTATAATGTAGATATCACAATTTGACCGTTACAAAAAACGACTCGGGAGAAAAGGTTAATTCACATACGCACTATAGTACAATATTAATGGATTACGATGAGCAAGATTTAAAAATTTGGATGAATAATACAATTCACAAATTTTATATTTATGGTAATACTGTAAATTCATAATAATTGGAGTAATTAACATGGAATAAAACTTATTTCCACAAGTACAAACAAAACTTTTTTAAAAAAGCATAATGACCAATGATGAATTTGCCCTATTTCCTGCTCAGGTGCACGCCGTAACAATACATGTCATATGCACTGAAATAGTTATTCCCTTCTCTCAACACCGAAACAAAGTCAGTACAACTGTGATGCTCCAAACCGCCATCAACACTGCCATATTTACTGCCACATGTCTTTTAATGGGCAAAGAGCAGTGTTGTCCTAAAGAAGTGCACATCCGACACGTGAACTTTCTGTTTATACATTAAACCTTCTCTGCCTGAATTATTTTAAAAACATTCATTGCACCATTTCATTTTAAAAGAATATTAGTTTTTCCTCAAAATTTTGAAATGCGAATGGTGACACCTTTTAGGATGTGATGGAAAACTACATGAAGTTCTAATTACATTTCTGCAATATTTTAAGGTGAAAGTTTGAACTTCCCAAAGCTTGGAACAACGTGCCCGTATGGCACTGACGCTAAGCAGATAAGGTTAGTTAGATAAGAAACGTTTGTGCAGCTTTTATTATTTATACTTATCATTAGCCTTGCACGAATAGAAATAGATAATTCAAATATGGTCGGAAATGTATTCAATAAAATCATTAGGAGAGCACGCGGGAGATAATTTTGAGAGCCGGAACGAACGAGTGCCTGTGTTCATTGCTAACGTTCATCTCCTTAGCTATAAACCATTGTAGTGAATTGAAAAGCCCTACACTAAATATATTACTCAATTGATGATTTTAACGGCATCACAGAACTTCAAAAATGTAAGGGATATTCTTAATAATTTCGACAAATGACCTTGATGACTGTCTTTCTAGCTACTCGCAGAAATATGGAGAAGGCCGACATTTCGCTTAGAATCAGTAATTACGTTCCTGCACCAAACTTCGCAAATCGCGTACTGGTATCTCTATTATTTAACTGATTAAATAAATAAAAATTCGATGAGTCTGAACTATAGCAGCTGGAACCTACACTTAAATACTGAAGCTTCGAAGCCACTGTAACAGGTCTGCCGAGCTCTCCATTCATTTCAACCCGCGTGGTAGCCCAGGCTGGCTTAGCCACTTCTCGAGCCCCTACCGTAATCAGGCGAGTAAAGCTTACTCGAGTCAACCGCAAATAGACTTTGGAGACCCCCTAATTTTCTCCGCGAGTAGATTGTTTCCGGGTAACTGGTTTGGGCGAAAGCTGATTTTTTCGGCAAACACATTAAAGACTGAAATGCGCTTAGTACCTCCCTCTCACCCGCGTGCGCCTGTTTTCTGGCGAGCGCGACGCGCCGACTTTAAAGTACTCGTGCAATTTTTGGCATGGCAAAAAAGTAATTATTGACATCGGTGCCGCTCTACGTTTACACATTCAGAAAGGTTGAAAAGGCCTAATGCAGAATGAGGCGATAATGCAGATTTGATTATTAAAATGCGATATGTTGGTTATTACTAGGGGGCGGATTTTAATGAAATTTCCTTTTTTATAAACTTTAGAACAGCCGTTTAGTATAGAAATTCATTTTAATATGACGAAAGGAAATGACCCATTTTATTGGTAATTATTTTGTATTTTTTGTCGATTTCAACGAATATTTTTTTACCTTTTTCCGACATTTTTAAAGCATTTTTTGCTGATTTCATCGATTTTAATGGCATTTACTTCAAATAATATTTACGAGATGCATCAAATGTTCTTCTCAGAATTACTCACAAGCCTATTCTATTTATTCTCCCAGAAATTATTTTCACAGCCGTTGTGAGTGTGCAATTCTTGTGACGTAAATCAGCACCATTGCCGGTTCGGCCAATTTCGGGATAACTAAAGACAGAGATTTCCTCGCAAAGAACAGTCCAAACCAAAAGTTTGCAAGTTGAGTTCATTGAAACGAATGGAAGAAGCCTCGATTACATCAGTAACGTGTCCAACAGCTTGAGTTGTACATCCAAACTGGTTTTGATAAGATTTTTATCATTTTGCTTTGGTTTTTGAGCATTTTTAAAGCATATTAAGAGCATTTTATTGATCATTTTGGCGATGTTTTAGCTCTTCAAAATCCGCCCCCTAATTATTACCTTGTGGCAATTGATTGCTGGCGAGTGGCAAGCATAATGTCGTTCTGAAACTAATATGTCGTGCTCACTCAATGTAATTTTTGTTATTGTATATTATTTTTCCATGAATTATTTCGTTTTCAATAATTATATTTTTCCAAAAGACGAACTCTACGTAAATTTTTACATATTAATACTTTTACGTTCAGTTATATAACACTACATTCTATACACTGCTTGTTGTGTTTATGGGGTTGTTTATGGGGTATTGAATGTATAGATAACTGATATATACTCGTAAGTTGTGGACGTGGTCGTGGCGAATGCGGTGTTTGTGGCGTCGGTGTGGTGGAAGGAGGTAGTGACAAGTTATGAATCTTTTAATATTTGCAAAAGTTTTTTTATACACCTACATACATCTCATCATTTCAGCTTTCGTTTACAACACTTTATGCCTCATTTCCTTTTCACACTCATTTACAGTACCTTTCTTTATGATCCACTCTACATTGTATCATATTATAATGATCCCTTCCTTCTTCAACCATTTGTTCATCTCTTAACAATTTTTTACTATCTAACCTCCAACTTCTTGATTCTAAGCTAAACTTTTATCCTTTTTGTATGATATTTTCCTCTATACCAATTCCCCTTTCCAAACCTTCCTTCTGTAATCACTCCTCACTATCTATCTCATAACCTTTGCCTTCCCTTATTTCCTCTTATTTTCTGAAAATCTAAAGGTCAAAAATCACATTTTAACTATTTCAATATTTTCACTATTTGAGCATTGCATAATTTCGCCCTGGAAAATGACGCTACCTCTGAGTCTGGAAAGGTCGGGAAATAATGAAATACCTACTGTTTTATTTAAATTTATTTTTTAATAGTTGTGTAATTAAGTAAAAAGTAGGAACTGCCAATAATATAAACTTTGTCAGAATCTAATGTTGTTCAAATATTCTAATCTAAATATTCTGACGGTCCTACAAAGAAATTAAACAGAAATATATTGAAAGTGACAATAGTGATAACGATGATTTTGAAGAGACTTCAGAGCATTCTGATTCTACAATAAGTTTTCCTTTGCTTGGGTTAAGTAACATTCTTGGCACAACTCAAGAAAGTGTTTCACGGTTTAGTTGAAATACTAAGTCATTTTTCGTTTTTATCAGTTTTTTTATTATTAGGTACCTAGAGCACTGAGCCGTTAATTTGGGGGAGACGATAAAATTTGTATTCATTTCAAATTAATTTCGTTTTGAATTATGCATGAGAATGACATCTTTCTTCTCACGCTAATTTTTGATATAGCAACATATTTGACACAGCTAAAGAAACGGTTTCCCAGACTAACTGAAATAATTTGTACATTAACTTTTTTGTAAGTTTCTATTGTAATGGTTGCTTGAAGCAATTGTGAGTAGTGTATGCAAGTATTTTCTGGATACACTAAGACTTCTAAACATTGCATATACATCATCACGTGAACATTTCTGAATCAGATGATGAAGTAACTTTCTCTGAGCAGACGCCGTTGCTGAAAACTCATTGGGACTTTGGGACTCATTGGTTGAAATCCTAATTATTTTCGAATGGATTTGACTCATGCCTTGAGTGATGTAAGGAACCAAATTACAGATTTTGGTCCGTATGAGATGTTTATTTATTTATTTTCTTATAATTTGTTGCGTCTACAATTGACGCAACGTGTCTCCAAAGCCCTTGGGGGCGTTGAGCGCTCTGTGCTTTCGGAGTAATCCTCCATTAATTACAGCGCTTTTAATTTTGGAGTAATCCTCGGTTAATATTATGTACATCACGTCTCGTCGCAGTCAGTTTTCAAAAGGACCGACAGGTAGCATCTCCGCGTACGCGCCTCCCACCACGCGCTCCTGCGTCACTACCCAGTGGCCAGAATTGGAAAGGTATAAGAATAGAGGTACAACAAAAACATTTGCTGAATGTAGGGAGAAAACGTTGGTACTAAACGTGCAGCATGTGGCGTACTTTATTGAACAAGATATTCCGCAGTTTTATTTGGACAAATCTGAAATGCATTAGTTAATATGACGTTTATAATATCAACTTAATTGCCACTTAATTTATATTATCAACATAATTGCCTTAATTACTTACAAACTAAACTTAGGCAATATTGTTTTAAAATTGTCAGAACAATGTGTAAGAGTTACAAAAACAAATGTTATTCGAAATACTTAATTTTTTGAGTTACTTATGTCCTTACATCTCTCTCCCTGAACTATATTTAAGTTGAAAGTGTTTTCATTACAATTTAGAAAAATTGTATGGTTCACAAGTGGCCCTCGAATAAAAATGTACATTTTGGGACGTGCGGATCACAGGTTTTCCACACGTTATCTACACATATGGCACCTGATTCAGTATTTGAAGGGTTCCTAGATATTCCTAAATAGGTACCAACATATTAAAATCAAAAAGCATTGTAGCCCAGGAGCTCAATTTCAAGTCAAGTGATAGCAAATGGAAGCAAGTGTCTTTATACCATTGGTAGTAAATGGGATATTACCTTTATTTTTCTATCGTTTGTTTTCTTCCTATGAGAGTTTATTAACTAAAACTAGGTGATTGTGACCGGTTGCTTGAAATAGGAACTGACTAAAAGTAATCCATTCTGATTGTAATTCTTTGAAAATATCCATTGAAAGATTAAAACAGAATCAATTCATATCGGAATGTTTGTAAAGTAACCGACTACAACGGTCATTCTTATCGGTAAACCTTGAAAGGAGAACTGACACGATCAGGATATCATGATTGGAAATACCGATCAGGAAACGACAACGGTAATACTCGTGTCGAAGCGCCATCAGAAAAGCTTGGATCTCCCCTTTAGAGATCTAGTAAGAAAACGGTTTCCTAACCATAAAACTATGATTTCACGATCAAAATGTGTACTTGGGAATGACATCCAAAACGTGAACTACGACTAAATTACGTACCCGAGAAAGTAATTTACTACTTATAGGAGTAAGAAAATTCCTCTTTTTGGTTATCAGGTACTCACAAAAGGACCTGTTTTTTCTCCCGAAAAATCGACATTTTTTTATTGCAGAATTTCCGACATTCTTTTACTTGGTAGTAGATTTTTCCTTGACGTCACGTGGAGAATTGTTTGACGACGTTCATAATCTATATGAAGACTTGCGGGTAAGGTGGGGATAAACCTTGCCGCGCAATATCCGTCTTCCAGGAAGCAAGAACTGTGAATTCTGCTAATTAAATCTACTGAAGGAGCCTCAAATATTAGTTCCCGCACAAAAGGCTTGCGTTGCGGGCTCAGGGTCGACCAAATATCTTCATATTCACAAGAACAGCATACAGAATATATTTATGGTTCATATGAAATTCAATTATAGAGTATGTTTGCAGCAAAAAATCGCAACAAATCCATTACGAACTGTGATTTTCTACAGTGAATTCATTTTATATTGGGGAAAGAATCGCATAAAAATTATAATTACCACTATAAATCCATTTTGGCAACACGACGACATAAAGAGGTTTAATTTCTGAGTAGTTCTGTAAAGTCCCAAGATATATCTGATTTAAAAAGAATTCAAGCCTTCGTCATACCAACACCGTTTTTAAGATAGCTTTCAGTTTATTACTTCAGTTTTATTGCTTCAATGATTTAATCAACTATTACCTCCATTTTATTTTTACTCTATTATCTTGATGATTCGCATATCTTTGAAACATCCCGGATCTCTCATGATCGTGCGAGATTTTATCTATCAGGGATACGCGAATGGGGGATCGGCCCATTGAAAATAAAGATATCGCGCGATGAGATCCCGTTATTTGGAGTACATTTAAGCGATATTGGGAAATTTCTTGAGTTAAAGTCATAAGACAAAGAAGTCTTTAAATTAGCTTTATTAAATTTCATTTAAATTAAGTTTAAATTTCGGCTTTTACTAAGACTTCATCAGAACAATTTTGTCTCGTCATCTCAGGCCTAAAGGGTATAGCCGAATAAGGCGGTGAAAAGTGCTTCCAAACCAAATCGATTATCGCGATGCTCATATGAAAATGAATACAAAATGACGTAGATTCACAAAAAATCAGCCTCCTAGGGCTATCTGCTACAGAGATACGAGTAACGTGTTTTGCTTGTATTATTTTGCCCACACATCTCTTTCCACCATGGGAATATCGGGAGGGAAACGATATTGTCAACGCCCGAACGGAAGTGGCACCGTCAGATGCTGCTCCCACATAGCTGCGATCATTTAAACACACATTTAGCACACGCTGGTTACTTGACGAAAATTTTTAAACAGGTATTTTTAAATAGAAATGTTGAAAAAACAGAAATTTTGAGTATATTGATTATAAACAAATGCGTAATCCCAGTTATTGAAGAGACAATAATTAATTGGATAATAAAAATACTTTCCACATAAAACAAACATTTGTCAGCGAACAAATCCAAATCATTCCGGTAAGGAAGACCTTTCAGTAATTTTAATATAAAATGTTTAAATATTGGTGAAACAAGTTTTTCGAATCACATTTTGGCGCGAATTTCAAATGTTTAAACTGAAACATTGTATTAATTTTTTTTCACTACCGTCTTCATTGTTGAAAAATCTGAAAAAATATATGTTATAGAATCTTATAAGACCCATTTTAGGGGGGAAATTGAGACAATACTCCAACGCTATCACGTCGAAAATGAATTTCAAAAATTTATTATTTTTTCTAAATGACTTTGGCAAAAAAATTCGTTGACAAAAAACCTTCAAATTGAACTATATCTCCCTGTCTCTGCATTTTTTGTCAGCCTGATACACGCAACAAATGGTGAGGAAAAATAATACAAGCAAAACACGATACTCATATCTCTGCAGCAGATAGCCCTAGGAGGCTGATTTTTTGTGAATCTAAGTCATTTTGAATTCATTTTCATCGCGATTATCGATTTGGTTTGGGGGCACTTTTCACCGCCTTAATCGGCTCTATCCTTTTATCAACCTGCTGACCATGAAAGCAGAATGGAATTGATATTACTAATTGAATTAAGGCGGTGAAAACGTAAAATTATGTATGATAATTATTTCCATTTTCCATTTTCATCACGTAGAATAAAACAAAATCGTGGCATTGATACTGTTCTGTCCATAGTTTCTACATGCTACATTCAAGTTCGACCTTTTGAAAACCTTCACAGATGTAAATCATAGTGAACACAATATATCTTAAGGCTGGAAGCAGCCGTTCACTTCTCTGGAGGTTGAACAACAGTAGATTACACTGCGATATTTTCCGATTGTGAACCCGTGATTGCTCGCAATATAAAGACACTATATAGAGACACAATATAAAGACACTATAAAGACACTATAAAAACACTATATGCAGAAAAAGTTTATTATTTTAGATAATAAAAAACATTTTACCCGAGTAGATCTTCACAACTCTTTCCTTCCATTGGCACATACAAGTACAAACCAACCAAAGAAAGCTGATACGTGTATCAAAAGAAAAATGCATGTCTCTGTCCATGCTAGCCCACCTGGAAACCATGACATTCCTACTGAACCGGAAAAAGTACTACAAATTGTAGCGCACAGACATGGATCCCATATTTCCAATTTTCTTAGGACACATCATTTCAGCTTTCATCATTTCAGTAGTTTTCGCGCACTATTGCGAGCAATATGGGCATATATATATATATATATATATATATATATATATATATATATATATATATATATATATATATATATATATATATATGCCCATAAAGGTTTTCTCGAAAACGGCTCTACATTTTTCTTTAAACTTTTGGTAAGGATAGTGCTAAATGTACTCTATAGCATGACATAACCGTCATTTTGCTCTATTTTTTTCAAAAATCACAAAAATTTAATTTTTTTAACTTTACTCACACGTCGTTAATATTTACAATAGCGGCGATTTGTTTGCATTACTGCAATTATGAGCGCATGTGTTTTAAATAATGTCACATAAAGTTTCTGGAAAACGAAACCGTTTCCTGTGAAAATGAGCTCAAAATTCAGCATTTTTAGAAACGCTCAAACGCCATTTTCTCAAAAAAGGTTCCATTACTTTCTTAAATTTTTTCCAACGAAAAATACTAATTGCACTGTTTAATATGATGTAAAGTTTCGTTTGGTGTCCTTTTTGTTTTTTTCAAAAAGTACACAAAGGTACTCTTTAATGTATCTCTCACGCCGTTAATGTGCAAATTTCCAGCAATTTGTCAACACTATTGCAATTGCGAGTGGAAGTGCTTCACTGGTACACTTCACAGTACTTCACAGTGACTGGTAATGAATTTTTTCAAAAACTAAAAAGATTCCTGTGAAAAAGAGCTTCAAATTTTGCATTTACACCAGCACTTAAACGTTTTTTCTTAAAAATAGTTTAGATTATTCAACGAAAATTTCCATATAGGACGAGGTTTTAGTCTTCTTTAATATTCTAAAGATAATTTTTCGACTGTACCATTAAGACACCGAAAAATTGAGAAAATTTCAAAACATGTAGTTTGGACGGCGATAGATGGCAGGTGGCAAGAATATGTGGAAAGACTGAAAAGCTAGATCAGTCAAAAGAAATTATAAAACTAATACGAGAAAGTCTGTGCCATTCAGTTGCACCACTAGTTTTCTTTTATGTAACAAACAATCAATAGTGTGAAGTCAACCATCAATTGAGCCGCTTTTTCGAGATTTCAACGGGAATACACGTTTTGGGGTCCCCTGACACCGAAAAAGTTTTTTTTTTTACTTTCTTCAAAACGTTTGTCTGTCCATCTGTCCGTCCGTCTGTCCGTATGTGAACACTACTAGCGCCTAAACCAATCGTATTCTCTTTTCCAAATTGAAGCAACCCCTGTCCATTTGGCTCTAGTTGCAGCTTTGAAATTTTGAAAAACATTCTACAAAATTTGAGGGTATTTTACATGAAGCCCCCCGGATATTTTAAAAATTTTCTCAAAAACGGTTCCAAATTTTTTCTTTAAATTTCTTGTAAGAATAGAGTAAAGTATACTTAAAAAAGTGTTACAGGCCTGACTTTCATGGTTAACTCTGAATTTTCGAAAATTGCAAAATTTTGATTTTTTCGGCGTCTTCCTGCAACTTCAATTAGTTCTTTCATTAAGATCATGTTTAGTTTTCAAAATTTTAGTAGTTTTCATGCAATAGTGCGTGAAATATTTGTAATTTGAAAAGAATACAAAAACAAGATTTTCACAAAAGCGGCTCCAAATTTTTTCTGTCAATTTTTGGAAGGGATCATGATAAATGCAGTCTATAAGCTGTTATAATCGCCGTATTGCTCTATTCGTTTTTGTTTCAAAAATTATAAAAATATAATTTGATTGACTTGTCTCTCACGTCGTTCGTTTTTACATTTCTGGTAATTTGTTCACATTTTTTATTTTTGAGAACATGTCCTTTAAATAATATCATATAATGTTTCTCGAAAACCCAATTGTTTTCTTTTAAAATTAGCTCAAAATTCCGCATTTTCAGAAACCCTAGAACGCCGTTTTCTCAAGAATGGCTCCAAATCGTTTCTTCAAACGTTTCGAACAGTGCTAATTGCATTGTGCTAATTGCATTGTTTAATATGACTTAAATTTCACATTGGCGTATTCTTTGTTTTTTTAAGTACACAAATATATTTTTTTTAAATATCTCTCACGCCGTTATATGCATATTTACGTCGATTTGTATACAGTATTGCATTTGTGAATGGAAGTGCTTTAAATGACTTCAAATTAAGATTTTTGAAAACTTAAAATTTCCTGTGAAAAAGAGCCTGAATTTTCACATTTACAGTAAAGCATTCACGTCTTTTTTAACACAGCTCTAAATTTTTCAATGGAAATTGTCATTTAGGACGAGTTTTTACTCATCTTTTATATTCTCAAAGTAATATTTCGGTTCTACTATTAGCAATTAGGAAAATTAAGAAAATGTCAAAAAAAATGTACTTTGGGCGGCGATAGATTGTAACTGACAAGAGAATGGGCAAACCGTAAAAACCAGTCCACACCAAGGAAATTAGAAAACTTGACTAAGAGAAAGTCTGTGCCATCAATGTGTTTCAATCCGGAAAGTAGACCAAAAACCTGCTTGAGCCATTTCATGTACTGTTCTTCTTTCGAACTGAATGTATTCATATTATACCAGTCAGAGGGAACATAATGAATTTTATTTTTGCCAGCTCTGTTTTCAAAATCGAGACACTTTTCATAAATGACTGCCCGCATTCTACACAACATTTTACACATGTGGGCAATTTGGAATCTGCGATTTTGATCTGTGCACGTATTACTAAAAGCGATTAATATTTTTTCCGAGCTGCTTCTTCTGTGATGGGTACATATGAACAAGAACCAATTTGTTTGAAGCCCCTAAAAACAGTTGTTTCGTTTCACCTGTGACTTACACCGCAATTGCATGCAGCAGTATGAGAAACTTATGGGCTACTTACGAATTGTGCTGGGAAAAAATTGAAGTTTCACCTCACTAGCCCTTTCACTTTTAGCAGGTGATGGAACAATGGTAAAATTGCACTGCAATGACATCAGTTAATGGCGTGAGTCATCTCTGCCGGTGGAGGTACTTGTGGATTGATTGATAACGATTGATTAGTTGTCTAGTGTTTAGATGCGCGTCAACTACTACTGTTATTAATCCCGTAAGCGATGTACATGTTGTATGCCGCGCGGCTGAATTCAACGCTCATATACTTGATTCAGATTCCCAAGGTGACGCACTTAGACGAGATTTAGACGCGCAAAGCGACGCATGTATGCATACATTAATGAACTTTGGGAGTTCGGAAGATATAATAATTAATGAGAGGTTACAAAGTTTAAACAGCAGAGGTAATTTCATGTAAACTTTTGTCATGGAATTATTTCAATTAATGTTATTTTTGGGAATGCAGGACGTTTAGACAACGTCGATAAAAATGTCGAAATTGGACGGGGCGGTTGCCTGTGCTTAGAGTGGATTGTATTATATTGGTTGTTGACCGTTAGTAGGCAATCCACTCAGTCCCTTTCGACGCTCGTTAGGAATTCTATAATGATGTGGGTTACCATGGAAACACAATTCTCACCTTGCAGAATGATGTTTAATAACCTTTGAGTTGTCACAATTGTTCTTTACAATTAAAATACACTAAGTTACTGTTCTCAATGTGAGAATACAGGAACCTTCCATCTTGGATCACGAAGTGCGAGCACATATGCTCGCCTGGCAACTTACTTGCAACTTCGTGTGAAATACATTGATTAGTTCAATTTATACACAATGCTGAACTACAACAAATTGAAACAATGTGGCTTTTCACTTTGCCACAACATAAGTACAGAATGTTACTTTCTGTATAAGAATGTACGTGATCTTTTAACACGGAGCCCGAGACATGCTTCTCGAGAGGCTGCCTCTCAGCGACTGATTTCTTTTCGGTTGCGGGTACGCCAAGAGGGGATTTGAACTGATTTGAACTAGCCAATTAGCGACTGCTTTTCCAGCGGTTGCATTATGGCGAAGAGGGGTGAATTTGAACAGACCAATTGGCAACTGCTGGAATTTTGAAATGTTCTGGAAGGCTTTAGAAGGTTCGGGTGGCCGAGGCGTGGAATATCCGCACCACGTGCGCGGCGCGGTGGTGCCGCTCGGCTATGGAACTTTCCATGCCGCGCTTCCGGTGTTGCCGCCTAGGGCGTAGGAAGTGTTTTATTTATACCTCCCTTTTGTGCTTATGCGTGTGGGCCCGAACAGAAATGTTCAACCGAGATATCCGCGGATTCATTCCAATGCAAGTATTTTGTGTTATTCTATATATTATTATATTTAGGAGTTTAAATGTTTCGATAATTTCATTCTATCATTAAGATGTGTGTAAAGAGGAGAACGCGTAATTAATAATTGCAGTGGAGGAGCGATAATTTTAAATTTCAAGAGCACGAGACAAGAACCGAAGGTCCCTGGAGAACACTACGTGGCGGAATTTCTTCTCGGCGTCGTCATAAGGTTCCTCAGCTCAACAAATTGTAAGCGCTGCGAAAAACGTCGTGCAGTCAAAATTACAAAATCTTTGTAACGAAATATTATCTAGACGTTTTAAAGATCTTTATAAATTAAACAAATTATTATTTCTATTAAAATGGCATGATAAAAAGTTATTGAATGAGCTCTAAATTACATGAATTCAGTACCAAAGTTGAAAGTGATAGAATATTTGAGTTTTCAATAAATGTTGTAAAGATTTTTATTGAGAAAAGGCTGATTAAGTTAGATTGCTCAGATCAATCATTGTTCAGACAAAATAAACTTTCAGACTATACCTAGTTTGTACTAGATATATCGACTCAAACAATTATTGTCCAACAAGTAATTAAGGAGTCCGCATCTACTCGATTTATTACAAAATTAAATTGTATTTAGAAGATTAGGAATCTGGATACGTTTCAAACGTGTAGAAAACTTTTGAAATTGGCGTGTCCAGCGTGAAACTACCTCTAGCGTAAAGAGAAACGTTACAAAATGGCGCCCAACGTAGGGCAGCATATAGCAAGTACGAGCTGTATCCATATCACAAAAGCATTTTAATATACGTGATTTGAAATAAATAAATATAATACCACTAAGAAAATATTAGATAGAATATAACTAAGAAACTGGCTAACTTATTGTTTTGAAAGTGTTAGATTAATTTTTATGAAATAAATAAATAAATAATAACGAAATAAATAAATAAAATAATGATGATGTGATATGTTTGCGAAGACACGCAATCGACTGAAAGCAAGTATTACTTACAAAATTTGCGTGTTCATGAGAATTGCGGCCCACAAAAGATGCATATATTTAATACAACCGAGGTCCGTAGATTTCCAAGTAAGATATTGTTTATCGTAGTAAGATATTCGACTAGTATTTTTCAAAAATATTTCAAACTGAATATAGATTATATTCTGACACGAAAACAGAATTAATATGATTTCTAACGTAAATAACTGAATATCAGATGCAGTATCGATTGCTTATTTGCGTGACTACTTTCTTTGCACGTTGTTGGTTTAGCACACTAGAAGGCGAAGTCGAGACTTCGATGTTAGTGTTTTGGGCGGCACGTTTTGTTTTTCAACATCTTGGTCAGGTGCAAAGTGACATATTAATGTCACTCTGTCCTCCTATAATAATGGATGTGTTACGCTGGTGAGAGTTTTAGTGCCACATCAGGTCACTCATGTTAAGTCACGTCACTCACTGTCACGTCGGCAAATATCCTGTGCAAAAAACCTAAACACCCATGAAAGAGTAGTTGGATGGGAGTTTCCCAATGAGCAGGAATGAGATCTGTCGTTCATGGACATGTGCTAAAATTAGTATCATTTGGTGATCTCATTGGGAATATCCTTGTTCATTGGTGAGGTAAGTAGTGAAACTCAACTCATATGTTTGCGCTTGTTAGCTTGTATGCGTTAGTGCGGAATGATCTTGTCGATTGGAGGAGGCAATGGGGACTGAAAAGGGAAGGAAACTCATTGTCATTATCTAATGCATAAAATGTGTTTTCAGTTGTGATTGTGTTTTTGCTTTCGCGGGAGGACGACTGGAATGTTCCACGGTGTTCCCTGTTGTTGACCAGCCACCTGTATTTTGAACGACCTCTTCGATTGATTGATATTTTCGTGTTTCCGGGCGCGTCAACTGCTTCGGTCATTAGTCCCGTTAGTGTAGTGCATGCTTTTCTCTGGAGATGGCAGTGATCTTCCCCCGCTGAATGGCGAGACCCGGCGCCGACCTACCGTCGGCTAGTGGGGTTTCCCCCTAACCAAGA
The DNA here is from genome assembly GCA_011170035.1 of Teleogryllus occipitalis. NCBI lineage: Eukaryota > Metazoa > Arthropoda > Insecta > Orthoptera > Gryllidae > Teleogryllus > Teleogryllus occipitalis. The sequence continues at coordinate 518,210 of BLKR01000292.1, forward strand.
CTCTCCCACCAGCGGGGCACCACCCCAGCCGGGACATGCTCCAAACTCCCGACCGGTCTCCTGGAATATGTGATAGTGTAGTGCATGTGAGTGTAAATGTGTGTGTAAGGGGAGAGGGTAGGACAAGGAAGACGAGTGACAGATTGCGTGCGGTCCGTGGCCCGTTTGGTAAGGTACTGTTCCGGCATTCGTCTGGTGTTGATCGGAGAAACCACGGAAAACTACCGATCAGAGCAGCCGGCCGCTAGAATTTTCCTGTAGTCAGCGACTGAATTCGACCTAGCTGAAAAGCTAGTATCGAAAATCCTGCCGCCGTCAGGACTCGAACCTAATGCCTTCCGGTCACAGGCGCTGCTGTGACATCTATTGATGCACTGAGCTACCGCCCCCTGTCGACCTCTTCGAGCCTAAGAATATTGTCGTGTTATATTGTTCACATGTGTGAAGAATTTTAGAAGGCCAGCTTTGAGAGTGTAGAGGGTAGAAAGTGTAGAGCGAATTGTAGCCGTATCACGAATGTGTATCAAAGTGTGCGTAGTAAATACGTAAATAAATCATTAGAACACAGAAAAGAATAAATTATATCCCCAAACCCATGTCTTAAAATAAGTGTATTACATTAATTTTATTTTATTTCGATTGATTTTTTCGTGTTTCCGGGCGCGTCAACTGCTTTGGTCATTAGTCCCGTTAGTGTAGTTCATGTTTTTTTCGGGAGATGGCGGTGATCTTCCCCCACTGGATGGCGAGATCCGGCGCCGACCTACCGTCGGCTAGTGGGGTTTCCCCCTAACCAGACTCTCCCACCAGCGGGGCACCGCCCCAGCCGCGACAAGCTCTAAGCTCCCGACGGGTCTCTCGGAATATGTGGTAGTGTAGTGCATGTTAGTGTGTGTGTGTGTAAGGGGAGAGGATAGGACAAGGAAGAGGAAGGACAGATCGCGCGCGGTCCGTGGCCCGTTTGGTAAGGTACTGCTCCGGCATTCGCCTGATGTTGATCGGAGAAACCACGGAAAACTACCGATCAGAGCAGCCGGCCGCTAGAATTCTCCTCCTGACAGCGACTGAATTCGACCTAGCTGAAAAGCTAGTGTCGAAAATCCTGTCGCCGTCAGTTTTTTCGTTTGTTTGTTTTTCAGTAGATTCTAATTAGTATTTAAATATAATTGACAGACTGCGAAAAGTGTTTAATGTGTTTTATGTAATATATTTTGCTGCCAACTAATAAATATAATTAAAATACTATTCGTTACCGATTGCAAGTCCACAAAATTCACCACTATTGTACAGCGACAATATCAAGTACATAGCTCAAATTGTACCTTTATACCGTTCGAGACGAAACTGTTTGCGTCTTGATGTTTTCCCAATAAGCACCATGCTTTCACCAACAGTTTAAAACCTTTCAGAAACAAATTCATAGAGTACATAAAAAGTTTTGGTACTCTTATTTATTTTTGCACTCGTTAAAATACATATATCTATGATGCCGTGTTTTGACATATTTGTATTTCTCATTTTCTTCCACTTCGAACATTGCAAAGTATTTTCCGGTTTATCTGTCACAAGTACATAAATAAACATGAAAATTCAGAAAAGTAATGAAAATTACGAAAATAATGATGCACAACTACAACAGGTCTGCCACGCAAGCAAGCCACCCCGAAAACATCACTTTACTAACAAATATTCGAATGCCATATAACGTACACTATTCATGACACTGAAACTCTCCTTTTCGCACTAACTTTATTAGAATGGATTCACACAAGAAGATAGCAATACTATAAACCTCGCTAAAAATTAACGAGGGCAATAAACGACAAACCACTTTGAACACAAAACGGTACTGATGCACACAAGACGGTACCAATGCATCAAACTCCCTGAATTAGCCACAACTTCGCTTATAAGATTTTTTCATAAAAGTGAACACGTACATTTCTTAATTGGTTTTGTATTGGGAAGTTTTTGTATGTTTAACCCTGCAGTTGTTGCGCATGGATTGACCCCTTAAGAATCACATAATTTTAGTTCCTTCCTACAAACAGCAGTTTTAAACAAAACTTCCTTTTGGTTTCATGTGTGCACTGATAACGGAGTTGTCAGCATTTGCAGACTTTCAGTCTGGCGCGACTATTGGCGTTACGTATTTTGCTCAGAATATGTATATAAGGAAAAGAATGGATGCGCGAGTAAAGTAAATTAAAGATGAAAAATGTAATGATAATGTGTTTTATTAATCTCGTAATATTCGTTTAAAGAAATAACGAAAATGTTATACGAACTTCGAAACATTTCTCCAGGCAAATGAGTGTCAAAATTGGTCTTCCAGTGCTATTACTTTTTCATTAAAATATGTTTAACTCTCCAGAGCCTTTTTTATATAGCTTCCTTTCACATCTAGGAATATTTGACTTATTTGCCTTTATTCTTTTTTCGCTGCGTGCGGGCTCGCAGTATGCCCCGTTCAAAATATGGCACATCATCTCTAGAGCCAATTATGTCCTTTCACAACATCCCTCGAAATGGTTTCATGTAGACTGACATCATCGAACTACACTTAAGCCCAAACAGTTTTCCTGTCGTAACAAACAATTAGTGTTAAACTACGGTGTGAAGACCTGCGGACTGAGCTTCCGGGTTCGCGAGCCGGGCTTCCGGGCGCCATTCCCTAATCCAGGGTTTGTTTGACCACGACGAAGCGGCTCCCCCCCCCACTTCCCCCCTAGTCGCCCCCGTTGGATTCGCGCCGTCCGCTGCTCGCCGTCGGATTCCAACTCAAGTGTGAATGTTCAGTGATCCAGTGTTAATTGGCGTTGCTCTGAAGGGCCGTTTGCCCCGGGCGAGCTGCCCGGGCGCCCCCCGCCGCCCCACCCCAACCCACCCACCCTTCCCACCAGTCCTCTCCGCTTCCCGCCACTCCCCGTGCCCCGGCCGCTCGACCTCGTTCGGATACGCCTCCCCTCCCCCTCCCCCGCCCCTGCCCCACCTCACCGGCCCCTACACGCCGCCCGCGTGCCTCTCTGGCTTGATTCCGTGTTTTGTCGTTAATTTCCCGTTCGCTTCCTCTTCCGCTTTTCCTCTTTATTTCTCCTAATTGCCAATGTCTTCGTTACTTGTTGATCTTTTCTTTGTATTTTCACACAGATGGCTTGGCCTTCTTAGAAGTGTTTTGGCTTGTTACTTCAAGTACGTAGGTTAGTTTGCGTTAGTGTGATTACTATATTTCTTCAACAGCTTCTCCTGTAGCTATTGTTTCCTTGCCGGATGAAAAGATCGTATTTATTCTAATGACAAGTGTGATTTATAATGTTAGTACCAGGTACGTAGATTCTGGTGTTATGGAATATTCAAATACCAAGTCTAGTAATTGTTTGACGTGTTTTGTAAATGTGAAACGAGAAAATAACACTGAAATGTCATAAAGAATATTTTCTCTCACTTTCACAGATTTCCCTCGTATAGATTTGGCCCCATTTTCAGTTAGAATGTTATTCCTGTCGTTTCCCTCTTATTCCCTGATTCTGATATCGTGGTTTCCTTTTATCGCTGTTATTGAATTTCCCTTTCCATGTCTGCTCAGATATCTTCGAGTCATATCCAAATCATTAATCTACATAGGAGTATTTTTTATTCTCCATTCCTCAGAGTTCCTTGCTTCGATTATTTCTCCAATATCCTCTTTTCTCATCCATTATGTCATTTCTTCATAGTTCTGCCGAACAGCGCCATTATTTTCTTCAATCTCTGCATTATGTTCTCTGTTTGCTCTGTTCAAGTTCATTTACCTTTCTGTCATTATTTTCCTCCAATGTCTTCATTTTCCACGTATCTTCCATCCGGCGCTCTGACTGGAGGGAGAGCGCCGGAAGTGCACACTTCCCCTCCTGGCTGGCGGTCGACCACTCGAAGTCGATTGATTTTGCTTCGCCCCTCGCATGTCCATGACAACCAAGCTCGTCTCGACTTCCTCCAGAATACTCTGTTTCTATTCGGCGTTGACCATTCGGCCGTGGTGGCCACACGGCTTGATTAGCGTCTCTTCGTTTCACGTCCTCTTTCTCCAGAGTCTTTGTGGATACTCTTTTCGCACCGTCACACTCTCTGCTAATGGTTTACAGAAAACAATTAATGGTTTATCTTCTTTTTTGTGAAGACTCACATCACATAAACAATATAACGAATCAATGGTCTTTTACCGGAAAAAACTGAACATTTTTTATATGTGTGTATTTGTGGTAATTAGTATATATTGAAGTTGTATCATATTTATTTCTTTACGATTATCAACTTGTTTTTATTCTGATAACCACTGTTTTTCACTTTCGAAAACATGTTACAAAAAGTTTGGGTATTATTTGGAAATTAACAATTTTTAGCCGGATGACATACGTTGCGGCTTCATATAATAAGCCTATCCAGATGTGAAATTTTGTCACATGTTAGTATGCTTCGTTCATGACTAGTATTCTTTACATGTAAGATTTCACTCGATGTATCGTGTTGCGACGAGGCGATAACCTCTAAATCATCAAAAATCTTAATATTCAGTTCTATTGATACATTAAATCTCTCGGTATATAAATGTATTTGAAATTTGTACCAACAACAAATTCAGACTGGGAAGGTTCCACAGCTTATGTTGCACATAAAGCCACCATATTTCCTGCTGCATGCAATTTAGACTAGACTAGACTTTATGAGACATTTGAATCAGCAACTTTGGATTTATGCGCAACAAGCTTCAACCTGCCATTCTACATGAAAAGTGTCCCAGTTGCTTCGAACCAGCAACCTACCGTTCTTCCTAAAGTACCCACACAGATTCTACTGGCACATAGGGTTCAGGGTAACAGTTGTTACCACAGCAGAGTTTTTAACAGGGAGGGTCTCGGGTTCGAGCCCGAACGGTAACGAATTTTTATACTAGTTAGAGAGCTAGACCAAATACTGTCGCTATCTGGAGAACTTTCGCGTCCGACTGCTATCAACGATCGTCGTTTCTCCGACCAATATCAGGCGAATGACGGCCTAGAACCTTAACAAACCGGCCACGGACCGCACACGATCTTTTCTTCTTCCTCCACGTTCCCTTCTCACCCCTTACACACACTCACACATTTACATGCTTTGCACAATCACACATGTGGAGAGATCAGAGCTTTTCCCGGCTGGGATGGTGTTCCACTGGTGGACTACCCGGTGGCAAGGAACCCCGCCAGTCGATGTGTAGGTCGTCGCCGGATCTCGCATAGTGGGGATAGGAATATTGTCACCTCTCGACAGAATGTGTACAACACCAAGGGGAATAATGACCAAAACCGTTGTTGCGCCCAGAATCAAAATAATCAATCAAATCCGCCGGATTCGAACCAGTGACCGGGAGCGGTGGCTCAGTGTATCAACTGATGTCACTACAGCACCTGTGACCGGGAGGTCCCGACTCCCGACGGCGGCAGGATTTTCGACACTAGCTTTACAGCTTGGTCGAATTCAGTCGCTGTCTGGAGGAGAATTCTAGCGCCCGGCTGCTCTGATCGGTAGTTTTCCGTGGTTTCTCCTATTAACACCAGGCGAATAGCGGAGCAGCACCCTCACAAACCGGCCAAGGATCGCGCGCGATCTTTCCTTCCGCTTCCTTGTCCTATCCTCACCCCTTACACACACACACTAACATGCACTACACTACCATACATGCCGGGCGACCGGTCGGGGACTTAGAACGTGTTCTGGTTGGGACGGTGCCCCGCTGGTGGGAAATACCTGGTTGGAGTCAACCCCGTCAGCGGACGGTAGATCGGCGCCGGACGATAGATCCCGCGGGGGAAGACCACCGCCACCTCCCGAAAAAAACACACACTACACTTACGGGACTAATGGCTATATTAGTTGACGCGCTGGGTATCACTTATCAATCAATCAATCAATCGTACCAGTGAGCTGGCGCCGCCACCGACGTAGGCCAGCGGTCTGACGATCGTCGCAGGCTTTTTGATCCGGCAAGCGCGGTCTCTCCCGGAATGCGGCATACCTCCACTCGTTTTCCTCCCCTCCCCTCCCCGCCCCGCCCCACCGCCGTTACCCGCTCCACTCACATCTCTACTCATCCCCCCTTTCTCGCTCCGCTGTATCTGCAACTGTCTGTGTAGTCCAGCGAGCGTTGCAGCCGTTTGCTGTATTTTATTACCTGCGAACACTGGTGTGTGTGGGCGCGCGCGTGTGTGCGCGTGGTCGCTATGTGTGCTCCTCGGACATTTTTTTCTGCCGCCGCCCGCCGCCCGCGCCGATATGAAGCGCTGTATAAAGTTTGCCGGTGCGGCCGGGCCCGCCGCGCCTGGCCTCCGAGGGGTGGCTGTGCGGCCGCCTCTGCGCGTCGCTCTTGACTTTCGCGGTCGCCCAGTGGCCCCGAAGTGGCCCCCGCCCCCGGCCCCCGCCACGCACCCCGCAGACGCTGCTTCATTACTGCAGGTCGACGAAGGAGCACCGCCGTCAGGAAGCTCGCCTTCCGCTTGTATATTCCGAGCGATTATTAAACGAATGCAAGTTAACTATTGAAAGATTGAAATTATAAAAATGACGTACTAGCATGCAGTGGCATAGTTTAGGGGGACAGGGGGGGGGGACGTTCGTCCCTGACGACACCAATTTAGCGGTAACATCAATTAGAAAATTTTATAGTTGCAATCATATAATTTTTAAGAATTTATTAAAAAATACATATTAATTATTTATAATTATATGTATTAATTTTATAGTCATTCGTTTAAATTGTAAATACTAAGAAAGCAAAGAAACTATAATTTATACTAAAAACATGCATTTGTTAATTAGTTATACTTCGTTTTAGACTATTTAAAAAGTATATTTCAATGATTCTAGGTTACATAGGTTCTTAATATATTATAAATAAATGGTATGTGCAAATATACTCGTAATTGTATTAAATAATGTATAAACTATTCAGTAATAGATATTTTTATATTTAATTTATGGGGGGGGGTTACCACTAATTTTGTGCCACGGGTGACACGAACCAAAGCTATGCCACTGTTGACATGAATATTAATATATTGCAAATTATATTCCATGTTGCAAAAAAGTATTAAAATACTGCAAATAAAATGCCAAAACACTCTACTCGTAAAAATATGCTAAATATATAATAAATAAAACTATTAACATCCAGATCTAAATAAAAGCAACTATTTCAATATAATTACATGGTTATGAAGCAAAGAAGATTCGCAGAGATTTATAAAGTCTTTCTTACAGAAAACTCGCATCATCGTTGCTATTTGGGGTAGTTGTATATAGCACATGAGACAACAACTAAACATTTGGGCAGTTTATTACACTTCTCAGATATTAGGACCTCTGCCATCCACGGTACCCTGAGCCAGTTTTATATACCCTTTCAATTGCGTTCAATTTCAACAAACCACCGGGAGCGGTAGCTCAGTTCATCAACTGATGTCACTGCAGCGCCTCTGGCTGGGAGGTTCTAGGTTCGAGTCCTGACGGCGGCAGGGTTTTCGACAATAGTTTTTCAGCTAGGTCGAATTCAGTCGCTGACCGGAGGAGAATTCTAGAGGCCGGCTGCTCTGATCGGTAGTTTTCCGTGGTTTCTCCGATCAACACCAGGCGAATGCTGGAGCAGTACCCTAACAAACCTTCCTTCCTCTTCCTTGTCCTATCCTCTCCCCTTACACATACATACATACTTACACTAACAATCACCACACTACCACATATTCCGGGAGACCGGTCGGGAGCTTAGAGCTTGTCCCGGCTGGGGCGGTGTCCTGCTGGTGGGAGAGTCCTGGTTAGGGGGAAACCCCACTAGCCCCCGGAAGGTCGGCGTTGGATCTCGCCATCCAGCAGGGGAAGATCACTGCCATCTCCCGAGAAAAAGCATGGACTACACTTACGGGACTAATGACCAAAGCCGTTGACGCGCCCGGAAACACGAAAAAATCAATCAACTCAACCAACCCTCTCTTGTATTCTAATTATGGACATATAATATCTCTCTTCTATAATTCCTTAATACAGTCGCGCTCTGACCACCGACCTGACAAGACGCTCCGTCCGTTCCAAGTCCGTTCCGACATCATATAGTACAGTGATGACAAGGTCGATGCCACCAGCTGAGTCTGTGGCACTGGTAGCGACGAAATCATCCCATCACACAGTTGATCACCTCCCCACAAGAGAGGGAAACCGCAGACTCTTTTACGCTTTACACATAAAATACGATTAGGCGGGATTTAGACAAACAAATTTAACGTTTATTGTTATTTTTATTTATATTTTTACTTTTATTTACTATTTATATTTTTAGATGCGAACCGCATGTAAGTTGGAAAGCGGCATCCCAAGTTGGAAAACGGCGGGGTTACTACTGATTGTTACTCAGTGCAACTCCCGACGCGAGTTGCACAGAGATGCTCGTGGCATGCCACGCTGATAAGAAGCGTCCTACTGCCAACAGTAGGTAACATTGATATCATTGATGTAGTGCGTGCGTTCACTGGCTCTGTGGTTACCTGCGGTTAGTTCGGTAGCATGTAAAAGGTGGTAGCTGTTGTGGATCATTTGTGATTTAACGTTGTTTATTGCGAAGTGTTGTTTAAATCTTTTGTTCTCTTCTCGCTAAGGTTTCTGTATCTTCAGATATCAACCTCATCACCTCAAAAGTCAGTATGGGGTATATTCAAGTTCATGAAATTGCGCTAAACCTGAAGCTTTCTGGAAACCGTAGAACATTACGCTGACGTTTATACGAATCTTCTTTTCCCCAAGAAAGAAGATGCTATTATAATTGACTTGGCAAATAGTGCGCCAATTGTAGTATTGATCGAACAATGACCTACTAAAATTCACCCCTTCCGTATTAAGTTTGTTTAAAAAATCTCCAACAATAGACTGACGTATTCCTCTCCAGTAAGAAAATCGTAGATAATCTAGTCTCCAATCACAAGAATGTTATAATTTCTAATCAAGTTTTCCCAATGAGGCCATTAATTTTAAAGAACAAAGAATTGTCCTACACAAATGTTTGCCTAAGTCGTCCAAATCAAGTGATCGAAGAAAAGTTATTAACATGTGTGTTAGAACGGTAGTCTCATTAATTTTTCTTCGTGGGAGATTTAGTAATCCAAACTTTAGTCACGTCCTAAGATTTTGCCCCCAAACGTTTGTTTCTACAGATAATGAACATAATTTACTAGACTATTTTCAAGTATTAATAGAAAATTACCCAATTGGATTTATGTAACTCTGGATGAGTCTATTTGTTTTTATGTAAGAAACATTTTTATGTAAGGGCCATATCGCTGAAAGCTGTCCAAATTCCGGATTTTCCTATTTAACTGATGACCTGCTTCATCTGCGAAGGTATAAAGCACACCGTCTACTAAATATATTATTGATAATGGTAAGAATGATAATCCCGTAGCGATTTAACCTCGAACTCTCCTAAATGATAAGATTAACATAAATTTTAGCTTCAATCTTGCACCTTCCAGCCACTCCCCTTGAGTCTATTTTCTTGTACTCCAGTCGGCCTCCACTAATACAGACAACTCAAATGAAAACTATACGGGTATTGACATTTCAGCTTTCCACCCTGCCACGGACGTTCGTCCTTTATCCTCGAAGACTATCGTTTCTGCTAAGCACAATGAAGTAAGCTAGACCAAAGGCCCCGTAATCAGAATAGAAAGACTTCTTTCTGATAGCAGCTCATTGAAAACTTCTTTATCATATTTATCTAATAGTGACATTGAATCTATGAGTGATAATTTTGTCTCTCTCTCTCTCTCTCTCTCTCTCTCTCTCTCTCTCTCTCTCTCTCTCTCTCTCTCTCTCAGAACTATCACAAAACAGAGACGAAATTGTTAAAACAAGGAAATTTACAACAGAAACATTCTACCGTAAATAAGAGTTGGTAATTGATATTGTCAAGTATTTCACGACTGACATACCCTCATTAACAAAATGTTAAGAAAAATTAATTGAACTTTACCTGGAAAACTTAGCAATAATGGATGTTCAAAAATTATAAAAAAATCTTGAAGTACCAAATTTCAGCCTCACAATTACTGAAGGAATCTTAATAAAAAAATCGTCATTGAAATTCACTGTGGACATTGTTCATTAGAATTGCAATAGTTTTTATCCAAGATTTTCACATTTTAAAAAATGATAATTTTTATTTAAATCAATGATTACAAACCTCAGATTCTATCTTCAAGAAACCGGTTTCGAAGACAATTCCAAAGCAATACTACGAGGATATGAAACATCCTTTTCTAACAGACGTCTTTCTCTAATTGCCATTGGAGGAGTACAGGATGTCACTTTAAACGTCGCGTGAAGCAGCATGAAAATGCATATGTATGCGAGGAAATTTGTTCACGGCACCACTGGCACGAAACTATTATTAATACTTTTAAGTTATGAAGAAATTGGTGACATTTTTGCTGTCATCAATGATGAAATCTGCTGATTGCTGTGGATAGAACAGGTCACTGGACGTCATACTATTAGTTGAATAAGAACACAAACTTGATGACATAACTATTCTTCTCCCCTATACGTCACAGTTTTAGCTATTACTTTACACTCAATAAATAAAATAATAATGTGAATTCATCTGTCAATTTCGTGTGTTAGTTACAAAATGTGTGGTGTAAAAAAGCTGTCCAAGTGTTCATTCACACAAAATGCTTGCGCACTTACATATATTTATTTTATTTTATTTTATTTGGCAACACATGTCTGGGAGCTCCTGATCCTGTTATGGTATTTGGCAACAGTGTGTCTTCGCCACCAGTCAAGACAGCCGTGGCTGGCACGGAGGGATGGTAGAGGAGGATGTGAACGACAGGTTATAAGCTACAGCAACTTCCTTGTATTTTTTTTTTCATTAAAAAATCATGACGGTCAAGTACGCGGATCACAGACAGCGCACAGGCTTGCTCTGGGTGACTGAGGCAGAGCAGGGTGCGCTGAGCTGAGCTGGCGCATTAGCGGGCAAACAAGTGATATTGAAGGTGTAGAGGGAAGTAAATAATTATTTATCGATTTATTAACCGAGACAATTAACGATTATTTAATGTAAGTCGGCTCAGAGAGAAATCAGAAAGATGTCTCTGGGAATCATCTTCAAAGTCTTTGTTTTTATTATTATTGTTATTATTATCATTATTATTATTTACGTTTACATATTGCTGGTTCACAGGAAGATCTGGTTCTCAAATAACAAACGGGCTTTTCGCCAAGTGTGTATATTTGCTATTTATTTAATAATCTGAATTTAGAAAGTTCCGAACAATGTGTAAAGTATTTAAGATGACAAACTTCTGCATTAATTTTATTATTATTATTATTATTATTATTATTATTATTATTATTATTATTATTATTATTATTATTATTATTATTATTATATACACACATTGCCAGTGCGCCTATTGTTCAAAGACTAGAACCATGGAAATTAAACAAATAAAAAATATTAATAAAATGAATAATACATGTATTTATAAAGGAAGGGTGATCGTCTCGGAATCCCGTATACTAAAGGCGCCGAGGCCCTGGACGATAGAAATAAAAGGCAATGCCGTAACAAAAATAAAGATGACGGACTGCATTTCAAACTAGTGGTGCAAACATTTTCTCGCATTGGTTGTAAATGCTCTGCAATATTATACTACTACATAAACCAGTAAATGTGATTTCAACCAGCAATTTTTTCCCGCTTCGAGACCCGATCTCTGTTCCTCAGAGTTAACTTGTCGGCACTCATACCACTTCTCCACACAAGAGGCCCGTGATCGGCCTCATAAGTCGGTCCCATTGGTAGTGTGTATGTGTGTGTGTATATATAGTATTAAATTCAATGTTGATAGATTGATTAGTTTATTTAAATCAGTTCATACAGATGCACAGAAAGACAGCAATTAGCTTGATGTGAAATACGTTATACAAATCCAACAAGAGAGTTGAAATCTTGCTTAAAAGTTCAAAATACGAAAGTCACAAACACACACTTGCAGTTTATTTATTACTTAAATTGATTGTATATGTGAGTAGAATTGCTTCAAATGATTTTCAATAAAGTTTATAAAATTCTCAATAGTTTTCTTCGCAACTCAGAATCGTGACAAATTATTAGCCCTGCGCGAGGATTGAACCAGCGGCTTTCTCCGTACCGTTGAAACAGCACACACCATTTAACCACCTCGGCCACGAGGATTAGCACTCTAACAGTGGTCATTAGACCTTGGTGTTTAAGTTCTAGTATTAGGCGGCCGAAAAATTGATCAAATGTGAAAGAAAATGTCCTTTGGGCAGAAAAAGATGGCAACTAAGAAGGCATAACACGGCGCAGAAAATACTTTTTGCTGGTTGAAAACACTTTTGCTTGTTCAGGAAGCAGCATAATATAACGGAAAAGTAAGTCTGGTTTGATAAAGTATTGTGCTGTACACCACAACTATTTTCTCTTGATTAATTGTTTTTGTGGTTAGAATTTCATCAATTGATTTTCAATACGGTTTCTGCAATTCTCAGTTATTTTCTGCATCAACAGAGAATTGTGACAAATAGTTAAAATTGTGCATGACCTTATTTAAAGTACTCATTTTGTACAACCGACTTTGTTTGAGGCAAAAATCTCTATCTTCAATTTTGTAGTTTTGAAATTGTTTTTTGCAATTTTCGAAAAATCGGGGAAGTCAACGAAAATGATACCAGCATTATTCTCTTAAACGTCCTGCCAATTATTCAGCAACAAAATTTAATCAAAAAAATTGGAGCCATTTTTTGTAAATTTTTTAGAAAATGTCCGAGGGGCTTCATGTAAAGAACCCCCAAAATTAAAATATCGGCTTGAAATTCCAGGACCCGCGACATCAGCCAGAACGATTGTGGAATATCAATTTTGAAGAAAATTGGCTGAACGGCTTAGTCGCTAGCGTTGACCACAGACGGACAGACAGCCCGACAGACGGACGTTTTGCGATTAATCGATTTTTCGGCATCAAGAAGCAATAAAACAGATTTGGGCTACACCACGAGTTAGAGGAATTTTTTCTAAATTTAGCAACAGGATTTATCCACTTTTTCGTTACTAGAGCCCAGCTATAAGTGTTTTCTGCCGCAAATTCGCCATTTTCCAGCGCACGATTACATAATTTCTCTTCTGACGAAGAATTTGTAAGACGAGAAAGTAAAATGGGCAATAATCTTATGTTAACACCGTAAAGGCTTGGAAAACAGGCGACGGGATATAGGGATCAAATAAATTTTGATTCACTGTTTGGTGATTCTTCCAGTAGAGGTCCGTTCAAATCCTCTCCCGTCAAGAACTGCGGAATGTGTTCTTTTATGTAGTTTCAATTCATCTTTAAGAATGTGCCTTATGTTTCCCGTAAAGATCAAAATTGTCAGCATAATTTTTGTTCACCTTTCCACAATGGACCCAGGCAGACGCACTACATCAGGGCTGCTCAAATGCAACAATCGTTGCCAAGCTGCTCAGGTGACCCGCGCGCCACGCCTTTCACTTGGTTTCATTAGAGATCACGCTGAAGCGCCTCCCCTGGCCTCCAGTCATTGGGCTCACTCAAGGACCAGTGGGTCGGTTGGTTGGTTGGTTTAGATATTTATTTATTTATTTATTTATTTATTTATTTATTTATTTATTTATTTATTTATTTATTTATTTATTTATTTATTTATTTATTTATTTATTTATTTATTTATTTATTTATTTATTTATTTATTTTATTTACTTGTCATTTATTTATTTATTTATTTATTTATTTATTTATTTATTTATTTATTTATTTATTTATTTATTTATTTATTTATTTATTTATTTATTTATTTATTTATTTATTTATTTATTGCACGGTTTCTTGAGTTTCAGTTGGCTGCTAGTGATTCCGGGCGCGTCAATAACTGAGGTCAATAGTCCCGTAAGTGTTGTGCATGTTTTCCTCGGGAGGTGGCGGTGATCTTCCTTCGCTGGATAGGGAGATTCGGCGCCGACCATAGGCTAGCGGGGTTTCCCCGAAACCATGTATCTCCCACCAGCGGGGCACCACCCCAGCCGGGATAGGACAAGGAAGAGGAAGGAAAGATCGCGCGCGGTCCGTGGCTCGTTTGGTAGAGTACTGCTCCGGCATTCGCCTGGTGTTGATCGGAGAAAGCACGGAAAACTACCGATCAGAGCAGCCGGCCTCTTCAATTCTCTTCCAGACAGCGACAGAATTCGACCTAGCTGACAAGCTAGTGTCGAAAATGTTGCGACTATCGGGACTCGAATATAGGACCTCCTGGCCAGAGGCACTACAGTGATATCAATTGATGCACTGAGTCATCTCTCCTGGTGGTCATACCGGTAGCTTGCAAATAGGCCACCCACATGAGCATTACTGCTCGCAACTGGCCTATGAGACCGTTGTTTACTCGCCGCCCGCCGATGAAGAGATTCCGAAATTGGATTTTTTCGGAAAATAGCTTATACCCATTGTGAATGTGAACGATTCATGGAAGTGCAACCTAGGAGTGACCAAATGGTTTCCTTTCTTTCTAATCGTTTATCATTACTACCTTCTTTTCATTTAAAGACCAGGAATTAATTCATAGCTTGAATCGTTCAATCTACCACGGAGATTATAACTCACCCTAGGAGTCAGTGCTCCACTATACACATAAGAAATACACATCATTGGCAGAGTGCAAATGTCCAGAGCAGTTTTGTTTCACGGGCTGAGGTGACTCAGAGCATCAAAAGATGTCACTGCAGTGCCTCTGGCCGGGTTCGAAGGTCGACGGTCAAGTATTTTCTACATGAGCTACATACCTCGGCAGAATTCACCCGCTGTCTGTAGTAGAATTCGAGCGGCTGTGATAGTTTTCTATGGTTTCTGCGATCAACGCCAAGTAAATGTCGAAGCAGTACCCTAACAATCGGGCCACAAACGCACGCGATCTTTCCTTCCTCTTTCTTATCCTGTCCTCACCCGCCACCCACTCACAGTTAAACGCACTACACTATCACGCACGTCAGGAGACCAGGTTGGAGTTTAGAGTTTGACGCGGCGGGGGTGGTGCTACGCTGATGGGAGATACGTAAATTCCCCCCAAGCTGACGCGTAGGTTGGCATCCAATCCCTCGAACTACCGCCATCTTCCGTGGTAAAAGCATTCACTACGCTAACGGGACTAATGACCATAGCAGTTGACTCGGCTGGAAACACGACGTAATCAATCTATCAATTAATCCATTATGTTTCACTTGAAGCTATTTCTTACGCGTCTCCTTTTCCGGAAGTAAGTGTCCAGCCAGCAGTGGCCCGGCGCAGCCTCGCGTCCGTCCAAGGGGGGGGGAGGGGAGAGAAGAGCAACGCGTGACGTCTGCTCGTCAGCGCCCCCGCGACGCCCTCGGCTGCCGGGGGCGGCGCCCGGCGGCACAGGGGGACAGGGGCGGCGGCAGGGGGCGGGGCGTCGGAGGCGACGCCGGCGAGGGGAGACGGGTCCGCAGTTCGAAGCCGTGAATCTGCTGCGACGTCCGCTGTTAACACGCCGTCACGCCCTCATCGCCCCCGTCGCCCCCGACCCCCCCGACGCCCCCGTCGCCCGCGTCGCCCGCGTCGCCCGCGTCGCCCGCGTCGCCCGCGTCGCCCGCGTCGCCCGCGTCGGCCGCAGCTCGCGCTCGCTAGGGTTGTCCATGAAGGTCTCGCGGCCTTGCGCGCCCACCAAGCCCTCCATATGCTAACTGTTCTTGGTCCTGAATAACAGTCGAGGGCTGGCTGTACAGAAGCTCTTAGGCGAGAAATAAATGTGTGCAGACCTATGTTCCCTTATGTGGATGCAGAGCACTCATTAGTGAGATAAATCAATCGTTACATCTTTTTCTTATATTTCTTCTTTGTTTTCTGTTGATTAACCTTCTTCTCTTTCCTAGTCTTCTCTTCCTTCATCTCTTTCTTTTCTTCTCTTCGTGTTCCTTTTGTTTCTTATGCTTGCCAATCTTCCTGTTTCTATTTCTTCTTTTCATCTATTTCTTGTTTTTCTCCTTTTGCTTCTTCTCCTAGAATTTCTATTCGTTTTCCTCCTTCTTGCTCTTATTTTCTCCTCGGTTTCTCAGCTAATACTCTAATAATGTTGCATCACGAGTTGACGGGTCGCCGAAACACGGAACGTGTAACACGTAACCGTCAGGTGTGTTGCGTGAAACAGGATAAGAGCTATTAAAAACGATCCAAATTAGGTATACTGATACATATGAGAGAATATCTGGGGAAATGCCAAGAATCGATAGGTTGGTTTTGTGCAGCACAAAACAAAACATTGGTAAATATTTTCTCGGCAATATTTTCTTAAATTCGTGTTTTTAATTAATTATTTTTAAACTTATTTATTTTCAAACTTATTCATTTTTAAATAATTTTTAAAAAATGTTTATTTGTTTTAAAATTATTTTTGAATTTATTTATTTATTTATGATTTATTTTCCCATTATTTCAAAACCTCTATTTTATGATAAACTTCATTCCCTCGTGCCACTCAGTTGTATAATGGAGGCTTTGTAGTGGCTTAAATGTCTTTGCCAAAACACAAGTGTCATATCATGTACTTAACAATTTTAATGGATGGCTTACAATTGTTTTGTATTTGGAAGGCCATTTATTTCAAATGTCAAACATGTAATAGAGTTAAAATTAACTCCATTTCAAAATATTATGACAAAATAAGTATTCGTTTTTAGATTTGTACGTCGTGTTGCAATGGCAATACTAGTTGCATTACATTTAAGGGAATATATGTTCAATTATTTACCACGATCACACAGCTCTTTCTTATTTGAAACAATGTATATTATAATTAGAAGCCCGGAAGTTTGACAAAATGCCTTTTTGTTATCATTACTATTTTATGATTTTTAACAATAGAAAGCCACTTAATGTACTTCTACAATCGTTTTAGTAGATTTCCATTTTGCCTTTTTCCTATTTTAGTTTCTGATGCCTATTTTTGCCCATTTCTGCCATTTACGTCATTGTTTTTTGTTTTTTTCTCGTGGCATTGATTTCGGCCAAGCTTGTTATATACCTGCAATCCTGGACAACCCGATGGCATGGTCGTGTTTTCTTTTTCTGTTGAAGAAGAGGTTATGGTAAAAATCTAAATGAAATAGGAAATGATACCAGTCAAGATATTTTATTTTTTCATTAATGCTCACTGGCTTTGTTCGCTCACAAGAAATCCCATCCAACTTTTGAGAACCGATCCCTTTTGAGAACAGCTCTGTGTATATTATATTCCTTTTTTAATTTTTATTCTTGGTGTTTATATAAATCAGTTCATTAACTTCATATATGTTTTGTTCATCTATAACTATACTCTAATTTAACATCTATCCATACTACCTACAAACTGATATACGAAACTCATATAGCACCAACTAAGTTTGATATTGTGTGAAAATATTTAAGCATGCTTCTAATGGGAATCTGTTTATAATGCGGGTTGGTAAATAGTTGATTGATGCTAGAGTATAGTGGGCATCTTGGGCTATTGAGTTAATATTTAAATAGAAGTTAATGGAGATGTGATATATGTGATGGGAGATAAGTAGTAGGTTTTAATTCTTTATCGAGGTGTCTGCTTGATATGAACCAATGGGCATGTTACTATTCTGAGGAATTTGTTTTGCTGAATTTTATTCACAATGAGGTGAGAAAGCGTGTACTACATTCCTACTTGATTGAAGAATTAATTAGAATTGAAAACGTTTTTAAGACTCTTTATATATCCCATAAGAAGAAATCAGGGGTAGTCAAATCTCCGACCACGCTGGCCAGTTGTTGAAGATCTATGATTCGGTTGCTAAATGACTAAGGAAATTCAAAAGAAACGTCCTTCGGGCAACTTTATAATTTTTTTCAACCGTTACGCAACCTGCATCGTTTATTGGTGGAACTGTAGATCATCATGGATGAAACGCTGCAAGATACGAGGCCACATCCTTACCTCTAAGACATGTCTCACAGCGGAACGCCGAGGTCTTCGGGTTAGTGCTTGACGGGCTGCCTCCATGCAGGGGTCCGTTGTAACCTAGGGCGTCCTGAATTTTTCAACAAAAGGCTAGGTACATTAATATGAAATTGGTTTACACACTCTATTTGGTCACATACTCTATCTAATGGCTACGAAAGATTCATTGCACATTAATGGGAGTCTCGTTCTTTTTAAATTAAGTTTCCACAGCGAACGAACGGTGTTCTGGAGCATTCGTTGCCATAATTGCAAATGGCCATCCTTCCTCACTTTATTCCACATACTTATGTCGCGCATGCGCGAACAGTGCGTCTGTACTAAGTGACTGAAATCAGGTTATTCTTTCTGCGCAACCCTATATTAGAGAAGATATAACTTTGCTTCGTAGTTAAATGGAACGTTTTCCTTTCATCTGTGACAATTTTATTAATTTATACATTTCTGTGAAGTCTTATAGACCCATAAATGTATTCTTCAGGGAAACTTACAAGCATCCACATAAGTGGTCCCATCAGCATAATTGCAAATAAAATATTAGGAAATAAAATGATGAAGTAATTATCCCGGCAATTGTATAAAATTTTCAGAGAATTATAATACCGACGAGGCTGCAAAATATCTTGTTCGTTTCGTTACCAACTCAAATTTCTGTAAAAGTCATAAATTTTATGAGTTTGACTTTTATCGTTCAAAAAATTGTATAAACCTAAAACAATGTGATCATCATGCCCTTCAGTACAATGGTTTTCACCACTACCGCGTGATAACTTTGTGTATCTTTTGTTCTTCATTCAGTGCATACATATTTTGTATCAAGGGCAGTGTGATACAATGATTGAAATGTCGTGCGTTTCCATTAGCGGTCTGCAAAAGAGACTTCTCGCTTTATCTCTATATGTTCCTTAGAAACCGGTGTATTTTTTTTTTTTACTACGAGCCTGATTTAGTAAGAACAATCAGTACCAGTGCTAGGCATGGGCAGAGCGGGCAATCGCCCTGGGTCCCGCAAGTCAAGAGACCCGTTCATGGGACTGTTGGGGGAACAATTAAAAAGAAATTAGATCTCGAGAAAATTGTTATCGTAATTTTATAAATTGCAGTCTGATAATTCATAAAATTTTCAATTAATTTTTTACCTTAAGTATTTCATTATAGTCATTACTTTAAGGTAGGACTCTATTAAATGAATCAAATGAAGCTAAAATTAAAATATTTTACGAAAGTTTATATTTATAATTTCAAGTATTTAACAAATAATTTTATTAAACACTAACTAAACACAGTTAATTTTAGCGTTTTAAATTTACTGCGGAAATAATATTATTTGATCACTAAGTACTTTTATTTAAAACTATTATTTAAAATATATTTCCAAAACCTTTTTCTAGCTTAAATGTAATTTACAACTTTCACATTTTTAATTTTCTCTGGGGGGGACTACCTTCCAGCATAACTCGGGGCCCAAAATTGTCTATCTCCGGCTCTGAGAACAATACAAAGTTACGTAACAAATCTCACAAATCATATATTTGCGATTTCATAAGTACGTTGTGAGTGCAAGAGTGAGTATATTATGCCAAAAAAATACATTAAAATGTAAGATAAGTACACTACGAGATCAATTCTAAATTGTTATTCTATCCTGATCCCAAACGAAAAGAACCAAGAAATACGTTAATTTCAGATTGGATAGAATTCGGAAGCAGTTTTAAAATGTAGGACAATAAATTTATTAGTATTTTCAGAGAGGAGCAGAAAAAATTAAAACTCTATCCCAACACAATCAAAAAAATCTCAAAATTTCTATTATGTTACTATGTGTAGTTAAATAAGCTATTTTATTGGGTAATTAGTTTTTCATAAAATATGTTTTTAAGATACGTAAAAATACTTTTTCAATGTTAACTTTTTTCGAAAATACAGAGAGATTGCCGAATATGAGACCAACGCCAGTTTTTTATGGTCTGACGACGGTCATACGAGGAAAAAATGTATATAAAAATTTGGAGCCGTTTTTGAGAAAATAATTGTTTAAAAAGTGCATATATTTCACACAAAATGACAGAAAAAATATTCGTTATCGAAAGATTCTCTTTCAGAGATTCTCTTAAGATCTCTCTTTCAGAGAATATTTCGTTAAGGAAAAAAATTATAGTTTCAATATTGTATTTGTAGGCAAACGGCGAAAAAAAATTGAAATTTTGAAATTTCGAAAATACTGAGGATTTCAACGAAAATTAAACCTGCATCATTGTTGTAAGCGTACTTTCCACAACTAGAGAACAACGTTTAATCCAAAAATCTGGACCCATTTTTGAGAAAATTCTGAAAGTGTTTTGGAGGTTTCATGTATAGCACCCCCAGAAATAAAAATATCCGTTTCAAACTCTGAGGACCTCGAGTTTCTTTCAATCGATGGAAGAATGTAAATTTCGGAGAAAATCGCCTGAACAGTTTTTGTGCTAGCGTTAGTCACAGACTGACGAACGGACAGACAAACTACCAAATATCATGAGAGTGAACCATTATCGCGAAACAGAATAACGGCTTATATGAGGTAAATACCAGTATTCGCAAGCAGGGGAGATGTCTCAGTCCAAACATATATTCAATACGACTGATTACCAATAATAATAATAATAATAATAATAATAATAATAATAATAATAATAATCGTAATAACAATAATAATACGTTGCATGAAAGACAAGGCGTAACTGCTAGATGTACTCTTACCGCGGAACACACACGCGTCGTTTTCGCGTGTCATAACCGGGCTGGTAGTCCTGAATAGGTATTCGGCGCGCGGCGCGGCAGCCAATCGGAAGCCCATCCACGGGAGTTGTCACCGGGGAGGCGCGGGCCTTCGATGCAGGTGCGGCCGGGCCGGGGGCGGGGCCGGCGGGGGCGCGCGGACTGTCTGTCAGAGCGCGCGGCCCGAGAGCCCTAATTCGAGTGGATTTGGCGATGTGACGCGTGCGCCGCGCGTGCGGCTATACAACGTCACTCCACGGAGGCTTCCCCTCCCCGCCCCGCCCCCTCCCTGCCGCCCTGGCCCACCCCGCCGCGCCGCGCCGCGCCCAGCGGTTTGGGGACGCCCCGCACGTATATTCGCCACACGTTAGTGCGATGCACAGTAGATGCTATGCGCGCCGCCATACGTGAGACAGTTACGGCATGGCGGGGGCCACCCGAGAGGTGAAATACGCGGCGAACCTGCGGAAAAGCCTGCCAGAAGGGTACTCGGCCGCGGCCGGTGGCTGAAGGCTGACCGTATCGTATTTCACGGCCACTCTGTCTTGTTGCGTTTCTTTCTCGCTGGTCGTATCTTACGCGGGAGATTCACTGAGTGAACGGTCGGTTCAGTAGTTCATCTCACCGATTTGATTTCGGCGATTTGCGAACACAGTATTATCTGATGTGTGCCGAGGAATAATGGAACTTTTCCCATGCGGCTTGATGGCACAGGGGCTTCGGGCACTGCGCTTAAGCTGACAAGGACCAAGACCCAAGGCTCTGGGTTCGAATCCGGTGTAAGGTATGAATGTCAATTGTGCTGTTGTATGGTGTGCAATCTGAATACACTGTGTATCATCCGTTTACCCAATATCTTTCCGTATTCTTTCCCCCTCCTCGTTTATTACTGTGAGTTTGTGATATTATAGTTGTGCGTGATGCGACGGACATTCAAGCCACTGCATTCAACGCAATTTGGGTGCAACCTAGCTTCCTATCTCTACTCCGAGGGAATGATGGCTCACACCTTCCGGAAATGTAGTTACTACGACGCAGACTTATGACCACATCGCCGCAATGGTTGAAGAAACGGTAAGATATCAAGTGGTCACACCTCAGCTGGGGGACGCCCTATAAACAAACTTTGGTGTAGAGGGGAGTAAAATAGGAATAGAAAAAAATATTTGTTAAGTCCTAATTCGCATTCTAAATCGACCCAGCATTCGTCATGGTACTCACAAATAATGCAGAGTAGTTGCTACGCGCGCGGCCGTATGTGACACAGCATGGCGCAGGCCACTCAGAACAAAATACGCGGAAAGTCTAAGAGAATGATACTCGGCTGCGGTGGATGTCTTAGAGGAAAAATTATACCATATGGTAATTGTTCTCCACCCTCATGCCATAGCGCTTATCTGCCTCGGCGTCGTTAGTCACAGAAGTCGTGTCGACGAGAAGTCGGGAGCCCAAAGAAGACTGTTCCTAGGGAACCATGGAGATTATATGAGCTCGGGCCACGTATTTCGGACAGGGACATATAAAGTATCTCAAAACTTAAAATATCGGATACAAATTCAGCGGACAGGGACACCAACCAGAAAGTGCCAAATTTGATGAAAATCGTATCTACGGTTTAGGCTCTGGCGTTGAATACAGATGGATGAACGGACTGTCAGACATGATTAGGTAGGAAAAAAAACAACACGGACTGTCAGACGTTTTGCCAGAAACAATTTTTTCGATATCAGGGACACAAAAAACAATTTTTTCTGGCAAAAGCAGTCACTTTTTGTAGCATCATTATAGTACTACCTCTGTACTACACGATAGTAGTACACGATAACGTAAAAAGCTGATTAAGTCCAAATTCTTAATTGAATCTCAAGACAATAGCTATGAATGCACAATATGTTATATACGCCTTTATAACCTGGTACATTGTAAACTGTGATCGTGTAAACTCCTTCCGTCCGTCCGACCGTCCGTATGTCCGCCACTCACTGGTAGACCATTTCCAGTCCACCAATTCAGACAAATGAGGTCAGATCAATGTGTCTATCTCCTGATGGGGAACTGATCTGTTTCTGAAAATTCTAAGAAGTTTCTCGATTTTGTTTTCTTTTTTAAGCAGCTATTATGCGTTTTGGGAGACTTACGGCGCGGAAAAAGTAATCTATAGCTCATTCAATTCCTCTCGAAAAGACGAATCCATTGGTACAGTTCATAGCCGGTACCCTTAAGAATCAACGTCCTGGAAACGTCCTTCAACGTCGTGGGAATTAATTCCATCCTGCAAAAAGAATATATCGCCCCAGCGCCTCAAATTCCAACACTTGGCAGCTTGAAAAAAATATCGTCAGCCAAAGGCCATAATCAAAGACGTCTCCCCTGAAGTGATGGTAATAGACCCGGAATGGGGATATTACTTGACCTTATGTCACTCAGTTTCACAGCGGAAAAGCAAAGGCCGTGTCCTGCGTGGGCTACAACTGGCGGCGGCGATACGCGATTGCTTGGTTCAGTTTCAAGCGTAGTGTTACTTGATATTCCGCGGGACAAACCGCATTAGGTTCTGCGTAGGCGTCAGAAAAAGAAAACACACGACTGCCACAGCCTGACGATATCCGCTGCGCCGCGCGGAAAAGCGATCAGTTTCATTAGCCGCTTGCGTTATCCCGCTACCGAGTAAGGCGAGTAAAAAGGTCTTCGGAGAGTGGGACGGTGTTCCAGCAGTGCAAGAGGCATTGAAGTGTGTCAAGACTTCATTACGATACTTAGACACAGAGGACAATGCAGAATCAAGGGTGGAGAGAGCACAAAATCTGGAGAAGGATCTTGAGAAATAACTAATAAAACTGTACGATGCAAACAATTGAAAATAATTGACTTTTAAGATCAAATAAAGATATTGAAATTTTCAATTCGTGCTTTTAATGCATTTTGTTGTATCTCTATATTAATAAAATCAATCGTTTAGAAGAAATTCTGTTTAATTTTGATCGGATATAGTTAACCTCTGATATAGTGAATCACTGATATAGTGAACCTCTGATGTAATGAACCTCTGACATATTGAACCAAAAATGTTAGTCCCCAGAAGTTCACTATAACCCGAGTCGACTGTACTTTACAAAGAGATTCATCAGATTGACGATAGTTTTGCAATTAAAAAAATTAAACAAATATTTTAATGATACATTTTCATGTACATTTTTACGTCGGAAAATACTTATAGATGAGCCAGGCAACTGTAAAATGTTTAAAAATTATTTTAATTACAAACTTTCGTAGTAGAAATAAAACTTTTTAACGTGAAGATACCCGCCGTAGGTGCCATTTTAAGGTATTGTGAAAACATTATTCGTCACAGAGCGGTGAGTGAAGAATGACCGTATCGTAACTTGATCTTCAGTTCCTTCCTCTGACTTGGCCTTATCTTGCGCAAGGACCTATGTGAGAGAATGACTAGTGCATTCCATGGTCTACATTCTAAACAGTGATATGATTTCAGCTGCAGTCCGAGAATGTTCAAAATCCATCGACTTATCTCTTGACCGAGATGTCAATAACTTCTGGCTAAATCCTAATTGTCGTCCTGATCAGAGGCCATATTCAGGAAAGAAACGACGAAGAATGCACACTGAATGAATGCACTATGGATGAACGCGCCGCTATACGTCAGTAATACACTTCAGAGATCATTAGTTAAAGAATTAACTTTGAGGTATTCAGAGTCACTTCGTCTGGGGTTTTCTTTCATACTGACACCTTTACGAACGGACCACGGTTAGTGAATGGTTGCTTCAACCTGAAATGTCCAGTTCTGACCGAAATCTGAGGATTTTCTAGCAAACATTCCCCGTGTGCCATGTTACTGGGATGTGAAATAATCGACTCCAATTCCCACTTCTGATCCTAATCGGAGACCATACTCGACGAGAGACCAGAGCGGTTCTTTTATGCACGGCTTGCTATATGGATACATACTTCACAGCGACCGATCTCGTGTGAACGATCTTTATTAAATGTTTATCAATAAAAGTAAATTATTCTCTAATCGTATTTCTTCATTTAAATAAACATATATTTGTTTTAGAAATGTTACTTTTCTTGCGTATCGATGCATTACACATAATACCAAGAATACCCAGAACACTAATCTTTTACCTTACACAAACATCAAATCTCGCCCGAAATGTCTCCGGACAGTATAGATAATTTACTGTACGGCGTGATGAAAACTCAGAAGAGGTTTCACGGTGTGTGAAATGAAACGTTGACTGTATAAATACTTTTCCAGCACTCATGCATGGAAATTAATATTTAGTTCGCAGTTTGACGAATATCCTTCATTGTCATATTGTATATACATCCTAATATTCGTGTGTATGTCTGTGAATTCCAGGAAATATTATTATAATCATTATCTAACTCTCGTATTGTTACTTATTGAGTCACTTAACGGATGAATAACTCTACGCTCTACATCTCAAACGAGATTCATATTTCAATAAAATATAGTGATATGTAGTGTCATCAGTTGCATTCAAAATGTGATGTACTAGTATTGCTTTCTTTATCGTTCATACTCTTGAAAATATTTCTTCTCGTACCAGCGGGAGGGGGCTGCGTTACTAACTTCAAAGCCAAATTGCTGGTGTCGGCAGACCTACAGATGGACGAATCGTGATGATCACCTCTGTCCCCGGAGAGGGTGGAGTAAAAAGGAGATAGAATGGTAGCAATTTGATTATTGGCTCTTGATTCGACCTAGAACAGTCGCTCCAATTGTTTTCGTTCATTTCTACATACTCGGGCAGAAAGAAGTGGAATGACACTTACGGAGGGAACATTTATTTTATTTCTCAATATCACTTCTAAAGTGGTAACTTGTGCAGACCGCAAATGAAATATTTTTGTTTGTTCAAATGCACTTTATTATTGAAAGTGGACCTATTCATATTATCATTCATATTACCAGTAGCAGATCTAGAAAAATAAATGTTGGAACGCTGCATAATCTTCATTAATTTTCCACTGTTAAGGATATGATGTTACAGAAAGGTATCGTTTCCTCCAACGTTTATTACAATCCTTCTGTTACAATGAAAATGTACCTGCATTTGTTCAATATAAGTTACTCTCGGAACAAGTTAACACACAGCAATGGGTCTGTTTATTGATTTAACGCTAAAGAGCAGTTCAAACCACGTGACGTATGGTCCAGAATGTAATGATGCGTATCTTTTATTTATTTATTCATTTATTTATTTATTTATTTATTTATTTATTTATTTATTTATTTATTTATTTATTTATTTATTTATTTATTTATTTATTTATTTATTTATTTATTTATTTATTTATTTATTTATTTATTTATTATTAATATTGTTTTCCTTTTTTAATTTCACACTAGTGAAAGCTTGTTACATAATGCCTGTATTTCACCACCTTTCACTCGAACCTGGAACCCTCTACCTACGAAGCTTCATTCGCCGACCAGCAAGTACAATCGCAAAAGCACTGACATCACCCAAACCATCTAATTAGCTAGCGTCACCAATTCCACAACCTGAACTGCAACCGAAGATCTGATTCAGTCACCGACGCGCATCTACTTTCTCTAACGCATCCGGTGCGTTTGAGGTAGTGAGAAGAGTAAATGAGCCGGCCCGATAGCGAGAGAAGCTCCCGATGTGGACGAGCTTCCGCGGCGCGGCTGCGGCCGCGGGCACCCCTGGCTGCGGCGCGGGGCGGGGGGCGGGGGGCGGAGGGGGCGGCGGGGGCGGCGAAGCGGCGGCCGGCGGGCCCGGCGGTACCGTCTGGCGGTGGCGGGCGCGGCCTCTGCCGCTGGCAGTTATACGTGCGGCGCGATGGATCACCAGCCGACACGTCCGCGCACGCGACCGCACACGCCGCAGCACACGCTGCCGCCCCGCCCCTCCCGCCCGCCGGCCCCCACCATCACCCCGTCACCGCGCCCGGGTTCCTCACCCTATCCCCGCCCCCGCCCCCGCCAGCACCCCATCCCGAGAGAACACTCGCTTCCTTTCGCCCGCGCTGCCCCGCGACGCACTCTCGCGACCGCCCCGCTGCGGGCGGTCAGAGGGTGAAACGCGGACCATGAAAGTGTAAGGACGGGTTGCTACGTATGCGAGGGGGAAGACAATAGATATTTATGTCACAACGTGCTGAAAAGAGGTTTCGGACGAGGGGGAATGTCTACGGAGTCCATGAGTATCTTTGTGACGAGGAACAAGCGAATGCTCTGCTCACTGATCTCGCAAGAGGAAAATTACAAGGAAATATCAATGCCACAAACAGTGATGATCCACTTTAGTTTTACCATGCGAAGTTTTGGTAGACATGAGCTGTAAAAATATAAAAGACGGCCGTTGCATTCGAACTGGCAGAATGTAATTATCACTGTCAATATGATGGTTCTCAAGAGAAATGTAAATGAAATCCGAGACTCTTGTGGTCCTTGACAGCGCAAAGATTATTCGGTTATTATAGAAAAGCGCCGAAAGCACAAAGATTATCGGTTATTATATGCGACAGGGAAGGCAGAAGATAATTATGTCAGAACGTAAAAAGCTTCGGACAAGAGAACATCAACGGAGTCTTTAAGTCACTTTAAAACCGAGCGACATGTATCTCTTCGATACAAGGTATTCTATAGCTCACTGTTATCTTAACGAAGAAGGCAACCGTATCTCAAAATCGCAAAAAAATAATGAAATTTAATTTTACTCCTCAGTCACTAATTGTTAGGTATCCAATAACAAAAATGCGGCTCACATTCAAACTGCAAGATTGAATGATTTGTATGTGTTTATAATGGTTGTGAAAGTGACGTTAATATTAATTTTATTCCGAGAAGTGTCTTCAACAATGTGTTCTGAAAGACTAAAGTGTTATGAAAATGGATATATTATTTTCTTTAACGGAGAAAATAAAAGAAATGTTAAGAAACATGACTGAGAATTCTAGATGCCAACTGCTTTAATCGTCGTTTTTGGTTTCCTCCTATTAACTTCAGGTGAATGTCGTTGCAGTACTCTATTCAATGAGTTACTGACAGCACTCAGTCGTTCCTTTCCCATCACGATCTCACTCCAATATTTAAAGTCAAGCGATGACACCATTTTCATAAGTCACAACTTCCCTTCATCTATGAAAATATCCGACAAGAATCGGAGATGCGGTGAGTAGCTACAAGCTGCAAGAGCCCCAAGACTGTGTTTTGAGCTGGTTTATCTGATATGAAGGAACCGAATGTTTACATCACAATTTGGGTATTAATGTAAAATATGGTCTTTGATGCGTAAACTGATCTCATGATTAATTTTATGGTTTTCTGTTGTCCTCAGTATCATTCACTCATTAGGAATGCAACTCTGGAATCAACAACCGGTGAGGATGGAAGGCATGACACGCGTAGAGAAATTTATGGGTATGGGGAGCCATTCAACGTTCAACATTTGTAAAATCATTAAGAGACGATAATTTTTAATTACGAAAATTGCTACGTAATTTATGTATAAAATTCTTTATACTGAAAATGATAGGATAAATAAGACATAATAAAACATATTTACATAATGTATTAATCTTCAGATTTTACTATTGTCATTCCGCTCACGAGATTTCTTAGTGAATATTTCTAAAACCTAAACATCAAAATCGACTAATATCGAATTAGAAAAATTTTAATATTTTGTTAATATACGAGTATTTAACTGCATTTACGGCGTAACATATATTATAACTATTTTTTACAAATTTAACGAATTGTTTCAAAATATCATTAAATATTTGGCATGAAAATTATATTTTTTAATCGAACTTCCTAATGACATGGCAATCTATCTCAAATAAAAATAATGAAATATTTTTCGTACTTGTATATTCCTAATAACATTATGCAAGCAACTGAATGCACTGAAAATAAAAAAAGTACAACCAAAACAGAAAAGACCATCGTATAAAAGTGAGAATAATTTCAAAAAGAAGTACGCCGTTTGCGTGGTGATGAAAAAGATTGAGAAAAGATTAAAAATATAAAGAGATTAAAATAATACAGGGAAAACAAAAAAGAATGTTAAACATTAGAATATTCAATTTGTGAATTATCTTTAGAAAAAATTACCTAACGAGCCACCACTAGGAATGAATATTACTCTCCCAAAGCATTCAGTGTTTCCACATTTTTAAAACCGTATTCTAAGAATTGAGCACAATACACTGAATTAAATGTCAAAAACTACTTTCATTTAAACTCTTCAATAAATAAAAGATATTGTTTTTTGAATCACTAGCATCGTCTCGTTAGTTTTTCGAGTGATGGTGACGCGTTAGTATTATAGGTTACTAGTGGACCCGGCAGTGCTTCGCTATTGCAATCTTCACACGCTACTGGTCACGTGATTGTTAATCACGTTTTACGCTATGGTCTGCAAAACGTTTAATAGATGAATGACTTTCTCGCGAGTATGGGTTTGTTCTATATCCTGGTTTGGACATGGTTGTAGCATATCCCATAGTTAAAACATTCTCCCTTAAGTTTGGGCATGCATTCGCTGTCATTGTCTTGGAGAAATGTGATTTACTTGTCCGAGATAGCGTTCAAGTAATAATTCCGGCCGATATTTCACAATCGCAGGGGCAGAATATGTAGCGAAGACGCGCTTAATACTTGGGGGTGCGGCGGGTTGCGTAGAGCTTCTATCAAGGAGCGGTAGAGTCAGCATAAACGCATAATATCATCAACGCGCATCTATGTGTAACAGACATATGGGCATTCCGACTGTATAATGCCTATATTCTTCGCGCAAGTACAAACAAAATTTTATTGCATTCGGATGAACGGTACGGCGGCGTATAAAATACGAACAATCAAACATTGATTATTATATATTTGATGATAGTACGTAATCGCTATCAATAATACAACAAACTATATACTGTTGTAGCATAGTTTTCATTTTCTTTATTTTTGTAAAAAATATTTTAATGGAAGATTAAATAAATATTCAAGCGTATATTTTAAGATCGATATTCATTAACAATTAGTCGATGAATTTCACGTCCCCTGCCAATAAATTAATTCACAATATGGTGCTTTCAGTAAATGAGTACTCGCTGAGGGAATCTACCATCACGTAGAACATCGTGTTCAGATGATGAAATCTATTATGCCTTACTTCGTTTTGGCGGCATCAACACCCTTTCATTCATGCCGACTGTTTGGCGTCCTGATCCCCCGCCAAGTCTCTACAAGCAAAACAAATGCCTTCGTTCAGAAATGTTTACCTGGTTATTATTCAATAACCGGATTTTTTTTCGAAGGAACCACGCGATCAAAAGAATTCACGTTTTGTACCCGAATTGAATATTCCAAGTGTTTGGTTCATTCTCCAAGCCCGCGCGCTTCTCTGGATGTGTTGAGGGGAACATGACTACATCGCGACTACTTCACATCGCTTCCCCCTTTTTTCTTCCGCCTCCACCTGCGAGACTTCCGTGGATGTATTTGTCGAAAGTTTTCCAAAGAGCGTCCTCGGCTTTGGTGTCGCTCTCGCGCCGCTCCTCTTGCTCCCTCCCCCACCCCTTCCCCCTCCCCTGCGACGCGTCAGACGCGAAGCGAACCATTCCATTAGAGCGACGCACCTGCACGCGCCCGCCCCCAGCCGTCCCCCGACGCCCCCCCCCCGCGCCCGCCACGCCCCCATCGCTACTCGCTTCGCCCGATTTCCGTGCTCCCCGCAATCACTGGAATTGCTTCTACACACGTTCAGCGCTTAAAACACGACACCGCCCGGCGCCGCCCCCTGCCCCGCCGCGCGCCCGCGCACATTCGAATGACGCCAAGAGGGATCTTTGCCTTCCGTTATTTATCTCTTCCTGAGTGAGAGGTTCTTTTACATTTGCTTTCAAAATCCGATATGTTATGTCTGAAGTTACATGTACTTTCATATTTCTGAGTGTATATTTAGTACTATGAAATTATGCCCTCAAGAGTACAATCTGATTTCGCTATTCCTTAATACGCATCCAATTTGAATGGCACAGTTGGTTTCGCGTGGGACCATATATTCAAAATAATTGGGATATATCTGTAAGTGCCCTTGGGAATTGATTCTGTGTGTTCATGCAGACAGAAAGACCAAGATAGTACAACAGTTTGTTCCAGTTATTCACCCCATTTGATGTGACAGGTTGTTTTAACCGCCTTGTAAAATTATATATTATAACATACAAAGTTATACTCTAATTCAGAGATCATGTTTCTTCAACATACCCTCCCGTTCTCTTTTAGCTGTCCATGCAGATTAATGTTTGTCTTTTCATGAATGCTAATGGAAATTGCCTCTAAACATGATCAGTTCGTAAAATGGGAAACCTCCAGCTCGTTATCTCCTTTACGGAAATAAGATTCATTGGCTTCTATGATACATCTCATAATGATTTTGAAAGCGTTTTACTCTTATCAAATAATGCAAATTAGAACACAACCTTGAATCTTATCTTTAAGGGAATTCTTTATCAAAAGACGAGTTTTCAAAAAATCGTTTTTTATTGAGCTAGTAATCATTACCATAGCATATTTTGATGTAAAAAAGAATAAATACATTCAACAATTTAAAGAATAGTTTGTATCACAAAAATTAATTCAAAAATGTTCTAATTATATTTAAGAATTTTAGCCTTTTTATTGCCATGTTATTGTTTTATGTCTAATCAGGTTTAGTACTTAATTTATTGCCTGGTCTGTTTTTCCTATTGCTGAGGAAACTAAAAACTATGACCTACATATAAGGTCATTTCTGTTTTGTTTGTTTGTTTGTTTGTTTGGTTGGTTGGTTGCTTGTTTTATAAAAAACGTTCAGAACTATAGAAATTTAATTAGCGAAGAACATCGTTATCACTTACTTTTCTTAGTTAAAAATGCTTATACTCGTAGATGCCCCAATTTGACTCTGAAATATTTCTCTTGGTGTTGAGAACTGCACCGGATTGATAACTATTCATTAAAGTTCCATATTTCAGTAATAAAAGTTTCGTGATAATTAAGTTGTTGAATCATTTTACGGCGTTTATAAATAATGTATACTATGAATAAGAGTATGGAAATTTCAATTAATTAAAATGTAAATCTATAAGAATAGTTTTATAATATAAAAGATTTTAGACCCTCTTAATGTACCAGATTTACACCGGTAATATTTTTACTATTATTTCAATTATATTTCTTTTAATAATATTATCTATATTTCAGCAAAATTAAATCATGTGATTTATACATGTAAGTTTGTTTTGGAAATGAAATATTTTCAAAATCATGAATCTTGTCATTCTTGGTACAATAATCACTATACACGTGTAGCACAAGTAAAATACTGTTTATCACCATTTACTTGTATCTTCGACTATTCCAGGAATGAGAAAAATACATTTCAATATCGTGTCGTTTGGCGCATTTAAGTATACTGCACCTTTTTCTACAATGTGATTCATTACAACCAATCTCCAAAACGAAAAGAGAAAATATCAAAAATACTTAATGGAGACAACGTGGAATCGCGGACACAAGATAAAATGTAAGTGTCGGCGTGATGCAACTTTTATTATCGCGCTAACGCGTCTTTTCACCTCGTAAGGATCTCGTCCCTTTAACTCTTTCCATTTGTATAGCAGTACACACGAGTGACTTCAACGGGGGCATTGAAAACGCCCTCATTCATTTCCTACTTCACAACAAAATGGCAACCTGGCGCTGTTCGTATCTCCGATGCTAAACAAAAGAATCAACCAGCTGCCTGCGCCGCCTTCTCTCAGATGTCCTCACGCTTGTAGAGTCCCTTCTTCCGCCATTCCGCGTACTCGAGCAAGTTGAAAACAAAATGGCGCTTTGAAATGTAAAGATTTTCTTTTTTATTCGGTGCGATAGATTGAACGTTTTTTCGTGCATTTTCGTGTTCGAAGTGAGATGAAGTGTTATTTGTAAAGTCAGCAAAGTTAAAACATGTGTTCCATTTACAGATGGATTAACTGTTCCTGAGACTATTGCTGAAACAAGATCTTAGGTAAGTATTAGTGTACAAAATTGTACATCTTTCATGGACATTTATCGCGCTGAAATCGTCATTGACTTGTGCATTTCAGGATCCCCATTATATATTTTCTGTGGTTACAATTATTTAATTCATCTCCTGTCTGGCATCTTTCTCTTGTTTCCAATAGCATGACTCCTTACAGTTCTCTACACACAAATAATATAAAAAACGTGCTGTTCCATAACGTAACATGGGAATAGAAAATATTTAATTGCAGGCCGTCTCTTCCTTGCGGCCTTGTTCCCACATGACGTCAGCTGTCCTATAAGCATGATTTATTAAGTGTGAGAATTCAGTCTGTTGGCGCAGTTTGTTTACTGTGTAGGTGGAATAACAATAAAATATTTCCTTTTTTGAGTAAATTTCGAATCTGTTTCTTTGTGTTTTGATTTTTCCCAATTTTCTAGGTATCTAAGGAAATCATAGACACTCTCACATGGCCAGAGACTCCATAGTTTTCTTTCAATTTCTGCACGCATCTCTAATTAGTAATACAGATTTTAATATATCAAAATATTAGCCTTTCATAATTTGTGAAATTTTATTAAATGAGACAAAAATTGTCTCAAAAGTACAGAAAAATTATAGTAATGAAAATTCACATATTAGGTCAGGTATCCTTAGTTTTCCCAATATCCGAAATTATGTGTTCCCCCACTTCGAATATTTTTATTTTCTCGTCTTACTTCGTAAGACGAGGAAGTGTTGTAATCCTGCCCCGGAAATCGGCGCTTAGCGGATAGCTTTTGTTCCTTTATGTAGTAAATTACTTCCTCTAAGTCTTCCTAATTGTGGGAATGCGTATTTTATGGATCCTTGATGCCCAAAAATCGATTGACGCCAGAACGTCTGTATGTGTGCCTGACTGCCTATGTTAGTACATAAAACGTTCCGAGAATTTTCTCCAAAGTTGATATCCCCCGATTGAACTAATAGAACCCAGAGCCTGCGAGTTTGAATATTTTAATTTTTTGGGTATTTTAGATGAAGCCTCAACATTTTCAAAATTTGTGCAAAATTGACTCCAAAGTTTTTTTATTTAATTTTTTTCTTAGATATAGTAAATGACTCTTAAAAAATTGCGCGGGACTCATTTTGGTTGAAATCCCTCATTTTTTGAAATTTGCAAAAGTTAGAAATTTTTTCTGTGCCTTCCTACAACTAGAATATTTTTTCTAAAGTATAGTTTTTTACTAAACGAAATCTGTTGTTGAAAGACAGCTCCTGAAATATGTTCACGTACAGTTTTTCAAAAATAAGAGTAATTTTTGCGCAATTGCGCCTGAATAATAAGCTATTTTAAACAATTATATTTTCTAGAAAACAGCTCCAATTTTTCTTTAAATTTTCTCCTCGTATGTATAAAATATATGGTAAAAAACTGGGGCTGATCACATATTTGGAGCACTCTCTGTAATTTCGATCATTGCAAAAACTGAATATTGAAAAAGTACAATATTGACAGATGTTATTGTCCTAAATGAAATATGTTCAAAGAAATCAGATCTTTAAAAAAGACCATGTCTCTTTTTTTTAAAAAACGAGTAGTTTGCTTATAATTTCTGCTTGAAGTTAATGTAATTTATAAAAAAAAGATTTTCGGAAATAGCTCATTTTTTAATTTGTTTACTTATAAAGCAAAGGGCTGTTAAAAAGTGGGTCAGATCTGATTTTCGTTGAACTCTCAGAATTTCCGAAAATTGCAATGGTTTTATAAAATGCGAGATGGTATGTGCCTTTTTAGCACCACTAGTTTGATGAATTTTCAGTTTTTAAGTATGATTATCTCATTTCATTGTACTTATTTCACGATCAGTACAATTGCACTGATATCCTCTTTCATGCAGACAATATTTCTAATTACATTCAGAAGTGTTATATAGGAGTACCTGATCATCCTTACCTGAAACAGAAATCCTCTCAAAAAGCAACATATTCTTTATATCTTGTATTTTAGGAGATAGAATATACAGCTTCTGACGAGAACAACTTACATTATTTAGTAAATGTCTTTACCAAGTATTTCGACTAATGGAATTATCTCAATTACGAGCAGTAAAATTCCATACGGATTCATATCACCATGTTCAAAAAATATATTAAAAAGTAGAGAGTGTTTGTTTTGTGTATAAAATGAAGGGCTCAGAAGAACAAGGTGCTATCCCATATTTTTTGTGAAATTGAGTTATTAGCATTATACAAAACTTGAAATATTAATCTTTTAGTGTGTTACCTAAATCCAATATGGGCTAATATGCATGTGTACGGTGTTTAAACCTTTAAAAATGTACTGAGTTATTTGAGGAAAGTTTAGGTAAAACCCTCATTATCTCAGAACTATGCCAATGTGGATAGCCCCTTGTTCTGAGCCCTTCAAGCATTGAGTAAAAAAGAAACGATTATGGAAAGGAAAAATTGATATAAAAAATTCAAAAGTGTTGCTTCTTTATTTAATTTTCATCTTCTATTTCATAACAGTTGCTGCTGGTAGGCCTTAGCTCGTAAAGAGCTGTTGTGCTAAAATACATCATAATAGTTGTGTTTGATCGCATTGGACACCTTAAGATATGAAAATGAATCGCCACAAACATTTTAAAAAGTAATGTTCGATATTTAGATTAGACCCGACACTGCCAATAATTAATTTATTCCAGAAATAAAGTATTTAATTTACAGCAAATACCACTTTGTTTATACATGCGGATGTCAAAACAAATCATCCTATCAGTTCTTACAAATTTCTTAGACGCTAAAAACAAAGTCTCCAGCAGAACACTATCGGGAAGGCAGCGCCTTAAGCCTACCAAACATCGGAAACCAATCGACACCAACGAGGAAATATCGAAATTGAAACAAGGGAAAGCTCTAAGCTTTGCGATGGAGAAGGACCTCTATAACGCCGTTCACCCGATTAAATTTCTCTGCGACCGATTCGGTGCCGTTTCTCGGAACGACGCCGTAGGATCCTCCCACGCTCGCAGCGTCGCGCGCGCGCACACATACACACACACACACACACACACACACACACACACACACGTCTTCCACGGAGCTTCATTCGTCGGTTGGCCCGGGACGACGTGCTAACGCCTCTTGTTTCAGAAAATCCCATTGGAAACAATGAAGAGGAAATCCTGCAAACGACTTCTAGTGTTCAATCGTCCTAATGAGGAATAATTTTTGGAAACGAATTTATTTTAATACGACCAATGGCCAGGATGTTAAGTCATGAGTTAAAACGACGAGCTAAACGACGTTCAGACATATGTTGTACGAGATGGGAAGAGAGAGGGACAGTGAGTGAGAGAGAGAGTGATAGGGAGGACATGTAGAGAGATTGGGAAGGATATGAAGAATGAGAGGCAGTGGGAGGAGGAAATGGAGACAGGCTGGGAAAGATATGGAGAGTGAATGGGCGGGATTTGGCCGAGGAGGAGATGGAGAGTTCTAGAAGATGATGGAGAAGGAGGGAGAGGGAGCAAGAGATGGAAGGAATTTGTGAGAGGGGTTTGAGATGGAGAGAGGGGGTAGGAGATGGAAAGAAGAGGGAGATGTAGACAAAGGGGAGGAAAATGGACAATAAAAGAGAGAGTGAGAGTGATAAAGAGACAGATGATCAATAAAACTGGGTGCGTTAGCATGTTGTAAATCTTGAGCTGCTGTTTCGTGGGCCGGGAAATGCTAGGTTCGAGTCCCGTCGGTTAAATAGATATCTATGTTGGATGACGTCACTGCCTGGGTGAGAATATCTGAAGGCGACTGCTCTGGTCTGCCATTTCTGTGATTTCTTCCATCCTGTTTCAGACGAATGATAAGCCAGTGCTTAACCATCAGGTCATGAACCGCTCTTGATCCTTCCTTACCAAACCTGCATATTCACGTCTTTCAATTGAAGCGATCGGGCTAACATTATCACTACCCTTTTCACATATATAAAATGCAGGTCTTAGAAATAGAAACATTATGATGGTCTTTGAAATAGAAGAAACCTGTTCATAGAAAATTTCAGTATATTTAAAAACAGCAGGTTATGTACTCACAAACAAAAATATATTCATTTACAAAAACGTTGATTTCCCTCTGGCATTCAAAAACTACAAAAATTATAGTTATTTATTATTTTGCACTGGCATCAACAATATTAAGACAAGACGTCCTTATTGGACAGAAGACATTAAGATCGTTAACAATGTGCTTCTATGGATATATTGTTAAGCTATGCAGGAAATAACAAGAAGCATCTTTGTGTTCCGATGGAATGTTACACTGTGATAAATTATGATTCTGCAATAGTCAGTTATGACGCAATATGCTACCGCAATCGTGCAGCAACGACAGTAAAAAAAAGAGTACATATTAAGGGCTCGACTCAACTTAGTCCTATATCACATCTACATAAGTACTGATATACTTCTAACATACTCGTCAAATGGATTACTATAATTTGTAGAACTATTATGGTGCTAGTGTAACAAATCATGCACTACTTGACACTGTGAAGAAGAACGTAGTATTGAAAGATTTATCTTCTTATTTCTCATAATGATTTGGAAGTGGAATAGAACTATTTTCAGTGAAGCTATTCATATGTAAACAAATTAAATAAGTAAATATTTTTTACATTTTCAGTATTAAGTTGTGTTCATAAGTTTTATTGATTTTTTCACTGCCTGGGTCCCAACTTCTAGACTAGATCGATTGTTAACTAATATTCAACATTATTAAGATTTAGATAAACTTCTATCCAAATTCGAAAAGATACAGATTTTACGTATTCAGCACCTACATTGACTTCGTATTTATTCACCGGGAGCGGGAGTTCAGTGCATCAACTGATATCACTGGAGCGCCTCTGACCGGGAGGTCCTAGGTTCGAGTTCTGACGGTGGCAGGATTTTCGACACTAGCGTGTCAGCTAGGTCGATTTCAGTCGCTGTTTGGAGGAGAATTCTATCGACCGGCTGCTCTGATCGGTAGTTTTCTGTGGTTTCTCCGATCAACACCAGGCGAATGCCGGAGCAGTATCGTACCAAACGGGCCACGGACCGCGCGCGATCTTTCCTTCCTCTTCCTTGTTCTGTCCTCTCCCCTTACACACACTTACACTCACATGCACTACACTACCACATATTCCGGGAGACCGGTCGGCAGTTTGCCCTGCTGGTGGGAGACACCCCGCTGGTTTGGCGGTGCCCCGCTGGTGGGAGAGTCCTGGTTAGGGGGAAACCTCACTAGCCGACGGTAGGCCATCCAGCAGGGGAAGATCACCGCAGTCTCTCGAGAAAAAACATGCACTGCACTAATGGGACTAATGACCAAAGCAGTTGACGCGTCCGCAAACACGAAAAAAATAGAATCAATCGTGTTTATTCAAATCCGGTGTCTTCTTGACACCTTCATTTTTGTAGCTGATGTCACCTTTTAATGGGAGTATTAGTTATCGAAAATCTATTTAATTTAAAGTTCGAAATATCCGAATTTTCGAATTAACTCTTTGAATTTCGACTTAAGCATAATGTTTAGACACTGATACAACGATTCCGAAAGGAACAACTTCTCTTTCAACTGTACAGCGCCGAATTAATCTGCCCGCTTTAATAAATGATAGTTATATCATTTCTCTTGATTGATTTGCACGCCTCGACGTGTCGTCCTTCTCACAATAAAGGTCTCCAACGATCGCTGCTCAATCCATCGCGCCAGGAGCCGTGGGAGGGTCGCAACGCATCCGTACGCGCTGCCCACGCCCGCCGTCTTTCACGGGACGCCTCCATTCATCGGTGGGCGTGGGTGGCGAGGGGGAGGGGCGAGCGCGTGCCGACGGCCGCCCACGGCCACGCGCGTAGTAGCGTGCAGCTGTGATCGAGAAAACAGTCTGCCAGCTCAGGTTTCGCGGGCGCGCCCGATTCTGCAA
This sequence comes from Teleogryllus occipitalis, assembly GCA_011170035.1. Taxonomy (NCBI): domain Eukaryota; kingdom Metazoa; phylum Arthropoda; class Insecta; order Orthoptera; family Gryllidae; genus Teleogryllus; species Teleogryllus occipitalis. The sequence goes on from BLKR01000292.1 coordinate 557,063, forward strand.
ATGGATCGAAAGGTTGCGGGGGCTGGGAGATCCATAGAGGCTCCGCACGATGCGGCGTGTGGGCCGTGGCAGTTTGCAAACAACCATTCGTCGCTCGCCCGTGTGTGAATGAAACAGTTCACATTATGCAAGTTGTTTTTTTTTCTTTCAACGTGAGATGTGGAATAATTAACCTTAATGTCAGCTGTGTTCCAGCTTACCTTCCTTCAGAATTACGTGATTTTTACGTTTTTATACATTCTCCGATATTACTTTTTTCTTTCTTTCGGGAATACTTCGTTCCAGGAAAATTCCCCTCTTTCAGCTGTATTCCCATTCATTACCTTTTCTAATATTATACTGTAAAAGAAAACATTCAAAACAAAATTGCTACTGATGTGCTGATGTTTGTCAAGAATAACAAGAGTTGCTATCAAAAGAAAATAATTTGTGTACTCGCAAAGTTCTCAAATGCACAAAAGGTATAAGGGCATGTAGATAGTTCTGAAATGCGCATAGACAACAACAAATGCAAAAGATGCAACATTGTAGTCAAGAAATTAATGAATGCGAAGTGTATTTTTGTGAGTTTTAGCGCAAAAGAAAAAATGGGACTATGTGAGAAAAATTATTTCTTTCGGTAATAAGATGAAAATAATTTTCAAACATTTCGTTTGTTCCCTTTTTTCTAGAATCGTTTTCTTTTTTGATATCCGCATTCAAGTCATATCTACAAAGGTAGTCAATTTCAAGTTTTGAAAATTTTTAGAGAAAATAAAAAAGTTTAAATATGATTTTTTCATAACTTGGTTACATTTGGGTAATCGATTAATATGAAATATAAGTTCATTATAAGGTTTTCAATATGACTGCCAAGTACACGAAAATTTGTGTGAATTTATAGCAAATTATCTTTAACTGTACTTTGGTAAAGTGTCACTTACTCCTTCCTCTCACTAAAGAGATGAGTAGGATTATTCTAGTTACTTTTGAAGAGAGCGCAGAACGGATGTAAAAGGGTGCACATTATCATATTGTTAAAAATGTTGAAAATCAGACATAAAATTCCAATCTGTCTTTGTCCCTTGTACAATATTTGAACCAGACGTTACTAAAACCGTTCAAACAAAACATTGCCAAATGTCTCACAAAGTGGCTGGTAAAATAACACCTAAAAAGTTTCTTACAAATTTCATATGCATTTATTTTCATTCAAATCTAACAGATTTGAACCAGACATTACAAAACCACATAGTTCGTATAAGGGTGTCGGAAAACAGTGAACTCTGATAATAGACAACCCTATACACTCCTAAGATACTCAGTTTTTAATTTCTAAGCTCTTATGAATGGGAAGGTGCATGGTATTTTAGAAACTGTTCAATCACTTTGTTGTCCAAACCTTTGAGTTTATGTTGTAACACAAATACATCAAAAACAATTACACAACTCACACAAGCCATTAAAGTATATTAAATGAAACTGCAGTACAGAGTAAAAGAAATGCAGTACAGCCGTGTGCCTGCGCACGTGGCATAGGAGAAAGCATGTGGTAGAAGTTGGTATTCACAGCATGTCAGCCGCACAATGCACAATCACAAAATTTAACATCTTAACAATACACGAGTGCATGCTGGAAATAACCCAATGCCATCAGTAGGGCGATGGATCCAGATACAAAGGCCGTGCGCCCGTGCACGTGACATCGCAGCGGAGAGCATGTGGTGAAAACCGTTGTTCACGGAATCCCAGCCGCGTAACACATAACCAACAAGGGCACCACTCACACGTTAGATGTGCCACATGACAGTGAACTCAATGGTAGCACAAATAAATTGTAGCCGCGAAAAAACACTGTAAAAACCAGCGGCTTACAAGGCGCCATGCCTCTCCGTCAACAAGTAAATAAGAACTGTGTGGTGGACATAGACGATACCCAATGCATCTCTTGGCGGCACTGGTTCAAATCACAGCCACCAGGATCGCATTGATTGACTTACGTATTTGTAACATAAAATAAAATAATCTGTACAGTCGCCACCAAGCTGTCAGGCGTATCAGACATTGAACAACATTATTAGTTACGTGAACAGTTCGAATAAAACAGGGTCAAATTTCAGTTTACCTTAATGATTGTTACCAAACAAAATTATGTTCCTTATATATTTAATGTGTACTTTTTATATGGTTTAATAAATTATTAAGTGTATATACTTTCCAGAAAATAAATATGATATTTAAAGAAACCCGCCATCTCCCCATTCCATTGCCCGCGATTCCCATATGGATCGTGACCCACGGTTGAGAAACGCTGCTCTAAGTTATGCATCATCTTGTGGTGTATAAAATGTTTGTGAAAAAACTTAATCGTAACCACTATTTTCATCCAAAATAAGCGGCTTTGGTGGTTCAGGTCTTCAACTGACGTTTCTACAATGCTCTGACCGGGAGCATTGTATATAATCAAGTCCCGGTGGTGGTAGGATATTCGACACAGGATAGATAGCTAGGTCGAATTTAACCGCTGTCTGGAAGAGAATTCCAGTGGCAAGCTGTTCTGATCGGTAGTTTTCCGCGTTTTTTGATCAGCAACAGGCAAATGCCGGAACAGTATCGTAACAAACGGGCCATGGAACGCGCGCGATATTTCCTACCCCTTCCTTATCCTAACCTCCCCCCCTTACTTACAGCCACTTACACACAGCACGCCGGAACTCGCCATCCAGCGGTGGAAGATCACTATCTTCGGCGATAAAAACATGCACTACACTTACCGGACCAATGACCTTAGCAGACGCGCCCGGAATCACTAATCAATCAATCATATCATCCAAAAAATATTGTTCACATGTTTTACTCAGCAGTGTACGGTGCTCGAACGCGACTATTAATCGCATACTTTTTCCTGATATTCTACAGCGGAGGGTGAGGGGAGAGGCGAGTTGCCTACGTCACGGCAGTGCAGCGCTGTCAACGTCATCGACAGAAAACTCAGCGTAATAGCACGTCTTGGACTAGACAGCAATGAGAAACCACGCAGGGTTTTTTTTTAATTCAGAAGAAATAATTAATAATTGTAGAAGTGATTGAGTAACAAGAAGGAGCATGGTACGCAGAGGTCGTTAGAAAGAGCGAGTGAAACCTGAAAAATCCGCATTGTAATAGAAGGTGGGCATCACTGCAAACTGAGCCGTGACGTTCCGACTAGAACTCATATATTCTACCGGGTCGAGTTGTGCCGGACAGAGCAAGAACTAGGGAGCTGGAGGATCAAGAAAACATGCACGCATAGAACTTAGTACAGTAAAATCTGTCTAATTGTAACCCGGAATCAATCGGGACACAAAAAAATTCCAGGTTAGAGAGGTTTCCATTTTACGGGAGTTTGTCCATTTTATGACACTAGTGATATTGACGTTTCTACCTCCAAAATAATAGTAAAGTACAACACTTTATTAAAATTTACAAAATACGTACTTATGGAAGAAATCACCAATAAATGAATATTATACTCGCTTCACTGACAGCTTCTGAGTTGAAAAATACACAACACCTTACTGTCTAGTGGCTGTATTCGGACAGCTTGCTGACTCTTTCGACAAACAGTGCGTTACAACCCAGTTTAACTTTCTTAAACCTTCGTATGGGCTTGAGCAATGCATATCTGTTCGAGGGGTTATGAGTTTCATCGCGGGGTAGGGAGACGCGTGAATAGAAGCCATGTCCGTACACCTTCCCACGCTCAGAGAGTCGGGAGAGAGGGAAATCCCCTACGGCCTACGCCTTGAATGACAAGCGACCCCAAAGTCGAATTCTATGCTGACAGCTGAAGTACCTCTCCTTCAATGTCCGAGTGTCACGACTAAATCGCGTATCATAGGGACAGAGAATTAAAAACAGGATTGCAGATGCATTCATTTTATTAAAATCTCGCGTCTCTCTGCCAATTGCATGAAATTCACAAGAATTCCGTTTTTATAAAGACTTTTGTTCTGTAGGGCATAAACAACCGTTCCGTTTCCGCGTTGGAGACGTTCCGTTTTATGCTGTAAAAATGCCGTTTAACTTGACAGGCCGGAGATCTTTACCGGTTAAAGCAGGTTTCCGGCTTACACAGGTTCTGGTTTAGACAGATATTACTGAATTGTATTCGACGGAGTGCCACGCCAGTGCGCAGCCACCGATCTTTTCGTGCCTATTTTTTGCGCTTTTCTAGGAGGACCCGCCCCCAGCCGGGCTCCGATTTCGCGACCTTGTAGAGGGCATATGCTTATCGGTACACGGCAATTGTCAGCGTCCGCGAGCGGTGGTACAGACGGCGCGCAAAAAGAATGTGACATTTTCTCGACGCGTAGCCGGCGAAAAAGGAAGCTTCTAATTTTAGAACGATTTGAAGTTTTCAAGGACAGTAAAGCATGTTATGCGGCGGATGTCTGCATCTTACGACATACTATTTCCTTGCGTTCGCGTAGAAGACGTCTACATAAACAATTGCAAAAATTGTGTAACTCTTAATCGTGTGTCGAGCTTTAAAATAGTTGGTGACGTCCTTGTTTGCGATCATCACAACCCGTGGTTTCAATTTAGTGTGGGTAGGTTTGGACATAATAAAGGTTGCGGGCGACCTCTGAAGGATAAGGAATAATCATGAAATTGAAGCCATCATAAAATCTAAAAACATTGTAAATCATATTATCTCATTTCTGCTTGGCTGGTTAGGACACCTGTGTCGAATGCAAGAAAAGAGAATGGTCAAGAAGATTTATAATTGGCACCTGACTGCAGCAAGAAAGAAAGAAACAGAGACCGAAAATCAGTTGGAAAGATAATGTTTTGAAGGACATTAAGAGTCTAGGGATTGTGAATTGGCATGAGGTGGTTCAAGATAGTGGAAAATGGAAGGCAGTTGTGGAGCAGGTCAAGACATCCAAAGAATGTTGTAGCGCCTTAAAAGAAGAAGAAGAAGAAGAAGAAAAAGAAAAAGGTTTGGATATCCCGTTTATATAATAGAGCAGCCGATGTCTAGAATGTTCTCAAATTCAGCTGCTGTCTGAAAGAGAAGCGGTCGGCTGCTCTGATCGGTAGTTTTCCATTGTTTCTCCTATTAACACCAGGCGAATGCTGGAGCAGTACCCTTACAAACGGGTCACGAACCGCGTGCCATCATTCTTTCTCTTCCTTAATCTACCATTATCCCGCACTTACGCTCACGTGGACTACCACCCATGTTGGGAGAGCAGTCGGGAGTTTAGAGCTTGTCCGGCTGGGACGTTGCCCCGGTGGTGGGAGATATCTGGTTGGGGAAACCCCCTCAATCTGAGAGGTAGGTCGGCAGATCTCGCGAACCAACGGGGCAAGATCACCGCCACCTGCTGCGATGAAACATGTACTACATTTGCGGGACTAAGAACTAAAACAACTGACATGCCCGGAAACACGAAATAATCAATCAATCAATGGATAGAGAGCTGGACGACGTATGCTGTTTGGAAAACTTGCTCCTCTTAATTTTCTAATGTACTATCAAGCTCTTTACAGCTTGAAACGTGTACACACCACCATTTACGCCCCCTCCAAGAGATGGATTCATTACATTCTTTAACATCATTTGACTGTTGATCCCCTTCCTGATGTTCTAAGTGCTAAAAAGATGGCTGTCAGTAAGTTCATTCAGCAGAGGGAGCATGAGTTCGATCCCAGCCAGATACGACACAATGCTTTTTTTAAGGAAGAAAATTCAAGTCATGCTTGTGGTATGCAAAATACTAAACAAAACTCATCAAAATTAAACCCTCGGACAATTTCCGACCTAATCAGATCCAATATTCGCTCAGCGAGCGAATGATACCAGAAGAGAAAAAAAGAGTATGTTGTGGCATTCCCTGGCATGAGAAGCATATTGGCAAAAATTGGCTTCTCAGAGAGCCCATAGAGAAACAAAGTTAACAATTCTGTGCAGTTAAGCCATGTTCATGGTGGTCCGATACGTTAATTTCAAACTGCTGCGGAATTAATACCATAAAACTTACCGTTTCAAAAGAGAAACGTTAGAATAAATTGTGCGTTCATTCCATCTTTTTGCAAAGTTGACTTTCTTTATTATATATTCTCTATACTATCTCAGATGAACTTGGTAAGGAATGTCAATGGAATATTTGTAATTGGGAATATAATTTGTAGAGTCTTAGGTAATTCTGTAAATAATGTATATCAGCATAGTTGTTCTAAAATTATGAAGCCCAAGAACTGACACAAAATGAATATTACAACTACAGTACGTTTCAATCAGAGATATTATACAACTGATAATTTAGTTCTAATGTAAAGACAGACGGGTACATATCTCTTAGAGACTGTGGGTAAGTAACTGTTCTAAATAGGAGTTCAAATGATAACAAAATTGTTAATGACATTTTATTCACATTACAAATTCTACATTAAATTGTTCGTAATACACTTGCATGACTTTCAAGGATTTCTTCCTTTCAATGTTTCTTAGCCTATAAAGAGAGCTTCTTGAACATTTATGTATTTGCAGTCATCCAATGACAATCTCTTCATTCATTTAATTAGCTAATGAAAGGGCTATCGATGTATGAATTCTCATAATACAGAACCGCAGTTTCATCTACCTGTACATTCGAGGAATTACCTCGCTCAAATAACCATAATATTCCAGGAAAAGGTTTTACAAGATAAGTCCCCCATCTCTTCCCTGTATATCACAGGGACAATAAGATTCCACGAAGGCTCTTAAATTAAAATCTGAATGTGATTCACCGCTGGCAGTGAAAATTCTCGCAAAAGGAAGCAGTGAAATTTCGTGCACAGAGAGGTCACAAACGGGCGAAGCTTTTTCTCACCATAAAATTACGCAAATGAGATTTCTGTTTGTAGAAATTTCTATTTATGTACCACACGTTGCTGGAAGTATTTGAAATTTAATATACCATTACTCCACACACATAAAAAAGAAACACATTTTCTGCTACATTGTTTTAATAGAACCAGAGATAAGGTTCACTTACATGAACTATAGAAATACAAGACTCGTTGCTCAAGTGATTCAACACGAATGAGATATATTGATAGTTCGTTTTGTGATTTTTATTTTTTTCATTAGATTAATGTATTTTATTTTAAGTCTGGAAAAATACTTAAATCTTGAATTGAACATTAGCCTTCATACAGATACATGGAGGACGGCTGCGATGCGACCAGAAAACCTTTTTCTCGAAATAAAGGCTGGTGTTTTCACCATTGAGTCATGTGTTTTATACAGATTCAAGTGTAGCACGGTGGCCACTTTTTCATTGCGTTGTTTGAAATCCATCTGAGTAATATTAACTGATAATCAGACACTGATTAAGAGATTGCTTCTTTCTGTTGTTTACAATTTTGATTCTTTCTGTTGTCTTCGATCTATTTTGACCTGAATAACTTGGTCCTTAGAGATTGTTCTTGGACTGCTAGGATCAAGTGTTTGGTATCTTTCTTAAAAGAGCCAGCCCGAGATAAGATAACCGTCCACCTTGCGTTCGATGTTATATCCGAATTGTACGTTTTTTATATTTTTTTATTTGCAATTTATTTCTAAAGAAATATTAGGCAAATGGTGTAATAGTAATATTTACATGAGTGGAAATGTTACTCAACTGTAGCATCCCTTTTTAAACAAATTGGTATTTTATATCTAGCGGTTTATCGCGCTGTAGTCTCTTTGTTTCTTCACTATTATCTAACAGAGATTAGCGAGATGATTTGGATGATCTACCAGTCTTGTGTCGTATGTCTGACTCGCGGACGCTATTTCTTTTTGATAATCTTGATTTGAAGGTCGTTGTAGAGTACTTCATTGCTGACATATCAGGCTGCGTTTGTTACTGATCGAAGATATTTTGACTGGAATCGCTGAAGAATTTCGGTGTTGGAGACGCTGGCTGAGCCCGAAAGTTGAATGCAGTAGGTCTATATGGGTTGTTAGGATACTGATATATAAAAGAATTTTTTTGGCAGTGATAGTTGGGAGTATTTACTGATTAGCCATTGGTAATTTTTTGTTTTTTAATTCTAGTTCTTTTCTTTTTTACATGGACCTTCCAAGTTAATCTTTTATCCAAACGAACATCTAAATATTTAACTTCATTACTTTGAGGGTTATATTTATTGTTTATAGTTATTGCTGGACAGTCGCCTTTTCTTAGAGAGAAGGTCAGATGTTTCGATTTTATTTCGTTTATTTTAATGTGCCAACGAGAATTCCGATGCTGCTTTGCGATCTTTGCTAGATGGTAGTACTGCCGTATCATCGGCGAATGTGGCTGTTACATTGTTTGATGTTGGTGTATCATTAGTAAATATGGGATACAGTATAGTTCCCAACAGACGGGACTCCGGATTCTATTGGTCGAAATGAGGACAGAGCTGTTTTATATTTTACTTGGAAGACTATTTGTTTAATAGGATTTGTCAAGTCTTGATTTTGTACAGAAAAAGGAAAATATTTTCTTAATTTTGTACAGCAGCCCTTGATGTCATATTTTGCCAAACGCTTGTGCCACATCTAGAAATACTGCTGAGCAATATGTTATATTTTCAAAGTCACTGTTGATCACGTTTAGTATTCTGTGAACTTGTTCAATTGTTGAATGTTGTTGTCGGAAACCAAATTGATGGTCTGCAATCAGGTCGTTTTCTTATAAGATTTGTGGTATTCGTTTCAGGATGAGTTTCTCAAGCACTTTCGAGAGAATCGGTAACATGATGATGGGTCGGTGGGAAATCAGATGATGGGATCTTTCTCGGGTTTTGGAAAAACTATAATTTACTCCATTTTCCACTGTGAAGGGAAGTAAGGACGTTCTTAGTATTGCATTAAATATTGATGAAATAAGTGCTATTGATTTTCTGAGTAGGTTTTGAAGGATCTCAACTGTTATGATATCGTATCGTATTGCGAGGTAGCTTCTTGATAGTTTCTTTCATTTCCTTGAATGTAAATAGCTTTATTTTAGAAGGTAATTGTATTGGAGATGCGAGAAAGTACGTGATTTCTTCTTTTTCTTCTGGTGATTGATCCGGGGCATTAGGCTTGAATACTTTTTAGAAGTATTCGGCAAATGTGTTCGCTTCATCTTCTTGTGATATAGTCCAAGACTGGTAGACATTCTGGTGTTTAGAATGGAGGTATTTGTTGTACTGGTTTCTTTATTCTCTCTAACGTCTTGTATAGAGAGTAATCAGCTGATTGTGTTGGCGCAAGTTATTGAAGAAAGTTTTTTTTAGTTTAATTTCTGCGTCTTTTAGTTCTTGAAGTTTTTGGTTGGCTCGATTTACATTTGTTTTATCATTAGGATGATGTGTTCTTTGTCACACTTTTAAAGTAACGCTTCTCTTTTAGTAGCACCATGATTAATTTTAGATACCTTTTATTTCGATGTATTTCTTGTTGTAGAGTACCAGGCAGCTTGCTGAATACTAGAGTTAAGTACTCGACTGCTTTCTCCATACATCTTCTGTTTTGTTTTGTTTTTGAGGTGGTATTGTTATCAATCCATTCTTGAAAACTGTCCCAATTAGTTGTTTATTACGTAACGTTGCTGAGTTAATGTCATCTATTATATGGCAACTGATCGTTAATAATATAGCCGAATTATTTGACATCAGGTCCTCAAAATGTTGAATTTTTGTTTATTTTCTAGACAGCCTTTTTATTATAAAAAAATCGATGGCGTCTGATTTCTTGCTTATATCTGTTGGCCAGTACGTTGTTTGTCCCGTCGATAAAGTATATATATTGAAACGTACCGCGTTTCTGAACATAGACGCGGGTGCCAACATGGTTTAAACAGCGCGGTAGAGACGGCCGTTCCGGGCGGACTCGGCCGAGCAAGAGAGTGTCCCGCGGCAAGCGAGACGAAACGAACGCGAAGTACGAGACTTCGACAGTTGAGGAGAGGATCGTGGGAACGACGGCAGTCGGAAGGTGGAGTCGAAGAGGAAGAGTTAACGGACGGTAGTGCGGAAAGCTAATGATGGCGGTGATGAAAATAGTTGAGAGGAATCCGATGACATCGAGCAGAAATCGAAACGTAAGACAATGAGAAACAGTAAGGACTATTAATTGATCTCGAGTTATGTGATATACAGTAAAGATTAAACGGCGTGAGGCGAGGAAAGTGATGAGTGTATAGACACGTGTACGACAAAGGCAGCATGAGTGAAACGAACATAGCGATACAGCATCGGCGGGCTTAACAAACGAATTTGGATGAACTGGAAATGAGGACGGCTGCTGATCTGGTGGCGAGTGGACATAGCCGTGCCCGACGAAGCACGACTGCGGCGTGGATTTGCACCGGCGGCCGGGTAGAAGCGGCGGGGGCAAGCGCCATGGCCATGTGGCGGGCGTAACGGCCCCGACTCGCCACATCGCGCCGGCGCATCCGGAGTTGGTGAGCTCGAAGGAATTCCAGACGCGGCAAAACCAGTAAGACTGTTACTAGAAGGAACTTATTATTAGGCGGTAAAAGAATCAAGTGAGTTGGGAAGGGAGTAGACGATTGTGAGAGGGGGTATTAGATGAAGGAATTTGCCATGTAATGATAAATAATTTAATTTGATGTGGAGAATAGAAAGGGTATTTTGGAAGGGTACACATTGTCTGTAAATAGAGTAAGTATTGAAATAACGAGATGATTATGAATCAGTGCATGCAAAGGGAGCTCCCATTTACTGTATGAAGTGTAAAGTTAAGACAGAAAGAAAGTGTTCATTAGCAATATTTACGTAGTTAGTAAGAAAATTGTTCATGTTTGTCAGTATCGTGAGAAAGTTATTAATGATAACCATTATTTTGTTTACCTTCTACACATTCAATGGAACGATGTTTTTGTGATATATATTATCTTTTCTGGGAATAAAGCACTCTGTGTTTTTACATTAAAAGTAATTTTTTCATTGTTTGTGCATGCACTCAGAGTCCATTCGCAAGAAAGAATACCTGACCCCTTTTATAAATTTACTGTAGAATAGGACCGAATCGCCGTTCCGTCACTATATATATATATATATATATATATATATATATATATATATATATATATATATATATATATATATATATATATATATAGGCACTCCGTGACATAATACTTATTCAGAAGAATTCAAATATGCATTATCTACAAATAGAATTCATCAGTACACCTGTTTACATTATCAGTACCATGTAAAAAATAAAAGTAAATGCCACCGTTAAATTGACGAAGCTCAAAAATATTCGGCCACCGTGGGAAACTCGCGGTTGCCTGCCGTGGGAACAATCTTTTCGTACAGGACGAGGGCTCACGAAACCTTTTAGATATACAGCATAGCTCGGCAGTACTGCACTGTATATTGTAATGTGTGTATCCTGATAATTATTTATTTGAACCCTTTTTTGTTACAACCATTTGTGTTATTGTAATGGGGCGCAAAAGGAAATATAATACAACTTTTGAAGAACGCCAACTCGTGATTTTTCATCACGCTAAGGGTAAGTCTCATAGAGAGATATCGAAGATGCTTAACATCCATATAATTAATACAGTAAAATGGTGATCTGAGATATAGATAACCACTAGATCTATTCGTATGATCAGGGTGTTTATCGGTGTAAAAAAAATTTCTATTTCCGCAATTGTAATCAGTTTTGCATTTTCGTAATTCTTAAAAAGTTATTTACAAAAAAATAATTAAAACAATAACACAACGTCCTGCGCAAAATATGAGTTGGGGAACCTGCGGCATATCATTATTATAACGCCATGTCTCCGAGCGCATGGCCAAATATAAACAAATTGAACAATGAAAGTTGTGAATGTAAAAAAAGTTTACTGAGTTACAGTCTGACAACTAAGTGTAATAAGGCATTCACAAAAAAATAACTGTTACAAGAACTCAACGTCCTTCGCAAAATTGAAGTTGGCGAACCTGTAACTGCTGAAAGCGAATTTTGAAAGCGCCAATACATTTGGTGTTCGCGTGCGGTTCGGTGCGGTTGAACAGCGAATTTAGTTACAGAGAAGTGGCAGCGAATTTGGCTAACAGCGAAGGTTAGTATATTGTATCCGATTACATCGCACGCAGAGATAAGTTCTGTGCAATTTTTATATTAATGTCTTATATTTGATATTTTGAATTGGTAGGTACAAGATTTTTTTACGAGCACATGGCTTAATTCTGCATCCATCTTGGTGCAGCAGAATAGCATAGTTTCATGTGCGTGCAGTGCGGTTTACCAGTGGTTAAAGGTTAGTAATATCCAATTACATTGCAAGTCAATTGTATTCTGACAACATACTCCAAGATGTGCAGTAGATTACATTGTTTGTATGGCTCACTTTTATCTTTTTTTACACTAAAGAGTGCCATAGTCGTTTGTATCTTGGCCCATAAGAATTTCGAAATTCCTGTTATTTGCATGTATTAAGATTTTAAGTATTAAATTTTAGTTCCAGTAACATTAAATCCTCAATGTTCATGAATGTCTTTTTATTTATTTTTTAGGACTAAAAGTTATTTTTGTAATGTTAGATAATCTCTTAAAAATTTTTTCTTAAGATTCTATTTCTTTTAAAAGTTTCTATTTCTCTTCAAATTCTTTCTAATATATTTGTATTTGTTATTCTTCAGACCTAAATTAACTGTTTTCACTCTATTTTGCAGTTATTTATAATATAAGCATGCATTTTTTCAACAATTTTATTTCCCATATTTTGTTTTGATAGGTTCAACCTACATTCTGCCTACATCTTGGTGCAACTAAATAGCGCAGAGGGACTTGAAATAAAGGTTAGTTTAGTGATATATGTTCTGATTATTAAATATATTCAAGAAAAAATTCTGCAAATTAAATAGCACTATGTATTATGATTTTAAGAATTACATTTTAGTTCCATTAACAATAAATCCTCAATGTTCATAGATGTTTTTTTTATTTAGGACAAATATGCCACGTAAAAGACCTCTTACACTGGAAAGAGAGGACAGAAGAAAACGGGAAAGGCTCTGTCAAATGAACATGCAAATTCAAGCAGATGAAACGCATGGCATCCGTCGCAATAGAAGTGCAAGCAGAGACCTTCCACTTAGTTATGATGCTGCCAGAATATATAAATCTGGCAGTGAAGTTCCATTGTTCAGTGTTGGTGGAATGGACTATAGATGTAGTCATTGTTCTGCAAAACTTTTCCGAGGTGAGCAGAATACTTCTATGTGTTGCCATAAGGGGAAAATAAAATTACCACCAATTGCCGTGCCTCAGTTTCTTAGAGAGCTAATCGAAGCAAATGATTCGACAACAAGATATTATCTTGAAAACATACGTCAGTATAATAATGCTCTGGCTTTTGCATCTGTTCAGTTAAATGCTGTTCATTTACGAGGGTCAGGACCTTATTGTCTAAAAATTCATGGACAGATATATCATGCTCTTGGGCCTTTGATTCGATAAAATAACATTCAGCCATCATATGCAGGTTTATTCATTTTAGATTCAAATGAAGCTCTAAATAAACGTATAGATAGGCATAATCGTTTTTGTGATAGATATATTATGCAGAATTTACAGGAAATTATTCTCCATATAAATCCTTATGCTCAGCTTTTTCAACACATGAAGGACATTACGGATCATGTTCAAAATATGGAGCTAAAATTCTCTTTGGAAAATTCACTTGATAAGCGTCGGTACAATATTCCAGTATCGGAGAAAATAGCTGCAGCCTTTATGTTTGATGAGGGGGAGGAACCAGGAAAATTTGACTTCGTAGTAAGATCAAAAAGCTCAGAGAGAATTTCCATTATATCGAACATGAATCCTCATGTTGACCCTATGAGCTATCCACTCCTGTTTCCCTGTGGTGATTCAGGATGGCAGCCAGGCATGCAGCATGATATATATAGAACTGCAGTTAGTAATTCTACAACACAACTGCGGTACTATTGCTATCGTTTGGCAGTTCGTGACAATTTCAGTTTACTACATTGGAGGGTGGTATGACTGCGCATTCTCTTTTTAAATTACCAGTTCCTATTCATGAATCATCTGTGGCCAAAATCAGAGAAGATTCTGTGGAAGCAAAGGTTTTACAAAAAGCATCACTAATTATTTGGGATGAAATATCAATGGTTCCCAAAAATGCTCTAATTGTCTGTAATAAAGTATTACAGAATATCATGAAATGTGATTCGTTGTTTGGTGGGAAAGTTATTCTGTTTGGAGGAGATTTTAGACAGACCCTTCCAGTTATTAGACGTGGTACCCGTTTATCCATTGTTGAAAACTGTGTTAAAAATTGTTTATTTTGGAAGTTCATTAAAAAAAGAAAACTTACTGAAAATATTAGAGCAGCTGCTGATCAAGAATTTAGTGAGTGGTTATTAAAATTAGTAAATGGAACATTGTCATCTCAACACTTACAAGATGAATTGGTGGAAATACCTTCACAGTGTATATGCAATTACGATGACTTAATAAGCAATATATTTCTTACCCACAAAATTAATGACACAAATATTGACGCTCTAACAAATGTTGCAATACTGTGCAAAAAAAAATGACTATTGTTCAGAAATTAATAAAGACATTGTTGAAAATTTGGTGGAAGGTCCTTCTAAAACATAGTATTGACTGTGTTGAAAGTGAAGATCACTCCTCTGCCCAGTTATATCCTCTAGAATTCTTGAATAGTTTAACTTCATCAGGTCTCCCACCTCATATTCTTACACTGAAAATTAACATAATTGTGATGTTAATAAGAAATTTAAATGTTAAAGAAGGTTTGGTAAATGGAACGCGCATGATTGTGAAGGCATTGCATGACCTCTGTATTTCTGCAGTAGTTATTGATTCAGGGAAGACTGTTTTAATACCCAGAATTCATTTATGTCCTTCTGATTTAAGCCTTCCATTTATGTTGTGTAGAAAATAATTCCCGCTAAGAATTGCCTTCACTATGACTATTAACAAGTCATAAGGACAGACACTTGAGCGAGTTGGTATTTATTTACCTACGCCTGTTTTCTCACTTGGCCAGCTATATGTAGCATTTTCACGAGCAAGGTCGTTTAGAAATGTGTTCATTTCTGTTCTTGAAGGTTCTTGAAGGACCAATTCAAAGAAAATGGCAAGTTATTCACTCAAAATATATTCAGGGAAGTGACCTGAAATTTTGTTTGTTAAATTTAATGATGTTAATTTTATAGTGTGTACATTTTGTAGTGTATAAATTTTATTTTTATTTGTGTATTAAATTTTATTTATTTTCTTCTCAAATTAGTATTTATTTACCTATGCCTGTTCCACATTTATTTAGCATTTTCACAAGCAAGGTTATTAATAAGGAAGGACCAATTCAATGAAAGTGGTAAGTTATATTCACTCGCGAGCAAGAAAGGCTTTATTTATTGTGGCAATTTTTTTCTTTGTTGGTTTTTGTAGTTTATTTTTAGTGATGGATTTTTGAACATGGATTGTAATTTTCAATAATAAAGGTTATTGATATTTTGTCCTGTTATTGATCGTGTTGGTCAACATTATCATGAATGTTATTGATATTTTGAATTTATTTATTCTTAAATTATTGTATTTGGGAAGAATTAATTATATCAAGTCCCATTATTCATACATTTTGATTTGTTAGTGTCCTACAGAGAATCTGAGTTAAAGAGAATTAGTACATTCTGCTGTGATAAAAATCTTAAATTACAATGTTGAATTAGATGCAGTGGCTAAAAATTTTATACATAAAAAAATGAACTCCCAGTATATATAAAAGAAAATTGTAATTAATGGAATTTTAAAAATATTGAACTCCGTGCGAATTATTCGCACGGGCACTACTAGTACCCAGAACAACAGTTGGTGATATTGTGCGAAGATTTAAAAATGAAGTTAGGATTGAATCCATTTGACAGACAGGGACACCAAGAAAATTGAACAACCGAGAAGAACGGTTTGTGGTCCGCAAAGTGAAAGAAAATCCCAAAGTAAGTGCTCCGAAAATTGCAGCAGTAGTGGTTGACGTCTGTGGGAAAAAGGTGGGAGCAGAAACTGTGAGAAAAGCACTGCGAAGGAACGAGTATGGTGGTAGAAGATAAAGAAGGAAACCGTACTTTAGTGCGGTCAATAAGAAAAAGAGACTGGCATTCGCAGAAGCTTATGCAAACAAACACAGTACATGGTGGGAAAACGTTTTATTCGTTGACGAGTCAAAATTCAACGTTCAACGTCGGATCTGATGGAAGAACATTAGTGTGGCGCAAACCTCGAGAAGAATTGAAAGCCAAAAACATCCAATACTCAATCAAACACGGAGGAAGAAAGGCGATGGTGTGAGGATGTGTTGCATCGTCTGGTGTTGGTCAATTAGTTTTCATTAAAGACACGATGACGAAGGAAAACTACTTGACCCTTCTGAGGAACAATTTACATCAATCGGCCGAAAAACTTTGAATTCGGAATTCATTCAAATTGTATCAGGATCACGATCCCAAACACAAGGCACGCATCGTGAGGGAATGGGTGCTTTACAACTGCCCAAAAGTTTTGGAGACACCACCACAATCACCCGATCTTAACCCCATTGAAGTATGGGTTAAACTGAAGGAAGCACTGATATTGAGGCCGACAACTTCAGAAAGAAATTTAACTGACCGGCTGAAAGAAGAATGGGAGGAGTTAAGCCCACTTTATTTGAAGAACATCAGCAGTATGCCCAGACGACTGGAAGAGGTGATAAAAAGTAAAGGAGGCTCTACAAAGTACTGAACTTTTAATTTTGTATTGTAAATATGTTAGGAGAAGAGCTTTTTGCGTTAAATTATTCTACTTGGCCGAATATTTTTTAGGGTCTCGTAAAGTTATTGTTTTTGTAAAATTATAATAAAAAGTTAATTTATATCATTTGATTAAAATTGAGTGTAATATTATGGTTTCAAGACGTGCTGGTTTATTTTGTTTTGTGTTCTATTGCATTATAACTTAAATTCATTGCGATAAAATAAAAATCTTAAACAAATACAATGTGGCCGAATATTTATGAGAGTAACTGTATATATAAATCCAATGGTAATCCAATTAAAGAATTCAAAAGCAAAAACAATTTATTTAAGATGGCGTGAACTGGGCTGTGATCGGTGCGACCCGTAAGGACGAACACGAGACGGGTCACCACGCGACGAGATGTCAATGAAGTTGGCCCCGCCCCCAAACTGAAAACCACTGAAACCATTACCGTCAGTTTGTAACACGTTTGTACCCGTTTGTACGGCAATAACATTCGTTTCTACCAACACCATTTACAAGATACCGCACTTTCAATTGTGTTCGTGCCAACTTCACGCCACCATTGTAAAAAAGTAAAACCCTACTAAATCGGTTATACCTGGTTTGTACCGGAATTTTCCACCAAAATTTTCGTTTGTACCAAAGTTGTAACGAAGATACAACCATTTAAAGGTGGCGGCGGACGGCTCACGATACCCATACCACCAAGGGCGTCACCACACCCCGTAAAATGTGAAACCATTACCACTCGGTTCTACCCGGTTTGTACCGGATTGTTCCAATGGAATTTTTGTTTGTACCCAAGGTTTAATTAAGATACAGCCATTTTAATGTGGCCGTGAGCGGCTCACGCTAACAACACCAAGCATGTCTCCACCACCGTAAAAAATGTGAAAACATTACCATTCGTATGGTAATGGGACCTGGTTTGTACCGGATTCTTCCACCAGAATTTTTGTTTGTACCAAAAAATCGTTTCTCGTTCGTACCAATGAATGTTGGTGTATATTATCCATGAAAGCCAGCCTTTAACTCGGACAGGATTCAATTAATATTCCCAGGAAATTACTTGAGTGAAATATTTTTAAAAGACATTTTCATTTTTTTGATCACGATTAATTTCGCGATGCAGCATAAACTATTAAACAATTCCTAATTGATAATACTGTGCTTTGAATTGGCACCATCTGTTTTAAGGACATTTTAAACGGAAATACTATTATTGGTGCAATGTCAGGTTATTCTGGTTGTCATTGCACCAAAACAAAAAATATTGTAATTGTATTTTGCAAAATATTGTATTTAAAAGTAGATTTGATATCTACAGAATTTGAATATTTATCCGTCGAATTTTGGAATTCTTTTCCAAATGCGATATAAAGACTGCAGACAAAAAATGGGTCATTATCAACAAGATTGGTTTAACCTCAGGGAAGTTTATTCACATTATTCACATTTCACGATTCTTAATATCTTGCATTTCGGATCAAAATATGACGCCAATATTGTTTTATAAAGTGTCTCAGTACATTGTCAATTTATTATGTACACATAATGAAATATTAATGGACGATTATTGTTCTTATGTTGCAATGATATGATGAGTTGATTTACCTATGGAAAATGTTTGTTTTGGGTCCACCCAGTTGAACTTTTTCTTCAAAATGTGCAGGAGATTAGTGCATAGTATGTAATTAAGCAATGATCATTTACTTATTAAATGAACAGAAACAGCTACTGGCACTGTGGCATATTGATTTCCATTATGAAGCAGAACATCTTTGAGGTTGTGTTTCGAAGAATCTATAATCAACCTCCATTGATCGCTAGGGCTCGGATTTTAATGACCTAAAAATCAGCGAAATAGCATTTGCATTTGTGACCCATATAAATATTATCTTAAAAAATAAAATATGACGTTATACAAGTTTATTTTTAAAACATTCCTGTTAAGTTTTTAGGTATAACAAATACAAAACTCACACAAGAACAGATTGCGAGTACGGTACATACGGGCAGTCTTTGGAACCAACTAGCATTTAAAAAATTGCTTGTGTCTGTAAAACAAATCAAGTACAGTACAATAAAACCCATCAAACCAAACGTCTTGCTTTACTACTGCATACTTCTTGTTTAAAATAATCCTACTCTTTCAAATAATCTTTGTAGCATAGTTTTTTAGTTTATTTGCGACAATATCACCTGATACATTATCATGCGAGACACATTTTCAAGCCTTTTATTCTTGTGTCCTTAAAAATATGACATGTATGAATTTTGGGAAAAATTTGGCCAAAATACTAAGTATGACCTTTTACTAAAAAATTAGTAAATATGATTTAATATGCACAATAAAATACATTTTTCTAATCGACAATACCTGTATTCGTTCATAAATTGTTTTAAAATTCACCTGAAGGATCAGAAAAAATATGACTTGTCATTAAAATCCGGGCCCTATTGATCACTGGCATATCTTATTCAAAAAATTTCAAAGTACATCATGAATGTTGTTGTAGGAGACAAACTGACTCTTTTTCGTTAAATAAACAAGAAACTCTTTCCCTCTCTTTGGATGCCAGTAAAACGTTGTTCCTGGAGCGAGCATATTTTTCTTTCAACCAAGAGCCTACAACCTGCGCCTATTCCTTTGAGAGGTCAAGATCTCGCACCAAATCATCAAGTTCTTCTTGATTAAACAGCTGGTGTATTCTCTCTGCTTTGTGTGTAATCAGTAACACCCATTTTACTATCACAGCAGTCTGAATAATCTGAAGATGATGTATATTGTAAATCATGTGGAGAATTTGATATAGGAATGT
Organism: Teleogryllus occipitalis; assembly: GCA_011170035.1. Taxonomy (NCBI): domain Eukaryota; kingdom Metazoa; phylum Arthropoda; class Insecta; order Orthoptera; family Gryllidae; genus Teleogryllus; species Teleogryllus occipitalis. Next base: position 576,695 of record BLKR01000292.1, read on the forward strand.
CAGGACTATGTTGTACAGGTCCAATGGCTACCCTAAGTTATTGTAGTAATACATTACTACCGTTCATTTAAAATTTAATCAATTGTACATTTTGCAGAAACTGTGTGCAATCTAAAGAAACCAAATCCACATATTTAATCAGGTAGCAATACCGACTCATTGTTACCCTGCTTTATTCAAACACAGCCATTTTCACCCTTTATTCAAAAGCAGCGAATTTTCGAAGCCCCGTGTTTACGTACGACATAGCGCTTGCTAATTTGAAGTACGAAAAACCGAAAACTTTGCAAAAACTGTTAGTGACATAAGAAAACAAAAAGTATATAAGAAATAAAGATGATAAACTGATTCATAATCACCCATTTTCATCGAAAAGCGGCAAATTGTCGCAGCCCTGTGTAACCAGCAAAATTTGAATATAGATCATTTTAGCATTTAATCCACGAGGCAACTATTGTGTAGCGGAGAAATTCTTTAAAATATATTTAATTTCGCTGAAATTGAACAATATTTAATTTTTTTAAAATTTTATATATTTTTTTACTGAAATGATTAGATTATTTGAAGAGAAACACTATCATATCTTAGTTATTAATAACTTAAAAGAAATATAGAGTAGCAAACATTTTCTAAGCTTGATTTGAAATTATGAACAGTTGTTAGTATGGGAAATATTTCCCTTGAGAAGCCCGTGCAGCGGTCGCCTTTAGTCCTTCGCGGTCCCGAGATCTTCGGGCTGGAATGAAAGGAGCGCGGTGGGATGGGTGCGTGAATACAGTAATGGGGGTCATGGCAGGAGGTGCATAGAAACAGACATCAATGTTAAAAGAATCAATCGTCAGAAAGAACGATGTAAGAAACTGACAGCCTAAGAAAGAAAATAATAAAGGCCATTATCAGATCTAACAAGTATTGACCTTAATTTGTAAAGGTGACAGAAACAAGTGTGTCGTTTAAAATATTTGAAGTAGAATGGAAGGGATTCAATAGCTTCAGATGTTTTGCAATAATATCTCGAGATAATTAAACAGATTATAGATTGGCAGCAAGTTTCTAATATTATTTACTGTTTATCTACTTTTTTGTTCATGAAGCTAACAAAGGTATTGTGACGTACTAGGATGAAAAACACAGACGACTGTTCTGATTGATATATACAATATATTTACAGAATTTTTACAATTAATGTACAAAGATTATAATACGAAAATCTAACCTCTTGGCAACCTTTCAGTTCTCTCAGCCGCGAAACTCCGCGACCGTCCCTCGGCCTTCGCCCAGAACCACTGCTTCGGTAGCAGCAAAAAGCAACGCGAGGTGCGAAGCTGTCGGACATAGAGTCCCGTAACTACACCAGTTACATGGCTTTTCGCCAAACCGATCTTCGACCCGAAGATCACGTGCAATGATAGCACTGGAGATACCTCTCGTCTTTCGACACCCAGCGTATCCCGCGAGGCGCCTGTCGGCGCGGCCTTAAATATCCGACGGCTCGCCCCCACCCTACAAGCAGCGGGCGTCATATGGCTCGCTGGCCAGCCTTTCCAGGGCTGCAACCGACATCTCTTAAACTCGCCTCCGCGCGCGTCCTTTTCAAGGAAATTCCAGCTTTCAAGGGATTTTCCAACCGGCGCGGCGTGGCGCCGCCGCCCAGCACCCCCATCCACATCCGGCTTAGCGCGGGTTTCCCCGAAGCGGCCCGACGCACCGGCGCCGGACCAGGCGACGCTACAGTATGTCCGGATACGATTGTGAAAAGCTCTCCTCAACCAAATGACATATGAATGGTTACATTGTAACTATAACATAAAAATAATATTTTTCAGAGGTTTCTTGGCCCCCTTCCCACCACCCTGACCCCTCTATAGCCAAAAACATGTTTATTTAATTTTAGTTTTTTTCGGCAACCTAAAACTATTTTATCTCACTGAAAAACATATGATAAACAAGAAGATAATATATACTATCAGAAAAGATTTTTGAGACCCACACACAATCACCAAAAATATTTTTGAAAACAATTAACAAAAAATAATTTTTATTGTGTCTTAGAACCGTTGAACAGGCTCAAAAAAAAAAAAAACTCAAATGTTCGTCTTAAAATGCAAAAATTGTTGTGATATATTTTAAAAAATTTTGCGACAGCTGGGCTGCTGTTAAAAGCCATTTTCCCATCAAATGATCCTAACTTTAAATATACTTTGTAAATGACTGCAACAGTTCTGTGCATTTATTTTAATGTTTATTATACATTTGTATACATTGTTGTAGCACTCAGTAATATTTTGGAATTTTGTTACAAATTATCATTTTTTTAAATCTTTCTAATCCTTTGCATAAGTATATCATACGCTAAGGAAAGATGATAGTTTTTGGCAGTTATTGAGAAAATAATTCGGTCACTATTGAAGGAAAAGTGGGGGACATGTGGGGAGAACAGGTCTACCCGGATTTGGCAGACCTATTTAACTGTGTCTTAGGACAGGCCAGGTCTTAGGACCGGACCCAGGCTCGAAAAAATCTTGAAACTTCATCTCAGAACACTTATGAATTTTTAAATTTTTTTTTAAATTGCTGGGCCATAATTTTAAAAAAATAAGACTCTTGTTCTCAAGTACATGGCTGTCTGGTTGATGCCGCGTCCTAGGCTCCTGCGAACTTCATCCAGGAGGAATTTCACAGAATGCCATCTGAAAGGTTGGTAATTGTGGCTAGGACGCGGCATCTCCGGCACAGATAATTACTTACTGACTCCCGCTACGCTCTCACATCTGTAGATGTTTCAGAGTAGAGAAAAAGTTGTCCATTACCTTACCTAAGTATTGATTCTTGTATACGTATAGATATGTATGCACGATCCGGACTCAGCGAAAACTCTGTCCTTTGTAAATAGTAAGTGTACGAAAACTTAAAATTGATGTAATGTAGCACCCAACTGCGAACACTCATTACGTGAAATGTGATTTACAGAATTAGAGACCCGATACTGTGCGAGAGAACCCATTCCAATATTGCTGAGCGTTGAGATTAAAATTCACAGAAAATAAAGTAGTTCCTATTAATTTTATCATAAAAATAATTTCGGTATTTTCCTTCAATTTCATTTTACATTGATTTCGTCTTCCCTTTTCTGTATACCCATGCTATAGAGAGGAGACACTAGAAAAAGAAGCAAATATGCACTAAAAAATTTAGAGTAAAAGAACTAAATATGCAAAATTGAAAAATGGACGATCATATAAGTCGTATTTTGTAGAATACTGCCTAAGAAAACAATCCGGATTCAACCTTTCCCCCTTTATTTCGCCACTGTCGCCCATCTATTCTTCACCTGCACCTGAACTGTCCATCATTATTTCCCCATTTGTCATCTACCCGTCCTCCAAAGCACGTCATGTTCAGAAATTACTTGTCCTAAAAAACGTCTTTTCCCCATTAGGCACGCAAACATAGTGTAAAAGGTCTAGGCGGCCTAGAAGCTTTCGAGTTATTCGCTATTATAATAAGTGTTGCAATAATCTTTTTTTTTTTTTTGCATGTCATAATCGGAAAACTTTTTTTTTCCTTCTGAAATATATTCGATATAGGGTGGGGTGTAATTCCCTGTCAACCAGTATCACACTTTCAAGGTTTTCTATCTATGGTTTCTTATAAACTGCAAAAAACTATAGTTTTTCCCTAGCGTATGATATACTTATGCAAAGGATTAGAAAGATTAAACAAAATGATAATTCGTAACCTAATTCCAAAATCAAAATATTACTGGGTGCTACAACAATGTATGCGAATGTATAATAAATTCTGAAATAAACGCACAAAACTGCTGAAGTCATTTTCAAAGTATATTTAAAGTCAAGGTGATTCAATGGCGGAAAAATTATTATTATTTTTTTAACTGCAACCCAGGTGTCGAAAGGATCTAAACAAAATCACAATGTGTTTAAGAGAAACGTTTGAAAATTTTTCAAGTGTGTTCCTTGGATCTAAGACGCTTTAAAAATAATTTTTGTAATTTTTTTCAAAACTATCTTTTGTGTTTGAATTTGGGTCTGAAAAGTATAAAAACAATTCTGATAGTATAAATTGTCTTCTTATTTATTCTATTTTTTCATTCAGATAAAATAGTGTTAAGTTGCCGAAAAAATTAAAATAAAAAACACGTTTTTGGCTGAAGAGCGGTGTGGATGGTGGGATGGGAGCTAAGAAACCGTTCAAAGATATTATTTTTATCTTAGAATTATAATGTAACCACTCATACCTTATTTGGTTTAGGGGAACTTTTTACCATCTTATCCGGGGGTACCCTTTACAAAAAGAAAAAATGTGTAGTGTAGAACTTGCCTTCTGCAATATGTTTTCAGCACGATTGTTACTCCACACTTTTACCTATATGTCAAGGATAATTTTGACCGAAGAATATTCAAATTAATTATTAGGACAGGAAGATATGTTAAATTGACCTACCCATTCACCATATTTCACAATTTATGATTTTTTGGGATGAAAGTGAAAAACGTTGTTTATGAGACTGGCCTACGACTCCAGAAGGTATGTGATATTGGTATATAGCGCGAAACACTGCAGAGAGGAAAACCCTGAGGACCACGTGTTGGACGACGCCAGACCTCACGTTCCGGCGAGGAGGAACATCGCCAGATCCAAAAAGATTGAGGCAACCAATGACAAATATTGGCAATTGGCATACCATAAGAGAAAATGCACCTCTGCGTCTCCGATCCGACAGATTTATCGGAACAGTATATCTTTTTTTACGGAATTATTAAAAAAATGTTTACCCGCAAACAAAAAATTCTAAAAACTGAATTATTTTCTTTAGAAACTTCATGAAATATTTTAATAGTGTAATATCTTATTATTTACAATTACCTTTGTACGTGCTGCGTAATTATATGAATTCTAACGGTCTACTAAACTATAAATTATATTTTTTGATATTTTGGGAGTAAATTTAAAAAAAAAGGTTATATATTTGTAGTACATTTCCGTTCCATTGAATTTTTTAAATTATGTAAATAATCCTAATTCTTGCATGAAGAAATGAATTTGTTCAATACTTTTAATACGAAAACAGAATATTTACAAACTTTATTCTGTTCATTCTAATCACTTAGGAATTGTATTTTAACACATATATAAATAACCTATAATAAAATAAAAGTACCCGTTTTTTATAAACAAAATCAACGAAGATATTAACATCCACCAGATAGAAGCAACCCCGAGCCAAAATAATTAATTCTAACTGACGCTACTCCCAATACTGAGGTTCATTGGAGAGCACGAACGCAAACGGCCCGGACAATCTCATGTGAAATTTGTTTCAACAAAACGAGTTCAGCTGCTTCGTAAGGACTAGCCCAACCCCTGTGAAGTGTCCCAAACCCTACCCCTATCCTAGTTCCAAATTCTGGCCGCTGGGTAGTGACGCAGGAGCGCGCAAGAGAGAGGCGCTTTGCGGGGATGCTACCTGGCGGTCCTCTTGACGACTAACGGACCACGTAATGGAGGATTACTCCTAAAGACATTGACTATAGAAAATAAATAACGGAGGATTACTCCTAAGCGCTCAACGCCCAATGGGGGTTATGAGACGCGTTGCGTCATGACGAAGGCACGACAAATTTAAAATAAAAAAACACGACTGACAAGGGAAATTGCGGGAAAAGCGGCGGGCATTGGCAACGCGAATCACGAGGTGATGACAGGCGGAATTGACGGCAGAACGCTTCGTAGAGACAACGTTTTACAGATAAGATAGATAGATATTTATTATTCTGCAGGTAGGTATATACAACCTGGTGGCACAACTCTACAATTTACACATTACTAATACTAACTTTAAATTATTTAACAACGTAACTTCAAATTATTTAAAGACATAATAATAATAATAACAACAATAATAATAATAATAATAATAATAATAATAATAATAATAATAATAATAATAATAATAATATGCTAACAATAATAGCCTTAACTACACTAACTTAAGATGATGAAGTGAATGACCTGGAAGCTAAATCAGTTATCTTTTACTCGCACTCGTGAATAGTGTTTTAAACCACCACGGAAAATGTTATCTTTGTATGAATGCTTATCACCGTTCAGAGCTAATGCCATTAACACCCAAAGCTAGCAAATATAATCGCACATAATTGAACAGATAAAGCACCGAATGGTTCCCAGTTAAAATTAACTTATCAGGCGTGATAAAAAAACAACTGTGGTGCTAACGTACTTACTTTACGTGCTAATTACGTACTTTCTCGCTATTAGTAACGGATATTAAATCTTTCAAGCGAAAATTAAACAGTTACATGCAATAGACTTTTTATTCAAGTGTTTCAATGAAAATATATTTCTCGCATTGAATTCATTGTAAAATATATGTAGTGTATTCGCCCATTCCTCCCTCAAAAAAAATATTTTCTACCCGTTCGTCCCTCCAGGTCTTTCGGGGGTCATTATTTACAAAATATACATTGCGTGCAGAATATAAGTCTCCTTCAGTACATCAGGGCCCAAGCAAACTTACTTGAGCTTATGTTTTAATCCATATACAGGTTCCTATTTACATTTAATACAAGAATATAGCGTTGAGAGAGAGAGAGGGAGAGAGGAAGAGGGAGAGAGAGAGAGAGGGAGAGGGATGGAGAGAGAGATGGAGAAAGGGAGAGAGGGGGAGAGTGGGGGGAGAGAGAGAGGGAGAGGGAGAGAGAAAATAATTTAAAAAATCACACTTGTGAGTAATATATGTATATACAATTTTTACAAACACATATAATGGTTATAATCATATCACCAGCAATTCATGGCGGCTTGAAGCGATCTTTGGGAAGGTGTGACAATATCCTTGATGGTACGTAGGCTGTACGGCCAAGATTGAAAGTTCTTTTGCTGGGACAAGCTTCAAACCGTAAATAAAATGTTTTGATAGTTTATTTACGTACACTTTAATGCTACTAATGTGTAATTCCCTTTGGATTTGTGCGTTAGGAATAAACCAGTTTTAGAGAATTTGTTTTGGAATATTTCTAATTTGTTAATATGAGTGTCTGCAGCGCCTCCCCATACTGAGCATGCACAGGTGAGCGACAGACGGATTATAGATTTATAAATTGTTATTCCATTTTCTATTCTTAAAGCTGAGTTTTTATTTACTAGTGAGCCGTTTTTCAGAAAAACTTGTTTGTGTATTTTTTTTAAATTGCAAATATTCCACGCAATATCGCAAGAAAACTATTAATTTTAAAAAGATCTGCATGCCCTTATTAAAAAACTGATTATGAGAAACAAATTTCATTTAAAGGAAAAGTCTCTATCTTTAATTTTGTAGTTGAAAGAAAACGCCAGAAATAATTGAAACATTTAATATTTTCGAAAATTCAGAGTTAACCATGAAAATCGGTCCTATGCCTCCTTTATAAGATGACCGTATAGTTGGCATACCCACTTATCACAAAACAAAAAAAAATATTCGAGAATTTTGTACTAATTATGAACTAATTTATACCTAAAATTAAAAATTTTGAACCGATTCACAACATCAAAATAAACAACGTATATGAGTGGATGCACTAACATAACGTTAAGTTAGCGTACCCACACAAGAAGAAACCATCAAATAAGGAAACTAAAAATACCACAATTTTGTAATAATTTTGAACTAATTTATGCCCAAATTAAAAATTTTGAACCAATGCACATTAAAATAAAAAATGTATAAGAGTAAATATGCTAATTTAACGTGAAAATTCGAAAATTCAGAGTTAACCGTGAAAATCGAACATATGCCAACTTTATATTTTACTTTACTCTTACAATAAATTTAATGAAAAGATTAGAATAGTTTTTGAGATAATTTTGAAAATGTCCGGGGGACTTTATGTAAAGTACTCCCAAATTTTTGAGAAGGTTTTTCAAAATCTCAAAGGTTTAACTAGAGCCAAATGGACACGGGGTTCTTCAATTTCAAAAAGATCGTATTGTTTTGGCTCTAGTAGTTTTCACAGTCGGACGGACAGACGGATAGGCAGACGAACGGACGGACGTTGTCTTTTCAATTGTTTTTTCAGTATCAAGGACCCAAAAAACAGGTATTCTGACGACACCACATGTTAGAGGATTTTTATCTGAATTAACAACCGGATTTATCCACTTTTTCGTTCTCTGGGCCCGACGATGAATATTTTTTTTATCGGAAATCCGCGGTTTTTTTCGCATTACATAACTTTTTCTATACTACGTATATGAGAAAGTAAAAAAGAAGTTCAACGAAATTGAAACCCGGATCATTCCCTTACGCGTACTTTATGCTATCCGAGTCCAAAAATTTAATTAAAAAATTTGGGAACATTTTTGTGAAAAGTTTAGAAATGTAGTTGAAGCTTTACGTAAAAACACCTCAAAAAAACAAAATATCCGTTTCAAACCTGCGAAGAATCGAGTTCGTTCAGATCGAAGGGGAAATATGAATTTAGGAGATAATCCGCTGAACGGTTTAGGCGCTAGTGTTGTCCATGGACTGACAGACGGATACACAGATGGACACTCGTAAGTCTACTGTATAAAATATTTTTTTGTTTGCAAAGTAATACAGAATATTCTTAAATGTTAAACAAAAATAAACTTACGTCCATGCATATAACATAATCATAACATCATTATTGCAGGGGGAGGGAATTAAGAGCCTTTTATAAGTAAAAACAAGTACTTTTCTACTATAATTGTACAAGTGGTAATTCTATAAAAAAAGTTATAGGAACTTTTTTGTAGGAAATTTCATCTATTTTTTTCGCCCTACAATTTTATGTAGAGCATAATTTTCGGTAAGTGTAATAGTTAGGGACATATAAGCAATAAACCTACAAAGTTGCCCTTAAAAACTTCATGATTTTTAGTATGATGTGTACCAATTAACGATCATGCGAAGTTTCTAAACGTTGAGATTTTTTCACTCAATTTATCTGAGCTATATTGCCTAAATCTGAATTGAGCTGTTACGATGGCGGTGGGAGTAGAAAACTTACGAAACGCACCAAAATGGGTAAAATTTGAAAATGTTTATCAATTCAGCACTGGTTGGGTGTGAACATTAGACATTTATTCAGAGCCTGATCATTAGAAACAACAAGAATCTTAGTGGTGGTTTACAATTTAACAATTGTTATTACTTCGAAATTCAAGATTTGACCATTTTCGCACTACAGCTGTCATCTCTTCAAACTCTTCATTCTTTTGAAAGTGTGATAGTGGAAACAGAAAACAATTTTAAAGTATTTGTGCATCAAAATATGCTGAATTCTCTTAATAATTTTCATATGATATCATGTTTATGAAGATGTTGGCAGTGGGAATAAATAAACATATTTCAGAAGGCTAAGGATTTCCGAATACAATGCTGACAACAATGAAATCTCTCAGTGATATAACATAGTTTCCTAAATCATGAAGACGCAAGACATGCTTTTCAATACTTTCAAAACTATCATAAAAACAGCAAAAACCAAATATTTACCATGTGACAAGCATTCATAATCATTAAATCGGCTTAAAAAAATCCTCAAACACCAATGCCCAAAATGCATCGCCTGGGTAAATAACTACTCAAACAACAAAGCAAAATAATAAATGTATTAAAAAGTTAATAACCATAAAATCAAATGTACAAATTTGATTTTCACAAAACTCCTCCAAAGCAAATGGAATATTCACTGTCAACTTCTAGACTGCCATTCCCGATGAACCTGCCGGTCCTACTATTTCTTCAGTGGAGAACTGTAAGACAAAGGTAAGTCTTTCATGAAGTCAATTTATATGAGACCTGTGTTCTTTTGGAGCGTATGCTGACTCGATTATATTTATACTGCCTATATTCGTATAGTTTATATTTTCGTATTTTAAAAAATAGGGCTTTTGAAGCTAATAAAGAACATTAATATGTTATTAGGAATATTCAGCTACTGGAGCAGAAACACAAATGTAATTACAATAATTATATTCAGAGATGAAAGATGCTTTTCAAGATGAATTGGCGTAAGTACATACAAGACATAATTGAAATAAGCACTTCATTCTTCTTTGAAGATCGTTCCACAGGACGAAGGAAACCGTGAGTATGGTTCTCTCCTCTCTGCAATAGCATTAAAATTAAAGAATACACACTATTCCAGCATGGAATGGTTGAAGTATATTGGTTGTTGGATTGATTTTCTTTACAAATGAAATACGACACTATATTTTTATGCGAGGGACAAATGTTTAGAGTAAGAAATATTTTCAAATTTGTAGATATCCTGTTTGGCTCTCGTTTTAGCCGGACAACTTCTTTGTTAAGATACTCAAATCAAGAACCCTAAAAAATGAAAGAAAATGCAACATGAAAATCTATTAATATGATAATGCTTTTGAAGAAAAAATCCATTGCTCTAATTTGCTGTGGTAAGAAATGACTATTCTGACCCCATATCCGCATGTAATATTATATAGATCTGTAACGGCAATATGATTGCTTAGTAAAAATCGTCCCAACTATAATACAAATAACAATCTCAAATCTGCACAAAATCATTTGCAATCACCATAATTTGAACGAAGATCTATGAAATATACCAGGGTAAGTACACAAATACTCACTTTCGTATAATTTCAACAAAGACATTGTATAATTATAAAACTGTTCTTTTTATGTAGTATAATATGCATTCTTCAAGACGCAGTATAAAAGAGTAAAGTGTTATGCCAATTAAAACTTCATCACCAAACTTCGTCCAAAAAAATTGTCAAAAATTTAGTGGTAAGTATACGCAACCACGATGACGTAAAGAACATGTATGTAAATTATGAAATTGCCTTTGCAATGCACGCATTCAACATCTCATGATGTAAATAAAAAGTTCCATACCTTCTCCATAGCCCTTCCTTATAACCCTGATGGCCTAATTACATTTTTGTATTTGTTTAGCAGAGTAATTTAAAGTTTCAGTACTAAGCAAATCTAAATATATATCATTGCTGTTAAGGTAAAGGGTTTCACAAAAAGAAACCAAATTTGAACATGCTTATTTAAATAAATAATAAAAGTATTTTGTCCTCAGTTCGCACAAATTAAGGAACTAGAGGTGCTACGGAACGGCACAGACTTTATCGTACCGAATTTTTCTAATTTTTTTAGTGTAGTCTGGCTTTAAGGTCTTGCTCAATTCTCTGGCCAGCTGCCATGTATCGTCACTCAAAGTACATTTTTTTGACAATTTTACAACATTTTGCTTTCCTAGTAGTAAAATCGAATTATTACTTCAAGAATATTAAAGAAAAGTAAAAAATCGTTCTTAGAAGAAATTTTCATTGCAAAATTCGAAGTCGTTTTTAAGAAAATGATGATTAAGCATTACTGTCAATGTGCAATTTCAGATTCTTTTTCACAGGAATCTATTGAGTTTTCGAATTTAAAGTCGTTTCAGTCACTTAAAGTCGTTTAAGCACATCCACCCACCTCGTCACGCATAGCTCGTTCGTGACACATAGCGAAGTCCCTTGCCTTTCACCACTGAGGTCCAGGTTCGATTCCCGTGGAATCTCATGTGAAATTTGTTCCCACAAAACGCATTTGGCTGCTTCACAAGGCCTTGTACAACCCCTGTGAAGTGTCCTAAACCCTACCCCTATCCTTATTCCTTCCCAATTCTGGCCGCTGAGTAGTGACGCAGTAGCGCGTAGCAAGAGGCGCGTACGCGGAGATGCTACCTGGCGGTCCTCTTTGACAACTGAGTGCGACGTGACGTGGCATGACTTACAAAAAGTAATGTAGGATTACTCCCGCGCAAATTAATGGAGGATTACTTCCCAGCGCAAAGCGCTCAACGCCCCTTAAGGGTCTCGGAGACGCGTTGCGTCAATATGGTAGACACAACAAATTTTTAAAAAAAGGTCAAATACCTTTACGATTATTCGACGGAAGAAATCATACCCTCTATAGATGGCAGATTGGCATTTAACACATACTCTGTATGCGTGCTCCTTTAGTAATGATTCATATATTTATTCTAAAACCATTTAATTTTTCGTGAAAAAAAAAACTTCATTAGTCGAGTGGATTACTATTGAAGTCCAGTTTTATTGATTCACTTTATACAGCGAGAGTTCAAAATTTGGCTTGGAATTTTCAGTATCTTTCGTAGATATACCCATCACATGATCTATCGTGAAATAAAACCATAGGCGGGATTTCGAATCTTTTATTGGGGAGCAAATTTGAGGGAAAAGTATTTTTAATAACAATTTTAAAACGTTTTTGTACAAAATTAATTTACATTCTCTTTGTTTAAATAATATTAATTTTAATAAAAATGTACAAAAAGCAGTGTGCAGTATACTTCTGTTAATTTATTTTTAATATTCTGTACTGCTCACACTCAGTATTTGGTACATAATTTCTACATATAATACAATAGCTAGTACATACAATACAATAGTATTCTGCAAAAAATGAGCTCAAATTTCCCAATATTAAAAAACGCTCAAACGGCAATTTTTTAAAAACGGTTCCAAATTTTTTTCTCAAATTATTCCAATGGATAGTGCTAATTGCACTCTTTAATAGGACGTAAAGTTAATTTTGGTGTATTCTTTTTTTTTTCAAAAATTACACGAAAGTAATTCTTTTCAAATATCTCTCACGCCGTGCATATTAGCACATTTTAATCGACATTATTGAACGTGTGAATGGATGTTCCTCAAATGAGTTTGAATGAAGATTATTGAAAAATCAAAAGATTCCTGTGAAAAGGAGCTTCAAATTTCGTTTTTGTAGTAAGGCTTTATGCCATTTTCTTAAAAACGGCTCAAAATGTTTCAATACAAATTTTTATTTACAACGAGGTTTTGGCCTTCTTCAATTAAGAAACTGAAAAGTTGAGAAAATTTAAAAAAAATTGCTTTGGCGGCGATAGATGGCACTAGGCAAAGAAGGTGGGGCAAGACCGTACAGTACCAGTTCACACAAAGGAAATTAGAAAACTTTACTACGAGAAAGTCTGTGCCATTCTGTAGCACCCCTACTTTTCACTTTTCCGCTGCCACTTACGCAGTAGAGAGTGTTATGTAATGCTGCACGAAAAAACGGGGAATTTCGGTAGAAAACACTCTTATTATAGGACCCTGGTAATGAAAAGGTGGATAAATCCAGATGTTAAATTTAGAAAAAAGAATCCTCTCACACGTAGTGTAGCCAGAATCCATATTATGTGGGTTCTGGACACCGAAATCGACGTTGACGGTAAAACGTCTGTCTGTCCGTCTGTGAACAACACTAGCGGCTAAACTGTTCAGACAATTTTCTCCAAAATTGATATTCCTCAATCGATTTGCGGATGTCGCGGTCCCGTGAATTTGAAACCGATATTTCAATTTGGTGCGTACTTTACAAGTAACCCCTGAAACAGTCAAAAAAATAAAATAAGATAAAATAAAATGGCCCCATCGATTTAGATTAACTTTTGTTGTTGAATAGGACGTTTAAGAGAATGGTGCAGGTTCTTTGAAAACAATGATTGTTTGAAAGTTGCAAAAGTTCATTTATTTCTCAGCGTCTTCCTACAACTACAATATTAAAGATGGAGATTTTTCCCTTAATGAAGTGTTCCTTAAACAAATTTTGAAGGTCTTGCACAATTTTTCGGGATTTGAGTTTCGCATAAGAGTTTAGTTTTCGCATAATTTTGCATGAAATGTAGCCAATTTTTAATTTTGTTTAAACAAATTTATTCTCGAAAATGGCAACAATTTCGATTAAATTTTGACATCGAATAGCGTACACAACGCTTAACAGAAAACGCAGATCTTATGTTCGTTAAAAATTCTAATTTTGAAAGTTGCTAAAATTCAAAACGTTTAAGAAAATTGAGTATTTTTTAAATAATTTGGCTTCATAGTCGGCCGCTTCTAACTTCCTGTGATTCGTGAACTTAATAGAAAGAATTTCAGGCAGTTAAAATTACGTAATAGAAATAATCAATTAACGTAGTATGTTATACTTGCAGAATTGGAGAGGAGTGGATACCGACCAATATTTCCTTGGCCTGCCAGTTATATAGAGAACGTGGGAAAGACCGAGGTCAAACTGGTTTTAGGGAGTAGAAGAAGTGGATGACCGAGAAGATCCTGAGTTTCGAAGATGCCCAGGATAGGAAGCTGAGGGAGCGTGAAATGAAAATGCTGTGGAATCTCAGCTTGATGATGATGTAAGCTTAAGGAGGGATTTACATTTTACTTACAGAATATGAATGTACTGAAATTTTTATTATAGTTAGTCAACGAAACCCAAGAGATTAATGATTGAAATACATTTTTTATTGTCTTTCAGCTCATTGTGAACTAATTTATTATATTGTATACTTACCTCACTTTTACCAACAGGATGAAATTATAAAGGAGTGAAGTGTTCCTCCCCAGCAAAATGAGCGCCAGAAATTCCAACACCCCTCGACCCTCTTCCACCCGCAGGTCCAAGAGCAAAAAAGATAAGAAAAAAGAAAAACAGGATGACAATGAAACATGCAGACCATCTTATGTGGCAGATAAAGGTTAAGTGTTTGGTAGAAATTAATTTTGGTTAACAAACACAGTTCAAACTCAATTGTGTAGTGTACTTTTCAAAGTACACAAGAAATATACTATAATTTTTAAGTTCATATACAGAAGTTCATAACCTAGACTTAATTATACATGATATTAATTTTTTTATTCAACATAATCTTTGTTTTCGAAAAAAATAGTTGTGTGACCACCCTAGGATTTTTCAGATAAATTTATTTTTATAGTAATACTTTTACATTTCATTTTTCTTTATATATACTAGAAACTAACACGCATTACATCGTTATTGTGAGGTACGGTATTTCTTACTCTAGAATGAGAATTGCGAAAAAACATCTTGAATTCGGATATTCTTGTCCAATATTAGGTTTGTCACTTGACTGTCAACTGCAAATCACAAAATTTGCTTTTTCTTTAAAACATGAGGATGTAAAAGAAGTCCACTGTGGGCCATATGTTCCCCTACCCTTTCGCCAAACGTTGGCTCAAGCGCAACAGTCCTCACCCTCCCTCGGATGGGCTTTAAAATAACGATGGAAAAATAAGATTTTAGATTGACTACAAATAACCAAACCACATCAGTAATACACTTTCAGAACAGTAAGAAAATATTATACATGCAGTCACAATATCTTCCATCTAAAATACGAGGAAAACAATTCATATAAGCGACCCTTTCGGCTTGAATAATATTCCCCAGTTAATTCAGATAAAATTAGTCACATATACCTAATATATTTAGTATGCCTACTATTATAATGCACTATAATATGTAATTATTGTGCGAACGTTTCAAGAAATTATATAAGTTTTTTCTGTACACGTTAAGTGGCCACGGGCATAAATTTTTACTCATACAATTGGAAGGTCACGAATTATTAATGCTGTTCTGTAAAAAAAAATTGATCCTTCGAAGTCCAAGTTTTTTTTATTTCTGTAGCAGAAACTGGCATATTAAGCACTCAGGAGCGTCTGTGAGCGCCTGGCAGCTCCAGTCCATTGAAAAACTCATCAACTACACTATTCTTGATGAGGAAGGCATCCCTATTTTCAGCCTAATCGTGAGGTATTTCTTTCGATCTTGGATCTCATTGCTGAGACATGTCCAAGAAAGTGAGTTTGCGGGTCCCACAGCAAGTCCACACACTAGTTCCAACATAAGAAGCAAACGGCAGTTGTTCTCCAAAACTCATTTTCACGGGATCAAATCCTGATCGCTTGGAAGAAATGATAAATCTTTCAACTGATACGACAGGTTTGTGGCATATAAATGATGGTTAAATATCTGGCAAAATTAAATCCTCCGAATATTCCAAATTATTCAGATAGTGAATGACACACATACGAAAAGGCCCAGGAAGAGAGGGATGCAGCAGGTAAATCAATCCCAGAGCCGTGAATCATGAAGGGATCT
The DNA here is from genome assembly GCA_011170035.1 of Teleogryllus occipitalis. Lineage (NCBI taxonomy): Eukaryota > Metazoa > Arthropoda > Insecta > Orthoptera > Gryllidae > Teleogryllus > Teleogryllus occipitalis. The sequence continues at coordinate 592,728 of BLKR01000292.1, forward strand.
TCGGAGTTCTAAGAAGCCAATGAAGCCCCATGAATGGAATATTTTTTTATCGGAATTTCAAGACTTAATTAAATTATTCAATGTTTATGTTGAATTATTGTTTTCAATTTTAAAGGTTAATATATTTTCAAATTCAACTCACTTGTGTGTCAAAGACGCTATACAACACGCATAAAGGGACGGCAAGGGAATCCGGGACAGGGCTGACATAGACTAAGCAACGCTGACGGGATAGACATGACCAAGCAGGGCAAGTGGACAAGGCTAAAGTATTCCTTGCCCAACGAGAGAACGAAGTAGATGTAAACAAATGCACGTGGGTATGGGATCACTGATTGGCTGCAAGTCCACGACATACACTCGTCCTCGCACTTTTTTAAGCATGCGCGTAAGAAAATAATTCTGTCAAATTCAAGTAACTGTATGTTATATACAATAGAACACACGTAATCATACGTGGAAAGCAGATACATAAGTGCTTATTTACTTTAAATTATATGAGATGATACGTGAAATGTAAGGGCAAGCGAAAATAATCAGATGGCACGTATCAAGTGGAGAAGTTGTTTTCTAATGGGAGACCGCACAACACGTATAGTGAGTGAGATATTAGTTTTGCGGTTACATCGGAGAAGTGGTGTCAGTGTACCGAACATGTAATATGGTTATAACAGAGAATGTGTAACTGGGAAGGTGTTTCTGATACTGTTTTTGATTCTTTAACAATCAGCAACGGCTCAAGTTCCTCTGAAAATTCAAGCTTGGAAGGGATATAGCCACTGTCATATTCAGAGTCAACACTGTTTTTCAAGTAAATTACGTTTAAATTTCATGTTCAATTATATATATTTTTTGCGCAAATATTTGCCTTCTGTGTATTAACAAACAAACAGCGTTTCATATTGATGGCAAGAGACAGCCCGAAATTTGCGTTGTGTGCATGAATTTCATGGTCATATTGGCAATACAATTACATTACTATTAACACTAAAAAGTAATTTACTAACATTCATTTATAACAATAAAAAATGAGTTGAGTGAATTATTCTTTTGCGTGCCTGGATGTCGTTCCCTGTCTTCCAATCGTCAGTTTGTTCCACGCATGCTGCAGATTTCGATAGACTGAAGGATATTGTGCAACGTGTAGATGAACTCGAGTTCGCCACAGCGAGCGCGGCGGTGATAGCGGAGCGTTGACAACTGTTTTTTTAAAAATTTGTTGCATCTACAACTTGACGCAACGCGTCTCCAAGTCCCGTAAGGGGTGTTGAGCGCTTTGCGCTGGGGAGTAAGCCTCCATTAATATGCGCTATTGGGGAGTAATCCTCCATTACTAATATGTCATGTCACGTCACGTCGTAGTCAGTCGTCAAAAGAACCGCCAGGTAGCATCTCCGCGTACGCACCTCCTGCCACGCGCTCCTGCGTCACTACCCAGCGGCCAGAATTGGGAAGGAATAAGGATAGGGTTAGGGTTTAGGACACTTCACAAGGGTTGGACTAGCCCTTGTGAAGCAGCCAAATTAGTTTTGTGGGAACAAATTTCACATGCAATTCGACGGGAATAGAACCCGGACCTCAATGGTGAAAGGATAGCGATTTCGCTATGAGCCACGAGCGGGCCTTAGATGACAGCACGGACCTCGCGCTTCGGCGAAGGGTTATTTTCCGGTTTGCTTACATCTACTTCTCTCGTTGGACGACGAATAGACTATGCACGGTCTACGGAGTAGGCGTGGCCAAGCGAGGCAGCTGTACAGGGCTCACGTGGACCAAGCGTGGCTGGCGTTGTTGGAAGGGCCCGGAGGGCGCGGCGGGCGCGGGAGGGCGGACGCGGCGGAGAGCGAGTGCTGCGCGGAGCTGAAGCGCCGCCACGAGAGCCGCGAGGAGGCGCAGAGGGAGCAGCGCAGGCGCAGGGATCCGCTGAGCCCGGGCACGTCGGCCGGACGCGGTCGCAGGGGCCAGCCCGTCTGTGCGCCCGTCTGCTCCATCGTGCGCGCCGGCGGCGGCGGCAGCGTAGGCGGCGGCGGGAGCAGCGTAGGCGGCGGCGGTGGCGGCGGCGGAGGCGGTGGAGGCGGCCGAGGCGGCGGCAGCTGCAGAGGCGCCGCGCCCAGTACGAGGCAGCCACCGGGCTAAGCTTAGAGGCGCAGTGTTCTGCTGCCTCTGACGCGGAAGCGCATCTGCGCTTCTCGTAACGGCAGTGCGTGATAACCGCCTGAGCAGCGCTACTGCGCCGCTCGTATGAATAACTCAATTTAAGCGAATGTTTGCTGGGAGACGCGCCCCTCAGATATGCTAATAAGTGGCTCCGTGGGAAGGAGTATTATTGTTTGGGAATCTAGAGATAGTCTGGATATTTCTTCTGAGTTGTCTTGAGAGACAAACGACGCATTGCGGTTGGGAGATTTCGACACTCTCTTGAAAATATCGGCTCGACAATGTCTTGGCATTTATTAAGAGGCGTCTTGAACTGTTCATTATGCCAGCTGGCCGCAAGCGGTTGAGGAAATCTCGAGACTTTCTGAAGATTCTTGGCTCCAGGATCATTGTTGGTGCAGTTGTTCATAGAACTTTGTACTGTTTAAAGAATGAAAACACTCTTAGCTCGAGAACCTTTCGACATTGCTTGTGAGGCACCTCGACCGAGAAAGGTTGAGATACGGTAAGAGAATGAGAGCTCTTTTGCAACTATTGCAATTGCAGTGCCGTAGGTCGACAGATCGTAGATTGGAACAATTGCGAATTTTCGAGTCCACCTAAATTGGGGTCGAGTTCAACAACTGTTTTGAGGATAATTCTAGCGGACGACAGCAATTCCTAGTTTCTATTACAGCCACCATTAGATCCACGAAGTGCGTGCTAACTTTCTTTTTTCACCCTTGTTGCTTTTTCTCTGTTACACACACACGTTAGTTTGTATTACACTACAGAACGTGTCGAGATACTAATCGAGATCTTCGGCTTTTCCCGGCAAATACGGTGCTCTATTGGTAGAGATATCTGAAGTGAGAAAACCCCTCAAGCCGATCCAGAGATCGAAGTCGAAACTCAAGTTCTAGCGGAGGAGCTCACGGGTGACAACATGGACTGCGCTCAAAATCCCCTTGCCAGTTGATACGCTCGGAAACTTATCAGTCCAACGAGTCTGTGTCGACACTTGGAGCGGGCGGCCGCAGAAAAGGATGAGCGCAACTATCATAGAAGAGGGGCACCCTTACATCCTGCAGCAGCTACTGAAAGTTCCAAATGTTACACAAAAATGTAGAAGGATGTGAATATTCGCGTTTTGCTGGTGGAACATTCAGGTCAAACTTTTGTTAAAACATTCGGGTGTTTTCGGATGAAATAGTCGAAAAAGTTTCCTCGCAGTAGTCCGTTAGCGAACGGCCAATATTTCTGGTTGATACAAGGCAAACAAATTCTTTATATTTATAATGTGCTAATTACTTTATGTACAACGCAATTATGACGAGGAGAACCTGGCTGATGTCCTACTAACTCTCTTTTTCCTTCTCTTCCTCTATTTCTTTTCCCTCTCTTTCTTTTTCCTCTCTCTCTCTCTCTCTCTCTCTCTCTCTCTCTCTCTCTCTCTCTCGCTCGCTCGCTCTATTTTCTTCTGTCCCTTTCCATCTCCCTCCCTTTTCCTCTTCTCTCTCTATTCACCTCTCTCTTTCTTCCTTCTCTTTCTTTCCTCCTCTCTCCCTCTTTCGCTCTCTCTCTTTCTCTCTCTCATCTCTCCCTCTCCTCTCTCGTCACTCCATTCCATGCAGCCCGCTCCTCGTGTCTTCCTCAGCCTCGCAACCCACGTTACACTCAGCGCTCAGCAATAATGAAGCCCAGGTGGATTGGGAATTGCTTTCAGACGAACTCGATCTTCTCTGACTTATGCCTGCTCCAACCCTTTTGAAGATTTACAAGTAATAGAAAATAAATGTCTCCGGAGAATTATTAAAGCTAATTGGTTTATTCCAAACATGCAAATTCATGATGAATTATGAATTAAACCTCTTGAACACAACATCAAAAATCTTATCACAAACTTCTTCTGTAATCTCACCTCGCACTAATACATTCAAATTAGGCATATCAAAACAAAATGTCCGCATGTGTTTACGATATTCAAACGATATGTTTTGCCCACCGTGAACATTCAATGAACTCGGAAATTGAAATTACAAATAATATTGAAATTAACTAAACGATTGAAATCAAAATTACTTAGTTCATGTAATTCGTTGATCTCATGGATGAAGGTTAATTGTCTGCCTGAAGACCGCGGGATCATCCAACAATGATACGAAATATTATATTCAAACTCCCTCTAAAACATTAGTTTTGAACAGGAAGAACAAAGAATGGAATAAAATCAATTTGTGCGCCGCGGCATCTAATGGAGTTGCAACAAAATAAACAGCAAAAAATACTTGTCCATAAATAAAACACATAGTTGTGCCAGCTTTCATTGATATCGGTCAGTGTCGGAGTTCATCGATCTCGAAATTTATATTTCTGGATTATTTTTTCTTTCTGAACAAATAAATTCATTTCTCTCGTAAATAATAAACAATTACATGTTTTTGGAGTGTTTCTACGCAATTTTCTTAAGAGCCTATTTTCCAATTTCTTCCGTTTCCTCCCCGGCCAACATATATATATATATATATATATATATATATATATATATATATATATATATATATATATATATATATATGTATATATATATATATATATATATATATATATATATATATATATATATATATATATATATAAAGAAAAAGAGACTGTTATTTCTCATTCGGTTGAAGTTTGATGAAAACTGCTGTTGTAGTGAGGACATTCAAATATTGTTTTGTTGTTCCTTGCAAGATTTTCTTTTCCAAAATAATCAAAGCTTAAGAATGCTTATTGTTCTTTACAGCATTGCTTTTACTCAATTTTATGTGTGACCTTCATTTTAGTTTACAGTGTATCTGAAGACGACATCAAGTTACAGTAACCTCGAAGTTTTAATTTTTTAGTAAGGCTTCAGACATGACTCATCAGAAAATTAGAGAAATACAATCACTATTACTTCACTCTACACATTTACATATAGCAACTACTACAGGTATTTCGAAAACAGTCGTTAAGGAAATTAAAAAATGATCAGAAGAATTCTCTGAAAGGAGGCCGTGGGGATAACTATGGAAGGAAAAGCATCACCAGTCTTCGTACCGATCGTAGAATCAGGGATATCTGCCTTCAATCGTGAAAAGAGTGTTGCCCGTCTGACTACGAACGTAAACACCGAGGGAGTAACAGTTTCCACATTTACTGTCCGGAGACGCATAGCAAAAGAAACCTTCATCGGTCGCCGTCCTATCAAAAAAACACTTCTCACCCAGACCATGAAGAAGAAGCGATTATAACAGGTTAGACAACATTGAAATGTGATTGTTGCGGACTGAAGTCGAGTAATTCAACCTTTTTATACATTTAAAGCACTAGTGCATTTCATTAATATTGAATTGTTTGTAATATTTTCCACGTATGCTTCACTGACGAATCAACGTTTCAGATTTTGGTCAACTAAAGTTCATTGGTCCGATTAAGCTACCTATTCAAACAACCTAATGGAGAGGGTAAAACACACTGTTAATGTCATGGTGTGGTCTGGGATCTCAGAGCACAAGGTACATGGGGCGTCTATTTATCGTAGAAGGGATCACGAGACAAGACCAGAACAAGCGAATACTAGAAATTCTGCTACTGACACAGCTCGAAGTTCACAGAATGGTTCCTAGGTGATTAAAAATACATTTTTATACACGATTCAGCACCATGCCCCAAAGCCAGGCGTATTACTGGATTCCTAGTATAAAAATATTATCGTTTTGCCCTGGCCGAGGAACTCACCAGATATGAACCCTATAGAGAACTCATGTGGGAGCTCTTATGTTGGAACCTATGATGGGAACTCTCCAAACGTCCGATCAAGTGAGTGACCATCGCCAAGTGAGTAGATCCTAATTGCACCACTGACGAATTAGTTTCTATCTTTGGTGAGGTATAAGCACGAACTGAGACTAAGAAGCATGAGGGCAAGATTACTGTTAAACTCAAATTTGCTTAAAGCACTACACGGTTGTCGTCAAATTTCAACTGGGTGTGAATTGGAATTTTTTTGATCCAGTAGACCTCAGTGTGCAGTTCTAGAGTTTTTCCTTTTAGAGTTTTACCTTATCTTAATACTGTGGCGTCATGGAGAAAACACACAGACATTTACAAGTATGTACAAGTTTATTTACACGGATGTACAAGTTTATTTACACGTATGTACAATAACTAAATTCTGCTCCGAAAATACACACTTTTGAGTATTTCCCTGTGGATACCCCACATAGCTCGGGAAGCCCCGCCTCCACTGACGCTTCTCCCGCGCCACTACCGTGACCTCATCACCCGTGCAAGAGGCACGACACGCTCCAGCCTGGGCGTAAAGTTTTGCGCATCGCGCGAGGTTTCCAAAACTAAAAACCCCCGTGTGAGCTCGTCGGCTCGATTTTATACCTAGAGTGTAGCCGTCACGTGACCGTCCTTGGTGCAGGAGGGAGGCTCGCGTCTACCACGTGACCTTCCAGGTCAAGCTGGCGTCCAGTTGGTCTAAATATATCCCAACGCCGTGGTGCCGAGGCTAGTCAGCCCGCAGGTATGCGATACTTCCGCTCCTCCTCCCACCCACGGCCGCTAGCGTGACGCTACAATACCTCTAATGTTTGGACAGTTTCGACTGTTGTGTTATGTGTGTGTTTGTTTGTATTTAAGGGAAAAGGAGAGAGTTAGCATGAGGAAGAAACTTTTACGTGCTGTTTGCGGTCCAATTGTTGGGGTACTGGACCGCTTTTTGCCTAGTTTGGATCGTATAATAGTTTCTACGCCGGAGAAAACAGCCGAAGGCTACAATTGTCGTTGAGACAGCGGCTGAACGCAACCTTGCTGCGTGTGAGCTCTTAGCTCTTCGACTGTGTCTCAAACATTTACGTGGATTCAATTTGGGGTCTGTTTTGACCGCAAACCTTGTACACAATAATTAAGAAGCATTTGATGGACGGATATTTTTTCGAATTATTGAGAAAGTGATTATATGTATTTGCTTCATTTAATACATCGCACTAAATGCAGAATAATGTTGTTTCCAGAAAAACAATCCAGCGTATCCTCATAACTATTCAACGGTGTCTATCTTACCAGCATGAGAGTGTTTGAAATAGAGCTACCAAGTTGTAATAGACAAATACCCGAAATTATTAATCAGAAACCGCAACATAAACTATAAAATGTAGGATGTTTTAATTGTGGACATGTTTTAATGGACATGTTTTAATTGTTTTTCTTTTTGTAATTTAGACGTTAAATGTGGCATTTCTGACGCCAATCACATAAAAATCAAATTACAGTAAACTCTCGTTAGCACGACCTCGCTTAACACGAATTTCGCCGTAACACGAAGAAAACTTCGATCCCGGCAAGGGATTACGGTAATACGGACATTTATAATACTCGGATAACCGAATTTTTATAACATGAACTCACGAGGTCCGTTGGAATTCCTGTTATGAGAGTTTACTGTATTTCAATAAAAAAAACTACTTTACAAACTGAAAAATTTATAACACATGTAAAATTGGGCATAAATAGCATATCAAAAGGGAATGGGAATAAGCAGTAGGATATGGATCAGGGGATCGGTCAATTAATAAAACACATTAGTTTGTCAACGTTTCGTAATATTTAATTCCTTAATCAGGTCTACAAAAACACAATCATATGGAATAAAGACAACTTGTCTGAACAACAACATCAGAAATCACACAAGTTGTCTTTATTCCATGTGATTGTGTTTTTTGTAGCCCTGATGAAGGAATTAAATATTACGAAACGTTGGCAAACTAATGTGTTTCATTAATTGACCGATCCCGTGATCCATATCCTACTACTTATTAACGATCGTGATTTCTACAATGGTCAATGAGAATAATTTTGAGTGTGTTGCCCCAGACCGAGTGTGAGGGTTAGCCACGTGAGGGAGGGCGTGCCGCAGGGGCGGTACCGCCGCCGCCGCCGCCGCCGCGCGGGCCCCCGTGTCTGGGGGGCGGGCCTGGGGGGCTCCCGCCGGGCCCTTGCGTGGGGGCCCAGCCTGCGGGCGCCGGCGACACCGTGGTCGACACCCGGGGCAGCGAGGTGCAGGACACCGAGGACGTGCGACCCGTGAGCCGCATCGCCCCGGAGCCCGAGCCGGAGCCCGAGCCGGAACCCCCGCCCCCGCCACCGCCACCGCCACCACCTCCGCCCCCGCCCGTAGAGGACGCGGGGCAGGGCGACGGCGAGGACGAAGACGAGGACGAGGACGAGGATGAAGAGGAGGAGGAGGGCGAGGAAGAGCCGAAGCCGGAGCCCCCACCGCCAGAAGAGAAGAAGCCCAGGGTGAGGCAAAGGCGCTGCTGCTGGGGCTGCCTCACCTGCTGCTTCAAGCGAGTCAAGAAGAAGAAGAAAAAGAAGAAAAAGAAGAAGCCGGAGCCGGAACCGGAGCCGCAGCCGGAGGCGGAGGAAGAACAGGAAGGGGGTTCGTATAGCAACGTCGTGTTAGAGTGTGCACAGTGCCATTTTGCATTTATGATTGCAATATCTTGCAAAAATAATATGTTTTTCTATTCACATTCAATTTTTTCAGTTGCATTAAACACACAAAAATCCTGTATATCCGGTTCAAGGCAACACAAACCTTTCTTTTATATAATACCCTACATTTTCTGATTACAGGTTTCTCAGAATAAATGTTATAAACTTCTACCGCATGTAGATGGGTCGAAAATTATAACTTTTGCCGAATGAATCTATAGTGGAAAATTTCATGTAATAGAAGTAAACATGACGTTTGTATCAGGTTGTTAGTCAATTACTTACGCACAGTTTCACATGTTACGTTCTGACGCAGACAAAGGGATTTCGATTACCTGTTGAACACCTCTGCATAGAGATTTACGCAGAGGCAAATACAAAATATGCAACTATTTTATTCACTATACAACTCCTCCATACGTTCATTGACTGAAATTGATCATTTTCAACTCTAGAATATTCTAGATACTTTCGACCCTAGATACCCTAGAGTTTTGTAGCATTGATTCTGAGTCAATTGTACTTAATTGTATTAGATTATGGGGGATATTAAACTGTTGTAGATTTTAACAAACTTAAACAAAACAAGACTTAAAAAATACGTTAGTTGCAGGAAGAGGAAAGTTTCTTTTGCATTCCTTTTTCAGGTGAACAGAAAGGTTCTTATTTTTCGTTTCTTTTGCACGTGATACTTTCAACTGTGTTTACAATCAAACAATAATTTTAGTTAACTTTAATTACTGTAAGTACTATTTCATATTAGTAATTATTAGGAACAATAGATATCTATTTTACTCGTATTTTAGAAAGTTCTCTTATGAACAGTTACAAAATTAGAACTACACAAAATTAGAAAAATAGCAGATCTAAGTCTTGATGATGACAGCAAAACCGCCAAAAGCCGGCTCTCTAAATACACATATTAGTTGATGAAGATGACTTCTTTTATTTCTTCATTTCTGCCTCTCTATGTCTGTCTCTGCCTCTGTCTTTTTGTCTCTGAATCTCTCTCTCTCTCTCTCTCTCTCTCTCTCTCTCTCTCTCTCTCTCTCTCTCTCTCTCTCTCTCTCTCTGCATCTCTCTTTCATACGCAAACACACACTGTGATTTCAAGAAGGAAAAACAACACATCGTGTTCCTCCTAATATTAGTAATAAACAACAATTTTACATTTTTGGTCCCAAAAGCATTGATTTCCGTAGAAGGTATTTTTGAAAATGTTTTTAATTTCATTGCAAACCTACATAAAGTGCATTTCCGAGACTGGAAGTGTTGTTGCAGACTGGGCAGTTTGTGAACCGCGAGTGCCTTCAGATTGTGACGGTCGGGTGATGGTCTCCTGCCCTGACGGCGTAAATTCGGGCCTGATTGTAGAACCTCTCCAGATAAGGCCTATCATAATATTCACCGAAATTCGGTCCGTTTACAATATTTCCTTTTTGCTTTTTTATTCAAAGAAGTAAAGTTTTTCTTTGGCAATAGTTAGAACTTCAAAATTTCGACTTGTTTCTCAGCAAAATCCCATAGGAATGTTCATCAATCCGATGAGAAATATACCAGGAGCGGTAGCTCTGTGCATCAACTGATGTCACTACAGCGCCTCTGACCGGGAGGTCCTAGGTTCGAGTCCTGACGGTGGCAGGATTTTCGACACTAGCTTTTCAACTAGGTCGAATTCAGTCGCTGCCTGGAGGAGAATTCTAGCGGCCGGCTGCTCTGATCGTTATCCGTGGTTTCTCCGATCAACACCAGGCGAATGCCCGAGCAGTACCCTACCAAACGGGCCACGGACCGCGCACGATCTTTCCTTCCTCTTCCTTGCCCTTTCCTATCCTCTCTCCTTACACACACACATTTACACTAACATTGACGACACTACCACATATTCCGGAAGACCGGTCGGGAGCTTAGAGCTTATCCCGGATGGGGAGGTGCCCCGCTGGTGGGAGAGTCCCGGTTAGGGGGAAACCCCACTAGCCGACGGTAGGTCGGCGCCGGATCTGGCCATCCAGCTGGGGAAGACCACCGCCATCTCCCGAGAAACAAACATGTACTACACTAACGGGACTAATGATCAAAGCAGTTGACGCGCCGGGAAACACGAAAAAACCAAACCAAACCGATGAGAAATAGTGACTGTTTTTACCATCTGCAAGGACACATTCTGCAAGGACACCGCTTCCTCAGAATCATTGTGAGAAAGTTATAATGAGACGTACTGTAATGTGCGACTGCGGGTTCTGTTTCCAGAAGGAGCAGGTGAACCGAAAAAGAGTGTAAACGGAGAAGGCGGCCGCGGGGGCTCCATCGCCAGTGGCGCGTCCGCCGGTGCAGCCGGGCAGCGCGGGGCGTCACAGGCCAACGGCGGCGGCGGAGAGGGCTCCGTCGCCAGAGGCGCGTCCACAGCTGCTCCCTGGCAGCGCGGGGCGTCACAGAGCAGCGGCGGCGACGCCAGCGGCGGTGGAGGCTCCGTCGCCAGAGGCGCATCAACCGCTGCACCCTGGCAGCGCGGAGCGTCACAGAGCAGCGGCGGCGACGCCAGCGGCGGCAGGGGCTCCGTCGCCAGAGGCGCGTCCGCCGCTGCGCCCTGGCAGAACGGGGCGTCGCAGGGCAGCGGTGGCGGTGGTGGGGGCTCCGTCGCCAGAGGAGCGTCCGGCGCTGCACCCTGGCAGCGCGGGGACTCATGCGGCGGAGGCGGCGGCGGCGGGTCGCTCCGACCATGCGGGCTGGGTGGACCGGGTGGCTCGGTAGGGCTGAACGCAGCAACAATCAAGACCCGGAGGACCTCTCTTATGCTAGCACTACTTATCACAAAACCATATATACCACCAATTAGAACTATTTAATTGCTAATTAATTACGCAAAAGTTGACTATAGTTGACTTAGTGTTATCCTTGACAATTTACACAGATAGAAAGGGTTTCTTTAGGCTTTTCTCATGAAGAATAATGATAATTTTCAGAGTTACTTATGTTATTTTGTAAATTTCTCTTTACATGCTTATTGCCAGAAAGTCATCATTTTTGACACCTCTACGTGTCCTAGAAGTTTGTAACATTTATTTTGGGTCACCTGTACCAGTGTTATATAATGAGCGCGTCACAGTGTTACACAAAGTAGGTGCAGAGTGGGCGGTTGTGGTGTTGAGCAGCTGTCCGGCGCTGGGCAGGGCCCGGGCCCCGCGGGCCCCATGTACTGCGTGGGGGGGCCGGTGGGCGGTCGGGGCCCCTCGTACGGCGGCGGGGCGCCGGCGCCGCCGCCGGCCCCGGTTGCGCGTGAGAGCCGCCGCAGCTCGCGGGGCGCGGAGTCGCTGCCAGCCAGCGTGACCGCGCCCCCCGCCAGGAGAGCGTGCGGCGGCACCACGTGTCAAGCATCGCGCCCCACGGACACACCACCTCGTCTAACAACTGGTATTGTTTTCTTTTATGATTGATTTACTACTTAGCCTGCAAGATTAATGTTCACAAGTACCGCGAGCGGTGGCTCAGTGCATTAGCTGATGTCACTGCAGCCCCTCTGACTGGGAGGTCCTAGGTTCCCACTCACCACGGCGGCAGGGTTTTCGACACCCCGTTTTTCCCTTAACACACACACACACACTCTTACACTATCATGCACTACACTACCACATATTCCGGGAGATTGGCCGGGAGCTTAGAGCTTGTCGCGGCTGGTGGGAGAGTCCTGATTACGGGGAAACCCCACTAGCTGACGATAGGTCGGCGCCGGATCTCGCCATCCGGCGGGGGAAGATCACCGCCATCTCCCGGAAAAACATGCACTACACTAACGGGACTATTGACCAAAGCGGTTGACGCGCCTGGGAACACGAAAAAATCAATCAATCAATGTTCACAAGAGAGGGATTCAAGTTCACTATTACCACATTGTTAATTTTTAATTCAGTTGTAACTGAGAAAACAAAGTCTGAAAAATAAGAACTATATGCAAACACGTTTGTTTTGTTTTGTTGTGATACTTTTTATTTTTTTTAATGTTGAAAATTCGATGTAAGAAAATGTCATAAATACAGTAATTACCAGTGAAATATTTTTGTAAAAACTGTTTGTAACATGTACCTGACAATGTTATGGTAACAAACTGAAATGTTATTCGTTGCAAATTAAAAGTGAACATTAATTTTGTATTTCGTAAGAAATTATAATAATTGTATGTAATGTTTTAAATATTTTAAATAAATTAATTACAACCTGACGACGAGAACTAAATCAGTTCTCTAACTTTTTTGTATGAACTTCAATTGAAATAACTGTCCTTCCTTATGAATGCCAAAAATAATGAGACAGTATAATTAAAAGTAAATATAATTATTCGATTACTCTTTCATGTAACATCTTATCTCTGAAGGTGAACGCGAGAAAACATTTTAAAAACGTTTCAAATTTTAAATATCTCTAGGAGTTTTGCGATAACGTTAAATTATTACAAGCTTTTCCAATTGATAAGAGCGTGAGGTTCTGTAATGAATGAATGAATGAATGAGGTTGATAAGAACGTGAGGTTCTATAATGAATTCGTAATTATGACAGCAAATTTCGTTAATTATATAAATTTCGCAAATTATATAAATTTCAATTGTTCGTGCTACACACTATTTGATTGGAAGTTTTTTTCATCTGGGAATGATCGATTTTTGACAGTAGTAATTTTATTTAGAATAATTTTAGTTTTCAGATTCACTTTCCAATGAATATCCGAAACCTTTAATTTATTTAATTTGGTAGTAATATTATTTGTCAACTTGTTTACAGTGCATGTTCCTACAAAATTCTCAATTAGTTACATCGAAACTGATAACTGTTGCAATGTATTGATCAACTACTGAAATACGCCCAGGGAAAATTAACCCTTTTTACGTTCACGTTTATTAGTATTTTATTAAACTTAGTTTTCTTGTCAAAATACTATTTCACACGCTGAGCCTCAAAATTGTAGTACATTTTGTCTTTTACAGGGTCCACTAGATGTAAGAAAGAGAGTGCAAAGCGAGGGATGGAAGGAGATGCTAGAGCTAAAGGCTCTAAAGTTAAAAAACGCCGAAGGAAGAGTGCTAAACGTACTGTGTGTAATAGTAAGTGTTATTGAATGTGTTTTTATTTATAAACATTTTTCACTTTATATGAAGGGGTATGTCATCCACCATCAATATTCTCCAGACAAGTCAAATGTTTAATGTTTAGAATATAAAATTCGAACATAATCTTCTTTCTGTTACGTAATAAAATATTTTCATACGGTCATTACATGAATTTAAAGGAATTGTTAGCACGTTTGATTTGGTATCATGCAAGTTTATTTCTCTTTATTTGTTTCTGATAAAATAACGTATATACTGTAAGAATTCTGTTTCTATTAGAATTTTTGATAAAATTGATAAATGAAAGAAATATTTAACATGCAGACGCAAATAAACCCCTACACATGTGGAGTATTAACGATTCACCAAAACTATACTTTTGTATAGTGTACAGCAGACAATATTATTTTTTAATACCCCGAGGATAGACGATGATTTTTGTCTATTTATACAGGAACTCGATTCGAGTTTCTGTAAGTGTGCTATAGCTGGATAGAGTTTTGCCGAGTCATGCATCCAAGTATTGCACCCAATAAATATAAAATGAAAAAATGAGGTTTGGTGATAATGATATAAAAGCAGATTACTGCAACACACATTATAAGACGCATAAATTGGAAACGATGGGCCAAAGTCCCATAGTACAATTTTGTTGTATCTCAGAGGGAATCAATTTTGAAAAGATAAGTGATTTCTATGGAGGCGTGAGTCCTGATGGTCATGTGGGAGGGGAAAGTGGGGAAACTGATGTGAAACAACAGAAGTACTGATGGCGACAGGTGAGGAGAAGTGAGGTCACAGGGGTAGCTCGAGATTAAGGCTTAAGCAGTATTCTACAAAGAAGTATTTTGGAAATTCTTGCTACAATTTTGGAGATTTACTTTTTGGGTGCTTTATCTTGACGGTGAAAACCATTTAGAAATAATAAATCTATGTAAATAAATTCGAAAGAAAAAGTTATAAATAATCTTCGCCGATAACATTAATGGAAATTCTGGATTTTCGTGCGGTTTAATCACAATGCTTAGGAATATTATAATGTTTACTCTCACCCAGTATCGTGTCTCTAATGCTGCAACCCTCTATTCAGACGCTGGCCATTCGAAGTAGGGGTACAAAGTAATTTTATTTGTAAAACAATTATTTACAAATTCAGGAAATTCCACATTAATAAAATTGGTGCCTATATTCAATTTGTTTCTATCTCATCTGTATTTCTTCGTGATAACGTATTGCATTACTTATTAAAATGCTTTTTTTTCGTTTCTTGAATATACATTGAGGGAAAAACTACTGCTGAAAAACAACAATATTGCTAACGCATTTTTTTATTTTAATGCATTAAATAAATACATTGACGGAGAAGTTAATATGATCATTTGCTACCAATGACTACTTTATCTTTGAAAAATAAGAGATTTTATTGAATATTTTGACCCTTAAACAATTAAATTATTTTTACAAAAAAGTAAATTAAACGTTTCATCCAGCATCACCTTAATTATAAATTATTTTCACATTATGTTACTTTTAAAGAAATATATTCCTCATTTTCAATTCACTCTTAGAGTATGTATATTTCATTATATTTCCCGAAGTTTGCATTCATATCACTCACCAATGTCATATTAAAACTTCTAGTAGTTTCTGATACATTTTCTCTGCACAATTGTTTCAGGTGTGTGCCCACCCGCAATTCCGCCTAGCTGCAAGATGCGCACCTGCCCGTACAGTACGACATATTCTTCCTATTTCCATTCCGAAATTCACGAAACAGGGAAATCATTTTACAATGAACATTTTTGTGTGCAAACGATATGATGATATTCGATATTCAAATTCAGTAAAAAATTAATGTTAATGGATTATGTATTACATTACAGAACAACATATTGTAATCTTTTTTTACGTAAAAATGAACACAATCCTTCGAAAAGGAGGTTATGGAAATATTAACAGTAAATTTGTTACTCAACATTTGTTAACTTGCAACATTTCCAAAGCCATAATGTGCTTTCTTCGTCCGCTTAAATGAGTTAAAATGTCGTTATAAGATAAAGAATGCCTGAAGAAAGTTAGATTATGCTTTAAACTAACTTGAATATTATATAAAAATGCGTTTTCTATCTCACACGAAAATTAATTCAAAAAATTGTTTTATTTCTATCTTTTGAACAGCATACTTGTGTAAGAACACTAAAACATTTTGTGAGACACTTTCGCCATCATTGTCACACAAGCAGCAAATTATGGAACTAAAAAGTTGTTAGCGAGAAAATGCGCAAGCAAACCATATATTGATTGGAAAAGCCAAAGAGAAATATATAAGAGGGAACTGCATAAACCATAGTAGGTTGCATTTCTCTTGAGATGTATGACGGGTGATGGCTGTGTTCTGCTTGTTGCAGGTCAAAGGCTGATTTACCCTGTCGGTGAACTACCATACAGCGCAAGTCGTCGACATGTGCATTGCATACCTGATGAGCCGGAATTTAAACCGAACTTCTCTCAGAAAGGAGTACAGTGTAAAGAGAACCGATAGTATTGACATAGGCGTCAATTTACGAAAAATAATAAAAATATGTACGATGAATTGTTTACGTTTGTTCAGGTATTTTAATTAGCATAGTTGAAGTGGCCATTTGCTAGATAGAAAGGGAGCGTCCTGGACCTGATTCCAATAGCCCCCATTTTTATAATTTTTTAATATGTCAATTTTTTGTATTTTATTTGCTATAAATCTCCAATATTTTCATATTTTTGTCCTAAATATTTAATAATATTAGTAGTTTTAGGCGTTGAGGTGCGTTGAGGCCTGATCAATAAAATTTCAATACTACGTGATTGACGTAAATATTTTAACATCATTTCAATCTGCCTCATTTTTCATGAGACAGGAAGATATAAATCAAAGTAAAAATTTTCAACGAGCGCTTGTCTCTTTTGACAGAATTGTATTAGGAATACATACTTCAATTTAACCCTAGAACATAATTAAACATAACCCTACATAAATTTTAAAGTTGTCCTATGTACAATACATTAGATTGTCCTTGGACAGTACACAAAACTGTCATTGAATACATGTACCGTTGAAAAATTCAAAATCTATAATGGAAATGAAACTTTTACTAAGTTTTTTAACGGCTAGATTGACGGGCAGACAGACGGACGCACAAGTAAAAAAAAACGTTTTTGGTATCAGAAGACCCGTAACCGTGCATTTCTGTTTAAATAAGAAAATAAAACTACTACATCATTACATAATTTTCTGTATACATGAATATCTATCAGTTTATCTTTTACTACGTATACCAGGTGACCAGCGATGTGGCGTTTTGGAATTCAAAATTTTTTTTCCGGTTATCTGGATAACCTGGGATCTGGGTCTGAGAATTTAAATTTTCCAGATTCTGATTCGCATATGACACATTTTTTCTGTTTAACTCTTAACCGTACTAAGTTAGGCAATTTTCTTTCGCAACAGATACCAGCGAGAAAAATGTCGTATAAAAACGAGCCTTAAAGGACACTATGATTATTTCCTAGGAAGCACACGTTACTAATATTCAGTCCTGAAAGGCTTAAAAAATATATTTTCAGTCGGAAAGTCAATCCCGGAGTTCTTGTCAACGCAGAATTCCTTAGATAGTATTCCTTAGAATAGTATTACTTAGATAGGCTTCGGAAAATTTCGGTCCTATCGTGAATAAGAGTTTTCAACACGCAAGTAGGAATATTTTTCAAAATGGATATGCTGCTATCGATACTAGACCTACGAATCAGTTCTCAAATTTACAGGATACCTGTATATTACAGTACGTACATGAAAAGTTCTCTTAGTAATTTTTACATTCTCGTATACATACGTATATACGGTGTAATATAAGTAGTATAGAGAAAGTTATGTAATGCTGCGGAAAATCGATTTCCAGGTTTTAACGGAAATACATATTTTGGGATCCCCTGATATTGAAAAAGTGTTTTTTGTTTCAAAACATCCGTCCGCAGTCCGTGCGTCCGTCCATACGTCTTTGAACACTGCTAGCACCTAAACCATGCGTACAATCTTTTCCAAATTGAAAAAGCTCGTTTCATCTCGCTGTAGTTGAAGCTTTCAGATTTTGAAAACCGTTCTTTAATATTTGAGGGTACTTTACATGAAGTCCACCGGGCATTTTCAAACTTTTCCCAAAAACCGCTCCAAAAGTCTTTCTTTAAATTTCTTGTAAGAAGAGAGTAAAACACGCTTATAAAGGTGGCATAGGTCCGATTTTCACGGTTAACTCTGAAGTTTCGAATATTGCAAAAGTTTGAACACAATTATTTTCTATAAAAATGAGCTCAAAAATCCGCACTTTCAGAACCACATAAACCCCATTTTCTAGAAAATGGCTCCAAATTTTTTCTT
Source organism: Teleogryllus occipitalis (assembly GCA_011170035.1). NCBI lineage: Eukaryota > Metazoa > Arthropoda > Insecta > Orthoptera > Gryllidae > Teleogryllus > Teleogryllus occipitalis. Next base: position 610,902 of record BLKR01000292.1, read on the forward strand.
CAAATTTTTCTAATGGATAGTGTAAATTGCACTGTTTTATATGATGTAAAGTTCATTTTGGTGTATTCTTTTGTTTTTTCAAAATATACACATGTATTTTTTTCGAAATACCTCTCACGTCGTTAATATAGGCCTTTCCATCAATTTGTATGCATTATTACATTTGTAAGTAGAAGTGCCTCAAATGATTTCAAATTAACTTTTTCGAAAACTAAACTTTCCGATAAGAAGAGCATCTAATTTCGCATTTACAGTAATGCTTACTTTTTGAAAACCGACTACGAATTTCTCAATGAAAAATACTATTTAGGACGAGTTTCCACTCTGATTTAATATTCTTGAAGTAATAATTCGGTTGTACTACTAGGAAAGCAAAACGCTGAGAAATTGTAAAAAAAATGTACTTTGGGCGACGATAGATGGCAGCTGCTCAGAGAATGGAGCAAGACCTTAAAGTCAGGCCACACCAAGGAAATTAGAAAAATTTGGTACGAGAATGTCTGTGCCATTCTGTAGCACCTCTAGTTACTTTCTCGTATACGTACATATACGGAGAAATATACATAGTGTAAAGAAAGTTACGTAATGTTGAGCGAAAAAACGTCCAATTTTCGACAGAAAAAATTCATTGCCGGACCCTGAAAACAAGAAAGTAGATAAATCTGAATGCTAAATTAAAAAAATCCCTTAAAACGTGGAGTAGCCAGAATCCCTTTTCATAGGTCCTTGATGCGGAAAAACTAATTGAATGCAAAACGTCCATCGGTCCGTCCATCCGTCCGTCGTATGTGAACAAACCTAGCGCCTATATCACACGTACGATATTTCCCAAATTGAAAAAAAAATGTCCATCTGTATCTAGTTAAAGTTTTTAATTTTGAAAAACATTTTTTAAAATTTGAGGGTACTTTACATGAAGCTCCCGTACATGTTCAAAATTTTCTCAAAAACGGCTCCAATTTTTTCTTTAAATTTCTTGTAAGATTAGAGTAAAATACACTGATAGAGATGGCATAGGACCGATTTTTAGGGTTAACTCCGAATTTTTGAAAATTGCACAAGTATGATTTTTTCGGTGTCTTCTATAACTATAAAATTGAAGACACATTTTTCCTACAACTGAAATTTGTTGCTCATAAACAGTTCTTTCATTAAAGTGTTGTAGATTTTTTTGAAAATTTAGTAGTTTTCATGCATACGTGCATGAATCATTTGCAATTTTATAAAGTAAAAAAAAGAAGATTTTCACAGAAACGGCTCCAATTTTTTTAATTCGAAAACGGATAGTGTTAAATGCACTATATAAGATGACATAAACGCCATATTTCTCTATTCTTTTGTTTTTTCAAAAATTAAAAAAATGTAATTGTTTTGACTTGTCTCTCAAGTCGGTAATATTAATATTAAGGGCGATTTCATCGCATTATTTTACTTATCAGTAGATGTGCTTTAAATAATGTCGAGTAAAGTTTCTCGTAAACTCAACAGTTTTCTGTTAAAATGAGCACAAACTTACTAATTTTCAGAAACGCTCAAAATAGATTCTCTCAAAAATGAATCCCAATCTTTTCTTTAATAGTTTCCAATCGATAGTGTTAATTTCACTGTTTAATATGACGTAAAGTTCATTTTGGTATATTATTTTGTTTTTAAAAAATTACACAAATGTATTTTTTTAAATATCTCTCACGCCGTTAATATCCATATTTTTATGGATTTGTCTACATTATTAAAATTTATGAGTGGAAGTTCTTCAAACTACTTCAAGTGAAATTTTTCGAAAATTAAAAAAATTCCTGTGAAAATAGTTTCAAATTTTGCATTTACAGTAAAGCTTACCGCCGTTTTATTAAAGGCGGCTTCAAATTTTTCAATGAAAATTGTTATTTAGGACCAAGTTTTAGTCTTCTTTAATTTTACTAATATAATATTTCAGTTCTACTATTTGTAAACCGAAAAGTTGAAGGAAAAAAGCATAATTTGGGAGGCGATAGATGATAGCTGTCAACAAGGATTGGCAAGACTGTACTCATATAAATATACTCAATTATATCGGTCGTTTTATTACGTTTCCAATTTTATTTTTACTACGATCAGAAGCAGAAAATGATTGCCATTTATAACTTTCAAGTTTATCCATTTACAAGGGAATAAAAATATATTATTTTTTAAATTGTAAAATAACAGTGATCGTAGCACCATTAAAATTTATTTCATTATCATGGTCATTAGTAATTCGAACACAAAAACGTTGTATTTTATGACCAATGGGTACAAATAATGGATGAGATGGTTCATAATTAATAGGAATTTGAAGATCCAGTTGGGGTTTAAACGATGTTAGAATACTTGTTCCTTTTTGAAATTCCTTTTTCTTTTAGAATCATGCCATTATCGCTATTAATATTTACATCCATAAAATCAAATGGAATGAATTTAGAAATATTGTTACTGATGGAAGGTTAATATTTTTAACAATTTGATTTTGAATAACGATCCAAAAGAATCTACTCA